>CM030321.1:828748927-828891713 GCA_002915635.3 Ambystoma mexicanum
TCTGATGACAAGTCTCCTGCTCGACTGAGTCGGACTTGCATTGAGGTGTTGCAATGCAGCGCTTGTATTGGAGTTAGTATGTCTTCAGGACAGTTCCAGATTTTTAGCTTATGCCATAGTAAAGGTCTTTCCACGCGATCAAAGGCTTGTGTGAAGTCTATATAGACTATGTACAGTTGCTGGTTTTTTTGCAGAGTTCTTGCATTTAGCGTGCTACACAGCAGAATGTTACATGTTGTGCCTGCGTTTTTCTTGAAGCCAGCTTGAAGATCATTATTACATTCGGCTGAAGCTGCCCAGGCTTGTAATTTGGTCATCAATAATGAGGCATAGACCTTGCCCATCACATCGAGTAGTGCTATCGGTTGAAAATTAGCCGGGTCCGTTAGGCTACCCTTCTTATAAATCGGGACTATGATGGCTTTTGTCCACGATTGATGAATTGATCTTATGGCACTCAGCAGTCTGGCCCATTCTGCTGGATGGTTTTTTAGTTCCGCGTTGGTAATGCCATCTGGTCCCGGAGCATGTGAGTTTTTTAACTTCTTGATGATATCTAGAATGTCCTCTTCTTTTTCAAGGTTAACCCATTCGGCTTCTACCGTTTGCGGTTCTTTTGTGGTGTTTGTTAACGTTGATGTAAATACTGTTTCGAAATGGGTTTCCCAAGTCCGTTGACAGATGTTATTTAGAATTTGATTGTCTAATGACGTGTCCACGTCTCTTATTAGTGACCAAAAGTCTCTGTTGTTATTCGTGAGGATGCTCTGGTTATTTGCTCCACGTCTGCTTGAGTGAGTTTGTTTCTATGAAATCTTACCCACGCTTTGTACCTGTTTTTGATACCTTTTATATCTTCAAACCCTTCTGACGTCGGGTGCTTACATGCTGCACGTAATTCTCGTCTGTATGCACGCCTTTTTTCAATTAGCTCTTTATCATAGACGTGTTTTGTGTTTTTTCTTGATCTACACCCGTACCCTTGTTTTTGTTGCATGTACGGGATCGAGAGAGGATGGTAATCAATGCCATTGCCAGATTCACAATATGCAGCTGCATGATACTTTGCCGTCACATTACTAATGCCTGCGGCGCTTATTCTTAACCTTGTGCCCTGTGCAGTCGGTTCAATTTGTGTACTGAATTGTGTTTTTTTTTTTGGTTTTGAATTGCCACGACGTTTCCAGTAGGTTGTGATCACTAGTGGACGTACGCCGCACATTGAAAGATTTGATGGCGTGCAGTAGCGGCTGAGAGACAAAGATGTAATCTATTGTCGAAGCGGAAGGTAAGCGCTCCCAAGTCGGAATTCTGCCTACTCCAGGAAATGCCTCAGCTAGATTGTACAGTCCACGTGAATCGGCAAACTTTAGCCATGCTGTGCCTCGTTGTGCGGATGCTTGTTGGGCAATTGATGTATTCTTTGTAACTGTGCATGTGGCATTTAGATCTCCGCACACAAGTATAGTTGACATAGGATGCTCAGCCATGGCTACTTCAATCGCATCTTCACATGGGCTAATTAATTTTTTTGCACTCAGCATCGCCGGATTCCAATGTGAATTGATGATGACCATCTGTCTATTTTCCATTTTGGCATTATTTACATCTTGCCAAGAAATTAGTACTGCTAGAATTGACTGATTTGCAGTTATGGCTTTTGTTATCGAGGCTCCGGATCCGTTACGGCAGGCTATCATTAGTCCTGAAGTTGGTCGCCCTTTGCTTCCTCTTGCTGCTGGAGCGAGACAGATCTGGTAGCCTTCCATCGTCAGCGCTTGCTGGAGCCAGGTCTCCTGGAGACAAATGAGATCAAATTCTCTGAGATTTGGGCCCCCTAATGCCGTTAGGTGTGAGTGTCCCCTTGTATTCCAGGAGCACAGTGTAAAATCATTTTCTCCTTCCTCCGATGGGTCGCTTGTCGCTGTCGCAACCTGCAGGCATAGCTATGTCTTGCGATGTGCTGTAAGCACTTTCGGTAACCAGGCCCAAAGCCCAGTTTTGCTGTTGTCAGTTGTTTCTTTTTTGCTTTGCACTGTTGTGGTGTTATCTGTTGTTCGCGTGCATGTTCTTCTCATTGCTCTTGGAGTCTTGTTTGTCTGTTGCTGTTTTGTCCCTAGGCATTCCTCGGCTGACTTGCGACTTGAAGTACCGTTATTTGTGTTGAGGTGCTTGTCGCTATTTCTTGCATTGGGAGATCTATAATAACTTCGAGCATGGTTTCTCCCTCTTATTGTATCATGTGTTTTCTGTGAATTTTTGACATCTCTTTATAGTCTGATTTGATATGATTGGACCTAGTAACTCTTTCTGGCCTTTTTAAAGCCAGGATCCGTGTGCTTGTGATCTTGTTACAACGACGCATTCAATGTGATATCCACAGTTGTAGATGTCAAGTTTGTGCTTTTGGATCTTTTTGTGCATCCTGAACGAATCCAGATGGAGCAGAGCAACTGCCCTGTTTCTTTTATGCCAGGGTTCCACAATTCTAATGTCTGCGGATTGAATTTCTTGTAGTTTATCAACTTGGTGAAGTATAGTCAAGACAGATCTTCTATTTAGGATGACATCTTCTTTTTACAACTTCTTTGAGTCATCCTGGTGATCCATCTATAGTAATTGTTCCTCTTGTCTTTGTTATGTGAATCGGCTTCTGATTTTCTTCTCGCGGGTGTTGGCGAGCGATTTCTGCCTAGTGCTCTTTGCTCTCTTTTATCTGATCGTGTGTTGCTGGATTTGTTGTTAGTCTTTTTTGCTATTTTTGCATCTTGTTTCTCATGCGACTCGTTATCTGATTTTCTCCTTGACTCTTGGTGTGAAGTTTGTGATTTACTTTGATTCAGCGAGTTAGTCCTCAACTTCTTTTGTGTGACTTCTCTCTAACTTCTGGATTTATTGTCGCGGATATATTCAGTCCTGGTCTTATTTTGTGTCTGAGTATCGCTTTCCGTCTCAGTGTTGTGTTCCAAGTTGTGCGTTTCGCGGTGCCACCTTTCTGTCTCAGAAATTTGAAATCGATATATCAGGCGATTTCGTTTTTCCTCAAGCGTTACAATATCGCTCTTTTGGTCCTTTGTTTTTGTTCAAGATTTTGGGTGCTTTGTGAACTGTACGCTGTGTGTTGTCGGTGTTTTGTTTAGGTTGAACTGACGTCGCGAGGCTGTTGGTGTCATAATCCGGGTACACACTAAGGTTCATTAGTGTGTCTTCTATATCTGACCTCTCAGACAGATTCCTTATCATTGTGGGTCTTTATTCTTTTTCATTTTCTCTCATCGTGTTGTCTATTACCGTTACTTGTCTGTCAATAGTCTTCTTTGGTGTCTTGTCTAATGGCAATGAAGTAGAGCCCAGCGAGTGCCCCATTTCTGGGCTTTGTCTGACACTTGTTTACTAATGCAGTTCCTTTGAGGGATTACATTGCTGCGTACTGTGGTAGTTCCAGTACTCCCTTTATCCTTGTCTTTAGATGGATCAAAAATTGCATATGTAGGTTCTTCTACTACTGCATCAATTTTATTGCTTGTCGATGCTTTACTTAGGACCATCATTATCTTGGCGCCTGTTTTTGGGTGCTCACTGCTGTTTTATCTTTGGTACTGGGCCCTTCAGTTGTGACCTTTGATTGTGTCGGTACTTCCACATTTTCAGGTCTATTCCTTTCCGCTGTTAGATCAATGAAGATCTTAGTCTGTGTTCCCGCGTCATTTGTGTTGTTTGTCTTACATTTCGATTTGAGGTGAGTTGACTCATGCAGTAAAGCTGGGATTTTGTTCATCATGTCATCTATCAAATGATCTGTTGTTTCTTTGTTAGGTGCTGTTTTTCTTTAGCCATTATATAACCCTTAAATACAGAAGCTTGGTCAGGATCATGGCTAAGATTACTTGTTGATCTTTAACTGACTCATTCATAGTCTCATACAGCTTGCAGAACGGATTAAGGGCAATAGTGATGACCGACATTATACCTTGCAAGTCTGTTTTCTTTGTTGCGGATTCTTGTGTTGAAGTTGGTGTTTGTGGGGTCATATGTCTGCCGGGGAAATTTGAGAAATCACTATGCCTCCTGCTCGAAGTTTGTGGCAAACTCATAGGTCTTCCTTTTTTCACTGGCGACATCAGGTTCTCCACCAATGTCCGATGTGCTTTCATTCCTTGGTGGTTTGGTTGGTATTTCCTTTTCCCCCATACCTGGCTGATTCGGTGATTCCGCCATGTCCCTGACATAGGGACTGGAGGATGTATTTCCTACCTCATGTCGTGGAGATATCAATTCTCTACTGATGACTACTGGCGAGCACTGTGGATGATAGTGTTGCTCCTGTTGTGGAGGTCTAGTGAGGCCCTCACGATGTTGCCTGGAATTCGGACCCTGTGACTGATCTGTATTATTAAGGGTTGCAGGAATTTGGGTTTCCAGGTGGCGTATGCCATTGGAGTTTACCTCACAGTCCTGTACTTTGTGTGGAAGGTTTGACTGATTGTCTCTATGTGATAGCAAGTTGGTAATTGAGGCGTTTGCCATTGATGTTCCGCTTTCGCCGGGGCTAGCGCCTAGAAATGCTTCTGTCATTGGTGCCACAATATCCTGTATGTGCTCCGGTCCTTTCTTGATCGAGCAATCAATTCTTCTTTGTTTTGCTTGTGGCATGTGTTCATTCAGTACGTCAAGCATTTCTGCATCTGAGACTTCGCTGAATCGTTAGATTTCATTGTCAGCTGGTTTTCAAAAAATATGTTAGCATTTGCCGTACATTATTATTTCTTGTTGGTACAGCATAAAGTATGCTGTTTGCACTGGCGCTCATGTTTTGTTTTACATTCATGTTTTGCTTTGTGTTTTCTTAGTAATGCCCTTTTTTATTTTTTAGTTGTCCACTTTGTTTCCTGCTTTGTTTATTCTTGTTTAGGATCTTGGTCTTTCGAGTAGTAATTGCACCTGAGTCCCTAGCTCTCTTCTTTGGATTTTGACTCTTTGGATAGTGTAACTGTGTGTGGAGCTTTCTAAGTACGCATCTTCTTGTTGCGTGTGTGAACGATTTACGCCTTGTGCTCCAACTTGGAGGTCATTATTTGGAGACGTGGCGTGTACTTGTAACCACGGTCAGAGTCAATCTACTTTCATTTTCGTTTTCAGTTTTTGATGTTGTCATAACCACATCACCCTCTACGGGAGTTGCCACGGGGCTGCTCAATGTCGTCACACTCCCCAGCATGCAGCCGCGCCCAAGTTCAGCCCTTTGCCGTGAGTCATCCGACGTTCTGTCTGGCAGCTGCAGCTCGCCCCGAGCCCCACCCGAGACTGCTCCGGCAGGCGCGCGCTCAGTGCGGACGTCCACCGCCTCGCTCGTCCGAGAAGCGCGAACACTGCCGTTGTACCTAACCACTGGGGTTGCTCATGTCGCATTCTTACTCCCAGCATGAGCTGCCAGTCAGCCTGCCGTGAGTCTCTACAGTTCTGCGGGCAGCCGCAGCCGCCCGAGCCCCACCCGAGATACGCTCCAGCAGGCCGCACTCAGTGCGATGTCCTCCCGCCTCGCTCGTTCCGAGTAGCGCGAACACTGCCGTGACCAGACTGGAGAGCACTGTGATGGATAGTGTTGCTCCTGTTGTAGAGGTGTAGTGAGGCTCTCACAATGTTGCCTGGAATTCGGACCCTGTGACTGATTTGTATTATTAAGGGTTGCAGAAATTTGGGTTTCCAGGGTTGCAGGAATTTGGGTTTCCAGGTGGAGTATACCATTGGAGTTTACTTCACAGGCCTGTACTTTGTGTGGAAGGTTTGACTGATTGTCTCTATGTGATAACAAGTTGGTAATTGAGGCGTTTGCCATTGATGTTCTGCTTTGGCCGGGGCTAGCACCTAGAAATGATTCTGTCATTGGTGCCACAATATCCTGTACATGCTCCGGTCCTTTCTTGATCAAGCAATCAATTCTTTGTTTTGCTTGTGGCGTGTGTTCATTCAGTACGTCAAGCATTTCCTCATCAGAGACTTCGGTAAATCGTTTAAATTTCATTGTCAGCTGGTTTTCAAAAAAAATCTGTTAGCATTTGCGGTACATTATTTTTCCTTGTTGGTACAGCATAAATAATGCTGTTTGCACTTGCGCTCATGTTTTGTTTTACATTCATGTTTTGCTTTGTGTTTTTCTTAGTAATGCTCTTTTTATTTTTCAGTTGTCCACTTTGTTTCCTGCTTTGTTTATTCTTGTTTAGGATCTTGGTCTTTCGAGTAGTAATTGCACCTGAGTCCCTAGCTCTCTTCTTTAGATTTTGAGCTTTGGATAGTGAACTGTGAGTGGAGCTTTCTGAGTACGCATCTTCTTGTTGCGTGTGTGAAAGATTTACGCCTCGTGCTCCAACTTGGAGGTCATTATTTGGAGACATGGCGTGTACTTGGGCAACCATGGTCAGAGTCAATCTACTTTCGTTTTCGTTTTCAGTTTTTGATGTTGTCCTAACCACGGGGTTGCTCAATGTCGTCACACTCCCCAGCATGCAGCCTCGCCCAAGTTCAGCCCTTTGCCGTGAGTCATCTGACATTCTGTCGGGCAGCCGCAGCTCGCCCCGAGCCCCACCCGAGACCGCTCCGGCAGGCACGCACTCAGTGCGGATGTCCTCCGCCTCGCTCGTCCGAGTAGCGCGAACACTGCCCTGCCCAGACCCCCCTTCGGGAGACTGCAACACGACAGACCCGTCCGTGACATTCCACGGCGCACCATAATCTTCCACCAGCCCGGCACCTTGCATAAATGCGGGCTCCGCTCTCTCCACACCCGCTCCGTCTGATGCTGATAGGGTATTCAAACTTTCGGCTAAGGTATTTAAACTGCTTGGGGGTAAGATGATGTTACGTTTTCTTGCCGGCATGATGTTAGAGTCTGTGTGCTTCATTTGAGTGTTAAACATGCTGGGGATGTGAGGAGTGATTTGGTGCTTCATTACAATCCCTGTACTTCGGTTCCCACCCCCTTTTTTCGTGCTGCGCAAGCAGCGAGCGTCCTCTTCCTCCATAGGGAGGGTGTGGGCGGTGAACAGTGCGTGTTTATGTGGAATAAGGCAAGTTCACCGGGGAGTGAGCGCAAGTATTACAGTCTTACCGTGGCAGTTTCTGTAAAATGTCCAATGGCAGATTTCGGCTTCTCCCCCGGGCCACGTGGCCCCCTGCCGGACCACGACAGACCACTTCTTCACCACTACCACTCTGCACGCGCTCCGCGCTGCGAGTGGTGCTTTATGCTGTTGCTCCAAAATGCGAGTAGTGCAGCTCCTCCTTCCTCGCAGGAATGAATAGAAAGGGATGAAAGACTTCTCCTGAGCAGCCCACGACAGACCACTTCTTCACCACTCCACGCGCACTCCGCGCTGCGAGTGGTGCTTTATGCTGCTGCTCCAAAATGCAAGTAGTGCAGCTCCTCCTTCCTCGCCAGAATGAATAGAAAGGGATGAAAGACTTCTCCTGAGCAGCCCACGACAGACCACTTCTTCACCAGTTCCACTCAAAAAAGTCCTTTTTTTATTGCAAATTGCAAAGAAATTCCAGACACATGTCCTAAACTGTTCCCTCCACAATGAATTATAATTATGTGTAGATGATGCTGTGTCTCCAAAGTAGCACAAAGAGGTACCAAGTCCAGCCACTTCATTTCACGCACTCCATGCCAGTGCACTACCACATGAGGGAATCCAAGATGGCAGCTACTCCACAGCGTTCGCCATGCACCTCCAACCAATGTATCTATCAATCTCCCAAAATCCAGATAATCTGTTTTCTGAAACACACAGCGATAGTCATCTGTTCTTCTCTCAGGAAAAAGACTTTCTGACAAACTCTCTCCTTACACAACACACCCAGTCAACTTTATTGACCAATCCCTTGCTCTACTCTACTACCGCCATGTCCACGTACATATAAAAATCTGAGCATGGTGAATTTAAATAGGTTGCCCTATTTCCCCTTTGAGGTTTGCCCTGAAGAGAGTTGTTTTTTTGGGGGGTTTTTGCAGATGCTTGATAGACACCTGTTATTTTGTATTATTTTGTAAAATATTTTCTTACTTTACTCCTAGAATCTTCAAATACCCTTCTCCAAAGCAACCCTTACAATCCAAAACAGCATGGCATTTCCCATAAAAGATAAATAAATGCATCTTCTTTAAAATAAACAGCATTGGCTGGAATCAATATTCTTATTATTACAGAAGAACATACCAGCTCTAAGCATGAAAGCCACACATGCCTCGTTTTATTGCACACCTAGCAAAGTATGTTAATTACTGCTTGAACCAAGTGTTCCAAATCTGCCAACAAAGTAGGGGCACTGGCATAGCTCAAATAAGAAAGCACCACAGTGAAAAACTACCACATGAGGACTGTTCATCCTGCCCATATCTTCACAAACTTGTACAATTCCCTGTACATTGCAATCAGGCACAGTGCTCCACACGACCTCCACTCTTTTAACATCAAAGTTGTTTGCCACATGCCTGCATTGAGCATACTGCTGTAAACCATGCACAAACATATTTCCAACCACCAACACCCTGACTTTCTCCACCTCTGCCATCTTAACTACACACAGCCTCTTTCAGCACAAATCCACAACCTCTAAACCTGATTGGCTAATCCCTACAGTCCCCTTTCCATGGTGGATTTGATGGAAAACCCCAGATGTGGCACGCCCTGCCGCGGTGTCCGAGGAGCGTGTAACCCTTAGACAGTCCTACCCTTTCCACTTCACTCTCTGTGCCATTCCCTCATTGGATAAAGCTACACAGTCACACAACCATCCACCAATCACATCCAAGACCTGTACATCTAACTCCATCATCAGAGTTCAGCACTTCAAATGTACTGTTGATAACTCTTAGTACAAGTTTCATATCATTGGAAAGCACCTACTACAAAAATTACTGTACAAGTCTCCAAGATTTCGACTTGCAGCTTCATGCATATCCAAATGCATGCATACAAACTACAGGTATGCATATTTTATACAGAGTACATGTACGACTCTTATAAATGCATATAAACAGAGTAACTGCCACTTAACCTGTATAACCTATAAAATGAACTGAATATTATTCTTCCCATCTGCTATAATCATCAGTCACTTCCAAACCTGTCTGCTATCTAAATTCTTTTTTATAAACACACAACCATCTAAAAAAACATATAAAATTAAAAGATGGGAGAAATAACAGTATAATTGGAGAAAACACTTAGTAGTGTATTATAATATTACACACATGCGGATAAGTTCATGCATCTCTATACACTCACACAGATAGACACTATCATTGAAAAGCTCCCAACTGAAATAAAACCACTGCTTGTACATCACATCCTTCTGCTTTATTACCCACACCTTCACAAATGCATACACTCTATGCTTTTCTATACAGGTTCTGCCATTTACCTTATAAAAATTGCAAAATTAGTATATCATTATTTCTTCTATCTCCTAAAATGCAATAACACAGCCTTAAGAAACAAGTGAGTTTCATACACTTAGTATTCTACTCATTTGCGAAGCATGTTGAACTGGCTGAACATAGTCAAAGGAAACTGCATGCACACACTATGTTCAGTTATCAAACAACAATACTACCACAAAAACATAAAAATCAACGTCTAAATTAACATCAGTGCTATAAACACACAACATTACTTACTACTTTCTTTTACAATTGCAGTGAAGACCACTATCCTGAAAAGCAGCAGCATCTGAAGTACAAACAACAACTCAAAAGAAACCTGCTCATTCCAAACAAAAAAAGTAAGTACAATACTACCATCATATTCTTACTGTTACTCAAACACACTGTGGGGTTGATTCATGGAATTTGTGCATCAAAAAACTGGGATTTGTGCTCCATTTTGCCCACAAATCCCCATTTGTTAAATAAGGATTTGCAGGCAGAATGGCGCACAAATCCCCATTCTTCGGAACACAAATTACATAACTCTGCCCCTAGAATGTTAGTATTGCAGAACAACGAACTGTTTTAAATCTATACCATTAGATTTAGTATTAGTGCTTCTCCTCATCACTAGCTTACTTTCTACTGTCATCTGAACCCCAGTATAGTAACACACAAATACAAGAATAGCCTTCCCAACTAGTTGTAGCTACCCAATGCACAATCATACACCACCACATACATCCTTACCATCATACTCAGACACTCATGCACAAAGCACACATACATTGCAGAACAGCCCAACCCATACCTTCTTTTTTTTCGACAGACCCCAAAGAATGCCTACCAAAAAGCAAGTTCGTAGAAAGCAACGCATAAGTAGAGCAAATGAAAATAAAAGTGTCCAAAATAAGCATCAATCTCTAGCAGAATTTGTACAAACAGTTCAAACAAAAGATCTAATAAATTTTACAAAAAATGTTCCGCCACAGAGTTCTTCAGAATCTTATAAACACAGGAGAGAAATCATGCACAACCCTTAAGACCTACTGTAGAAAATTAATCTTAGAAGCTCTCATGGACAGTGCAATCCTTCTCAAAAGGAAGTTATTTATTTTAGCGTTAAACAGAATGAAACCACTAACAAAACTAACTACTAAATTACAAAAAAGACTTCTCAATAAACGGAATGTGAACAAAAATAACATCTTAAATATCTGTGGAGGTGAATGGGGTCACACCACGAGCACAGAACCATATTTCAATGAAGAAGCCCACAAACAAAAGCAAACAAACACAACTGCCATGCATAGCAGTGGACGAGGGTATGAAAACCTTAATAATACCATTATGGAAGAAGAAACTCTGCTCACAAAAATATCCCCAGAAAACTCAATAGCACCTCTTCATCAGATTGAACCAAAATGTCCAGTGTACAAATTGTTGTGCACGTCAATGTGTAACATTGTCAAAAAAAATCACATTTTAACTCCAGTTCCTCAATCAATATGTAAAAGGCAAAGACAAATTCAAAATGAAACTTCTACAAAATATGGACACCTGTCCAGTACGCAAAGACAAAGGACTACAAGGACACTAATTAGCCTGCAATTCAGGACCTAATTGCAAAAGCACCTTCCATCATGTATCATAATGATATCAACACATCATTCAACTATAAAAAGTCTAGTCCATAAACTGTACTATGCTAAAAGTCCAGCTTTAGCATTAGACAATTTAAATAACAATCTTCTACATGATACAGCCAAAGACCTACTCGAAGAAATAGAGCATATCCAGAGAAAATATTTTGGAAGTGAAAGCCACTTACAAAATGCAATAGCTTTACAACAGACTAGCAACAATTGTATGGACGGCAACCTTCTACTACACACATACAAAAAAGAAATACTAAAATTTAAAGTATATCCGCAGAAGTACCAAACCATGTGTGTGTGTGTGTTGCCTGCTGAACTCTTTATAAAAGTAGCACAAAAACTGTAGACATAACATACAAAATAGAAGACAATGAAGATTCCAAATGGTTTGAATTAGCTCTCTACCTTATAGAAGAAAACAAATACGAAATAAATGACCCCTTAATACTTTGCAGTTACTGCACTGTAAAACTTGACAACAACCCAACTCCTTCACGTGCTATCACAAATAATTATTCCCACTAATAAAATCCTTCCAACAACTCAATTTATATGAGAGCATCATAATTCAAACAGTGCATCCATTTCAAGGAATAATACCACTTAAACCAAAAACAGCAAAATTACCTCCCTCAGAATTAGTGAAAGGCATTTGTGGCAAAGTAGTTTATTTATCATTCGATCTGAAAGAAAATGTACACACTCTAGGAGTGGAAGGTCCAATAGAGCAATCTTTAATTGTCTTAGTAAATGGTGTACCTACAAAAGACAAAGAAATTTAGCAACAACTCGTAGACTTGCATAAAGTTAGACAAGCCTTGCAATATCTGAAAGACAACAATGAATACTACAAATAAATGAATATTGAAGAAAACCTGAGGGAAATGACTAAAATAATTCAAGAGTCAGCAGAAACTGGTCAATTTGAATTTCTAGATCCTGCTACAGTATCCAATATATTAGACCATTATACAATTCATCAATTACATTCGAAAGACACCTTTGATGATGCACGTGAGACATACCAAATGCGACAAACCAAAGGATCACCAATCAGCATATGGGAAAAAAGTATAGAAGCCTGTGCTTTTCCTCTATTCTTTCCTACTGGTAAAGGAGGAAGGTACAATGATAGACCAACTCAGATAAGAGCATCAGAATACCGCTCATTACAAATGTATTTTAAAGATCCCAGATTTAGACAAAATGTGGAGTACATATTCCACCTACTCTTAGAAAGTGAACCAGAACTCTATGCAACAGAGTTGCACACACATTAAAATCAGGTACCCATTTTCAAAATATGTCAGCTACGCAATTACTACAAAAAGTGCAAGAAAAAGGTGAGGTTTTACAATCAATCATTACAAATCTGTTAGCAAACATGCGTGGTACTAAAGAGTACTGATTCCGACCTCACAGAGATGTACGTTGTATGATAAGAAACCTTGGCCCACCCACTTGGTTTGTTACATTAAGTTATGCAGAATATACATGGGAAGATTTAAATGATTTCCTATGCATATCAAACAAAAAACAAAACAAACATAGATATACTAACACATGGAGAACTTTGCTCTCTAGATCCTGTTAATGTTTCAAGATATTTCCATCATCGCGTCATTGTTATGCTACACTTTATTTGTAATAAAACTGTTCCTCCCCTCAGAGAAGTGCAACACTTCTTTTGGAGAAAAGAATAGCAAGCCAGAGGAGCACCACATATTCACATGCTTTTATGGATTAAAGATACTCCTAAATTTGGTCAAGACAGTGATGCCACTGTTTTACAGTTTATCAAAAAATATGTCATTTGTGAAATTCCATCAGAAGGAACAAATAGTGATCTTCATGCACAAATTTTACAATTTCAAATACACAAATGTGGGAAATATTGTTGTTGCAAATACAAAAACAAAGGGAAATACTACACCAAATGCCGCTTTGGTTTCCCTAGACCAGTTACAGCCACAGGGCAAGTAAACAACTTCATGTCTTCAGTTAGACATAGTGTTAAAGGTAAATCACCTAAGAACACATATTACATAAAAAGAACAGAAGAAGCAAAACATATCACTGATTACAATGCAATCATTGCCCTCTTATGGAATGCAAACATAGATGTGAAGTACATTGCAGACAATTCCACTGCAGTTGCATGATATGTTATAGCATACTTAACCAACGCAGAAAAAACAGAGATTCAAGAACTCTGGGATGATCTATAATCGCACAAACACACTGTCTCAGAAATTGTACTGCTTAGGCATAAAAATGCTCTCTCATAGAAAATGTGGCTGCTATTAAGCTGCAGATCATTTAACTGGTACTGCTTTGTATGGAAAATCTAAAAATATAGTATGGCTAAGTCTTGGTCCTTCTAAATCTAGAAAAAAGAGTTCTAAAATCATACGACGACTTAGAAACAATAGCCAAAAATGATCCCAACAGCCAAGACATTTTGAAAAACAATTCACTGGACACATACTACCCAAACAGGAGTACCACTTTGGAAACCATGGGCCTCATTACGAGTCCGGCGTTAACCGAGGCGGTAAAACCGCCTGGTTAACGCCGGACTCGTATTACCATTCCGCCTCCGTGATTCCCGGAATTACTGGGGCATTACAACCCCGGTTTTCCAGGAATCAAGGAGGCGGAATGGTGTCAATCCCCATTCCCATTGAGTCCTATGGGACTCGATGGAAATGGGAATCATGGAAACACCGGCAGCATCTCGTAATGCTGCCGGCGTTTCCTCGTCTGCCTGCATGCGGGAGGTGTTAAACCCGCTACCGTTATTTCCGGACCGCCTGGGTCGTAATGAGGCCCCACATATCTATATCTATAGCCCAAAACTTCACATACAAAAATAAATATAAAACCAGATGAAAATAAAGGCAGATACAAAGTGACAAATTGTGAAGGCATCTTAGTGAAACTTACCAAACGATGTGTAATTAATCATATCAAATTGTCATTAAAAACTCCTCAACATAAAGAACTATATTACATGTCCCTGCTACAACTTTTTAAACCATGGAGAAAAGAAGAAGAGTTACTAGATATCTACGACTCCTATGAAGACGCTTTCAGAGCAAATGAACACACTGCAACCGATGTAAACGTTACACAGTGCAAAACAATGTTGCACAATGAACAGCAACACAAAGAAGAACTCCAGGCCCAACTAGATAAGGACACTCCCGACAGTAGCCAACCTTCTATGACAGGAAGCCAAGAACCTCTGGTACAACCACTAATAGCAAATGAGGCAGAATTAGCTATAACAGAAGTAGAAAACACCATGTGTCACTATGAAGAAGATACGGAAGACTTAACTGTACTGCAATCAAAACTGAACAATGAGCAGCGTAGCATTTTTCAAGAAGTAACAAAAGAAATTGCACCTGGTGTAAAACATGAAAATAAAGAATGAACCTGCCAAAATTACAAACCTATACTACTATACGCCAGTGGTCAAGCTGGTTCAGGCAAAACATTCTTAATCAAAATCATCAGCAAGTTCCTTCAACAATTGACAAACAACAAACTGTCAGCTGTTGTAACTGCCCCCACAGGTTTAGCTGCCTACAACATCGGCAGTGTCACTTTACACCGATTACTACTCCTTCCAGTAGAACACCAAAACAAATTAAAATATTACAAACGTTCTACAGAAGCTGCAATAGAACTACGCAGAGTGTTAAAACAAATGAAAATGCTACTAATAGATGATGTGAGCATGATCTCCAACCTAATTTTGCCTTTGATTCACCTCAGATTACAAGAAGTACTCAAAACAAACTTTGAAGAGCTCTTTGGAGGAAAACACATTATTGTTTTCGGAGGTCTTCAATTGACACCAGTGAAAGATGAACCTATTTTTAAAACCATAGGACACAAACTCTGCCGTAAAACTGTTGGCATCAAAGGAAATGTCAACCTTTGGCAACATTTCAAATACAGAGAATCAACAGAAAACATATGCCAGTCTGCAGACCTCACATACGCCAACATTTTAAAAAGTATTAGAGTTGGTGTACTACTGGTGTATTACTGCGTACTGCGTACTGGTGTACTACTGCGTACTGAGTACTGGTGTACTACTGCTTTACTTGCATACTCCTCCCTCTGCCTCCTCCCTTTACCACTCATGGCTCTATCTGTTTCTCCCATCTATTTCTCAACTGCTTCTCTATCACCTATCCTTCCTTTCTCACTAAGTCTGGAAAAATGAAATTTAAAAAAGATATCCAACCCTGGTCTCCCTATCGCTGATACCTATACCAGCGCCTCTTCAAGACAGTCCCTCAATGACATCCTCTTTGTTGTTCCTTCGCCAGATCTATGGACTCCCCATATGATCTCTGTGCTTTGTCCTGTCTCCACCTCTCCCATTAATGGTGGCACTTTCTGGGATGTCTTCATGGCTTCTTTCGACTCCTCCAGAGTCATCCCTAATATCTACCTAAATGGCACTGTCATGGTCGAAGGTCCTCAGGCCAATCTCCTCCTCTGTGATAGGTGTTTCCCTTGCCTCATCAACTTCCTCTCATCTCCAGCTGTCCCCTCCCCTCACTCGTTGGCTACCTTGACCACTTCTTCCTCCTCCTCTGCCACTCTTCAGGCTACCTCTGCCACTATTCGGGCTACCTCCACAACTCTGCAGGGCATACCTCTAATTTGTACCCCTCCCCAGAAGATCTTTAAGGCCAGCAACCTTTCTTCATCTTGCCACTCTCAACTCTCACTCTGCTGTCAAACACTCCTCTGACATCTGCCATCTCCTTGAAGAACTGGACCTTGATGTCCTCGGTTTTACAGAGACATGGTTCACGGCCAGCTCTGTCACAAACTTTGACAATCTACTCCCTGATGGCTACAAGATCCTCTCTGCACCCAGATCCTCTCAACCTTGGGGGTGGGGAGGGGTAGGCCTGATCTTTCCTGGATGGATTCCTGCCACTATCATTCTCACTCAGCTTTACTCTTCTTTTGAAACCCTTGTCTGCAGGCTCTCAATCTCTCCTAGCCACTCTCTTACTGTTGCTACTCTCTACCGGCCCCCCGGTAATATCACCTCTTTTCTCTCTGAGTGGGCTGACCTCTCCTCCGCCCTTGTGGCCTCAACCCCTCAACTCCTCCTCCTTGGTGACCTCAACATCCACCTCGATTCTCTGTGTCCCTCATCCCTGCTCTTTGGCAACCTCAATGATTCCATCTCTCCTTTCTTGGATATCCGACCTGTGAAGCGTGTGTCTGCTGAGGCTCTCGCTGCCACCTTCTCTCTTCATCCTCCGTCTCTGGCTGACTCACATCCCGACACAACCCTGTCCCTTCTCTACTCTTGTATCTCTGATACTCTTGATGCTCTTGCCCCTGTCATGGGGATCCGCTTGAAATACAAAGCCAAGTGCAATTCCTAGTATGACTCCGACCTAGCTACAATTAAACGTAATTGTATGGCGGCTGAGAGGAAATGGAGGGCTTTCTGCTCATCCTCTGACAAACTGGCCTGTCGTCTGCTCCAAAGGCAATACCGACTCTCTGTCCGCACTAAGAAGAGAGCCCACATTCATGCCCGTGTCTCTGCAGCATCTAACAACTCTGCAGAACTCTTTAATATCTGCAAGGAGCTTGCCAACATTGCAGCAGTCTCCACCCCTCCTCTTGCCTCGCAGGCTCTCTGCAATGCCCTTGCCTCGCACTTTATCTAAAAAACCCAGGACATCCTGTCCACCCTCTCCACCCACACCCTCCTCTTCCCTCTCCATCTGTGCTTGTAGACCCCCCTTTAACCACCCCCCACTGTCCTTCTCTTCCTTTCCTATTTTCTCCCCTGACGAGGTTACTAGACAAGTCCGATCTATGAAAGCCTCATCAAAACAGGTTCATCCCTGCTCCTCTAAAACCATCAAGGACCACATTGACACTCTCACTCTGGCCCTGGCCAATTTCTGCAACCACCCCTTTGCCTCAGGTTCATTCCCCTCTCCTCTGAAGCACTCCCTTGTGCATCCTTTTCTCAAGAAACCCACAGCTGATCCTTCCTGTCCATCTATCGCCCAATTTCCATTACCCCCTTTCTGGGCAAACTCCTTGAAAAGCTGGCGATCTCTCAGCTTAACCTTCATTCATATTCTGTTGGCTGTCTCCATGACCACCAGTCTGGCTTTAGAGTGGCCAGAAGCACGGAAACTGCTCTCCTGTACATCCGTGATGATCTGCTCTCCAACCTGGACTCTAACATTCCCTCTGTCCTCATCCTTCTTGACCTCTCTTCTGCCTTCAACACGGTCTAAACACCATTCTGCTCAACTGTCTCCGTAATAACCTGGGTATCACTGATCAGGCTCTGGCCTGGCTGACCTCTTTCCTCTCTGATTGACCCTCCCAGGTCCAACTGGGGTCCTTTCTATCATCTATCTTGCTCTCTACCTGTTGGGTTCCCCAGGGGTCTAACCTCTCACCCTGGCTCTTCAACCAATACCTGGCAACTCTCGCCCACTGCATTGCCATTTTCTGGTCACATTTCCAGTGCTACGTTGATGACACTCAACTCATTTTCCGGCTGCCCTCGGCCACCTCCTCTCCCTCTCCCATCTCTGACTGCCTAACTGACATTCAAGATTGGTGTGCCGCCAATGATCTTTGTCTGAATGCCAGCAAGACCAAGATCCTCCTCATTGGCACACCATCTCCATCCTTTTCCCTTACTCTCTGGCCGGCCTCCCTTGGCCCTGCTCCCACCCCTACCTGCGAGGCTAAGAACCTTGGGGTCATCTTTGATTCCACACTTTCCTACTCAGCCCATTTCTCTGAAGTCTCTAAAAAGTCAAACTTCCTACTGCACCTCCTCAGAGGTACTCTGCCTTTCCTCTCCTTTCCTCAGAAGCTCTTTCCTCAGAAGCTCACTGTCTCCCAAGCTCTGGTTCTCTCTAAGTTGGACTACTGTAACAGCCTCTTTCTAAATCTACCTGCCTCTACTCTCCGACCTCTGCAACTTATCCAGAACAGGACTGCAAGACTTGTCCTTGGCCTAAAGCCCTGGGATCGTATATCTCCAGCTCTGAAATCTCTCCATTGGCTCCCAGTGGATGCAAGGATTACATTCAAAACCCTTGTCCACAAGGCGAACTGGGACCTGGGTCCAAAATACCTTCAACTATCCCTCCACAAATACCTCCCCTCTCAAGCTCTTCGCTCCTCTACCTCTAACTCACTCCAGGTCAATCGTTTTTCAAAGAAACAAGCTGGGAGTAGATCTCTATGTTCGGCTGGGGCCTCCCTCTGGAACAGCCTCCCTGCCAATCTAAATCTTGAAAAGAACCATATCCGGCTCCGATAGCACCTCAAGACCTTCCTCTTGGCTTCTGCCTTCGCTCCCCCTCTTCCCTGCTGATCTGCTCTCTCTTGGCACTGTGCACCTGGACACCCTATGTCCCCTGGGCCCATGTACCTGCTCACCCTGACACCCTCTTGTACTGCCTCCTGGCCACCCCTTGCACTGGGGACTGTATCTGTACCCATACAACCCCCAACCCCATTTTCTCCTTTCTCTGCACTTATCAGACTTACTCAGTCTGCTGCCTTAAAACAGCACTTGCCACTTGCTTGGCTGCACAACCACTGTTTATTGCCTCCATTTTCTTTTTATTTTGTATTTATTATGTATCTGCTCTCCTCTGCTCTGCACTTTCCACTCTCCTCCTTCAATGCACTTTTCCCCCTTTTCCCTTTCCCATGCACTTGAGCGTTCTCAATGTCACTGGGCCTAGTAAGATCATTTTTGTTCTTCTCCCATGTTCCCCTCCTTTGCCTAGTCGCGCTCTGAAACACCTGTGTACACGTGTGATACAAATAGAATATCATATAATATCATATCATACCTCAAGAAGCGCAATCAATATTAAAAACCCAGCACATCCATGCACTGTATGGCCATAACTCATGTGGTACTGATGTCATGTAAAAATTGCGTCTTTGGTGTAAAGCGCTATATAAACAAAAATAAATACAAATAAATACACAATTATCACACAAAAATATCAATTGTATGTCCTTGATGCCAACTCTTGCAAGCTGTTCAAAATTCAATGAAACAATGTTGAAAATATAAATGCAACCAATAATTGAAATTTGCTCCACAAACTGGACGTACATGGTATGACACTACCCATGTGTCCACAAGCCACAACAAGACTAAACTAAACACCTTACAAAACTCTATCTCCAACAAAGCTGGTTTGGAGAAAATATAAAAATTATCTTTAAACTGTAGAGTAATGCTTAAACGTCACCTAGACGTGGAGCAAGGACTAGTTAATGGAGCACTTGGTACAGTTATTGGCTTTCACACATACCCACGTGACAACAACATTCATTTTGTCAATATTCTCTTTGACAAACTATCAGAAGTAAAAGGATAGGACGCTCAACAGCTCGATTCCTTCTTTTCAAAGACATGTATGTATGCAGAGAGCAATTTTCTCTAACTTTAGCATACGCAGTCACCTTTCACAAATAAGAAGGTCTTACCCTAGATAAAGCATTGATAGATATTGGGAACACAGTCTTTAAAGAAGGCATGAGCTACATAGCACTATCACGCTTACGTACACTTAACAGTCTATTTCTAATCAACTTTGATGTAAGTAAAGTAAACGCTGATATTCCTTGCATTTTAGAATACAATAGACTACGTTCACTGTACACCCCCATCTAAAAACCTATCCTGTTCCACAAAAAGCAAAACGTTGTAAAAGAAAACTACTTCAAACAGAAATGCAACAGGATCTCACTGCAAATCCTCCAAAGAGAGTAAAAGAAGCTAACACTTCATCAATTACTACAACCAAAGAAGAATCTACTAATCAAATTAACTCAGGTACTTCTTCAATGAAGCAACACATGCTCCAAAGAAATGACTTGGAAACAGAACTATCTGGTCCATTCAAATTTTCAAATATAACTGGTGTAAATTGCTACGCAAATGTAGCAATAAATATTCTATTCCCATCGCCACCAATTGTTGACAACATTTACTTACACAATACAAACCAATTGTGTTGGCAAGTGTTAATCCTTCATAGAAATGCAAGCAAGAATCCTGACAACACATACAGTGTTCATGGAATAAGACAAGAATTAGACTACTGTGCTGGAATGGTGAAATTCACTATAAACTCACAAGAATTTCTAATGTACTTACTACAAGTACTGGAAAACAAAAAACATACCTATAAATGAAATCTTCCAGATTTCATACACGTGCAAACATATATGCACTCTCTGCAACAATGTGGCACAGGAACAAATCCCTAATGAACGCTTTGTGTATGTATCCATACCTAACTGTGAATCCATTCCATTTCAGCAACTTGTACAAAATGCAAACCATGGCAGATTATGTACTACCTGCAATTCAGATAATCGCTCCACCTTACAAATACAAACACATAGTAAATACGTAATACTAATGCTTTTACGTTACAATGCAGATGGTACCAAAAACAACTGCAAGCTGACTGGATTCACACATGGTCAAGTATCACTTGGTAAGAAAACCTTCACAACAATAGGTATAATTTACCACGCAGGAGCCACAACCAATGCCAGTCACTACACTGCATATATAAAAAAGATTTGTGGATGGTTCGATGTAATGATAGTACCATTACTCTAAAGCAGAGATTACCAGCAAATCTTATAAACACTTATTTAATATTCTTAAAACCAAAATTTTATAACTAATCTGTGCATAAACATTAATAAAACTTCAATTAAAAAACGATAAACAGTTAAAATATGCCAACAGGTATCTAACTGCCCCACGATTCGGCAACAACCAAACAGATAAATCAATACCATTAAATAATAAGAAGAAATAAACAGTTAGAATATGCCAACATGTATCTAACTGCCCCAAGATGTTGCAACAACCAAACAGATAAATCAATACCACTAAAATATAACAAGAAATAAACAGTTAGAATATGCCAACAGGTATCTAACTGCCCCAAAAATCTGCAACAACCCAGATAGATGAGCAACTTGAAAATATAAATAAAAAACTATAACCAGTTAGAATTCACCAACAGGTATCTAACAATTTGCAACCAGCCAACAGATAGAACATTAGCCAGAAACAACAAATAAACAATGAAAACAAAGAAAGAAATGTACTGTACCGTAACAAAAAAGTTTTTTTTAATCCAACATGGATTTTTTTTTTTTCACAGACCCAGTGACTTAAGAAACAAACACAGAAACTGGGCAAATTGCACAGTACACTGGTTTGTAAACTACTAAATATGAGGGCCGAAATAATACAGAAATGTCTATTATGCTATGCAATCACTCTTTATAAACTACCTACACTAACATGATCTTTTCTTTTATCACAGAAATTGAAAAAGAATATCTGCTCCAGTTACCCAAGTCATAAAGAAAATATATCCAATCACAAAAAATCAAACAGTAAGTATATTATAATTCAACTCACAAATACTGCTCCATAACACAACCATTGAAGCAAACATCTATCCATACACCACAATCCAAAATGTGTATTTCCATGGATATGTTATACTGCAGTGCTTGTTACCAAACTCTACAATCTTAATTATACGACGTTGCCAAAACTTCACATACAAACTATACAAATCAAACAGTACACAAACTGTAGATGTGCGTATATCTGTTAGATGTTTGATTCTATATGTGATATGCTGCGGTGGTTGTGGCCAGGGGCCCAGAGTCTTGGGTGAATGGCCGAAGGCCGCAGGCCAAAGACCATGCACCCAAGACTCTAGGCCACAACCACTGCAGCATATCACACCCATAGATCACACCCATAGAATCAAACATCTATCAAATATTGGTGTGGATTCGTCCAGGGGGAGAGAAGTTATAAGCTGCCCAGAAAGTGCCCTTCCTATGGGTTTAGCAACTTAACCATAATTACACGGCCACTACTGTGGGCCGTGTAATTACATGGCCTGAGATCATAGCAGTGTAGTTATGGTAAAGTTATGGCTAAGTTGCGTGGTGGTTGTGTCACCAGGAAATGTCTTCAGTTACTTAATTTTTCTAGGTCTGCACATAGTGAGATGCTCTTTAATTGTCTGTGCTTGTGGAATACACAGAGAAAGAGTCAGGGGATGTCGCCATGTACAGACCATAGGATGGATTTAATCAAATCTTTTTGTTTCAGATATTTTCAGTACACATAGCACTTATTTCATTATATTACATATCACTACAAATGGCTCCTTAGTAGCCAATCCATTCATCATTTTCAACACTAGTCATAAAGAAAAAAAAATATACACTACTACCAGTCATTTTAGTCCATGTTATTCTGCAGGGTCAAACTTGGATTCGATCGCCCTCAGTTTCTCCACCTCTGCTTCTGCTACCATCATAACATCATCAATGCCCTCAAAGATCACAATCAAAAATGTTACCATGGCCAATGTAAGAGAGAGCTGAGACGTATTGAGGCGTCTGAGCCACAGATCCTCTGATATGATGCCCATTGTTGAATGTACAAAAGGACCCAATAAAAGACTCTTTTTACCCATTAGCTTTTGACAATCCATTACAAGGTGTTTTAGTATTTCTAATTAATGCCAGCATAATCTACAGGTTCTCAACTCCAGGGCCTTGATAGTTCAAGCATTGGGTGAAAATTGAGCCTAAACTTTAGGTACCAATTTCGCAATTTAGCTGTGGGGAACTTTTTCACACATACTCAAGGTGCTCGCAGTCTGTGGGAAGCACCGTGAGCAGTCTGTTGTTCATTTCCTTGTTGGGCAGAGGCGTGACCAAACACTCTAAAAAACCTCATTCAAGCCATGGAGCGGCCGTGGAGCTGCTCGCTGAGGTGCTCGCAGTCTGTGGCAGTCCGTGGCCGCCCCATGGCCCGCTGCCCATGACAATGCCTGCCTGACAGAATAGCGATGAGGGGCACTGGCTAAGAAGCCAGCGGACGCAGAGCGAGGACAGTGGCCAGGAGCATCGAAGTCCGCTGAAACCGTGGTCTCGCCCGAGAAAAGCACCTTCAAATCCAGAAACCATAACATGCGGGACTCAAAGCCAATGGAAACAAAGGCTTCTACTTTGTGCAACAAGTACCAGATGAATGGCACTAGTGCCTCACACAAATCCCCCTCAAAAACACCAATGCCGAGGGAGGAACTGCCTGTTAACAACGGCAAGGAGCCCGGCTGGGTGCTACCAGGCATTGAACCTCTGTTAAAAGACCCAACAACATTCGAGCCATGTGGAGGTAAAGAAAATGGATCTACGCACCCACCACCTCCTCCCTGCAGAGCCACACTAAACCCAACGAATCCCCAAGAAGTGCCTGCCTCGAACATGGCCGCCCAAATACCTGACCATCTTACTACGAGCAAGGAAGCCCCCTGGGGGTGTGGGTTGGTGATGTTCCAGCATCTGCTCCATCCAGTCTCCTAAAGCTGTCCGTCCTGGCATCGTGCGCCCTTCTGTTAGGAAAGATTTCATATTGTATGTAATTTCTCCTCCATGTGGCAACCCCCAAACTTTTTGCTGCTGTTTTACACCCTGATCTAGACTTTGCCAGAGAAGCGCAACCTTCCGCCGCACTCCTCTGGGCATTCACTCAATTCTTATGGGGAAACTGACATGCCCTTAAGACAGTCAGTACTCTGAGACTTCGTTTCCCTTAGTCCCTTTCTCATGTTGCAGCTTTTGTGCAACATAACACAAGAGTGCACCGTAACTTACATTACCGCGCTCCCGGGTCTCTAGTCATTCCAAAGGCCCTAGAAACCTCTTGCTGGACTTATTATGAACTGTGCAAGTGTGGCAGCTATCGTTTCTTTTGTGTTTTGAACCCTTTCTTTGCCATGTTATCCGCGCTTACCGCGTTTGGCACGAGTAAGTGGCCTGGCTCCAAAATGGCCATGCCACGAGGTTCTTTGTCCTGTCCGCTGACCGTCTTGCCCCTTCACCTTCCCCCCGGTCGGGCTGACCCTGGGCAGTCCTTATTTGGTCATGCACTTTCCCGCAAAATACAATGCTTTTGCGGGCTTCTGCATGCCTTGTGTGTGCCTCCAGGATGTGGGCTGGGATGTCTGGTCCCAATACACATCCTGGGTGCCTGAGAGTCTGGAGTGTCCTGAATGCCTGGGACCACTGTGGTCCGTGATAGGTCTACGTATGGTGTGAGTGTTTGTGAGCATATCTCCCATTGGGTCCTCTCTGTTTTAGTGCGAAGGGAACTTTGGATAAGAGGAGGCTGAAAACACCACTACCATGTCGATCTCCTGAGTTCACACCGAACAAGGGATAAGGAGCCAAGTATCCTGCAACAAGAAGCTGAGTCGAGGAACCACTGGTGATCCGCTGAAGGTTGGCACCCTGAAATGCTGTCGTCCTGCGAGACCCCTCTGCATCTGATCGTCCTAGAAGGTCTGCGAAGGCGCTTTGACCCAATGGAATAGTGGGATCAACTATTCCCAGCACGTTCATCAAACCCTGCAAGTAAGCCTCTTCGGAAGTGTGCCTGGGCCAACCAGTGGGCTGACCAGCTTACACAGGACGCTTTGCTCTGTCACCGCCGCCATTTCGGGGAAGCCCTCGAAACTTGGTTTACTGCTTACTTTGCATCCACGGCACCCTCACACCGAATTTCGTACACTTGGCATTCCCAGGTCTCAAGTGAGACGAGTGCGCCCAGACCAGAGTAAATGCAGTTGCCGTGTTGCCTTGCTGTGGTAACAACCTGTGCACGTCCGCTGCATTTGGGACACCCTCGACCCTGCATCCTACTACGCACAATCTACATGGTGTCGAGACGTCCTGATGATCGCAGCTGAACCTGCCAGCAATGTGAACTGAACTGGAGAAGTCTGGGTCTGCTTGCGTCGGGGACCGGTGAGTAGTCCATACCCCACCCGGTGGCCCCTCACGCAGGAGCCCGTTTCTTTTCTACCGCTGTTGTGAAATAGCGACTCTATTCCCGCACTCTCACCCTGCCTCTGCCCACAAGTGGAGGCCTTGCTTGAGTAGTGGGGACTTGTTCTGCATCGCTTCATTCACCTTCCTGAACTGCCTGATATCCTTGAAGAGGCCCTCTTTGGTCCATTGGCACCAGCGCGTGCAGGTACTTTTGAGCACAAGGCTCCTCTCTTCGTAGGGCTCGGATTTCCTCCTAGTTAGGTGTATTTCAGATGTCGAACTGGGTCTAATGATTACTTGCACTGCCTGTTTTCCTCCCATCTAAGTGGTTTACAAATTACGTGTTCCTAACTCCTTAGACCCCTCAGTCTTTTATATATATTGTATTGATTATGATGTGTTGGTTTACTTTAGTATTATTGTGATTCTTTGCTATGGTCGATGTTACAAAGGCCTTGTAATAAATGTGTCTATATTTTTAATATAACACCTGTCTGGAGTAATTTGTAAGTGTCCTTGCTTTGTGTGCTCATTGCGGGCTTTCAGTCACCCTCACCCCTCTTGAGACAGTCTTGACCGCTGCCATCGCTACCCTGATTGGTCTGGCTTGTCCAGAGGTTACCCTGTTCCAAGAAACTAGGCTGGCCTTCTGAACCTCTGCCCCTCCAGGTCAGAGTTCAGAAATCCATCTTAACACCTTCCATCTGGCTGATGCGATGCCCTCACCCAACTGCCCGTCACAGAGGCGGCGGACAACTTGGTTGATCAGGGCCAGATGACGGAGGAGAAGGATGGGAGAAAGGAGGAGCCTGGGAGGACCGACTCGGAGAATCTCATGCAAACGTCGGAAACAGCCAAGGCTCAGCAACGCCTATCGATACACACGTGACTGCTGCACCCGGAGCCGGAACCTACATCGAAGGTGGCGCCCAGCCCCTTCCTGAATCGACATTGAGAGTCGGAGTTAACCCCTTTCAATCCATTAGACAACAATAATACCAGCAAGCCATGCAAAGTGACGGCTGATCAAAAAACTACTTCCAACATACGGGAAGTAACCACAATCCCGCCCCCTCCATGGATAACAGACACCTTAGCTCAGCAAGTACAAACATCAGCCAAAGAGGGCATCAAGGCAGATATTCACTACACTCCTACTCAAGAGGATCTAGCCAGCCCCCGGAATATATGTGCTAAGGCCCCCACAATCGATGACTGCTCATACTCTACCATAGAATACTCAGAGGATGAAATTGAGTTATCCATTGCTGACCCCAACTGTCATTCTACCCCTCTAAGGCCATCCAACTCCAAGGGGCAACACTCCACGCCAACGGTAGGCATGCACAGGAGCCCCCTCAAATCAATCCTGCCCAGAACGGACTGCTTGCAATCCTATTCAAAACATGACCCCAAACCTGACAAAAGGCTAGCTAAAAAAAAACATATAATGAAACACAAACAGCACTCACTCCCATAAAAGTCAAAAACTCCAACTACGTAATCTCTTGCTGACTTTTTTTCTGTAAAAAAGAAGAAGCCCCAAGCTGAAGGAAAAGGTGAGATATCAGATGCTGACCTGCTCGAAGGAACATACCAAGATCTGTCAATCGATCCTTTCCAAGAAACCCCACCCCATAGAGTTTTTGTGCCAATACAGGAGACCGAGAACGATTCGCTGTGAAAAATAGCATTTTTGAAGAGATGGCACTTGAAGTCTGAGCGTTTGAAGGAAACAGGAAGCCCCCCACAAACGAAGGGGCTAAAACCGACATTTAAGCCAACAAAAACCTCGCCAGACCAACTAACTACACATTTCTCTCCTACTCTGACACTCACATCAGAAGACATTACGCCGAGATCTTCAGAAAGTCCTAAGAAGATGATAAACTCGGCGGATCCCTCTGACTCGATTTCTGGCAACCTGTTCGATCACAAGGCACTAGAACGTGCCAGACTAGTCATCTCCTCTCTCCTTAAGACCATGGCGAGTACGACGCCCACTAATCTTAGCCGATCAACAGGTGGCAACATTATGATCAGCCGTGATTCCCAAACAACCCCAAGTATGACCAATACTCAGAGGAAAACATCAAGATCGAGCGACCTTTTGGGTGATACTGGTCCCTCTACTCCGTCAAAAAGACCAGACCTATTCTCCATCATGTCGACCCTAACAATTGCACTGGCCCCTTTCACCAAGCTTTATGAAGCTCTTAACGACAGAGCAAAAGACCAAGTGACATTAATGGCATACATTCAAACAGGACTCTCTTACATCGAAGGGTATATCACAGCAAAAGATAGAGACAAACCACTCACGAAAGAGGCCTCATCACAATCGGAGCAGCTGGCACCGGTACCAAAACGTCAGCTCTCCACCCAAACAGAAGAGACCACTGTCAAAACCTTTCTATTTACAGGAAGCTGCCCGAAAGAATTCAAAACCTTGGCAGCCCCTATAGCAACCATCTTACCTCTGGGCCAGAATCAAGCAAAACATGCGGTCGCAGACCCTCTTACCATTCCATTAACAAAACTAAAGGAGAATGGCACAGTGAACACTAGAAAGCACCATCTATTGGCCAACGAGCCCCCAAAGACAAACGAGATGGAAATCCCGAGTCGAAAAGCTCTCAAAAACGGATGCTCCATACGGTCTGCTGACCTATTGAACCAAAAAGATATTGAAAGACCAGTAAGGCCACCTAAGATAACTCTAAACAGACGACCAACCCGAACCAACACTACCGAGCCGAACTCGGTATCCACAGTAGAGCAAGCTCGCCTGACTTTTGAGACTAAATCCATCGACCTGACCAATGCATTGGGGGATAACAGAGGAAAGGTAGAGAAGGAGGGAGGAGAGGCAGCTGAAAGGGGGCTGGAGGTAGCAGAGAGAGAAGCAGGAAGAGGAGGAGAAGATGTAGAGGTGGAGTCAAGTACCCCCCCAAAAGCTCTGCCCCCATGTTACCTATATGTTGGAAGCCAGAAATTGAGACACTTGCAATACCAGTAAGAATGACGTTACCGCAGAGAATCCTGGAAACAAGGTATCCATTGAGAAAACCTTATATGTATTCACAGAGAAATAATGGCTGGTTGGACAAAGTCCCGGAGTAAGTGTGAAAACAAGTGAAAGAGAGGATTGGTGACGTCATGCGGGGCAGAGCTGACACACCTAGAAAAGATGCATGAGATAAAAGAACATGGACGTTCTATAAGGTCTGAAGAGAAGGTGGTAAAGGTGAGTAATATTTCATGCTTGAGATGAAGTTTTAGTGTGACACAGAAGATGACTTGCACTTGGGATGGGCTTAGTTGCCCACCTAACAGTAGAGACCAAATCACTTTCCCCGTGAGTATGGAATGTATACTTAGACGTATCACATCCCCAAGTAGGTTTTTGTAGTTTGCCACGTAGTGTGATGTCACTTATGATGAGTTTTGAATATAAAAGTTGTGTTTTTTATAATATGCGCTGAGAGAAATCGAGCTAACTTCTATTGATGTCCGTTGTAACTCACTGTTTTAGACAATTGCTAATAAAACAGACCAAGTTTTGCCAACTTCCTGAGTTGGTTTTGATTATTGATATTTGAGTAATGTCTGCATCCCCATCTATCTCTAAGTATTTCTACCTCATCTTAAAGGGCCCTCTGTTTATGGGTTCAAAGAGGAGAGGGTGGCCAGGATGTCCTGGGTTTTATAGATGAAATGAGAAGCCATGGCCGTGCAGAGGGCCTGGGAGGGGACAGGAGAAGTAGAGACTGCAGCAGGATTGGCCAACTCATTGCAGATTTTCAGGTGAGTTGTTAGATGCCGCAGAGATGTGGGCTTGAATGTGGGCTCGTTTCTTAGTATGGTCAGAGAGCTGGTATGGTCTTTGGAGAATGCGGCAGGCCAGTTGGTCAGAGGATGCAGAAGATGCCTGCCTTTTCCTCTAAGCAACCCTGCACATGCGTTTCAGGGTGACAAGGTCAAAGTCATACCAAGAGCTGCACTTGGCTTTGGTCTTCAAGCGGATCCTCATGACAGGGGCAAGAACATCGAGAGTATCAGAGATAGCAGAGTGGAGCTTGGAAATGGCAGTGTCAGGGTGAGAGTCAGCCAGAGGTGGAGGAGGGGGAGAGAAAGTGGAAGCGAAAGCCTGAACTGACACGCTTCATGGGCCAGATGACAGAGAAGGTAAGTGGCAGTACTGGAGTTGGCTTGGCCTGCGGGGTAGAGGATGACAGATGGGAGGCAAGGAGAAAGTGATCACTCCAGGACAGAGGGTTGGTGAGAGGGTTAGTGAGGGGAAGTCAGAGGAGATAAGAACATCCAGAGTGTGCCCTGCAGAGTGATTCAGGCCAGAGGGAAGAATAGAATAGAAAGAGAGAGTCTGTCGCAAAGGTCACAAACGAGTCCGGAGGAGGGACAGGAGTATCCAGATGGATATTGAGTTCACCACGGAGGGGGAGTTGAGTGGTTGAGGCAAGGAGGGAGTAGGAGAGGTTGGCCCACTTGGAGAGGAAAGAGGTAGTCTGATCAGATGACTGATAGATAGTGGCAATGGTGAGAGAATGGCCAGGAGAGAGAGAAAGCCTGAAGACAAAGCATTCAAAGGAGGAGTATGCCTGCATAAGAATCAAAGAGACAGGAATCCACTCCGGGAAGATCAAGGCTACTCCCCCGCCATGACATTTGGACCTGGGCACGGAGAGGTTCTTGTAGCCATGAGGGAGGAGCGTGTCAAAGCTCATGACAGAGCTAGCCGTGAGCCATGTCTCGGTAAGACAGAGGACATCGAAGTTGAGTTCTTCAAATAGGCGGCAGATGTCAGAGGAGTGTTTGACAGCAGAGCGAGAGTTGAGAGTGGCAATATGGAGAAAGTTGCCAACCTTGAAAGACTTCTGAGGAGGGGTAAAAAACTGAGGTATGCACTGCAGAGGTGTAGAAGGAGCTTGAGGGAGGGCAGAAGAGGAGGGAGGAGAAGGGAAGGTTGACATGGAGGAGAGAGATGAAGGAGGCAAGGCAGCCGGAGAAGCAGGGGAAGGAAGGCAGTTGATGAGGCACAGGAAGAGGAGGAGGAGGTTGGACTGGGGGACTTGGACCAAGACGGTGCCATTCCAGTAAAAGTGCAAGGAGGCCAGGATGGCCTTCCACCGAGTGTCACCATTAATGGGAGAGGAGCAGAAAGGAGAAAGCACAGAGACCATATGGAGTGTCCATAGGTCTGGTGAAGGAACAACAAAGAGGATGTCAGTGAGGGTCTGTCTGGCGGAAGCGCTGGTGTAAGTTTCAGCCATTTGAAGTTCAGGGTTAGAGAACACAATATCGTTTTTAAACTTCTTCCTGCCAGACTTAGTGAGAAGGGTAGGATAGTCAATGGAGAAACAGATGGAGAAGATAGGTGAAATAGAGGAAGAGAAAGAGGAGAGTGAGGAGGGGGTGCAGGAGGTGGACAAGACAGAATAGCAGGACAGGGTAGCACAATGCCGTCACTGGGCCATACAACAAACAGAAATTTGCAGTTGGGTGAACACAGTTACAGCCACAGGGCATGCTAGAATGAAATTAGAAACTAGGTAATAAAACAGTTACATACCCATGGCACGCTAGGTTTAAATTAGCAACTAGGGGACAACACAGGAAAAGACACAGGGCATGCTAGGCTTAAATTAGCAAACAACTAGGTGGCAACACAGTTACAGCCCAGGGCACTACTGTAGGTAGAGAAGAGGGAGTCCAGGCGAGACGTATTGAGGGTTGGACAGTCAGCGGGGTCAGTAGGCAATAGTGTGTAGGGGTGACTAACCCATGGAGAAGTGAGGAGTCAAGCTGAGTTCCGATTCACCAGAGAAGTCCAGAAGCGCAGCACCATTCCGATAGTCAGGGGTGCGGGATGGCTACCCAGACCCAGCCAGACGGCACACAGGGAGCAGAGAGGGCCTTCGATGCGGTCCTTCGACTGGCTGGGCCAGCTCCCGCCTTCCGGTCCAGGCAATTGGTTTAAAAATGCTCAGGCAGCCAATCAGTGGGGGACAAGGCAAAGGCAGGAGGAGGCTCCAGGCCCTATGTGCGGGCCGCCACCTTGGAGCGGCCGAGGACCCAGAAAACAAAGATGCTTTTGAAAAAAAATAAATCAGATACAGTTGTGCCGTTGCATCCCTGCTGCTTTTCAAGGTAGGGGAGATGAGAAGACCCCTTCACCTTAATTGTGCTATCTGCGGTGGTCCACGGCATGCACACCATAAGTTTTGTCTATGTTGCACTTTTTTTTAAAAAAGTTGCATGCAGGGAGTCATGCACAGCGAATCTTCTGCCCAAATGAATGGGTCTTACCTTTCAGGTGTTGTAGTAGCACGGCAAGAGTGCTGCAGGCAAGATGGATGCCGGACGAAAACAAAAGAGCAGGACCAGCTGTTGCATGGGTAGAGGATGACTGTAGAACTCCTCCAGGGCCCAGATGTGGGGATTCAAATGGCTGGGCCGGCTCTTGCCTCACGGTCCAGGCAATTGGTTTAAAAATGCTCAGGCATGCAATCAGTGGGGGATAAGGTCAAGGCAGAAGGAGGCTCCAGACAACAAAGAAGCTTTGCATGGGTAGAGGATGACTATGTAATCTGAAACAGGACCCCCAAGTTCTAACTCATCCATGAACTTCACACATTTTTAAAACATTTTTAGACAGAAATGAATTAGATCCTTTTTCCATCAAGGCATTTTTATAGAAGTCTATCTTGGGATGTAATTGAAGGAAGTATAGTGTAAGACACTGCTTCGTCAATTGCGCCCACCAAGACACCAGCCCAAGCTCATGTTTAAACGTGCTAACTGGGAGCAAGGTTGACAGCCCAAGAGCCCTATTCACGATCCTCCCTTACATAGTGTCAAAGAATGTTCTATTCTTGCCGGTGGATACCTCGCACTCATACAGTGCCTCTGCAGAGATCTTTGCCAGATATAACTCTATGAAAGGAAGTAGGGAGAATTCACATAGAGTCCTCTTGACTCTCTTGGCCATGGATCGACATGCCTTGCCCCTTCTTTCCATCTTCCTTTCGTCAATTGTCCTTCTGCTTTTAAAGCAGACAGATAATCCTAAGTATTCAAGGCACCCCACCTTCCTAATTGGTGCGTCCTTAATTCTTCATGTATAGATGGTTTGCTTCTTCCTACGGCTGAATGTCATTACCATGGATTTGGAGTGATTCACCTTAAGAAAGTTATTCTGAAAGCCCAGTCAGGCATCCCTGCAGTCCCACCGGAGTATAGTCTACCAAGACCAAATCATTGGCCTAGGCTATTCAGCTCACCCTCAAATCCCCCCATTTTGGAGCAGAGACCCCCGGACGGAGTTTTCTTCCATAGGTCCGCCATATAAAAGTTGAATAAGGTAGGTGCCACTATACAATCTTGACAACCCCCTTTTGTGAACTTGATATATCTGGAGAGATTGCCACTGCGATTGAGCCTAACTTTAGTCTTACTGCCGGTGTACAACATCCCTGATCAATGCCCCAGTCTGGTTATTTCTTCCACAGACGTTTGAGGTCAACATTATCAAAGGCTACTGAGAGGTCGACACTAGCTACATATAGATGTGTGTGCATACCATCCACAACCATTGAAAGGCAAGCATTAAGAATCATACCATTTTGGAGGTTACCCACCCCTCATCTAAAGCCTGTTTGTAGTGGGTGTACGCGATTTGTCTTCTCTGACCAAGTTTTCAAGTCCTGGTGGAGAATACCTTAGAAGTGGTATCTAATAGAGAAATTGGCCTATAGCTTCCCGTGGATCCTCTGTCACCATTTCTGAAGATGGGGATCAAGATGGAGTTGTGATAAGAATCCGGGCACTCCCCTAAATGAGTTCACCAGGAAATCAGCCCATAACTGTGAATTGTTTTACAGCACTTGATTTGTTACTCCATCCGGGACACTGACCCGGAAATTATTTAAACTCATAATAATCAATTCTAGGTCTTCCTTCTCGAACTTGACATCTCACACCTGAAAGTGTACCTCTACAGATCCCTCAGATTTTGCAAGGGATCTTCACTGAACTTTGACTGGAATAAGTTTACCCAATATTCCTCGGCCACGCCCGATGTCTGCAGCCCAGTTTGGAATCTATTCTTTTGGTTTAATATCCACGAAAATTCCCTGGGTATCTTTCTTAAGCAATGTAACCAGATTATTATGAATATCATTCCGCATCCTGTGATGTTTGCTCCATGTCCTATTTTTTTGTTTTAGTGAGTTGACAGCCCTTATCTCTTCTGTCCTATTCTGCCCTGTAGACATTTTCAACAACCTGATTTCTTTGGGTAGCAATCACTTTTTCTCACAGACTTCCTTATCAAATATGTGGCCGTGCCCTTCAAAATTTAAACTGGAGGGTCATACCTGTACCCTGTCCCCCACTTTCCCTAACATCCTCAGCAGATTGAGAATAATGCTGACACACAATTCTCCCTCTTTTCCTCTGGACATAGTCCATCCCACCATGCAGCTAGCTTTTTATTTACCAGTCCCACATTGGCACACCACTGAATCACTCTTTCCCCTTTTCCCCCAATTAGAATATTTCTGTCCCACATGGATTGCATTACCTCCAGTTTTGGAAGCATTGAGACCCTAAGCCTCAACTGCAAATGATCACTCAATTAAATTGGAATTATTTTCAGCTCTTGCAGCCTCACATATTCTATATTCTTTGCAAATATGTAATCAATTGCTGCGGAACTAAATGAATTAGACCAACTTGGGGTATCCTGAATGCTCCCAACCCCCATCAAATTTGTTTGGGTAAAATCCCAGCTGGCCATAAAAAAAGACAATTTCCATCCTAAATTGACCCTTTTGTTACAACAACTAGACATGATTTTAGTCAACCTATCATCTGGCTCTAAGAAATCACCTGTTACAACACTACCATGACAATTGAAATCTCCTCCCAAGACGATTGGCATTCCTTCCCCTTCTTTCTCCCAGTCTAGCAGAACATTCTCAATTTCTTAAGCACATTTTTCAAACACATTTGTAAATTAAATATTAATAAGGAGGAGCTGTTCCTCATAACCATCCTGCCAATCACTTAATTTTGAAATCAACAGGCCCTCTATGTTAGTTTTCACTAGATATAAAGACCTCCTCCTTTCCATTTTAACCTCCACCCACAGGCCACCCACTGGTCTTCTTTTCTGCCGCGTCTTAGCATTACATTGAGATTATCATTTCTAAAGGAATTAAAGCCTCTTGAGTTCCAGCTATAGATGACCAAATCATTGTTGTTTTAATCCCGGTTGTTTATAAGGACATATTGGCAGAGAGCTGGGTAACCAACCCCATCCTGCTGTGTCTCGTTATGCCAGCCCTGCCTCCGCTGCTCATGATCAAAGTGGCATTGTATGGTCAACTTAACCCTTCCTCTGAGTGAAGTGGCTTCTTAATTAACTTTATGGTAGTATGTTTCAAAACCATTTAGCAACAATTCTTCTTGATAGTTGCTTACCAGTTAATCAAATGTAAAACCTAGTAGGACATATGTTTTTTAAATGTTTTCTTTTTTCAATTTAAATACCCCCACCCCTGAATGCTTACACATGAAAGAGGCCATGGTTTAGTCTATTACCCTTTCAAGTATGTTTTTCCTTCAGAAGAATATTTCCCCTTGGCAATATACTCACAAAGGACTCTAGTTTTGGCCATTTCACAGAGGGTTGGGAACTCTCTCAAGTACTGATGTAACTCTACTCCACTGGAACAGATGGGTAGCAAGAAGGTGTCAGCTTGCCTCCTCAGTCTGGTCCCTTCTTTCTGTATTTTGGCCTGTCTGCTGTCTTTCCCGTTAAAGAAGCACTGGTGCTTTAACCTCAGATAAGCTTCTCTTGAAGTGGGCTGCTTTTAATCAAAAATAGGTCAGAAAATAAAGGCAATCTGTTCTATTATCCTTTCTATTGATATTAATTCTCCTTTTTCTCCTTCTTCCCGTCCATCAGTGAATACATGAGTGAATGTCCCCCAGAATCTACAGGTTTGATCTTTTTATAGAGCAGAAACCACCTATCTTTAGAGGTGTATATAATTGCTCTAATTTAATTGGTCAATGTATATGATTGGACATTGTTCCAAATGTGACATCATTCTAAACGGACCTATTCCTGCTGCTCATTGGAAATCTTGATAAATAGAACAGTCTAATGGGTGTGACCTCTCCATCCAGTGTGCCTCCCATTTAGTATGGTATTATCTTAAAGATGTTTACATTAAACACTTGTAACTTTCTAAAATACCATATTCATACATAGGATCATATAACTAATCGGTTCATCAGATTGCTCTTACTCAGGAGAATTAAATGATTCTAGGATGATCTCAGCATGACATGGAATGTGTGTGTGCTCTAGCACCTTGAAGCGTCTTTTGTGCTGGATGGAATTACAAATAATGTTCTCAGACCAAATAATCAGACAGACTCAAGGAATATGGCAAAATACTACTGTATTCAAATTTAATAAAGCAGGGAGAACTGGCAGGCATCGGACTGATGCATGCACACTCAAAACTAAGCTTGTTTATGCAAAGGTATTATATCCCAAATTGAGCAATCTATGGTGTCATTTTATGTGGCAAAATACAAAACTATTGAGGGACGGGATTGGTTAAGGAAACATATCTACTTATAGAACATCTAAGGATTAGTGCATCATTGGCTATCCCTTATTTGTAGGGCACACCTTGAACTACCTCCAAACACATATAGTAATGATTATAGCAGATAAAATAGCAGTAGATTGGTCTATGCAACATTGTATGTCAGGTTGTTCATCAAACCCACTGATTGGTTGGCATGCTATCCCAACCTTGGATTTTCATCTCTTTAGAAGCACGTATGTGCAACAAAACATATCTGTTTGAATCCCGTCAGACTACTCCCCGTCTTCCCAATTAGTCCATCATCTCTCATTGGTCGGCCATAAGCCAAAGTCTTTCTTTTGTAGTTGACCTTGCTGGCTGCTCACTGTCCTGGAACATTCATGGGAGTGTGAACACACCCCTATCTTTGTCTAAGGCTCTAATAAACATCCCTTGTTTTCTATTTGTGTCTCACATGTAAAGAGACCACAAATGTGCCCATGTCAGCCTCTTATTTACTGCTATTTGATTTAATTATGCTGGGTGCTGTTGCTCCTATTGTCTTCTAGAGACCTGATCACTCTATCTCATATGAACTGTGTACACTTTTAATTGACCAACAGATGGCTCTTGCAGATGCTTTCTTCTTTTTCAATCTATGAGGAATGTCCCACATTGAGAGCTTATCAATGTAACTCCTTTTGTGCTCTTTGCTTATTCCTTAAAATAGTATCCTTACTCCTGGGCCAACCTTGACTCATCGTCGGTTCTGCACATAGAGCTATTCTTTTGTGTCTCCTGATTCTACACCCTTGGTTTGTCTCTGGGGTAGCTTGGTTGAATTCGACATGAACCGACGACCATTTTCCTGCTATGGCCGTCCTACCCACGTTATCTATTCCTCTATGGCAAAGCTCTTTATGTTTCCTTTCTATCTTATGTTACTATTTACAGTGATTGGACAGTAAGTTACTTCATCTACTTTATGTCCATGATTAATTTAGCTTTAGGTACATGTTTCTCTTAGTGCTTCAGTTACATCTCCACTCTTAAATATTTTTATATCGTGTCAGCATAGGTTCATATCTTCATTATGACATCACTCTGGCCTCGTCAGATTTCACTAAACATTCCATGATGCCCATAGGTGCATGCTGGCATTCTTGCATGTGGCATTCTTTCACACTTTCAATGCAAGGGTTACATTCTGTATGGCTGTGTGAGGGCATAGTGCCTCTCATACACTTAATGCAGTAAAGGAAAAATACAGGGGTCCTATTTACTGCTCTTCTCTGACTATTCCAGTATGATGGCAGTGAGGGGGCGGGAACTAGTGAGAAGACGTCCTCCTGCTCCTCAACATGTGTGATACAAATTATGAACTTTTTTGCTCTGATACATTTACACAGTTCAATTTCCAATCCACAGTAAAGGGTTATCCAGCATGGACGTTAGGATATATAAATCACTGGCATGCACCATTATTTTACAAATGTATTCATATTCACTTAACTTGCATAATTAACCTATATAAAAAAGATGTTTACATCCATCTGATAGAAAATGTCAAGCTGCAAATTATTTTTTTTGATCATAATTAAGTCTCTCTTTTGTTCAAACGTTGTAAGCGATTAAGTGAATCCAAATGTTCAAATTCAAAAGGTGATTTTTTTCTCTCTTACACTTTATAACATATTCAATGACATCTGAAGTGCCTGGCTAGTACAGCTAAATGGTGTCACATACTGATAAATAATTTAAGCTCCATACTGGGGTATTTACGATCCAAGGAGGCTAGGTCGCCGTGGTAAACGTTACTTGAAATACAGAGTTGGCAGGCAAGAGCTATTTATGGGCATATAGTAATAACAGTATACAATCACACTGTGCCAAACACTGTAAAGTTTGATGCATAAATGCATATATATATTTATTTTTCAGAGTCAGCCTGACACGTGTTTTGAGCCTAAACTCTTCTTCTGAGGCTGAGTTATATCATCACGTGTACAAGTAAATTACTTACATTGGTGAACCAATATTACGTCATGGTAGTACAAGCTCAATGTTCAACAAAAGGTGCCATAGGCATAAATTGAACCAAAGTAATACAGATACAACCATGTCAAATGCAATGTTTTGGGTTGGGGCTTGGATGTGTTGTAGTAGATTCATGTCTAAACGAGATTTAACCAGGGGGTGTCTTTGCTGTTGAAGGGCTCATTGAAGCCCAATTGTATGTCTCCTAGTAGGATGAGTTTGGTGGTGAGTTTCAAGAGTGGAGTAAGTAGCAGTGGTAGGTCAATCTCTGGGCTAGCGTGAGAGTTAGGTTGGCGGTATAACAGAACAGCAGAAAGTTATAAGTGGTCTTGGGACTGATAGTGAGTTTAGTGAAGAGCATATTGTGTGCTGCAATGGTTGGCGTGTCGATCTGTCTAAAGTGTAGGAATGATTTGATGATGATTGTAACTCCACCTCCGGGAGAAATGGGTCTATCTGTTCTTAGTATGTTATAATTAGTGGGTATGGCCAATTAGAGGAGGGGACCAGAGGCGTTATGGAGCCATGATTCTGTGACATCAATTATATCTAGAGTCTGATCCAATATGAGGTCATGGATTATTGTAGCATGGGGCCCTGAGAGAGCAGACGTTCATCATGGCACAGTTGTGAGAAGCAGTACGGTTAGGGGTGGTAGCATGAGGGGCGTTGCAGGTGGGCTTGGGATGTATGGAGATGATGGGGGAGTGATAAGTGGGTGGGGTGGGGCAATGAGGAGAGCCTGTTAAGTCTGGGTTTACCTGACAAATGTTAGAAGAGGTCCTTACACTGTTCATAACACTGTTGGCACAGCACTGGTGGCATTGTTACGACCCTGATCAAGTGTGAGACTGTTTGGGATGGCAAGGGTCAGTGTGGGCAAGGTAGACAGGTGCAACGGATGGGTGTGGGCCAGTGATGGAGGCAGTAAGAGGCTTGGAAGTGGGCTGCAATGTGATCACTCGAGTGGGTTGGCTATCCTGTTGTAGTAGGAGTGGGGTAAGGGTGTATGAGCTGTAGGTCTTGGATCTCATTGGTAAGCTGTCCCATTGGAGCACAGGCGTGTGAATGGTGGGGGGCATCCACAGCGTTACAGCATGGGTCACAGGTCTCACTTGTGGGCTGACCTGGTGGAGAGCAGGCAGGTGCATGGTGGGGGGCGCACACTCCGTTGCAGCATGGGTCACAGGTCTCACTGGTGGGATGACCTTGTCGAGTGCAGGCAAGTACGTGGTGGGGGTCGAGGGTTTTGGGTTGGATAGAGCGAGATCATTGACTCTTTCATTGCTGAGGGGGCAGCACACTTATGTTGGAGCTGGCAGTGGTTTTGGCAGTTTGGGCAAATTGAATAGCGTTTTAGGGACAGTGGGGTTAAGAAATGGGTGAGGGGAGGAAAGGAGTGGGAAGGGCAGCAAGTAGCAGCATCTTCAACTGAAGCAGGATATTTAAATGTGGCCATAAAACAAGGCGCCAGTTTGATCACCTGGGGTGTATTGCTATGAATTGGCTGTAGAAAAGTGTAGGGGGTGGTGCAGTGGGGTAGACATTAGTAGAGATCGTAATTACATAAATAAGTAGCGTTCTAGAAGATGCTTCTGCTGTGGTTGCAGTTCCTACTGGTTCTCAGGGGTACTGGTGGTGAGCAGGGATAAGTCTTGTTTCATTAGCCTCCATTCTGCCGAAGGGCCTGCGGCAAACCACGGATCAACCATTCACGCCAGTCATGCAAGAACAGGCAAAGACAGGCTCCCACAGTCTTAAGTGCAAGCCGTTAGTGCAGGCCGACTCCGCCATCAGGCTCCGTAGGTCCATCCCCTTATCATCAGATGGTGACCAATTAGAAAGCAGGATACTAGATGGTGCCTGATGGTCAGGCAATCCACACGATGGATTTTTGTATTTTCCACTTTGTTTGCAATAATTCTTGTTTGTGTTTTTGCAAATAATATTGAACATATACTTTTATTGTATATGGGTTGTTTATTTTATGTATTTATCTATTTATTATGTGCCAAAAACCCACAGGCATCTTTGTGCACAATTACACACGGGTACAACACTAGGAGCCATCAGCTGCCCAAACCTTTTTCGAATAACCAGGCCTTCAGAAGTTTCCTAAAGGAGAGAATATGGGCCTCATTACATCTTTGGCGGTAGCCATGACGCTATTGGCGGCATGGCTGCCACCAAAACCGGGTCCGGGTTCCATGAATGGGGAATTACCAGACAATTCCGAGTTTGAAGGGACCCGTAATTCCCCCTACAGGGAACCCGGGTCCGGACCTTCCCCATTTCCATTTGAGCCCTCCATTTGAGCCCCCATGTTAGCTCCCTGGTCCCCTTGCTGGACCCGGTAACGACAGGCGTCCTTACCGGGTCCCGCAAGGGGACCTCGTAATATTGTGGAATGGGTTAACAGGTGCCGCCACCATTAGTGGCACCGTAAGCCCATTCCGCAAATCTTGTAATGAGGTCCTATGTCTTTCCTGTCACAACTTGATTGGTAAGATGTTGCATGCAATTGCAGCTTCAACTTGGAAGGGACAGCCGTTCCCCCTCGTTCACCTAGTTCTTGGACACACTACGTGATTTGTATTACAAGAACATAGGGCCTCATTACACGTAGTGCGGTAAGGGTTTACCGGTACCGGTAAGGGCACTGGTACCGGTAAATCCTTACCGCCTTACTACAAGGTCCCTTTGCGGCTTGGTACTTTAACACCTGCTTTTTAGCAGGCATTAAAAACCAACCCGCAAAGGGACCAGGGTGCTAATTATGGTACCGCAATTTGCAGTACCGTAATTAGCGCCTTCCCCATTCCCATAGTGCCCTATGGGGCAAAAATGGGAATGGGGAAGGGCAATGGAGGAAGGCGGAATTACCGCCTTCCCAACCTTGGAATAGGGCGGTAATTCCCCTTTCCTCCAAGGCGGTACCGGTAAATTACCGGCATGAACCATGGTGCCAATAGCACCATGGTTTACCGCACTACGTGTAATGAGGCCCATACTGTTCTTTTTTGTTCATATAATTTCAAACATTTTTCAAGTATGAAGGGGCAGCACCATAGAGGCACTGGTGTGATATGGTGTTTATTTTAAACTGCATTCTGGCAGTCACTGGAAGCCAATGCAGGTCTTTCAGAGGGGCAGAAATTCCCCCCCCCCTCTAAACGTTCCTTACAATCCTGACCGCCTCCTTTTGTATCACTTGCAGTCTTTGAGTACTGCTTTTACTGGCTCCACTCAAAAGTGCATTGCAGTAATCCACTCGATGCATGATTACTGCTCCTGCCAAAGTTTCACTGTGTTTTTCTTGAGACAAATGGATGTGCCTGCCTCAGCAGTTTCCAGTAATATTTCACGTTCCTGATGCTAAAGACTGAGTACCTGGCAGCCAGCTTTGCCCTGGCCTGTGCTGCGCGAAAACCATCAATTCTGTTTTTGAGCTATTTAACCACATCACAATTGTCGACATCCAGTGACTGACCATGTCAAAGATGGAAGCTAGAATGTCTGCATCCTTGCTATAGTAACCGCCCGACTCTACCAATATCTGGGTGTCGTCAGCATAAATTGTATCACCCTTTCAGTGGGGATTCATGTACACATTGAAAAGAACCGGCGACAAGCTAGCCCCTTGAGGAACTCCACAAGTCACTGTGGCTTGCTCGGACGCTGTGTCTCCCCGCTGTACTGTGGACTTCCTATTATCTAAGGATGAGTGAATCAAGCCTATTGCATCCTCAGAACAGCCTCCAGTTGTTAGTGGTGCAAACATTGTGCATTTCCTTGCATGTGCCCTTTTTCAGATGCTGCGCGTAGGCCACAGCTTGCATATTTTAATTTTAAACTGGGACTTGTCTTTCTTTGCATAAAAGTGCTTGCAAACCATATCACATGTTTTTACCGTCTTCTTTTATTTTTAAACAGGTCACTTTGGTCATGCACTTTAGTACGAACAGACTTCAACCAGTTTCTTTTGATGTATACCTATTTGTGTATACAGGGTGTAGAGATGCATGGGGTGAGTGCGTGCAGGGGGAAGGGGATTGTGGCGGCTGGATAGTGAGGAGGGCATGGTCGGACCACATAATTAAGAAGTTCAAACAAATCATATGAATTTTGTTCACACAAAAGTGCATCACCACTTAAAAAAAGAAGTCAGTACCACTGCAGCTTCGTACACAAATTAGTAGAAGAGCCCAAATATGTAATGTTAATATGGGATTGAGCACCAATAACTGGTACCAGAATTACTAAACGAGCACAATCTCATGCACAGATGAAAGTGGTTTGCTTTGGAGGAACACATGTCAGAGAGTGAAACAGTGGTTGTTCCCACTGAAAAGCAGCGATCCAGCCATTGCGAAACTGATAGGGCTGGCACTAGGATTAGCAGGGCCCTGGGCATCAAAAGATGTGCTCTGACCCCTTATTTGCAAATGTTTGTACATCAATGACATCACAGAAAAAGATGTCACAAAATAATTAGCTGATGTACGAGTGGAACATGGGAAGTTGCATGACAAGATTTAGTCAGTGATACGCCAAGAACAAATTCACTTTGTTATGTTATGTTAAGTTACTTGGCATGTATATAGCACTCTATATATCACTGGTATGACCTCAATCCGCTGGTAGGTTGAACGCCCTTGGGAACCATAGTTCTGGTCAGTCGAGAGAGATAGTGTCATAGGGTGCATGAGTGCACCGGATATGCGTGCAACTGGTGTAATTGCAGGGTGGTAGCAGCATCCTAGCGGTAGGTGTGGTGCTGGAGATATCAGTTGTATGTTTGCAGTCTGATGGGTGGGCACCTAGAATGGGTTCTGGCTGCGTTGGGCCTGAAGGATGCATATGTGAGCAACTAGGCCGGAATGTGCTTGGCTAGCTTCATTTTATTAGGGCGATGTGGTGTTCATGGGGTCGTATTCGTATGTCAACAGCTAGGCCGAATTAATCAGGGGTATAGCTGTGTTCTAGTTGACTGATGGTGTAAAGTAGAGAGTAAACGTAGTGATGTGATATAATGGTTATCTTTAAAGGGCCCAAGATGAGGCACACAAACAGGATGGCAGTGAACAGGGTGACACCCAGGCCACATACAGACAGGGGCTGGGATTACATCGACAGGGGGGGATACGGATGTATAGCAACAACACGGGGACAGGAGGGCAGGGTACACAGTGATGCATCCACTCCGCCCACTCCATCCAATACCAGTCACTCCATCCAATTCCAGCCACTCCATCCAATTCCAGCAACTCCATCCATTTCATCTATTCCAACCACTCTGTCCGTTTCATCCATTCCGGCCACCACATTTCGTCCATTCTATCCATCTGCGATTCCATATATGTATCCACACCACCCATTCTATCCATCATTCCATCCATCCATTCCCTCAGTCCATTCCCTTCATCCACTCCATCCATCTATCCTATCCTGTGGGTAGGATCGGAGGTCATTGAACACTTGGTAGAGGGTCTCGTTGTGTATTTAGTCATTGGGTCGTGGGGAGTTCAGACATAACTTTAGGGTTGTCTTTTGTGACGAGCCATATTTTTAGTAATTCGCGGAATGTCATATAGTCTTTGGTGTGTCGGATGTGAGGAGGAAGCGAGTTCCACAGAGTTGGGGCCAATGCTGAAAGGGTGGATCCTCTGATCCTGATGGAGTTGGTGGTTGGGATCACTAAAAGGAGGGCAGAGCTTGATCTTATGGTGCGGGGTGGGATGTAAGGTTTTAGCTTAGCTTGCAGGTATAGAGGGTCGGTCTTGTGCACTGCAGAATGAGTAATGCACAGGTTCTTGAAAGGGGCCCTTCGTCCTATTGGGAGCCAGTGGTGGGTTCTGTGAGCTGGAGAGGTATGGTCTTCTAGTCCCAGGGCATTTTATCAGCAGCGTTTTGCGCTCTTGGGAGTTTATTAAGTGGTTATGCTGGGACTCCTAGGTAAAGGGAGTTGGCATAGTTCAGTCTGGACATAACAATGAATATAACAGCGGCAAGTCTGTTTGGGAAGGAGAGGTAGGTAAAAATGCACCTGGGAATTTTGAGATGGTATTGACAAGATTTAGATACATTGTTGATCTGTCAGGAGAGGGTTATACCAGAGTACATAGTGCATCCAACGTTTTTTACTGTGAGCAGGCGGGGTGGGCGGTTGGCCCATGGTAGGGGGCCAGGGGAGTGGGCGAGGGAGGAGCTCAGTGTTGCCACATACCATGATTTTGGTTTTAGTGGGGTTTAGGAGGAGATGGTTTGTAGTCATCCAACAGTCGATATCTAGGAGGCAGGCTGCAAGGTCGGGCTGAGAGTATGAGTTTGAGTTGTGGTGTTTAACAATGATTTGGGTATCGTTGGTGTAGTTGTAGCACAGGATATTGTGCAAGCAGATGATTCCAGGGAGGGTGGACATATAGAGGTTGAATAGGAGAGCTCATAGGCATGAGCCTTGTGGCACTCCAGTATTAACTCCAGTATTAAAACACATATCAAATCTAAAAAGCACCTCATATATTGGGTATAGAAAATGAACAGGCTATTGCTTACATTCCTCTGTGTTTTGCGAAACAGCTACTAGTTGGCCTTCAGTTAAAAAAAATATATGAATACCTGGATACTAAATTAATATAAAACTCTACCATGCATCACATGACATTGGCCAATTTACATGAACAGAAGATACATACATATCCCACGTTCTTTAAACAAAAAACAGTTAAAAGAAAAAAATGTAAGTTTGAATAAAATAGGGAATAATTTTGTTTGCCCTAGTTTACCTTGCATTGGTGCAACAGAGAAAAATCATCCCTACTTGTTTCTGTCCCCGTGATGGCGCAAAATCTATTTCAGAGGTATGTCATAAGGGTGGTAGTAATTGGAAATCAAAGTTCTAGCACCCAGTTTTCTGAATCCTGATCATGCACACTGACACATTTTGAGAAGAAACACTTGTTTTGAGGAATACACATCTGTCTCACATCTGTCTCCCCACCAATAAGGGGTTGGTATTAGGAATCCACCTCAATAGGTTCACATTACTACTGCCTCCTTTTGTACATACCCCTGAAAGAGGCCCAAGGGGATCAAGGGAACCAAAACCTCTGCACTGGCTGGCGGTCGATGACCAAATTAAATTCAAAGTAGCCTGTTTGATCTACAAATGCGTCAATGGTCTCGTCTCAGAGTATCTTAGTGCTAAAGTCCATCGTTACTACCCTGCCAGAGCATTGCGCTCAGGAGATAGGCTTTTGCTGAATGTCCCACACTCCTAATGTGTCTCCAGAGGGGATAGGAGATTTGGAGTGTTCGGGCCCAAGCTTTGGAATCCCATCCCAATGGCGATTAGAGCTTGTTAGTCATTGGTCCAGTTTAGGAAGGCTTTAAAAACTCACCTGTTTAATTAGACCCTCACAAATCAGGGATAGAATTTGTACATGATCTGCTTAGCACCACACTTCAAGGATTTTGTTTTTCCACCTGTGCCCAGATAAAGTTAAGTCTGTCTTTGAGCGCGATATAAATAAATCAAATGTCAATTCTAATGTTTGTGGTTGCAAAACACAGCTTCCTTTTTTGGAGTTAGAGCTGGTCAGAGGCGCCACCATGGGAAAGCCACCCTTATAAAAACTCTGGCCCCCTCACTGGTCATGTGTTTGTTCAGGTGTGCCTAAAGGAGCGGAAAGTGGACAAAAAGTGATCTTCTGTGATTAGCAAACTGTGAATTGTGCCCAGTCTCTTTTTCGTTGCTACTGCCTGGACACGTGGCTGGAGGTGTGCCCTGTCCCTCTGCCTGCTGTGCAAACATTCAGAAAGGTCCATTCCACCGTGGAACATGGAGCAGAAAGTGGACGAAAAGTGATCTTCCGTGATCTCGCCGTGATTGAGACATTTGAGCACTAGCTACTGACACTCGGACCATACGAAGACAACAAGCAGCTGCGAGTGCAACGTTGGATGCACTCGCGTCTTTTGACGAGAGACGTGTGACGAGAGTTACCGTGGTCTTAAGGTAAACAATATTCTTAGCTTCTGCAGAATAATATCCGCAAAACACCACGTGATACCTTAAACACAATGATAGATCTTGGCTCCGGGAGACGGCGGGGATCTGATCCCTTTGATCCCAGAGAGTGCTGGGTGATTTGTTTTCCGCCACTTTCTTGCAGATTAATTTAACTGTACCAACTTACTCATATATTGACAATCTTGACAAGGGATGTCTGGGAAATTAAATGCTGATCATCTTGGCAAGGGTTGCGTGCAAAACAACTGCCGATTGTCGGAGCATGTGTTGAGGCATAGAATCACCCCCAGACCAAGCAACAATTGCGGCGATGGAACTCCCAAGCTTCCAGCAAACCCACAAGCGCCTACTTGGGTCTTTCAAACACCGACTTGGCATGCAATATAAACTTCACAAACCTGGAAGAAGCTTACAACCATGGTGCAGGCTTAGGTCTGGGATGAAGTGCAGCACACAAATCTAAAATAAATGCTAACTCCCATATACACAAGCAAGAATCATCCTCTCCATTAACCAATAATTATCCACACTTTGCGAGTGTAAAACGGCTAACAAGCTGTCCCGCAGATCTATGTCCTGCCACACAAGATCCTGAAGGAGAGTTACCTTATGACGACTCGAGTAGCATCGAGTTTAGTCACGAGCCACACCCCTCTGTCTCCCCCTGCTGGTCTCCCACCTCAGCTGGACAGGGAGTGATGTCAGGCAATGATGTGTGCGAAATGATGCCTACGAATAACTGGGGAGAAGAGCTTAAGCGAAGCCACCCTAAAATTGGAGAAAGTCTCTTACCCAAAACCCCCCAGAGTCGTCTGGAATGTGGACTGGAGGGGAACATAATAAAAGTTGTGGACATAAATGCTGAAGATCGGCAAGAAATACCTCCACGGCCTGAGGAGTCAGCTCCTATTTCAACGCTAAAACCTACTAGCAGTGAAACAGCCTTCAGTTCTCCACCACCTCAGAATAGGCTTTCTGACTCTGATGACACACCCAATGAAGAAGAAGTGTTTCATCAGGCTCCTCATCCTGCCAGAGAGAACCTCTGCAGCAACGAGTTTAACTCTAATAGGAACGAATAGAAGAAACTTGTTAGAAGTGGTTAACAAAATATGAAATGACATCTCTCAAATAAATAAGTCTTGCAACTTTGCACACAAAGATAATGCAGTGGCTGTGAGTCAAAAGTCCAGGTCTCAAGATGCCATTGAAAACATTGCTGAAGTTATGAAAGAAACATGGTGTGCCTCACCTTTATCAAAATGCAAAAATGTTTACGGCAAACGAAGGCGCATTAAAAACAGCGAATCTCCCAAACTGCCGTGCTCTCAGAGGAAAGGCACCAAAACATCTGATTTGCAACAAAGGCAAACACCAGCCTCGTCTAAACACAAGAGATGTATGTCAGTAAATCAACCACATCTGAATCTTCATCCACTGACTCGTCAATTATGGATCGAAATTATTCTAAAATAAGGCACTCCAAAACACAACATCAGCCTACTTTACACTAGAGGAACCAGTAGCGCTGAATGGAGCTAGTGGGAAGTATAATGAACGAGATACAACCCATTGTGGTGTCATCTCTTTCTATCTTGATTGCCCCATTCTTAAAACTGTATGAGCAAGTTGATGGGAACCTTAAAACTTAACTACCCTTATAGCCTTGATAAACTCAAAACTGGTTAGCATGGACATGGAAAATATACTAACGAATCAGATCCAGCGGCACTCTAATAAGAACACAGAGGCGTCCTTAAACATGCTGTCGGATCAACGAAAAAGTAACGAAATGGAAAAGAAGTTGATGGCGGAAATTACTAAGGAAGCCCTGAATTTACTAAAAACAAAGAAATCTATGATGGAGCCGACTAGAAATGGAACTAATGGCCCATGCTTGAAACAACAGGGGATGAGTGAACAGAGTATGACAACTGGCAGACATGTGCCAGAGGTGCCGGAACCTAACCTGGCAGCCGGTGGCTTCACAAAAGTACAAGCTGATAGGAATGTAAGTGGATGTACCAAGGTGATTGATGCAAGGCCACCACCCTTAGAACTAATGACAGATGATGGTATCCAGCTCGAAAAAACACAATAGGAAAGTCGATTAAATAACCAATCAGTGAGTAATAACCTGGAAGTCCAGAAGAGTATCTGAGAACTCGACGCAGTCCAAGTTTTCAAACTTAACTCTGCCTGAGCTAGCTGGAGGATGTGTTCCAGGATCGAAAACCACTTCTTACTTTAATACTATCCCAGAAAAAAAGAGGGCAACGGCAAATCCAGCCACTCCTCCTCAAACACCGTCAACTTCTTCCAACCCTGACAGACGTGGAGTTCCTCAACTCACACAACCGCCAAAATTGGATAATGAGGACGATACACACAATGACGCTTTTCCGATTTTCAAGGGGATTCCCAATCAACTGAATGAGCGGCCAGAAAACCAGGCTAAAAAACCAATCCAACCTAAAAAGTCTAAAAACCAGTGAATAAAATAAAATGGTCACTGCAACGACTCTAGAAGGTTCTTGCACAATATAAAGACAGTAAATGTTACTGTAAATCAAAACCTAAGATCAGAAAAATCAAACCAGAACAAGAAGATTTCTGAGGTGTCACTGTTGGTGGAGCTCACTGAGAATAGAACCGTAGAAATAAGTGAGGAAGATGATCAATAATTGAACTGATGGACTTGTCTGTCTACGATGATGTGGCTGATCCCCTGATAAACCGTCATCCAATACTACCTGCATTTTATCTACTACCAGTTGAAAAAGAGGTGTCATTAGGGGTGTCAATAGGCCCTAATGTCTCATTGCAAGAGATGAATAAATTATCTATAGAAGCTAAGATTACGTCTCTGCCCTCTGTTCCAAAACAAACACCTCCTCAAAGAACCTGTTTGTTGACACAAGGGATCTCACAGGATGAAAGAGGTACATCTAAGGATGCAAGCCCGATCTTCCTCACCATAAAAGAAAGGCGAGAAAAGATAATTCAGAAGACAATCGACCAAGAGAGGAAGGAGAACTCACAAGTCCAAAATGTACCTCAATTAGCCTCAACAAATGGAACCCTAGGGGTTTCCCATGTTAACTTAAATTATCTACCCCTAAATTATAAAGGGAGGGATCTTCCACTCGTAAGGAACCTGCTCAGATACAGGTGTGTCCGGACAAAAACTTACGGCTGATACACCAAATGGACAAAAGGGACGTCAAAAATTCTTTATCAACCAATAGATTGAAGCTAAAACGAATTGAGAGATGTGACAATCTCTTCTTGAATCACAACGTTCTACGCCTTTTTCATTGTGTACCGTGCCTCGGGACCATCCATTCCAATGACATTCAAACTGTTGAATTCCGCAAGAAGGACAAAACAACAATGTGACTCCTCCATTTAAAGTCCAAAATGATAACAAATATTATTCTAGAGGCGGCGCCTGAGCTGATGTCATTAGGTTTTGATACTTTGGAAATAATGGATAATTATAAAAACAAAGATCCTAAATACAACCAATCCGTTGTTGATCCAGGAGTTGCCATCATGGAAAAAATCTACTACCGTATGGACGTCGGAGAAAACACAACCTGCTCCTCTGAACCAGCGTAATTGGAATTCAAAAAATAAAGTGGAGTTCAAAAAAGAGGTAAATGAGCCTATATGTATGGGGGAACAAATTCCAATAACATTCGCCAGTAACCAAGCTTCTAATGAAAAATGCAGCCTAAGTGAATCCAGAAAAAGTGAGATTGTGGACTCTGATAATTGGGGATGGCTATCCAAGGCCCTGAACAAGACGACTCAAAGCTAATGCCAACTCGATGATAAGATCCAAACGTATAAGTTCGGGTCGTGGAATACCAGAGGATTTATACACCTGTTCCAAGAAAGTTGGCCCCATGGGCTGGATGTTGTCAGCTTACAAGAGACATGGTTAGATGAATGTCCCATTTCTGGAGATTATGAGGTCTCTTTTAATCCCGCAATTAAAAAGCTGAAGAGTAGGCCTATGGCCGGTCGGCTAACCATGGTGAAAAAAAGCTCTGGATACCACATCATTGAAACCACGAACATGTCTCCATACATTCAGATGATGACAATTAAACATAAGAATGCTGGAAATAGAAAGATCCATATGTTAGACCTATGCTGGAACCACAAATTGGCAGGCACAGCTGTATTTATAGATCAAATAACAGCAGTAATAGACAAATGGTTAGAAGCAGATGCCACTGCCAACATCGTGATATGTGGAGATCTGAATATAAACTGCTTAACTCTAAACAATGATTTGAAAGTGAACAATCCTGTCAAAATACATCTTGCTAGACGATGGTCTCTAGAGCTGGAACTAAGAAACCTGGTGTTGCTGAATGGAAACACTGCAGGAGACATTCCAGCCAAACCAACTTGGTCTAGAGGCAACCAGAAATCTACGCTGGACTACTTCTTTGTCACTGAGAAAATAGATAAAAAAACGATCTCATTGGAGGTGTACCCTATGAGCCACAGCAATCATGATCTAGTAATACTGTCCGTCTCAACACCTGCTGACCTCACCTCTCGTTATGGAATTGCCCTATCATGGTTGAATCAAATAGAGTAAGGCTGAGGTTAAAGGAGACGGATGTAAATTACATAGTAAGATCATATGTGGAGGGGCAAGAAGAAACAGAGTATAACCATCTACTATCCTCATTCAACGAGAAACAACAGGGCTCAAGGGTACATGGGTTTGTCGCAAAACACAGGTTCGACCTAGAGGTTGTAAGAAGGAAGCGTGATATGAGAGTACAGATAAGACACCTGTCGAAAAAGGATTGCAATCTCTATTTAACTGCAAAACGAGAATGTAAACAAAAATATAAATATTGGCTTAGAACACACAAAGCGTCCATGTTGCAAAAGGATTCTTAAATAATAATGGAAAAACTACAAAATAAAAACTCTTCAGAATTTTGGAAGCTAATAAACAACGATGGAGCTCCGCAAATGGCACTGTTGGCCAATGTGATAACTGAAGCCGATTGGATAAAACACTTCTCGGCACTGTACAACAACAGGGGAGTAGAAAGGGTGAATTCTTCACCCACACTTGAAAACTGGAATTTAAAATTCGAAAAAAGTGACATTGAGGAGGTGATTAAAAGAGCCAGCTCCTCTAGAGCTCCAGGTCCCGATAGTTTAACGAATCATACCATCAAACAAAATCCATAGATGTGGGCAGAGCTATGCTATGAGTTGTTTAAGAGAATATCGGTCAACTGCAAAAGCCCCAAATCCTGGAAAAGCGCAATTATTATTCCAGTCTTTAAGAAAGGAAATAGAGCTGACACAAGGGATTACAGTCCGATAGCACTCTTAGACGTGCTAGGGAAGGTTTATGCAACTCTTCTACAGCAGCATTTAGAGAAATGGGCAGCTGATTCAAACCATATGGACGCGCACAAGATTGGCTCTGTCAAGGGAGTGGGTTGTGGCCTAAATCTCCTCCTGATAAATCTCCTAAAAATGGAAGCCATAAGACCTGGAACCAAGGTGTACCTAGCTCTCATTGACTTTTCCCATGCCTTCGACAGCATAAACCGAGAACTATTATGGGACAAAATGAAGACGTGGGATTGTCCTGCAAGCTTGTTAGCGGCCATCCGAGAGTTGCACTCCGGAACAAGCATTAAAATTTGCTTAGACCAAAAGGGCACCTTGTCAGAGGTGATTAACACCTTCTGTGGAGTAAAGCAAGGCTGAAGAAAAGAGGGGGCTAGGCGCCTTCTTTTTTGTAAAGAGTGGCTTGACTCAAAAATGCATCAATTACAGGGAGAAGAGAGAGTCATAAGCTACCCCTATTTTACTGTGTTAACTACGGTAGGTTTCCAAAAGGCAGGAGGCTAGTTTGTAATTGCTAGCTGTCGAAAGTCACAAAACAATATATATATAAAAATGGAAAGAAATTTTGGTTTATTCGGACATACATATAGATTATAGATTTCATAGTAAAGAAAAAACAGTTTAAAATGAAAGATCACATGCAAGCCTAGTTTGGCATGTAACAAAAGCGCACACAAAATGGAAATAGTAATACGTACAAAACTGTTGTTACATCACAGTTTGGTAGGTGAGGGTTAGTAACCTAAAAGGGCACTTTTCTCTAAATCGTTTTTAAGCACCAGGTAAAAACACCATTTTAGCCACTAAACAAAATCCTTTTCCTTCCTACACAGCAGCATAGGCTATGTTTCTAACCTGAAAATGCCTCCAAGTACACAGAAATTGCACCCGTGTGACAAAACAATTCTAAATTGGAGCGCATACCATCAATTAAGGTATGCAAAACTCTCGTTATTCGATCCATTATGTATGATCCTTCATACCATCCAGGCGCATTCATTGCCACCTTTTTCCTATTGTAGATTACCACCACGGACACCAGATCAATTTATTTGTCTCCCTGAATTCAGTTCAACCGTTGACAGAACATAGGTAGGTTTCCTATAGTGCAGCACTCTTTTCATACTGATTCTTCTGTGTGGTCACATCTTCCTCTTGACATACTCTCCTCTCCCTCCCTCCCAATAGGCGTTCCCAACAACGTCCTGATGAAAGTTCGGGACCTTCATCTGTGAACATTATCTACTCAGTGAAGGTTGAATACCCCCCGAACCAGAAACACCTATAACAATGTGTCGACCACTATGACATACTACCAATCTGACTGTAGTATTTGAAATCCACAATATATGTTACTAACCCTCACCTACCAAACTGTGATGTAACAACAGTTTTGTACTTATTTCCATTTTTGTGTGCTTTTGTTACAAGCCAAACTAGGCTTGCATGTGATCTTTCATTTTCAAACTGTTTTTTCTTTACTATGAATTCTATACTCTATATGTATGTCTGAATAAACCAAAATTTCTTTCCATTCTTATATATAATTTTTTGTGACTTTCGACAGCTAGCAATTACAAACTAGCCTCCTGCCTTTTGGAAACCTACCGTAGTAACACGGTAAAATAGGGGTAGCTTATGACTCTCTCTTCTCCCTGTAATGAATGCCTTTTTGAGTCAAGCCCCTCTTTAACAAAAAAGAAGGCACCTAGCCTCCTCTTTACTGTAGTCTCTAGGACAACCCTTTGGTTGTTGTGCTCCATTAATTGTCTATCCAATAAATGGAAAATGTCAATATCGTTAGTTTCACTGACGATCGATATATAAAAAACTCCTAGAAACACCTTCACTGCTGGGCAACAAATCACCAGTTGTCACACCAATCCAGAATCCCACAAATAATGACCTTGATACTCTATTTGCGAAGAAAAAGAAACTCATAAGAACTGAGTCCCACGGGCATCTAATGCTCGAATACCTGAAAGCAGGCGTGATCCCAGAAGGACTTCAGGTCAAGAACATTCCAAGAGTTTTTCTCGACAACCCCCGGTTCATGACAAAATTGAGTGGAGTGGGCAATAAATGCTCCCGTGATTGGGTAATCTTAGTCATAGAAACCGCCGAGTAAGAAACCAAAAGCCAAAAAGAAGCACTTAAAACCATTGAAGAAAAAATTACAACAGAAAACATAATCCCAGACATAAAAGTACAACTTGCAAAAATTGAAGAAGAAATTAAAACATTTGAAAAATTCACCATCGACAAGAAGCTCTGGAAGCTACAAAACGACGTGAAGAATTACAAAGAAGAAAGAACATACCCATACCTAGTACATGGTTTCTATAATCAGATAAACCAAAACACTCAACAAAACATACGTAACCCACGTCGACCTCAGAAGAAATACGTAACTTTTTCCAATAGCTCCAACAGTAGTGGTTCCAATAGTGACTCCAGTTCCGCAACATCTGCACCTTTAAGTTCAAATCAACAACACCCTTTTCAAGGACGGGGACAATGAGGCCGCCCAAGACTACACCAACAACACCTCATGCGAACACGGCAATGGATGCCACCAATCATGGTGATACCCATCTTTAATCTCAGTGACCACATCCTAACCCACGAAGAAACCAACGTTCTAAGTAAAGGATTAAGTTTCATCCCCACTACACCCCCCAACAGATTCCAAACAGAAGTCGAACTCCGTAAATTCTTCCGGCCTATCAGACTAAAATTTTTCTTCAATAACAAACCAGAAAAAGACCCCTCCAAAACCCACTGGCTTGAGACCGCCTTCGACTTTCACTCCACTATCTCACATGGTCTGCCCAGAGAATCTAGCTTTCGAAAACCATATCCTTCTAGAAACCAACAAACTCTTTGAGAAAAACATCAGATACCCCGACAATCTCAAGAAAAACGAACGCACAGCCCTTAAAAACCTCGAAAACAATCTCACCTTTTGATTAAACCTGCCGACAAAGGCAGAGGTATCGTCCTATGGGCCAAAACTTTATACAACACAGAAGTTTTAAACATCTCAACAATACCAAGTGCTATCGCCAGATACCGATCGATCCTACCACCAGACTCCTTAACGAAATAGAAAGCCTTATGTGCCATGCACTCCAAGAAGGCTGGATAGACGACGATGAATAATTATTCCTGATAAACCGTCATCCAATACTACCTGCATTTTATCTACTACCAAAGATCCACAAAGACGCCGATAATCCACCAGGTCGTCCGATAGTAGCAGGTATAGGATCTGTCCTAGAACCGCTGTCAATTTATATTGACTACTTTCTACGCCCATTCATTAAACAAATGAGGTCCTACGTTCAAGATACTACCTCGACCATCAAAAACTTGACACCCTAACCACCAATGAAGAAGAATTATTAGTGACCCTGGACGTCGAGTCGCTATACACTAGCATTCCTCAACGCGAATGCATCAATGTTTTGGCCACATACCTTGACAAAAGAACCAACATGGAACCACCTACGGCTTTCATACTATGAATGCATTCGCATGCGCTAACCGAAAACTACTTCATTTATGAAACATCTTTTTACCAACAATGTCACGGGACCTCAATGGAGCAACTTTCGCACCAGACGTAGCCAACCTGTTCATGGACTCTTTTGAAAACAAATGTATCTATGACATCAACAACCCTTTCAAAGAAAAAATAGGCTTCTGGATCAGGTACATCGACGATATTTTATGACATGGAAAGGAAATGATACAGAACTAAAACGTTTTTTCACATGGCTCAACAGTCAAGATCCCTGCATCAAGTTCACAATTCAGTCAGATAAACACTCTATTCCGTTTCTAGACCTCACAGTCTACAAAACCACCACCAATACCTAGCAACAACCCTCTACAGGAAACCAACAGCCAAAAACACACTTCTGAATTTAAGAGTTTCCACCCGCCTAGTCTCAAAGAAAACCTCCCATTTGGCCAATTTCTGCGCCTAAGGCGTAACTGTACAAAACGAGAAGATTTCGAATCAACTAGCAGAGACCTTACCACAAGACTTAAAGAAAGAGGCTACCCCAACCACACGATCCGTCAAGCCAGAAAACGAGCAAAAAACCGAAGCAGAGAATCATGCCTTGAACCTACCCCACGAGAGCCTTGCAAGGACAAAATCACCTGTGTCACTACCTTTTCACCACTCAGTAATCAAATAAAGAAGACCATACTCAAACATTGGAACATTCTTCAAACTGATTCATTTAAACCTACCAAACCCGTTTCGCATTCAAACGGAGCAGAAATCTCAAAGATCGTTTGGTGAACACCTATACGGAACCCACCAAGCTAAAAGAACAACTCACCCTGTGGAATCTACCCCCGTCAAAGGACATTTAAATGCGGCTCATGCTCAGTTTGTTGTTTGACAAAAAACATGAAATCCATTGATCTAAACGGAAAGAACTGGAATTTCGAGTCCTTCACCAACTGTAAAAGCAAATGGACAGTATACGCAATTCAATGCCCCTGCAATTTGTTATACATCGGCAAATGTAAGAGAGAAGTTAGACAACGCATATGTGAACATCGCTCATGCATCGAAAATGCTGTTCCAGACAAACCAATGGTGGCACACTTCCAAGAGAAACACCACACCCACAATGACATTGTCTGGTTTGTTCTAGAAATAGCCAGAACCCCATTCAGAGGTGGCGATAGAGATCTCTCACTTCGAAAGCTAGAGCAGAAATGGATTTTCCGCCTCGATTCTGTCAAACAGGGCCTTAATGTAGCCATTGAATGGAATCTATTCTTCAAATAAATCCCTATTTTAGCCCTACATGTCGTATGTTTCTTACTACATGCCTTGTGAAGTATTTCAACAACATGCCACGTGCCTCCTGCCACCCGTCTCCTCACCAGACTGAACACCCTCATGACAAATTATGAGTCATGAAAGAATGTGTTTTTTGTCCTTTCAAACAATATTTCCTATTGTAATGCTTTAATCATGTATCTTGAACAAAGATGTTTTTTGCCTTCCTTCTGCATGATGGGACGAAAGTTTGATTATTTAACGTATACCACTCTCTCGAATGTATGTTTAACCAGAATAATCTGTCGAAATAACTATCTATGCTTTTTGCTCCAAAATAAGAATGTCCATGTTATTCAGTCACACTAACATTAAAACATTAAGTTAACCATGTTTTTACACCACGGCTGTCATTTGCTTTCTACACTAACACCTATTAGTGTCCCTTTCCCAGCCCCATTGCACATGCGTGCAAACCACCTCACGACGCATGCGCGCCCCATTTTCAAACATGGCGTCGCTAGGAATGGCGCCATTACGCATGCACCAACCAGCCACAATTTGTATTTACTCTACGCGCCTCTCCCAAAGTAATCAATTGGTTTCCGGACTCGCAAGGCAGACGTTCATTCATCCGCCTCACGCTCCTTTTTCAGGTAAGAAATCGAGTTCGCCATGACCCGGCAATCAATTTATTAGAGTTAAATACTCAGACTGTCTATCGCTATTATAGAGTCGCACCCGCGATTATTTCGCTTAAACCAAAAATTACCTTCTGTTTGGCACAGCTTTAGCCCAAACCACCGCTGCACGCGAGCACATACCTAATCGGATGGCAGGCCCTAGCCCAAACCACTACCACAAAAACGTACAACCAACAATAACAGTACAGACGTGAACTTACCTCACGCTTTACTGGATATTCCTGGTTTTTTGCACCATTAAACTGCGTTCTATACACGAAAAATGGTCATGACGGTTCTGTATTGACAATGGCCACGGAAATCATAATTTAACACTATACCACACCTTAGAGCCCGCTCAGGCACCCAGTAGTTCACTGCCATTATAATTATCATAGACACTATGCCTGCGGTCAGTACTTAGCTCAACCATCCGAATTTGTTCTCCTTTTCAAGCAACAAGGGCACTTTTCTCTGAATCGTTTTTAAGCACCAGGTAAAAACACCATTTTAGCCACTAAACAAAATTCTTTTCCTTCCTACACAGCGGCATAGGCTATGTTTCTAACCTGAAAAAGCCTACAAGTACACGGAAATTGCACCTGTGTGACAAAACAATTCTAAATTGGACCGCATACCATCAATTAAGGTCTGCAAAACTCTTGTTATTCGATCATTATGTATGATCCTTCATACCATCCAGGCGCATTCATTGCACCTTTTTCCTATTGTAGATTACCACCACGGACACCAGATCAATTTATTTGTCTCCCCTGAATTCAGTTTCAACCGTTGACAGAACATAGGTAGGTTTCCGATAGTGCAGCACTCTTTTCATACGGATTCCTCTGTGTGGTCACATCTTCCTCTTCACATACTCTCGTCTCCCTCCCTCCCAATAGGCGTCCCCAACAATGTCCTGATGAAAGTTCGGACCCTTCATCTGTGAACATTATCTACTCAGTGAAGGTTGAATACCCCCCGAACCAGAAAGACCTATAACAATGTGTCGACCACTATGACATACTACCAATCTGACTGTAGTATTTGAAATCCACATATATGTTACTAACCCTCACCTACCAAACTGTGATGTAACAACAGTTTTGTACTTATTTACTATTTCCATTTTTTGTGTCGCTTTTGTTACAAGCCAAACTAGGCTTGCATGTGATCTTTCATTTTAAACTGTTTTTTCTTTACTATGAATTCTATACTCTATATGTATGTCTGAATAAACCAAAAATTTGTTTCCATTCTTATATATACATTTTTTTGTGACTTTCGACAGCTAGCAATTACAAACTAGCCTCCTGCCTTTTGGAAACCTACCATAGTTAACACGGTAAAATAGGGGTAGCTTATGACTCTCTCTTCTCCCTGTAAAGCAGGGCTGTCCACTTGCTGCAATTATATTCAACTTATTCTTATCGGACATTGGATGATCCATCGACAGTGTTCATTCGTTCTCTCAGAGAATACACGGATCTCCGATAATCTGGATATTATATGCGGATGATTTGATACTTTTGGATGTCACCCCCATAGGATTGCAGCGAAAATTGGATGCCGTGGAATTGTATGGTAGAGCAAATGGTCTACACATAAATAAAGGAAGAGTGAGGTTTTAACACTGCAAAATCTCAAAACATCCAAGCAGAAAAACTTCAAATGGCATTTAGGAAATGAGTGTCTAAGCAATGTAACAAACACAAGATACCTGGGAATGCCAATCACCGCAAAATTGAATGATAGTCCCTGGGAAGAGATCGCCAAACCAAAATGCCGACAATTTGCATGTCAAACAAGTATAATACATAAGAAGTACAGAAAATTCTCTATAAAGCAGGTAAGGAACTTCTATTGCCAAAAAGTAGTGCCTGCTCTAATATTTGGTGCGGAAACACACATTTGGATGCTCCTCTGATCTATGGTCCACTTTGGAAAACATGTTTTGGGTACGAGTTTTACAAATACCGTAGGGAACAGCTACTGCTTGTATTCGATATGAACTAAACTTAATCTCAATCAATGCACTAATCAGCTGGAGTCTCCTGAGCTAGTTTGACCATGACAATGAAGGAAGTGGCACAGCAGTTTGAAATGCTGCACAATACTGGTGATGGAAACCCTACGTATATGCTGACATTATGGAACAATCGGTGCAAGGAAATTTTTGATTTTTACAAAATAGATCTAAAAACATGACACAAAAATCCAAACATAGCCAAAACAAAAGTCTGAAGACTAGACTGGATTCTGACTGGGACTCAAAGGAACAATAATAAACTGATGAAAGATGTCCCGTGTGAATTCAGAAACCTAAACATTCTGCAGAACTATGTTGAACTGTATCCAGACAGCGTCAGCAGATTTTTGTATATATGCTTTCGCTTAAATGCTTTTAAAACTACGGTCTGGTTAAGAGAGTTACGCAATCTGGATGACACTAACGCATCTTGCACATCTTGTAGATTCTGTAATCAGAACGAAGAAAACCTAAAACACTTGATGCTCTTCTGTACCGGCTTATGCCAGCAAAGAACACTGACTCTGGGGCCTCAGCTAATGAAATATCAAACGCCAAGTGCGGATGATTGGTGGCAGGCAATGTTCGATAGTGGCGAAAGGCAATTGAACTATGCACTAATTCGCTTCCTGAGACTGTTAGAAAAAATGCTGCAATTGCCGACACTAGGGGGGACTTGGCCAAATTTTGTGTCTATGTCGCTACATAGTACTCATGGAGGCGACACCTGGTGATTGCCATACCAGGACTATGAGACTCAATTACACTAACGTTGGGATGGTTGGGGATGATGTGATGTGTACATGATGTGATGTGTACACATGTGATGTTTACTTTCTAAAGGCTAAATTAGCCAATAAAAAAATTACAAAAAATTAGATGTGCCACCCCAAGATTTCCAGTGACCTCATCAGGGTTGCCTCTATGAAATCTGGGGGCGCCACTGGAGCTGGAAACACAATTCTATGATTTCCTTTGCCATGTAGCTCTTGAAGGACAAGTTACGATGAATGATGAATCCAAAGAACATAGCTTTGGATTTGAGTTGTGTTGAGAAAGCATCAAGTTTAATGTCCTCAGCCAGTTCTGGGTTTGAACCTCGTTGATAAAATACCTGAAGAGGGCGATTTCTGGCATGATGGCGTTAGTTTTCAGGTTGCCACTTGACATCCATACTTGAATTAGTGAGAGGCTGATTCTTAACTGATTGATATCATAGACAATCTGATCTTTAGGAAGGGAGTGATGTTGTCAATCTCTTCGTAGATCTTGATGTCAAGGATATTGGAGAGTTCCCCCAGTGCTTCCACATATAGACTGAATACGACTAGGTAACAAAAGGGTCCTTGTCATACCCCACAGACTGTGGTACACAACATCAATCTATTTGCGGTTGCCTGCCACTAAATCAGCAATCAATAGAAGCTAGAAAAAGATAGAAGCTTGTTTCCCAAATAAAATAAAAAGGTGATCTAATCTCGCTAAATTAAGTTTAGGATTGTGGGAAAGGTTTGCAGGAATTAAATGTTTGAAGGAAGGAAGACTAAAAAGTAAGTGAATGTCTGGGTATCTGAGTGGATATGAAAGAATACGACTGAACATGTTTGTGTGGAACCTTTAAAGAGTAAATAATGTGAACTATGCATTTTAATTAAAAAAACAATGCGTTATAGTTCAAGCTACAGGATTTATTTGGTGAATATGAGGTCAACCCATTACATGTGTATTGCCTTGTATACTCTAAAAGTACAGATTTACAAAAACAATAGGCTAGGTGAAACATACACCTATTTATTTAAAAGGGAAGAACACACTCTGTTGTGTGTTATCACTATGTACATTTCTACAAGTCTGACATTGTCCTGTAAAGCCTGCCGTTGGCTAAGATAACTAAATTGACTAATGCCACCTCTACAGAAATCTATAAGGTCACAGCAGGTCAAAACACCAACTCATGAAAATAAAGACCAGCCCTTTCGTCATTATCAATTTGAAAACATCGTGCTATGGTAATATTAATACAAGTTATTAGAAGGTGGAAGAGAAGACTACATTGTTGGTCTTCAATACAGATACTGTTTATGCATTGTCCTTTCTTCCTCTTGCTTTCTCTTGGTGAGATAGCACTGGGGATTACATTTTCCTTCTGCAAAGGTGTCCATATAGTCGCGTGTTCTAATCCAGCAAGGAAGAGAGCAGCCTTTCATTGTTATGAAGGGAACAAACTGAGTCCAGTTAGTTTAGTGTGTGCATACACACATAACAAGCACTCGTCAATGCATGTGGCTCAATGGTATTCAAAGCTTTGTCTAGCACATTATTAGAGCAGCTTCAAAAACAACTGACTTGTCCTCCAAATTGTATTGACCTTTGCTTGCTAAAATGATGTAAGTCCTACTACTGAGTGGGAACATCTTGTGAGGTCAGTTGAGGGTGCTCTAGAAAGACACATGTTTTAGGTCAGAGGTTGGGACTGGTAGAACCCTGTGTACCACCACCACTGTATAGAAGGCCCTTGCAGGGGTATGTGCTGGGTTCCCCTGCATTCCCCTGTCCATCCCAAACCTTATTGGCATTCCATACCACACTGTGCTCTACTACTGTTGGCATGTTATGTGTGGGGAAACTTAGCAGTAATGTGGCCTAAAGCAATAAAGTGCATGGAACTGAACCAAGTATGTAAGAACTTAGTGTTGCATCATTGAATGATAACTGCTAAGGTGGAAAGCTCAAACCAGTGGTCCAGGAAGCATCCTGAGTCATGAGGTATTTACCTTGATTGTGAGTGAGAAACCCCTGACCATAAACCCAGCAGTACTCATATACACATAGAAATTATATTAAAGATGGTGGCCAGAGATTTAGATATTTCCTTTTGTAGACCCAGGGAGTATCCAACAAATCAAGTGCTTACAGAAACTGCTTCTGTAGTGCTTCAAGAATCGTGGGCAATCAAAGAGCATAACATAATAACGTCACAGCATAACGTCCCACATGTGACATTCGTGTACACTTCCACCATTACGGAGCACAGTCCTAATCCCAGGTGGGGAAAATGGAGCGCAAATGGGGAGCAATATTACAGTTCATATCGCAAAATGTGAGAAGAGTTTGGATCATGGCTCAACAGAAAGGAGGGAAGAGATAGATCAGACACAGGAGAGATGGGTGCACAGTTGATATGAGGAGCACAGAAAGGAGTAAGAAGTGCAGCATTGAATGAAGAAAAGAGGAGGAAGTAAAACGAATGGAGGTGAATGGAACATGTTTTTAGGAAGTATAAAGAGCAACGGTGAAAAAGAAGCATAATTGAGAGAGAATTGACCCAACAGGGAAGTAGATTTAAAACGAGTAAAGGACACATGAAGGTGAGGATTGAAGAATGGAATACGGATGATAGAGAGCAGACGGAGTAGAAGACTGGCGAGTGAAGGTAAATGAATGAACTGCACGTGGGGCATAGAGGAGCCAATCAGAAAGAAGGATGCACTGGTGGAGGGGGGCAAGAGAAGAGAGAGGAAGAATAAGAGTAATACATGAGTCAAGATGAATGGAATATGGAAAAGATTGGAGAGGAAGAGAAAGGATGTGAAAGGGGGAACAGGGAACATTCCCATGGATGTATTCCTAAGTCAAATCATCCATAGATGTAGTAAGCACCATCTGAACTAGATCCACACAACAATAAGGGGAGAGAAGCCTATCGGCGCTGGCCTTCAACATCTGCATAAGTGTCTTATGCTTGACCCACATCATGTTTACCTGAGGCACCATGGTTGTGGTGCCAGGTTCGACTATACTCTAGGAGGATCGACCTGTCTTCCTAAAATGTCCAGACCAAGACAAGAAACATTCTACATGGTGCTTAGAAAGATGTTAGATTGTTAGATGGTAATGTCCCTCTTACAAGGGGGACATTTAAACCCATAGTGACTGTAAGTGATTTGCTTAAAGGGAACAACCACAATTCTAAGACACGATCATTCTTTTTGATCATTAGTGAAACCCCAACCCATGGGTTCAGTCAGTGCTCATACACTGTTTTTTTTTTTTTTCTGTTATATCAAATATAGGGGACAGTAAGGTAGAATAACATGTTGGCTTTGAGTTGGTTGTTGATCTCAGGTCATGATAGTGCGTAGAGCACATCCATGAACCTGCACATCACATAGGATGATAACTGCAGATTTCGCTGATCTTATCTTTCAAACTATTGTGTAATATATCTCTCAGCAATGTACAGATTGTAATCTGAACTATTTCGATTATACTTTCAAAGTGTCTGAAACCAACACACCTTATGAAAATGTATATGTCATTGCAGGGCATACATACCTTCTATTATGCAATCTCATTTCTTTACATTTTACTAGAAGCAAAACATTTAAACAGTTTACAAGAAAAAAAAAACATTGAGTGGCACTACAAGTCCCATAATTCCCTCTTCATCCAAATGGAAGGGCAGACCATCTTATTTCCTGGATTCCATAAAAGATGGCATCCACAACCATTTCTCCACTTTTCTTGCTACTGCTAACAAGCTACGCATTTGCTTATTTTATAATTGCTCCAGTTTGATGTGGCATATTAATACTAGATAACATATACTGTGTTAATTTCTGAAATTCCAGCAACAATTTGGATCGCACACACACAGTGTGGATTGAGTCGTGAGTCAAATCCCTGGCCTGCACTCATGCAAGCAGGACTTCGCTATATGCTCACTTCGCGTTCGCTGCTACTTTACGTTTGCTCCAATTGAGCATGTTTCCCAAAATCATATCTACACTAAGCATGGATTAGAGGCAGAATCTTGGAGCTCCAGGGGAGACAGACTGCTCAATGGTGAAATTGTATTAAATATTACGTGAGGCGGGGATTCAGACTAATGGGACTGGGCAATTCGCTGCACTTAGAGACACCACGGTTCAGGGTCCATAAAAAAAACAATGTATGCCAATTTAAAATACCTATGCTCTCAAATTGGCAGATCAGTCTGCATTGTCTTCTGTAAGGCTCCACACCCTCTCATAGCTGCATTTACCTCCCTAGTGAAAGGACCAATAATTACTACAGAAGTCGACATGAGCTCACCCAATTGGGCCAGAAAGAGGGGAACCCAGCCTGTGAGCACAAGGGATGAATTCAATTTGTTTGTCTCAATGTTCTCTCAGCCTGAGGCTATGATTACCGTAACAATGGGGCCTGTCCTCTAGAGGAGTGAATTGAACAAGATATGAGAGCACACATTATCTTAGTGCTATTTGCACATTTGAACTTGTTTGGTTTCAGGGACTCCCTCGACTGTGGTGAGCACATTGATTATGATGGTAACAACTATGTTGCTCTGGATACCCCAGATTCATTAGAGTTGCTTGACCCTGATCACCTTAGGCAGTTGACACTCATGGTCCCATTGGAATGCAGGGCATGTTAGAGAATCTCTTGTTTGACACTCAGACTTGCCTTGACCTTAATCCTAAGGAATTGGCCGCATGCCACATCAATAACCTCATTATGTCCAGGATGGATTATACACAGGCCTGTACATGTTTGCACTCGGAAAGTCCACTACGCTTCTTGCCAAACAAATGTGCATCTACACCAACATTGGACGTGGGAAAATGCATTGCTTAGCCAAACCCAGCAAAGATCCGAGTGAAAATCACACATGACATGGTTCACCTGTCATGATAGGGTTCTGGATACTGTGATCCCTTAGTAAAATCTTGTATATGGCCAGGTAAGCCAAACAAGAGGATTCCTTAGGACTCTTTAATGATATGGCCCACCGAGTGACATGTTTTCTGGGAATCGCTAATGCCTCCATTAGTGCAGAATGTACAAAGGGCTTCATCTTGAAGATCAAGATCAAACTGTACCCCAAGTCACATGCTCAATCTCAGGAATACTAAGTGTGCTTTATGTGAAGGAAGTGTCAACATATGTTAAACCATTTTTCTCAGACTGCAGGGCCCAGAGAACCCTAAACACAACGTTTTATTCTATCAGCGTTATATCCAGTGCAAGTAGCATTAGGAGCTCTACACTGGCCAATCCTACTGCACCTCAGGCTCTGCAAGTGCTTCCAAAGATAGAGGTTACTTGCTTGCCCCTAATACTTTTTTTTTTTTTTGTATGGAGGGGTGATTATTGTGGAAGCGGTTTCTCCAGACAGCAAGCTAACTCAGGACATTTTAATTGTGTTTGTCACTTCTCATTCCAACCAAAATGTGGGGCTGCATTCATCACCTTATGTGAGGGTGATTAAAAAACAAAAGAACCTTGTATTCTGCATATGGCGTAAGGATTCCTCATATAGTTTTCATCTCTGCCTTTTCATTCCTGATATCACAGAAAGCATTTTTTTTTTACACTGAGATCTGTGAAGCGTTTCTCAGGAAGTACACATTCTCGTGAAATGTGTATAAACACAGATTTGGTTTTCTCCTTGAAGTTTATTAAGCAATCTTCTTTTGGTAAGAGGAAAGCACTATGGATCTCTATCAGTTATGCATGTGTTTGTGCTCAGACAGTTCAGGATGTAAATGTTCCATTTTTGGAAGAATGTGCACTGGCAGGAAGATTGGGTGGTCTGCCTGGACCTCAAGGATGCTTACCTATTAGCCCCCATATTTCCACCACTATCATTTCCTTGAATTCGCTTGGGGTGAAATAAATGTCTTTCACTTGCCTTACATTTGGAATGTCTTCTACACAGTGGGGCATCACAATGCCTCAACTGTCGTTTACCTCGACCCTACAAAGTCATTACATTTGAATGCCTATTTATCTGGATGCCATACTTATCTTGTCAGCCTCTTGAGACTTGGCACTTGCTCATCTGCAGACAACCCAGAATCTCCTACCAGGACCAGGGTTTGTCATATCATAAAAAGTCAGTGGTCATGACATTGCAGCAGAAGAACTTTCTAGGATTTCAAATACATGCAGCAGCAGCTCCCTTCATTTGCCTCTAGTGAAGATCAGGTCACTAAAAATAGCTGTACCTTCTGTTGTTACCCGCCCGGGTGTTTCAGTTCATCCTCTGGCTGGGATCATCAGTCTTCTGTCCTTGTGAATCAATGCCTTTTTCCCAGTGCCCCTTTATTACCAGGGTTTCGAAAGACTGAACATTAGCCGCCTACATCAACACATCTCCTTCTCAGGCTGGGCGCCTTCCTCATGGGAGCCAGGGTGAAGAAAACATGGGGCTGTCCCACATGGAAGTCTGGAACAGCAGGGCAATTTTCGATTCCTGGCAGTCTAATCTTAGATCACATTGCATCCTGGGAGGGTGGGGAGTCAGGTGTGTGTAGAAATCTAAACTTGCGGTCCATAGCCGACAATAGAGACTTCATCGGACATGCATTTTTTAGGGCTTATGTTTGCGTCTTTTAAATTAAAAACTTCAAAAAAGAAAGTGTGCTGTTGTCCATTTTTCTAAATAGTGACAGTTTTTCAGCCAAATTTAATAAACAAATTGCTGGTTACTTACTCTTGGTCCCTAGTGGAATTGGCAATGAGATTCTGGGAATAGTGTCTTACACAGTTACTCATGGTTTAGGTGGAGTTTCTGTGAGGGCTCCTCAATAGTGTGCCAGATTGAGGATTGTGATATATCACAGAAAATCCTGCATCTGGCATCCTTTATGCCCGCTTTGTGGTCACTTTCAGATTCATAGGACCTAATACATGATTACATTTTGCCTCCAGGCTTAATACACAGCTCTCAGGATTTCAGTTTTCTTTCAGACCCATATTCCATGGTTACTGATCTGTTGTTTGAAGTGTGAGTTCAAAGCATTAAGTATTCTTTGCCTTCTTTTTCCATGATCCTAAGGTTACTGTGTCAGATCCATAAGCAACAGGCCACCCTAGTCCTAGTGATGCAGTTTTTATTCTAAAATGTACTTTTTACTGAATTTTCAAGGAGCATCAAGGTTTGTGTACAATACAAACTCATATAACAATACAATATAACATACAACTTCAATCGGAGTGAACGTCGGAGTAGGCCGAGTAAGGCGGTGTGGCTTGATGTTGCTTCTGTTCCTGTAGGGTCCCTTACTCGGATTTCTACATCCGAATACCAGAGAGGCTGGAGAGTCAGAGCAAGCATGACAGCAAAGTATGCACCAGCGACCGGAGCTATGCGTGGAGCCCAACTGTTATGTATATAACGCAGCCGGGCTTCTGCACGCTCACAATGGCCTCTAGACCCTGCTTTCCAGCACACTGCCTGTTAACCCCCTTGGTACGCTGTTTCTCCCGTCACCGCTTGTCTGTACCTTGGTGGTCGGTGGCTGCCGTTCTGACACGGGGATCAGAGCACAGACCTCCAAACATTTCAGAAGGCTGTCCAGTTACGCGCTTAAGCGCTCACTGGGCTGTACGCCACACTTTGCGGGTAAGCGGGTAACACTGACTTGTGTTTTCTTTTCAGGTCCATTCTAGTGACTGTCATTCTGGCGTTGAGAAAGCCTGGTCTATCACTTTCTGTTTTCAATCATGCCAGTGATGAGGACACAGTCAGTGGCAGGTATCATTAAGGATATCGACCTGACCCCCACCATGTACAGGGAGGAACCCCAGCTGCCTCTCTCGCTACTGACACCTCTGGGGATAGCAAGAGGAACAGTAACTATTTATCTGAGGTACTAACGCTTAGTGTCAAACATAGATTAAAGCTACAGCAAGAGCAGCTTGCCTGCTCTAACCTCTTGCTTATCAGTAAGGAGTCTCATAATGATCTCCATGGGGAGGATGACATTGTTGACCCCTTGACACAATCTGCTACACCCCTGCAGACAATATAAGCCAACTCCCAAGCCAACATAGGAGGGTTAAATGGGGTGGAGGATAAGAATAAAGAAGTGGACCAGTCAGAGGGACACACATTGATGGGAGCTTTTCCCGTGCTAGCTCAGCTAAAGACAAAGGGGGATTTTCTAGAACAAAATGCAGCAGCTAAAATGGACAAGGGCCCGGTGGACTCCAATACCTCAGAGCCATGGCGACTTCTCCAAGAGCAGTTTCGGCGGGACCTTGAGGCTTGTTCTAATATAAGGGACTTTGAGAAATGGGTGGCCTTTGTTGGTTCTAATTCGCTCACTACTTCTTCGCCACCTGTAAAGACCCGGATTTCTTCTGAAATTGATAGAATGGATAACTCCTCACAAACTTCCCCTTTTAAGAATAATAATACTTATGACTGTCAAGCAGCCAGCATAGAGTACTGTCGTTCTGTTTCCCCTTCAGGTTAAGAGTGTCATCCCTGCTTCAGGACGGGGGGTCAAAGTCCTGCGAGAAACTATGAAACCACTCACTAACTCTTCCCCCATTGTGGCCCGCCCATCTGACAGTGACATTCGACAAAGAAAATCTAAAATGGATTAAATTGTGGACACTAGTCTCAGGAGCTCTGCCCTGGACCCCAGGAATTTTATTATTACTAATGTGGCCAGGTCATGCCAATTTGAATCCCGGGAAGCCCTGAAAAACAAGATATTGGCTTAGCTTAACTTCATATTGGGCCCTAATCGTGTGAGAACGCATTACTTAAAAGTGTACCGGAGAACTCAAATTGACAAGTGGTGTTCCACCGTCAATACTGACTGTATTGTCGTGGGTTGTGGGTCTAGTAGCCTACCAATGTACTTAAATAGATGCTTAATTTCACAACATGTATGTTCATCTACTAATCTTAGAATTGTGCTGAACTAATTAGGGCAGGGTAGCAGTCTAGAATAATAGCTGTGTTCTTACTTTAGCTCTGATGCATATCTGTTCTGCTTGTAGCACTCTGGCCATGTTATTGTTTTTTTCCATTACCTGCTGGTAAAGTTAGGTGTTCTGACATCTGTGTTCAGTTCCAAATGTTTTTGTTGTTGTTTGTTGTGTCATCTGTATGATTTTGTCAATCGCCTTGATGCCCACGGGCTTTGGCGCTATATAAGCACACACATAAATAAAATGAATTAATAAATCGGTGAGAAAAGAGAAAACACATAACAAAAAACAACAATAGGACCTTTTCAAGGATTTGGTCACTTTCATGAAAATCTTCCATCAACCTGCAATGCTTTGTCACATCAGTTTTTCCGCCTCTGTCTGTCCACCCTTCCCCTGTTTCTGGACACACTAGGATGAGTTATCTGTCATTCTGTAAGGGTACTAATCGGTGGACATTACATGTGTATGGGAGTATTTTTCCATTTTTTACACAGATACCATCTGATATGTTTATGCTTCCATTCATTCAAACATATTCCCTGGGAGAAAATCTCCCAAATCTTGGTACTAATTTATGATACGACAAAAATGGAAGCCACTCGGCATCTACATGATTATGAGTGTCAGTCATGATCTGCATCTCATGTATATGCTTTTGTGGCCCAATCTCTGCATCTGGAGTTGTCTTTTCCAATGACGCGTTACTCACACCCTCACTGCTTATTATATGTTCCTTGTCATATGGGGCAATCCATAAATAGCCTGATTCTTCCAGGCCTAATAGTAACAATAGTGGGAGTTGGGGCCTCTCTTTTCCATTTATCGCTTTGACACATGCCAAGATATTGTTCCAAACCATTTCGGCTAATGGGCATTCCCACAAAATATGCCACAGGCACAGGTGTTTCCACATTCTCTCCAACATAGTGGGCAGAATTATATGCAGTACCCTTTGGGAACACTACACACAATTAGGATTACAAGTGGCAGCACAAATTCACCTTTGGTACAAGCCTGTAATACACAGTAAATGGTAGCAATGGCTGAGCAGCCAGACTTATCTCAAGAGCAAGTGAGCAGTATCAAATAGTTACACAAAGGACAGCAGTTACTATGATTCAAACAAACACTGACTCAAGATTTCCAAGTAAAATAATATACAATTATTTACTCTTCAGTTGTATAACATTTCACTAAAGTGAAGCACTTCAAAAATCACACTCTTAATACACAACACCACTCCCAATAGTTTACAGACAAGTTAAGCTCACAAAATGAAGTGGGAGCAAAATGACACTATGCTAATTAAAAAGGGAGGGAAAGACAAAGTTAGGCAGAAAAGAAGCAGTACCAACAGGTAAGTAAGCAGGGCAATCTACTAAGAGAAACTACAGTGATGGAATCAAGAAAAATAGGCTTAGGACTAAGGTCAATAGGACAAAAGTATTTTGGCCAAGATCACACAGTTCAGGGTAGTTTGCGGTTAAGTCGTTGCCAAGTGTTCAGAACGAAGTTGGTCGGCAGAAAAATTAGCTTAAAGAGAAGAGAAGAACAAGCCCTCGGATTGGCGAAAGGTTTCACACCCTTCCACCATGGCTGGATGAAACGAACAACCAGATGTTGAACAGTACCTTAAATGGAGAAGAGGCTGCAGCTGCGGCAGAAGTTCCTGGTAGTTCCAGCAGGCTCACAGTTCCTGAAGCAACTGTCGGACTGACACGAAGTATGAAGGCTGGAGGGTCCTGCACCACCCAGGGAAGAACAGCAGCAGAGCAAAGCAACAAATAAAAGATGCACTCCTTAAAACCCAAGCAGGGTCCGACCTTCCTGGCTATGCGGCCCACTGTAGCTCTGTACAGCAAATTCGACCAGAAGAGGGGGTCCTGACTTGGAGTTTGGGTGAACTGGTTGGTCCCACTAGCTCAAGGGAAGAATATTCTTGGAAGATCCTCTCTGTCGTTGGAGTCTGAAGATTCGGACCTGTAGCAGGGGTACACAATGGGCAGTTCAGTTGTTGTAGGGGTCCTTTTCTGTCAGCTCCTATTTGGTTTTCTCGTTCCAGTGGCGACTCTGCTCTTCCAGACCCAGAGACCTGCTTTTTATGCAGTTTTCCCCCATTCACACAGCCCGGCTGTCAATCACACAGCAGGGTGGCTGTCCTGGCGGGGACAGTCACCCAGCCAATCAAACAGGAGTGCGACTTGGGTTACTAAGGGAACCCATGGCAGGGGTCCTAAAACCCCTCCCTCACATCCTGCCTACCCAGACTTTCAGGCGCCTAAAGGAGGGCTTCTGTGCTGAAGCCTGCAAAAAGACAGTGCGTAGAGACGAACACGAGAAAGACTTTTCCAAAAAGAAATGGCGACTAAACCCAGCCAGAGCAATATTAAAAACAATATGGTCAAGAGGATTTAAGCTCAAGGCTACCAAGATAGCCTAAAACAATACCATGGTTATTTAAGATAACCGTGGTAGAAAAAATAGGGTAGTTACCACTGCCACCAGACAAGTCTTAATGGAAAGGGAGCAAAACAATGCCTCAAGAGACACAGACAAAAAGGGGTCAGAAATAACGCTTTCCAGTACTCCATGTAAGATGGTTTGTACTGGGTCTGTGGAGTTAAAAGAGACTAGTAAAGTTAATGGCAACTTTACATGTTCTGGGGGACAGTAGTCAGCCCCAGAAAATGGAGTCTGAGTTGGGAAGTCTAAAAGACAACCCTGTGTCACTGCACTGAGGGTGCTGTGTAACACACAGTAAAAAGATGATGCCTGTGGAGTAGGTGAGGCTCCACAGTACATGAACACAAAAATGTTAAACACACACAGCAAAACACATGTAAGAGTGGGATAAAGGGCTCACACTCTTACCAGGTGAAAAAAATAAATCCTAGAAATCCAGCAAAGCTGCTGAGAGACTCACTAGGTAAGGTAAATTAGCCATACTTGAGAATTGTCCCTAAGATGGGCACATTCCAGGGTCCATTTGGCAAGCCTATATGGCATCAGTTGCCATCTCTGTAAGAATCTATATATATGCATTGTATAATGCATAGAAATTGTTGAAGTCCAGATTTTTCTTTAAATGGCAAGACATGTGTTTTCCGCTTCCTGTACACCCAGATTTCTGTCCCATGGCAACCTTGTCAGTGGGGCAATGATATGTCTTCTGGTTAACAATGCCTTCAAGAGCTTCGATATGAGGCCTCTAGAGCCTTGTTGTTATCTAAAATCTGTTCAAACTGAGTGAAAGACCGATTCGCAGCGCCTTCTCTACTGGGGCCTGTTAGGACTCCCTTAAACTGGAGAAACATAAATGAGACACAGGCTTAACACACAACGCCCTGGCTAATATAGTTTTGCTAATAAAACACCCCCACCCCCACCATAACTGTCCCATTCCCACCAGACCTGCCTCATAACAGGGTTGGTAACATAGGGTTTCAGATATCTTGTCTCTAATGGGAGGTGCCCATAAACAAATGAGTGGTGTGAGCCATGAAGTCACCCCCCCCCATCTCCTTTGGATTCCTCCATGATTTCCATAATGCGGTGCAAATTCAGTGTGTCTGTATTTTCACCGGTAAACATCTTTAAAGAACCCATAGCCATTCACCCAAAGAAACCAGTGAGAATATACGATTTTCAAGCACTACCCATTGTTTGTCTTTGTTCTCCCTCAATTAGTCTACTAGAATTCCGATCTGCAGCACCCTATACAATTTGATAAACTCTGGGACCTCCACTCCACCTTCTTACTTAGGCAATGTCAAGTGTTGCATATGCTATCTGTGCCCCACAATAGAAAGTGTGTAAATGCTGTCTTTGTTCCGTCAAAGAAGTTCACTGGTACCTCTACTAGTAAAGCTGGAAATAGGAATATTAATCTAGGCACAATATTAATCTTTAGCGTAGTAAGAACACCCCCACAGTACATTGTCCCAGTCCCTCTTGTTAAGTCTTTCTTAATCCATTCCTATGGGCGAGGATAATTCGGCATATACAAATCTGTTATTTCCCATGTAACAATACATATTTTAGTCCATCGCTTTGCATTCTGAACCCCAGATCAGAAAAGAGCAGGCCACTCACTGTTGTTGTATACTCTCCCATGGGAAGGGCATCTGAATTAAATTAAAATGTATTTTAAAATCTGACAAGGTGGCAAATATCTCTACCATTTCTATGAGTTTGGGAAGGGGATTATTTGGGTGTGATATGTCAATATGTATGCTAGAATGTCATAAGCAGAAATTGGCAATTTGTTTTCCTTCCCATACCTCTCTAGTCCTTGGATTTGCCTTTACATCCTTATTGACACAGGTAGTGCTTCTAGTGCCAAGGCAAAAATCAAGGGGTCAAAGGGCATACTTGTCTCATTCCCCTACTCAATTTGAATTCCTCTGATGCTATGCCATTAACTACAACCTTGGCCATTGGGGTTTCATATAGTGCCATAATTGTTGTGAGCTGCTTCAAGATCAATACAATCCTTTATACAACCACTATCAAAAACTGCCATGCCATCCAATCGAAGGTCGGGTGACACCAAAAAACGTTCCCGGTCTCCCTCACCAATGCCTGCCATGAGGTTCAGTATTTTGCAAATGTTATCTACTCACTGCCTAACTCTAATGAAACCCACTTGGTCAGTAAGAATACATTTGGGTAGATATTTCCCCAGTCACTCTGCCAATACACTTGTGTACTATTTTGCTTCAACATTCAAAAATTATATTGGACGATAAGACCCACATTTCAATGTATCCTTCCCATCTTTTGGAATGACTACTATTCTCACCTGGGTAAATGAATCAGGAGCCCCTTCCCCTTCCAGGATGCAGTTAAAAGGTTTACTTAGGAAAGGGCTTCATTCCTCTTCATGCCTCTTATAGATGGTCATGGTAAATCCTTCCTGCCCTGTTGCAGAGCCCATCTTCAACTTCAAGATTGCTTGGGGCACTTTATCCATTTCCACTGGAGCATCAGTTGGGCATTCTTATAAATGGTTAATGTCGGAAGGGATAATTCATTAAGATATTATTGCACCTCTAAATATTTATTGTCCCTCAGCAGTATATAGTCAGGCACAACATTGGCCAAATCTTTGAGCTATATCTTTAGTATGGGTCAGGACGGTACCCACATCTCCCTTAATCTTATATATAGCCCTCCCCCCCTCTGTGTCATGATGCCTACCCTGGAGAACCAGACCAGGTCCAGCAACCCCGGAAGCAGGCATCACGTTATTTTGAGCAAGCCCAAAAACCCCTGCTAGGGGCTGTTTGGGTGCGGTCCTGGTGCCTATGGCACCAGGCTCATATGGAGAGTCAGTCCTGGCGCCGTAGGCGCCATGCTCATAGAGTGGAACTTACCTGATGCAGACCATGCTGCAAGCTTACATGATGCAGACCATGCTGCAGAGCTCCAAGCCAAATGAGGCTTGGAAGGGACTATTTTACCTAGGGACTATTTTTTACTCGGGTGGGGCTGGGGAGGAATACTTACCTGGGACTACTTTGGAGGCTATTTAAACCACGCCCGAAGAGCAGCACACGCTTCGCGTTATTCTGCATCCAGCAGCGTAACGCTCATCGTGTCTGCAAGCCTGTATCCAGTCTTCTGCGACGCCCGCCTCGAGTCTGCAGCTCCTAGAAAAAAGGAAGGAACAGAAGGAGAAAAGGTTAGAATAAGAGCAAAACCTTCGATCCTTACCTGAATTCCAGATCCACCGCGCCTTCGAGCTGGAAGAAAGAAGCATTTTACGCGCGCCGCCTCGCCTGCTGCAGCGCCGTGTTGAACTCACCGGCCTTCGCAGCATCCTTCACGATTCACTGCATCCTTCTGCACGTTCCCGCCGCACTTCGGCACCTAAGGGGAACACAAGAACAGCAAGGTGAGCCAAGGAATAAACAGAGGCAATAGTAACTACCCCATAGACTTACCTGATTACCGCCGGGGTACTTATTCCTCTTCACGGGTCGGCGCAGTCTCCATTGCATCCTCGCCGTACCCGGCCCCTAAGGGGAACAAAAGGACAACAAGGTGAGACAAAGGGACAAACAAGGGGAACTCTTCTCACTGCAATAGACTTACCTAATTTTACTGCCGAGGCATTATTCCCGAACTTCATATTTTCTCTCCACACCTGAATAAGGAGCAAGCAACAGGTTACATTCTGGCCTTATTTTATTGAACTGTGTAGGATAAGCCAATCCTTACCTGAACTTCGTCAGCTACCACGAGGAACTCATCGCTGGGGTCAAGCTGCAAACTGCAAGGAATCGGACAAGAGTGAAAGTCAGATACGTGAACTCTTACGAACTACATACCTTTCGGAGTCAATATTGTTCTGGAAGTCACCAATTCCTTCGAGACAATAAAGCAATTGGTTATCAACGCGCCCCTGCGCTCAATGCAGGATGGAGAGCTCATCTTTTCAAACCATCAGGTGAGACTATAAGAGGGGACATCAAAGGTGATCTGTGGGGAGAACAGCGGGGTGGGGGGATTTACGCTCAACTCCACGGGTGGTTAATTCGTTAATTCCCTTTCTCCATTTACAGAAGAATATTCCTAAGGGCCAAGCAAACAAAGCTAGGTGGGCCAGTCCAGTCCGTCATCTCGGCCCTACGTGTCACGTTTGTGGAGACCGGAGCTGTCCAGTCCAGATCGACGCCTCTGTGGGAGCCAGGTGAGCGTAACACTCTGCGATGAGCAGCTAATAATGTATGAGCCTTGTCTCCATTTTCATAATATCTTTGCTTTAAATATCAAAGTTGAGACAAGGCTTTACCCTTCCATAAATCTCTGAGCTCCTGTCTCAAATCCGTAATTTCTCATAGTTTATCTTCCGAAGGGTTATGATAATTTCTCAAGTCCTCTTCCGATTCTCATATATACTGTCTGAGTTCCGATTCTCTCAGACCCCTCTCCCTTTTCTTTGCTCCTACCTCAGAGATCAATAGGCCTCGGAAGGTGGCCTTTGCTGCCTCCCACACAATATGCCTTGGGGCCTCCCCAGTCCTATGATAAGCTACACATATCATTGTCTGACTAACTAACCATTTGTACACTTGTACATCTGCACCCACCATGTCATTTTTGTTCGCTACATCTACCAAAATATATTCTGTGTATTTGTCTTGTGAGGCGGGTATAAAAAAGTGTATGGTCACTGTTTTAGGTGTATAGTTCTCCTCAAATTCAAATAGGTCGTATCTCTGCATAAGGTATTAGCCAATTTGATTGTTTATAATCGATCGAATGGTACATTTGACTGAATTTGGCCAGTACCATTTGATCGAATATAAATAAATATTGAACATGTATTGCAGGACTGTGGGCTGTCCCTACCCTCACATGTTTGGTTTTTGGCCTTGAGGGTTTGCAGGGGTGTCACCCGCTTCCTCAACATTGCAGGCGGGGGACTGAAAGAAAAACAGGAAAGAAAAGGGTCCCACCAGTGTCGGCTCTGACCCACGTTAGAGGGACGGATCTGATGCTGCAGTGGAGCAGGGGAGGCAGAGGCAAGCAAGCAGATAAGTCGGGGAGGGGGTGTGCGGATGGTGCAAGGGATGTTTGGGTTTGTTTTCCAGAAGTTCAAATCGATTTGCGGTGAAATTGGCTACGTCAATACCGCCACCAATTATTGCACTTTGCTCAAATGACCCAAATCCATGAATAATAGTACTAACATTTTCTTCGGAGCCACTCGAGGACTAAATTGTACCCTCTCTAAGGGAGTACCAATCCAGTTGTGGGTCTGCCAACATGTTTAAATCTCCTCCACAAAATCAAAATCCCTATTTTCCATCCTTCTAAAAGCCCTAACACTTCTGAAACACTTGTGTTCTAGCGCAATACAAATAAAATATAATAATATTACCCATTTCCCTCTTTATCTCATATATTTCCAGACCCAGTGATGTTCGCACCATCAATCCCACTCCTGTTTTCACCTGAGGCCCACAAGACTGCATTCAAACCTTTCCCTTTGACATGATATTCTTCCCCTCTTGAACTCACTTACCACCATTGATCTTTTCTGGGGCGAGTTCAGGCCCTTCAGGTTCAGGGTCCTGATTATAACTAGATATGAACTAGCAATCATTTCCTTCCCTTCACACAGCCCCACCCCTTTCTTTTTTACATAATTCAATTCCTTAATAACATTTTCACATCCCATCTCTTCAAATCCCTTACCCCCATTGCACCCCAATCTGACTCACTTTCAGCATCACATTCAACATGTTATTCCCCCCTCAAAACCCTTTCCACGAACCCCTGCCTCCCTCCACCACTTCATCGCCGGGAAAACATAATCTTTATAAGGGACGCCCGTTCAAACATATGACAAGGGACGCCCGTTCAAACATATGACACCAGAAATATGAGCACCTCCCCATTGCAACATGTCAAGACATTGTGTAAGTCACCTCTAGATATCACATTATCTACAGGGTCAAATCCACCTTCACTTTGCAAAATCTTCCCTATTCAACTAATCAATTGCAGTTACAGTTACTATGGAGTATTCAGATTACGGAATTTCCTAGATCCATTCTTTGGACCCTCCCTCAGTAAATGTTTTGCACCTCTGTCGGCAGGTCTTAGTGTGCTATGCTCCTCTGTTAGTCAGGGCGCACAGTCATCAGCTCTAATATGGCAAAGACATTCCCCACCACCTAAGCCAATTTTATTGTGTAGTCTTCCCAGTGATGCTCAAAACACAGTGAGAATGGGTAACCCCATCTATAGCTTAAATCATGCTCGTGTAGCCATTGAGTCAATCAGCGACATTCTTTCTGCTTGGTGAAGGCTGACAGGTCTTGATAAATGCAGACCTTGGAACCTTCATAATCTATCGTGCCTTTCTCTCTCGCTCTTGCCAATATTTCAATTTTCTGCTTAAAATAGTTGCATAATGACATTTTCCGTGAACCTCCCAGAGAGCCACCTTTCTGTGTACCCTAACAAACATGATTTCAGTGTCTCCAGAACCTTTGAGGAGAGCTGCTATAAGTTCCTAAACTAGATCTTTCAAGAGAAGAAGCTGAATCTTCTTGTCTTGTTTTGCAGACCCATAATGCAGATGTTACATCGCAGTTCCCCATTTTATTCTCTTAAACTCTAGATATTGTATTCTAGCATCAAACTTCATATCCATTAAATCTGTGGAGGCTACATTATTTCCACTGCCTCCATTTTGTCCTCGATTTTATCCATTCTCCCTTTCAATTTTGTCATTGAAGTTTTGATAAATGAATTTCCTCCAAAAGCAGGTGAATATCTGGCCTGGCGACTGCTTCTTGCATTACGCCGACATTGTTTTGGAATCACAGACTAAGTAGAGAAAGAAGAAAACCCCTTGCAATTTGCACTTGGTAAATGCAGCTCTACAACATGTTTGACAAAAGATTATTTGTTTTAGTAATGCCTGAGTTAAAAGTCATAGGGGCTCATTCCGAGTTGGGCGGTAGCCATGGTGCTATTAAAACCATAGCGGCCTCCCAAACTGGGTCCGGTACCGGTCTGGTTGAATGGGGACTTACCGGGTCAACCAACCATTCCCCATTCCCATTTGAGCCCCCATAGTGCTCAATGGGAATGGGGAAGGCGCTAATAAAGGGCCCGCGAATAGCAGGCCTGTTATTAGCACCCTGCTCCCTTAGCAGGACCCGTAAAGGACGTGTGGTCAGACCACACGTCCTTTACGGTTCCCGCTAAGTGACCTCGGAATTGGGCGGTAAGGGTTTACCGGCACCGGTCTCCTTACCGGTGCCCAGTATCCCTTACCGCCCAACTCATAATGACCCCCATTGTGTCAAAACACGTGTTGGCTGGTCTTTTGCACAAGAAAATAAACTGGACTTAACAAACCCACGTGAGACTATGTGACTTTTAACTCAAGCATTACTAAAACCAAATAAACTTTTGTCAAACATGCTGTAGAGCTGCATTTACCAAGTGCGAAGTGCAAGGGGTTTTCTTCTTTCTCTACTTAGTTTCAAGTGCTACAAGTGTTACCATTTATCACTCACCTCGCTGCTGGTAGACTATAATCCTTAGAACCCAGCGCAATTGGACACAATTGCCTATCTCATTCTGTCCTCCTTACGGGTTTGGGAAAAGCTGCCAAGGATTGCAATCATCTTTGGATTTAGCCTATGTTGTGCCAGTGTCCCTTCAACAAGTCCTACTGGTGTATATTAAGGTATAACTCCCCAGGTTTTACCTCTCAGGAATCTATTAGGATCTCAGCAAAGTTCTTTCCAACGTGGTAGGCATGACCCGCTTTTCTTGTGTTGTCCCTTACAAATAGCCTAGAGCTTTCCACTAGCCCCCAGAAAATTGTTCTCCCCACAGCTCATATTGCAGAGAATTCTTTGGTGCTTAACCCTGATTCAGCAACACACAATCACAGGGTCCCCCGTCACTCACAGTTGGTGAGACTGCTGACAGTTCTGTACTGGCACTGGTGCTGTTCTACACTTCAGTGTTAAATATTCCTCTATATGAGGGAGCTGCAAGATCCCACCCTGTAGCTCAGTACAGCCACTGTCCTTGTATCACCACTTCACTTTGCCGAGACTGGGATAGTAGCGATTACGGTGTTCGATGAGGAACCCTCATCAATATATCTGCAGTTATTTGCAGATTGTGCCGTCGATAACGCTGTCTGTAAATCATCTCCAGGGTCTCCTCTTTCCTCAACTCCCTGTTCCTGTTAAGCTGGCATTGTGTCACCACGGTTTGGTCTCACCACCACCAGAGGCATTGTGTTTGCCTTCTCCCATCAATCCACAGTGATGTGCAGTTCAAGGCCAAGTGTCATTTTTCTCCCCATTGAGCAGGATCACGGCTCACAGTCAACTACAATAGAATGTGCCTGCCCTTCACTGGTGCGCCCAATTAGACAGCACCATTGTGTCGCTTCCACCAGAGTTCAGGTTGGGTCTTCCACTTACCGTCGCAACAGCATAGTTTAATCTTCATGATGGGCTCTCGTTAAGGTGATTTGCGCAAATTTGGAGTCTTCTGATGGCTTCATGGTTAGATCCTTCCTATTAAACTATCCGTCTGGACCCTCTCATTGCCATTTTTCAGTTAGGGTGCGGGAGACGGCATGCTAACAGAGCAAGTTGTCCATGCCCCCTGGGGGTCTCCTAGTGATGCATTCCTGAGCAGCTTAATCATGATATCTGATAGTTGTGGAAATTATCATCAATTTGGCAATCCTGTGTCCCTGCCTTTCTCACTTGCTATCCATCGGACTGTTTCATCCCCTGGCGCTCTGGCTCTAGTGGACTGGAAGGTTTGGCCTTTTTGAACAACACAGAGCATTTCTTCAGTGGAAGCAGATTCTTGCAAGATCCATACGCCCCAGCGCTAGGAAGCTGTATAAGTCTGTGTGGAAAGACTAGGTTTTCTGGCTATTTAGACACCTAGATAGCTTCAGAGTTTCTGAAGTGGATATTGTGAACTTTCTGGGGACCTGCCTCTGTCTCACTCATATTGCATGTGACTGTGCATAGATACTGTTAGGGAGAATTCTCTGTTTAGGCTGAATTTCCTAACCTAGTGAGTCCCCCAGCAGCTCTGCTGGATTTTTGGGGTTGATTTTTTTCTCCTGCCAAGAGTGAGACTCTTTTACCCTCACTCTTGGACATGACTAGAGAGTGTTTCTGTGACTTGCTATGTGCTTATGGGCTATGGGGTATTTTTCCCCCATAGGCTATCATTGGTTTTTGAATGTGTGTTACACAGCACTCTCAGTGCAGTAACACAGGGGTGTCATAGAGACCCCCAAACATAGACTCCACACCCTGGGACTGACTACTTTCTCCCTGGGTCTGTAAAGTCACCATTGACTTTACTAGTCTTAATTTAGGAACTTAACCAGTACAAACCATCATACTGTGGAAGTACTGGTAGGGGCAATTAGATTGCCCCTGGGTCTGTTGTCGAGGGGGTACTGTCCCGTCCCCCCTCGCCGAGTTCTGGCTGGTGGCAGTGGATACCACGGAAATATTCTACCGGAATATTTCCCAATGGGATTTCCCATTGGTTTTTATGCACCACTTTTTGGTGCAATGTTAAAGATACCGCCGGTTTATTTATTTAATATAATATTTCGCCAGAACTCGCCGCCAAAATGGCGTCTAGGTTCACTTCAGTAACCCTGAACCCGAGTCGAGCCTTTGTTCCACTTTTGGCGGGCTTCTGCACAGAAGCCCTCCAAAGTGGTGCCATTCTGTCTGGGTACCACAGGGGGTGTGGGAGGGGGTTTAGGCACCCTGGACTGAGTTGCCTTGCCAACTCATGTCGCACTCTGGTGTGATTGGCCCAAGTGGTGAGCCACCCCGCTCACCACTTAGCATGTTTGAGTGACAGCTAGGCTGTATGAATGGGGGTTTGCTGCATAAAAGCAGGGTTTTTGGGACTGGTTCTTCAGAAGTCGCCACAGGACCTAAGAAGCCGAAGAGGGAGAAGCCGAGCCGACCTGCCAAGACGACACCACCGGTGGAGCCCTGCGGAACCGTCTCACCACTTTTTCCCGACGACAGAGGAGATCTCCCGCCGGAGAGTCTTCTTCCCTTGACTGGTGGGGACAACCAGTTTCTGCCTTCTTTTCGCCGTCCCGAAGCATCTCGTGGCGCCTTGCCTGTGCCAAGCACCCGGCAACCGGGATACCACTTTTTACCTCAACCGCGAAAGAGGGGTAAAATCCTTGTGACCGGAAAAACTCCACGGCTGGTCTCATCCCTGGTAGTGCAACGACCTGCAGCTTTCCTCCACGTCGAGGTCACCTCTTCCTCTGGACGACGCCGTGACTTGCACCCACTACCAGGAACAACTACCACCGCTGGAGGATCCTTTCCACTTTTAAAGGTACTGTGTTCCGCCCGGCTTCCCTTGCCACCGATTGTACGGGGTAGATTTAGCCCTCGGCTCTCGAACCTGGGTAAGCCTGGGACACCCTAACTAAACTTTTCTAAACGTAGTAAAACCTTTTCTACTCACCTGCAAAGACTTGTGACATTGGGCCTCATTACGACCCTGGCGGAAATCGCGGTGCAAAATGCACCATGGAGCACGGCGGAAAGCTGCCGATAGCGCCATGGGGGTTGGCGGATTTTCCGCCCCATTCCGACCTTGGCGGGGCGGTAAATCCCCATTCCCCATTTTACCCTTCCCCATTCCCATTTTTGCCCCATAGGGTATAATGGGAGTGGGGAAGGCGTTAATTACGCCACCGTAAAATACGGTGGCGTAATTAACAACAAGGTCCCGTAGCGCCATGGATTTCTCCGCCTGGAAAAACCAGGCGGAAAACGCTCCATGGCGCTACGGGAACTCGTAGTAGGGCGGACGGGTCCGCCGCGAATAACGCTGGTGTAAACCCACTCCGCCAGGGTCGTAATGAGGCCCATTGTGTGATCTTGGGCATATTTTCGCCTGGCTCTCTCTAAAGCGGGCCTCGAACCAATTCTCCTTGTTCCACAATTGACTGCCTTTCTAACCTTATGTGAAAAGTGTTTTACCTTGCTGCTTTCATTACTTCTGCCTTTTCCCTCCCTTTTTCAATAACTTGTTGGAGTGCCATCTAACGTTAAGCGCTCACCTCTGTTTGGAAATAAGTGGTGTTAACTTAGACTTGTCCAACAAATGACTAGGGATGTACATATAAGTAATAGTGACTGTGTTTTGACTTACTTACCTTTTTCTGTGCTAGTGTAATTTATGAGTGTGCCTTAAAAATAAATAAGCATAATACTTTTACACCTAGCTCTGGTCAGTGTTTGCTTGTACTACTGTGCCTCTGTACCTATTGTGTATCCTCTATATACTGCCTAACTCTTCTTGAGGGAAGTCTGACTGCTCAGCCACAGCTACCACAGTGAATCTGTGTGGTACAGACTGCTACCAAGTGGGTTTACTGCAACACCTGTAGTCTTAAATCTTTTGCAGTGGTCCCAGAGGGAACTGCACAGGTTTCTGCCTAACAGATACACCATCTCAGCTCAACATAAGATGGCTCAAAGTTCTCTCATAGCTCAGTAACCTACAGTTGGTAGTTTATTGTGCATTTCAAAAATCCTTCGCACTCCAAATATGCAATCATGTTGTATACCATTTTGGTTTGTTCTTTGTTGCAAGAGTGGCTTTCCAATTAGGGTCTCTGTCTGCAGACACTCTATGCTATGTTGGTCGCACTCTTATATCTTTTATCTTATAAGAGTGGCTTGGAAGTAATGGCTGTAGATCTGTAGAGCGCAACTCTTTTTTGAGTGTTTATTTTCTTCTTTTTTCTATCTTACCAGAAACTAAGGTGATTTTCATGTCTGTACCGTATGTGTCCCTTCAGGATTTTCCAAAGGTGTGTGTGGTTTTGTACCTTAAACGTTATGAAACATTGGCCAACGATCTTCCCATTCTCAACTATGTATTTCCTATTGTAGACCCACAAGCTAGTCTCATTGCGCACCTTTTCTAGATGGGTCCGTTGGGTCATTTCTCATGCTGGCATTGACTTATTCTCCTTTGAATCAAATTCTGTGAGGGAATCCATGCGTTGCAATGCTTATTGAGTTGTGCTTGGGTCGAGAATATTTTCTAGGTCTGCTAGTTGTTCTAATGAATATGTTTTTTATACTGTTAATTCTGAACCTCTTGCTCATGTCCCTTTGGTGATACATGCTTTGAACTATGCAAAGTAGGAGAATTCCATGCCCTGCGATTAAATGGTGCCTTTGTTAGGGTACAAAGTAAAGATGAGCTTTTATTAAGGGCACAGAAGTTCATAATGTCAATCCACTGGGACCCTTCTGGTTACTTTGGCACAACCTGAGTCTTCCCACTTCCCCATTTGAGCTCTGGATTCAGGTGATGATTCTGTTCCCTTTTGAAGTTGGAAAAGCCTAAACTGGAACACCATCAACGAGTTCTCCTCAGGTGTTTACACAAGATGGAGAAAAGAGAAGAAGGAGTAGAAACTAGGACAGGCGATGGACTATCCCTCGCTATTCTATAAAAGGGAATTATGGGATTTTTAGTGCAATTCAATGTGTTTTTTTTTTATTTTTGATAATCTGTTTAAACTTCTTTCCACTGCCAGAAATTAAAGAGATCAAATTGTATACTACTTGCCTGTGTCCTTAATAAAATCCTGACTTTCCATCGTACTCTAGCAAATTACTGATTGCTCGGTTTTACCGATCTGGTCGTCCTAGGATATGATTGTTTTGAGGAGTGCATTATAACGCTGCTTCTTATTTCCACGTGTTTAGCCCATCAAGCAGTGCGCGTTCTGTATCAACTTATACACTAAGCTAAACTTCATATTCACAGAGGTAGAATTCAGTAGCATTCTTGGAATAATGCTCCAATAGTTAACATAGTCCTTTCCATGAGATTAAGGACAATTATAATTGGGACATGTTATCTTTCAATCAATTATATTTTCTAATAATACATAGCAGATTGAAATGTCAGTATGAACGCCTGTAGATAATGTTCTGATTAATCAGGCCTGTGCTGACATCACTACTGACTCCCAATAAGACAATGCCATCAGTAACACTCTGAAAGCAAATATTATGTGTCAATTGTGACATCACAGTGTCTGCTGCTTGAATCAGGTCAGAGCAGGTTTCCACGAGCCACTGCAGCAGTTAATTAAAGTGAACACAAGCTTTACACATTTGTTTCTTGTCAAATCATTTTCTGTGACACTTTACAGCCATTAAGTGATAAGGCATGGTTTATGGTACAAAGTTCATTTCATGCACTGCTAGAGTTTAACACCCGAGACCAAGAATCTGCGTGTTATTGCTTATTTCAAAACACAAACCGAACACGTTTTATAGGAGCACATTTTCAGCTGCTTAAAATATATTGTTCTGTGACACATTACAAGCTTCATATTATGTATTTCAATCCAAACTGATTGTACATTGATTATATGAATTATAAATAATTTAATTAATTAGCATCTGGAAGATCTCTTACAATACATTAAGCTAGAGGCCAGGCATTTAAAGGGACAAAAGTGTTTGGCATGTATTATACAGATTAAAATATCCCCTACCAGATGTATAAAGGATATTGCAATTCACTGTGGCTTTACAAAGAATCTCAACCTTTGGCCTCGTTCTTCTATTTGGTCACACAACTCGTCAGTGACTTTCAATATCCTTATGATGTATGATAGGGGGTACATTGTACCATATATATTGGATGAAACATTTATGCAAGCGTTCTGTCAATCTGCATGGAAAGTGAGGACTGAAAATCAATATTGCTCACATGCAGAATAAGGCATTAAGTCGACTACAAAAAAGTTACTGACAATTGTTCACTGGAGCAGTTTATTATATTTAGCATGCATTAAAGCAACCATGGTAAAATAGTGATATGATATATTTATTATTCGATGAATGCTTTCAGACTATGGCCATCCACCGTGTCCTCGCGCTAGACAAGAAATGAACTGGGGGTCTCTACGCATAGCTATTGTCTGCCCTTCAATTTTCACAGTAGATAAGATTTCACTTCATTGTTAGTTCCCTTGATTTAGCACAGAATGTCTGCACAGCTCATTATAACCCACAATCTATGCCAGCCGGCCAATAGCTACCACACCGCAGAGTGATTTGAATAATAGATGGGTACATACACTCTGCAAAATCAAACGCAGCCAAGTAATGAGCCATTGTCTGGCTTTCTAGCAGACCTTTTAAACGAGGCGAACATGTGCATCATTGTACCTGGAAGCTCATTATGTTTTCGACAAATCTACTTATCAAAAAAGAACAAAAAAGAGTCGCGACCGGTGCAGCAGTGTGAAAGCAATTCTCCAAAGAGCAGGCCTGTTTTATTACCCTCACACAGTGGCTGAAAGTTCAAGTTAGTTTCTGACAGTTCAAAAAAGTTTGCACACAACGTGGCTGCTTGTTACTATTGTATTTGTTACCCCGAATACTGTGTCCATGCGTTTTATTTATAGTTAAGAAATCACTTCATCCATAACCTCAAATCTAATCTCTAAAGTGTTAGATCTTCCTCATTTTTCTCAGTTCCTTTATGAATGCATGAAGAGGACTGTATGTTCCAGAATGTACTCTGTCCCGCTGGTTACTTAGGCGCCACACAATGTCCTGCCCCGGAATGCACTTGACTGAACTTAGCACAGATGCACCCACAGGACCATATGTCCCAGAATGACTCCTTTTCACTCAAAGTAAAACACCTACAAGACTATATTTCAGCCAAAAGAACAAAGGGAAGGCATTTGATGAAAACTAACAACGAGCTCATGGATTAGCCATAGGCTTTTGAAATACTAGACGGTTCTCGCATTTGGGAAGGGGCAATCACATTGCTGCAGGAGAAATTAACATCTTCTGCTTCCAAGAAACCTATCAATTGCACCCGTATATGAAGGCTATAGCTCTTATATCAATCCTGCCTTATCAGGCAGAAAGGTAGGCCTTCAGCAGGCATACTAACATTGATAAAGAGTGGACGAGATATGTGGGTTCTAGACTCTAAGGCCCTGATTCACAGACGTTTTCCAATAGGAGTTTTCCATTATAAAACGCTTCCATGAATTAGGCCTTAAGTGTCCAAACAGATTTGTGCAGGCCACTTGTTTGAGAATGGGACGTCTGCACCCACACACCTATATTTGATTACTCCTTATATACATCTATTGGAACCCAAAGGGGATTATCTCTTCTAGGCGTCTGCAGTCCATTAACAATCTTATTGTCTGTCTGTATTTTTGTGGGTGGTGATTTAAACCTGCCCAAGGAGGATCGAGCTTGAAAAAATCATTGGGAGACAGGGGATCCACGTGTCAGAGGGCGGTGGACTGGTTAGAGCTAATGGAAGCCTGTGATTTATCCAAGGTTAAGGGTTTTGAGGAAGGAGGTGGCCACCTTTTCCTTTCCTCTCCTTCCCCCAGAAGCTCACTGTCTCCAGAGCTCTGGTTCTCTCTAGGCTGGACTATTGCAACAACCTCTTCCCAAATCTGCCTGCTTCTACTATATGCCCTGTGCAACTCATCCAGAACAGGACTGAGACACTTGTCCTTGGCCTCAAGCTCAGGGATCGTATCTTTCCAGGACTGAAATTCCTGCACTGGCTCTCAGTGGCTGCAAGGATTAAGTTCAAAACTCTCTGCATTGACCACAAGGCCTTCTGGGGCCTGGGGCCTCAATACCTTCAACTCTCTCTTCCTAAATATATTCCCTCTTGAGCTCTTCACTCATCCACCTCCAACCCCCTCAGGGTCAGTCACTTGTCCAAGCAACAAGTTGGTGGTACATCTCTCTCATCGGCTGGGGCCTCCTTCTGGAACAACCTCCCCCCCTCCCTGAAACTTGAGGAGAACCATCTTCAGGTTCTGGAAGCACCTAAAAACCTTTCTCTTTGCTCCTGCTTTCTCTCCCCATCTCCCCTGCTGAAGTCCTGGCTGATACTGAGACTGCACGGGTTACCTGGCCACCCTTCTGATCTCAGGCCCAAGCCCTCCCAGTTGCATGCTTGTGCTGCCTTCTGGCATTCCCTGCACCTGGGGATTGATTTCTTTATCCATACAGTCCCCAAACTAGCACTTACGTCTGCATTCACCCCGCACTTGCCACCAGCTGGCCATTCTTTATTTATTTTATGTTATTATTTTATTATCCCATGTACTGCACTTTCCCCTCCCCCCACCCTTTCTTTTCCCCCTTCCTTTGCACTTGCGCGATCTGAATGACACCTGGCCTAGTAAGATTGTTGTCTGTCTTCCCTCTGTTCCCCCTCACTTGCCTCCTTGGGCCTTGAAACACTTGTGTATACAAATGTCATATCATATCATTTCATATCACCCGACGACTACCTGGTCAAATGGAGTCTCTTCCTTCACAATGGATTATGGGCCTCATTACGAGGTTGGCAGTAAGGCAAAAACGATGCTGGTATGGTAACCCGGTATTAGGCGCGTACACGTGCCCCTTCAGGGAGCAAATACCGGCATGCCGGTAATAGGGGGAAATTCCAACCCACGCAGACATGTAAATACCGGCATTGCGAAGCCGGTAATCATGGGCTGCACGATGCCGGCCATAAAGGCATTGCGGACCACCCGCAAACAGCAATCAGGATACAACTGCCACAGGTGCACACAATTCCCACAGGTGTAGTAAATGGAGGCAGGGTCAGTATAAAATGAGCACACACACACACCACACCCCTTCCAACACCAAAATGCTACCACTAGCTGTTGCAATCATGGCGCTGGAGGACATGCCCATACTGCTACAACTACAGCAGCAACAGCAACAACAGCAACAACAACTACAGCAGCAACAACAGGCAGCACAGAGGAGATGCAGTAGGAGAAGGAGGGTGAGACAGGCCTAGCAATTACCACCAGCGCAGCCACCAGTGCCTCGTAGGCAGCCACCAATCCATCGCACCAGACCCAGCCCATTAAACCTAACCCCTGAGCAGATCCACACCCTGTACCGGTTGGACCGTGACACCATCACCACCATAGTGGACATGATACAGAACGACATTGCCAGCCTCATAGAAATACGCACTACCATCCTCCTGCTACTAAAGGTGGTGTCTGTGCCACACTTCATGGCCACAGGCACCTACCAACACACAGTGGGGCAGCTGCATGGTATTTTACAACCACTATTTTCATGCATGCTGAACCAAGTGCTGGATGCCCTCCTGAAGCATGCAAGCACCCACATATCCCTACCACGGACTGCCCAGGAGATAGCCGAAACCAAAATAGGCTTCCATGCACTGGCAGGCATGCCCAATTGTGTTGGTGCCCTCGACTGCACCCATGTGGAATTGGTAGTCCACCATGCCATAGAGGCGGTGTACCACAATCGCAAGCTATACCACTCCATCAATGTGCAAATGGTATGTGACTCCAGCAAGATCATCACCCATTGCTGCGCCCGATTTCCTGGATCCACACATGATACCATGGTACTGCGCAACTCCATGCTACCCCGTCACATGGAGCGACATGCTGGACCACGTGCCTGGCTGCTTGGTGAGTTGCACAACTGTCCCATGGCTGTGCTGACGGGTACTGATGTGTGCGGATGCAGAAGGGGGGGATAGTGCACATGGGTGGGAAAGGGGGGGAATAGTGCACCTGGGGGGAAGGGGCAGGGATAGTGCACATGGGTGGGAAAGGGGGGGAATAGTGCACCTGGGTGGGAAGGGGGCGGGGATAGTGCACCTGGGTGGGAAATGGGGGGAATAGTGCACCTGGGTGGGAAAGGGGGGAGGGGAATAGTGCACCTGGGTTGCAATAGCCAGTGAGTGGAGAATGCATGCACAGCTAAACACTCCTCACCTGAACCAGCCAAACGGAACATGACACATCACTTGGCCACACATCACAAATAATGCATATGGATGACAACAAGTAAGAGGTACAACCAGGCCACCATGGTGATGGCAAACAATGCATGACTGAACAGGATGGCAACTGTGGCTAGTGTGACCATGCTTTGTGAAGAATATACAGCATGAATTAGAGGCGAAACATTGCCGCACTACCACAGCACATCTGCCTCAGCATGCATGATTACACCCTGCATCATCTATTTAACCCCATCCAGTGTACCACACCTCATTACAGTATACATTGCATCTAGGTGACTATTTTGTATACGTACAGGGACATGTGCATGCCCACACAAAATAGCTGCCGCCATGAACGTGCTCCCTGAAGGTGGCAGTTCAGAGTGACACACACCTATTTGTATCTGCTTGCAGGTGATGGAGGAATATCCCTTGAGGCCGTGGCTACTTACCCCTGTGCGGAACCCGCAGAACAGCCATGAAGAGGAGTACAATCGTGTGCACACTCGTACCCGTGTTGTGATGGAGCAGACATTTGGCCTGTTGAAGGCGCGGTTCCGCTGCCTAAGCAGGTCTGGTGGGGCACTCATGTATAGGCCTGAGAAGGTGGCAAAGATCACCATGGCCTGTGTCATGCTGCACAACATGTGCGTCCAGAGGAATGTACCACTGCCACCTGACATTGACATGCATGGGCCGGGTGAGGATGAAGGGGATGGAGACGGAGGCGAAGGAGCCCCCCTGCCAGTATGTGATGCACGGGATGGCCATGCTGTACGCCAAGCACTAATCCACGAATACTTCTGAAACGCAGGGACCATGAAAGTAATGTGCCAGTAACACACTTGTTCAGGTAGAAGTTCGCCACTGTACATCATCACACATTAAATGTACATGCACAAAATGAAGTATGTCCAGCCATTGATTTTCTTGCAAACAACTGGTGTATTTTTCAGACACGTAATAATGTAATCATTCCCCTCACAGCCCCCAGAGAACTCCCTCACCCACCCTACAAACCCCAACAATACCCCAGTGAATTCCCTCACCCACCCTACAAACCCCAAAAATACCCCAGTGAACTCCCTCACCCACCCACAAACCCCAAATGTCCCCAAATGTACACCAAACACTGGTCCCTTGACCAACGTCAATTTGTCCAACGGCATTTTCTGCCCACTCTACTTCTTCGCTATTTTGGGATCCAGGGTGCCATGTCCAAGCGCCGTGCACTCCTCCGCGTCATCCGCACGGGGCTTGATTGGGGTGAGGTCAAAGGGGTTGTGGCAGTGGAGGTGTCAGTGGCCGGTCCTATGCCTGCCCCAAGGTGTGGGCGCTGCATTTGAGGCAGGTTTGACATCAGGGCTTGCGTAAGTACCCCCAGACACTCCCTCATGGCAGTTGTGGATGCCTCAATGGCAGCAGTGTTTGCAGCGATGGCTGTAGCGATGTCCCTCATGGAGTCATTACCATCAGCAATCTGTTGCTGCATTAGTTCAAGCATTGACTCCTGTCGTGCCTCAACCCTCGGCAGGTAAGCCTCAAAGGAATCGTTGGCAGCAGGAGTGCTGGTGGCCGGGGTGGTGGCAGCCAGGGTGGTGGTAGCCAGCGTGGTGGTAGCCAGGGCGGTGGTAGCCAGGGTGGTGGTAGTCAGAGTGGTGGTAGGCAGGGTGCTGGATGGCACTTGCGTGGGGCCCACATCCAGGGAACGGTCCTCTTCAAAGAGGCATATGTCAGACTCTCCAAGGTCCGAGTCGTGGAGGCATGGATCGTCGCTGCTCTCGGCCTCTGTAGGGGGAGGGAGGCTGGTAATGTGGCTTGGGGTGGTTGTGGTGGAAACGACTGTGTCACCCTCGTTCTCCACATCAGCATCCGCAATGTCCGCGGTGGTTGGCGGAGCAGGAACGGAAACGCCTCCCACTGTTGTGGGTGGCTGCTGCTGGACTCTGGCTGCAGGTGTTTCCTGCTGGGTTTCTGTGTGGTGTGGCACACTGCCTGTTGGTCTCAGCAGTTTCTGGGGCTGGGGGGTGGCGGTGGCGGTGGCCCTGGTCCCTTGCCGTAAAGTAGATGCACTTGCACCCCTGTCCTGCCTGCCATCTTCCTCATCGGTGCCTGGGGGATAGAAGAGATGCAGGTCATCAGTGATGGTGTCACATGGCAGTGATAGTCTATTGCGCTGTGATATGTTCATACATTCATGCATCCAATTATTACAGGGGTGTGTCATTTGGTGTTCTGAGGGGGCATGTGGGCAATCAATGCATGGCTGGTGGCATGGCATTGGTATGGTGTCTGTGTGGTGAGTTACATGGGCACGGTTGAGTCATGTTGCACATGTGTTGGGATTGGGATTGGCACTCAGCAGGCATTTGTGTTTGGCAGGGTGTGGCACACATTCTTGACTGGATATGTTGATGGGGGCCTGGGAAATGCACTGCCTTGCCTAGTCTCACTTCCACATCACTTGTGCCACATCATGGTTTACCCTACAGGGATGTGATGGATCACTCACCTTCTTCTGGGGATGATGCGGCGCCCACCTCCTGCTCTCCGAATCCCACTATGGACTCGGGATCTATGAAGGTACTGGCTGTCTCCTCCCATGGCATCAGATTCACTGGTGAATGTGGCCCCCGCCTGTTGCCATGGCGGCCCTCCAGTTGTCTGTCAGGATGTTCCTCACCCTGTGGCGGAGGTCATCCCACTGCTTGCGACAGTCACGCACAGTCCTTGGGGTGGTTCCCACTGCCGACACCATCTGGGCGACCTCCTGCCAGACTTCCTTCTTTTTGAGCTGGGCCGCATGCTTCATGTCAGTACACCTGATGATGTCCACATGCTGGGCCAGGGTGTCAGCGAGCATATTAAGCGTCTGAAAAACACTGTTTGCGCTTCCTGTGGGTCATCTTCCTGGATGCCTTGGACATCCTGGTTATTTTTCTGCCACAGCACAACATAAATGGACTGGTGGTTGGGGAGGATGGCAATGGATTGTGTTTTTAAAGATGGCCATCACCCCATTTCCCGTCCCTGCGCGATGATGTAATTTCTGGGTACGTTTTTTGCAGACACGGTATTACCATGGTGGTATTACCGTGCCTGTATTTAGGGGTTGGTATGAGGCGGTACCGCTATGGGCGGGTCCCGCAATGCCGGTATAGGGGAGTTAGAGGCCCTTTAGCGGCATGGCGGTATTGCCATTAACGGCATGGGGGAACGCGCGTGCTCACGCACTCGTAATGACCCACTATTAGCGGGTTCATACGAGCACGGACCCGCTCATTCCAGCATGCCGGTAATGAACCCGCTTTTACCGGGCTACTCGTAATGAGGCCCTATGTGTTCATCTGCTCCAACCTTAGCAAGCAACTCATCTCTCTAAGAACATATCAAAACAAATGTAGTGATCAATCCCTGCTAAACATATTGGTACAACAAATGAAAGACCACACAAGTAAAGAGCTCTGGAACTTCTCTCTGGAGTTCTTGAACAGAGCTAATAGGCTGAGACTAAAGAGAGAGGACATCAGAGCTCTTCAACCGCATTTTGAAATAATTTGAGGGGGCAAAGAGGGAGTGAATTATGTCCATCTGAGACATGAATTCAGAATATCTAATAATCCCTCTAAAAAAAGGGGGAAGGGAACATGTTCATATCTATGATGTAGAAATGGCAAGAGGGGTGAACACAGGAGCCCTGAAACAAAGGAAATAAATGAATAGCAAGGAGAAAGCAAATGTTTAGGAATTGGGCAACTCCCCACAAAGGCAAATTGTTACAGGCTTTTCTGGAGCCTATGCTTAAGACAATAGTGAAAAGAGACATGCGAGCCACATAGGAACTGCGGAATCAGTTGGGAACTAGGACTAGGATGCCGGTGGAAAATATGGTGTCTGAGGACAGGTTGCTATGCCATTATGAGAACATCGTTGGCAAAAGGGAAGGAACTCTTCCAGCGAATTGCACACAGGAGAGGTGGTCCCTACACTTCGACAAAGGTGATTAGCTTAACCTCATTAATAAGGCAAGTAGGTCCAGAGCCCCCGGCCCCGATGGCCTTACCAACATGATGCTAAAAGGAGCCACGAAAGAATGGGTTGCCATCATGTATCCCCTGTTTAAGAAAATGTTGAGGTTGGAGACGATCCCAGACTCATGGAAGTTTGCAGTGATAGTTCCGATCCATACGGGAGGAGACAGGGTGCACCCTGAAAATGATCACCCCATTGCACTATTAGACGTGATGGGGAAGATCCTTGGGGGAATTCTACTATCTCATTTGCAGAAATGGATAGCTTCCATGGGCAGAGTTGATCCTAGGCAGACAGGTTTCATAAAGGGCGTGGGGAGAGATTTAAATGCATTTCTCTTGAACATCTTGAAGGGTATAGTTATTGTAAAGGGATCCCAAATATATATGGCCTTTTCTGATGTCAAAAAGCATTTGATAACATTGACAGGGAGTGGCTCTAGAGAAAAATACAGGAGTTGAGCTTGTCTAGCAGCAATTAGAGAATTGTATCAGGATACCAACGTTTACATCAGGCTTAATACCCAAGGGCTTTTGTCAGACCCAATTGCCATGGAAAGAGGGCTGAAGCAAGGATGCCCTCTTGCCCCAACCCCTTTTAGCCAGTTTCTCTCAGACTTACCTATCACATTGGATCGGGTGAATGCTTTCCCCCCTGAATTAGGCATCAGCAAGATCGGCAGGTTACTTTTCGCTGATGACCTGGTCCATTTGGATCAGACTCCTATTGGACACCAGCGATCTTTAAATGCTTTGCAGGAAAACATGAGGGAGAACGGTTTAGAAATCAACCCAGTGACAACTAAAATCCTGACTTTCGGGAGTAGTACCAAGATGGGTATCTCAGAATATAAAAGCTACTTAGAAGAAGTACATTTTCCTTAGAGCTGGTGGTCACCTTTTACAAGGCCAAGGATTCTCCGTCTTTGATCTTGGGGGCCAAAGGCTTTCTTCTTACGCCTTACAAGGTGTGGGCATCTCTGGAAGGTAACTTCTGGAGAAAGCTCTTACATTTTCCAAATTTAGCGCCAAATTCCATAATAAGGTATGAGCTTGGTCTTATTTCATAATATGCGAAAACTGTTTGGAAAGCTTTATTGCTATTTCAGAAACTTTTATTGGTGCTCCTGCTACTTCCTTTTGAACTATTCGTCCCACTATCAGGGGGAATGGAGCCTGGTATATTGCTCCAATTGAAGAACAACTTAGATCCTTATTAGACTCACTGGGATCGACTATCGAACTTCTACTGACCAATCCAGACAAAGTCAAAAGCAAAATCTGGGCTCAAGATTGGATAAAAACCCTTGAGGAAATAAATGTGAATAGGCGGCAACAGGGACTTAGTAATTAATGTATTTATTTATTTTATTTTTACACGCCCAAGACCCTCAGGTATCATGGCGTGGTTACAAGACAGTTTAGAGATTGGTCATACATTGTTACAGAGTACAAATTAAAGCACATGTGGCGAGCTCGCACAAAACAGCAAAGACAATATTTACAAGTTTCAGATTTCGCTGGCAGGTTGCGCATTGCGGTGCGGTATGTCCCTTGGTGCTAATATTGGTTAAATAACCAGATTTCTAGCAACTTCTTGTAGCCAGTGGAAGAAGATTCTATTTTGATGTTATTAGGGTGGGTGTTCCAGTGTTTGGGGGCTAGAACAGGGAAGCTGCTGCCCCATGCCCTGCTGTAACGGGGGGAACGGGGGTGCCAATAGGAGGATGTCATTGGATCTTAGTGATCTAGTGTATTTTTTAAGGTGTAGAGTATTGTTGAGGAAACTGGGGCCTTTTTTGGTCAGACATTTATGTGCAATGCAAAGTGTTTTAAAGATAATTCTTGCTTTGATGGCGAGCCAGTGAGCGTCCTTCCTTGTCTTGGAAATGTGGTCCTATTTTTTTTATTCATAAAGCTGCTCTTAGGACTCTATTTTGAAATAGTTTCATTTTAGGAGGTTGGTATTGGAAGTGCCTAGTAGTAATACATTGCAGTAATCCAGTTTTGATAGTACTAAGGCCCTGGCCAAAGTAAGGCAGTTTGCTGGTGTCAGAAATTGTCGGCAGAGAGCCATAAGTTTGGAGGTGTAAGCCGTGGAGGAGGCTAGCGCATTGATATGTTTAGTCATAGTAAGGCTGGCGTCGAGGTAGACTCCTAATGTTTTCACTTGCTTCAGCACTGGGATAAAGGTGCCCTCAATATTGATAGCTGAGTAGTCTGGGTGGAGAGACGCTATTTTAGCTGGGGAACCTACGATGAGGACTTCAATCTGCTTATCATTGAGACAGAGACTATTTAGAGCCATCCAGATTTGGATGATGACATACGTTTTGTTGATGGTTGCGGTATCCTGGTCATAGTTCCCTGTGAGTGGAATGAGGATCTGGGTGTCATCCACAAAATTGGTGTAGATGACACCCATGTCATCTAATGCTGAGAAAAGGAGTTTGGTGTAAGCGTTGTACAGAGTTGGGGATAGACATGATCCTTGGGGTACTCTTACGGGGACTCGGATGGGGTTGGCTGCTTCCTTGCCTATGGACACTCTGCGATCAGTTAAAAAGGATTTCACCCATGCAGTAGCTTCGCTGGAAAAGTTGAAATCCGAGCGAGTGAGGTGCAAAGTTTATCATGGTCCACTAGATCAAATGCTCCAGAGAGGTCCAACAGCAGGAGTATGCAGAGTTTCCCTGGCTCTCTAATGGCATCCATCTGGATTTTGAGGTCCAGAAGTGCTGTTTCTGTACTATGGTTTGGCCTAAAGCCTGATTGTCTGGTGCTGAGTAGCTGATGCGATTTCAGGTGACTTTGAATTTGATTATAGGCTACTTTGTCAATGATTTTGAGTAGGAAAGGGACCATGGTCATGGGTCGATAATTAGTCAGAATGGTGGGGTCTACATTTGTTTTTTTTAGAAGTGGGGTAACCCAGGCTTCTTTGATGCAGGCTAGAACTGTATTGGAAAAGAAGCAGGAGTTGATGAATTTGGTAATGATGGGGGACAAAGTGGAAGCACATGCTTTAATTAGTTTGGCAGGGACGGTGTCTCCTTTGCAATTGGAGGCTTTTAGTTTGGAGATGGTGTGAATACAAGTTCTTGGGAGACAGGCGTGAAGTGGAATAATGGCTTGGGGTTGTCGCTAGTGGTAGGGGGGAGTTGGGGGTGGTGGTGTTTTTATCTGCTGGTAGTAGTTTTTTGGAGATTATTTTGTTCTGGAGAACATCAATTTTGGAGGCAAGAGCATCTTGTATGGTAGTGCACCATTCTTTACCTGTGTTGGTGAGCGTTTCTGCTGGCATGGGGTTTTCTAGTTCCCTAAGGATAGAGAAAAGTTTGTGAGAGTCGGATGCTGCATTGCTGATACGGGTATTGTAAGAGTTGGCTTTGTGGAAGATGATGGCTGTTTTGTAGGTATTGTTGGCCTCCTTGAAGGCTTTGGCCGAGTCAGGGGTGAGGAATATCCTGTGGGCATGTTCAAGGGAAAGTGTGTTCCTTCTTCGGGTAACTAGCTCTTCATTAAACCAGATATGTTGTTTTTTCTATTGGCACGTGACATTTTAGTTGTGAGGGGGGCTGCTACATCGATAGCAATGGAGAGGCATTTATGGTAAATGTCAGCAATGGCAGTGGGATCATTACTGAGGATTGAGTACGTTTCTAGTGTGTTGTTCAGGATGGGGTCAATGTTCTTTACAGTGAGTTTCCTGGGATTTCTGCTTTCGAAGGTGTCCATTAATTTGGCCTTAGGAGGGCAAGGGTCATCATTCATGAGAGCGAATTCTACACAGAAATGGTCTGTCCAGCTGAATGGAGTAATTCAGCCTAAGGTAATTTTGGTGTTGAGGGTGTGGATCCAGTCAAGGGTTCTGCCTTGATGTGAGTGGGAGCATTAACCAGTTGGCTAAAGTTCATATCTTTGAGTGCAAATTGAAGGGCGGCTGCTTTAAGGTCTTGGTCATCGTTGAAAACAAGATTCAAATCCCCAATGATTGTGCATTTGGTGTTGGGTTTTAAGATGGGCGCTAGTAGTAGTGGGATGTCTGTTTATAGGTGGCTATTAATGCTGGGGTTCTGTAGATTACCACAATATTGATTGTGGTATTTGCATTCATGATGAGTTTGGCGAGTAGTAATTCATATCCTACAATATTTTCAATGGAGCTAGATCTGATTTGGATAGAATTTTTCACTATGATGGCAACACCTCCTCCTGTAGAGATGGTTCTCTCGGTTCTAAGAATGGTATAGTCTGGTGGGATAGCCAGTGCTAGCAGTGGTCCAGATGCTTGGTGTAACCAGGTTTCTGTGATTAGTAGTAAGTCCAGATTTTGTTTGATGATTAAGTCATGTATTTCAATAGCGTGGGCTCCTAGGGATTGGGCATTAACAATGGCATTTTTAATACTGATGGGAGGTTCAGGGTCCTTTATGGGAGCATGATTGGTTATTTGAATGGTGGGAGTATTAGGATTTCTGTTCGTGTTTATTACTATGGGGGGCGCTAACTTTTTATTTTTGTTCATCTCATAGTCCACTGGTTTGAGTGGTCTGGAAGGCGTGGTAGTGGGAGTGGTGCTTTGGCAGAGTGCTTTAGTACATGCTCTTAGAGGGGCATCCTATCCTTTCCTAAAATGGGGTAAGTTTTGGCATTTGCAGTGAGTTTGGGGAGTGGTAACAGGTCAACTGAGTGAGTTGATGGAGAAGGCTCTCCCTCACCTATTATGTTACGGTCATTGAAGCTGAGAGTATGGCTAGAAGTGGGAGGGAATGGAGGAGTGGGCGGGAGGAATGGAGATGGACATGGGATTGGGTAATATCTCGGGCATGCCAATCTTGTGAGACTGTTTCTAAGAATGAGGAAGTGATTGCCTGTGCAAGGTGTGTCTGCTTGGACAAGGCAGAATGGGAACATGATGAACAATATCCAGCCAAACATAGCTGAATCCGATATAGTATGGTAAGGAGGGTCTAAGTTAGCTTATTCAACCACAAATAGGCCATGGGCTAGAGCTGGCATAAGATTGGTGGAGGGCAAGTACGGGCACAGTGTGGGCATATGGCTAGAACAGTCTAGAACAGGCACAGGCCCAGGGTAGGCATGGACTAGTTAGGTATGGGTCTGGTCAAGTCTTAGTACATGCAGGGCATAGAAAACGGCATAGGGCTAGTACAACACAGGTAAACAGGCCGAACAAGACGGTTGTGTTGTAACTAGAGGCTGTAGAGGCAGGTTAAGGGAGGGCCTACAAAGCATAGGCAGGGCGCACAGGGCTAAATAAAGCTATCAAGTTGCAGGGCACACTTAAGCTAAATGTGGCTATCAAAGTGGCAGGGCACACATAGGCTGGATGCAGCTATCAAGTGGAAAGGCACACACAGGCTAGATGCAGTATCATATGGCGGGTACACATAGGCTAGATGCAGCTATCAAAATGCAAAGCATGCATGGGCTAAATACAACTATTAGTTGGTAGGGTACACATAGGCTAGATGCAGCTATCACATTGTAAAACATACATGGGCTAGATACAATTATCAAAGGACAGTGCAAATATATGTATGGTGTGCAGGGGGCACATTGGGGGGCACATTGGGCCGAATATGCTAGTGCGCATATGAGAGGTATGGTGGAGATAGTTTGAATTGGTTGGATAGGGAAACAGATTGAGGATAAATGGCCCTAGGCAGATAGGGTGCAGTGTTGGCTGGTTAGCCAACATTATCGTACCTGAATCAGAAAGTCTATTTTGGATAGTCAAGGGTTCAGGCTGGGCTGATAGTTCAATGGGCAGCAGCGAGGGTCGATGAGGCGGTGGGGAGTCCAAGGCATTTGGCAAAAGGCCTCGCTATTTATAATTCTTTCCATCTCCCTGGTACAGAACACAGTTCATAAGATTGAGATTCAACCTGCTCCCCACAAACTAAGTCCTAGAGAGGTATGGCAAATCCAACACAGATAAGTGTAGATTCTGTCAAATTGAAGGCCATATAGGAACACTGTGGCACATCTTAGTGGGTTATAGGTGTCTTACTGAGCGCAGAACCGCATTTCTAGGTGAGTGTATAACATCAAAAATCTACAAAGAGGCAGAAAGCTTCTGGAGATGTCTCGCGGGTGGCAAAGATTGTGGTCTAATGTTTGCTTTGATACAGTTTCAGAAAGCAATTCTTTGTGTAAAAAGTGATGGACCTATTGTGTAGTAAGGTCACGCGATGAATATGTGATGTTTTTTTTTTTCTTCTTTCAAATTTTATTTTGAATATTGTCATGATGAGTTGTAAAGGAATTAATAAACGTTTGTAAAAAGCTACGTAATCAATAATTAAAAAACAAATCTGATTCATTCAGTGCCTGTGCACGACAGGCTTGCATGCCTCAGGTTGCACTTACAGTCATTTGTTCAGAAGGTATCCCAGGACTAGTAATGTCAAAATGCATTTTTATTAACTCCTGGAAGTGTTTGCATGTGGCTAAATTAACCTGAATTCCCTTTGCCAAACTCAACTGAAATACCCTCATCACTACACATCTCAGAATGTCATGTAAAGTGGCCTTAAATAGTGCCCTTCTGCCAATGCTGTTGGCCTTGCTGAGCTTTGCTCTGTAAAATGGTCAGGGTATGTTAGTCTTATAGTGGGACAGCAGATACAGAAACCTTTGTGTTGATGGATGCAGGTCGGAAGTACCCTTTAACTGAGTGCAAATATGAACATCTCTGTTGATAGTGGTTGGCACCGACCAGGGATGTTAGCCATATGGGCAGTCCATGGATTGTGGAGTGCAAAAATTAACTGCATGGTTGTTGATAGAAGATGGATACTGAATCCATTAAGTACTGTAGACATTGGAGGTCGTCTGAAGTAGTGTGGGAGGTGTAAGGATGCAGGATTTTTGTAGCAAAGGGTTAGTTGTGGGATGAGGAGTGTACAGAGGGGGGTTAGGGTGTTGTCACTTCCTTGTTCTTGGTTGAGATCTCACTGAGATTAAGGTGCGGACCAGTGTCTCATAGCAGATAGCAGAAAAGAGTGAATTGCAGAAAAATTGCCTCTGTTCTGCATTCCTTGCACCCTTGTGTAAGCCCGCTCCCAGAATTTAATTTGATGATATCTAATAGTGGAATTACAGGCAGGGTTGAAAGGGTTGGAAGGCTGCAGTTTTGGCATGACTCGCTCCATTGTTGCATAACAAAAAATCACTGAATCACAAATTAAATGGCTCAGTGCATTAAACTTTGCATTTCCCTGCTAGAACAACCAAAGCAAATGTGCTACTCTGCTGTGACAAACTCTAGACATGTTTTTGTGAAATCTATGTGGAACCATCTAGATTTGTTTTTGGAAAATCTCTGCGAAACCATTTAGATTTGATTTTGTGAATTGCCTGTCAATCCATTTATTGTGCACTTATTGTGTATACTGTGAGCTTCAATCTATCACCTAAAACTGGAGCAAGTCTATTATGCAGTAGTCAGGTCCTAGTTAGACGCTGCTATGCTGTAACTAGACTGTGCAGTAGTCCTCAGAAACTTCACTTCCTAGCACTCCCTAGGGTTCTCAAGACCCTCTGTGGTGTGTGTCTGCAGCCAGCCTCGTATAGTTTGGCAAGGTAATTGGGTTTTCCACCTCTCTTCTGCTCCTTTTGCTGAATTTGTGGGTGCCTGCCTCTGTTTTGACACTACTACTGTCCACCATGGCTCATCTTAATGACCTGTTCGACTCACCCTGTGCCTCTCACACTTACAACCCCCACAATGCCAATTGCTTCTACAACAAGCAACAAAGCATTTGAGGACAATATATTAGAAATGACGGCTTCGGTACTTCAATACCACCTGTTGCCGGGCTAAACAATGAAAGCATAGTGACTGCCTCTCGCGGTACTCAGGCTGTAGTGGTGTCAGGTTTCCTGAAGCACGGTTCCGTGTTGACCCGTCGTGAAGAAGGTATTTCTTCCTACCAATGTGATTCTCAGGAGTACGAAAGGACAGACTGAGAACCTAATTGATCGGAAGATGGTGTAGAATCGTTGGGATCGGTAGAGTTGAGCAGACCGCAAACTTCCCGATAGATGGAGAATCCAGGTTCCTTTCACGACTGCAGAATATTACACTGATTAACAATCAAATACACCCTCTCTTGATAAACGTTAAACAATAATCAACAGACTAACCTGCAGAAAACGGGTTTTAACCAGAAGTGTTTCATGCAAGAGTGTCCTCAAGACTGGGGAATCTGGAGACCATAAGAAGAGAAAATACAATCAGTACCAGATAGTGAGATGCAGAGAGTGTAAGGAAAGTTAAGTTTCTTACCCTGGTTTCCATGGAAGTGGTCGTCTCTGGCAAATCTCCTTCTCCTTTTCTGTACGAACGGTGTGATGGCTATCCGCCACCTGTCCGACGAACCAAATAATCCACTGGTGCAAGGAAGTCTCTAGTCCAGCAACCACCTATTCCCGCCGGCACGAGGACGCCTAAAAGGTGCTCAGGAAGTCTAGTCCAGCACCTAGCCTATTCCCGCCGGCACGAGGACGCCTACAGCACCCTGGAGGAAAGGACAGGGAAAGAAATGGAGGGGAGAGGAAGGAAGGAAAGAAAGAAGGTAAGAGGTCTCCCAACCTTCTAGATCCGAATTAAACTCAACCAAATCACTAGGCAAGAATTACCAAAAAACAATCCGAGGTCAAATTACTAGAGCAAGTAAGGACAATCCGTGAGCGTATCCAATAGACGTAATCCGAGATCATACAAAACACCAAAAGTTCCAAGCGAGAAGAGCCACTGTCAATATGGGATCAGAAGCAGCGAGAAGTGGGCGCCGGATCATTAAGTACCTGAACTACCGGCAACAAGATGGTCATGTGACCCAGTACGTTTTCTATCACGTGAAAGACGCCGCGCCCACTGTCGTAACCTCCATGGTAACTTCCACGTGAGGCGTCGGAAACTACATTCCCGACGAAAACGTCCACCGCGAGTAGCGCGTGGATAATTTAAGCCCGCCTCCTGTCTGTTATTCGAACGCGACAGGCGCTTCTGACTGCGAGAAGGCAAGAGAACCGAAGGGGTATCACCAGACCTGAAGCGTTTTCTGACAGTATCCTCCCCCAAAGGACCCCCATGCCCCCGAGAGGCCAGAAACTGGGACACCAACAACGGGGCATGCACATTTTGCTCTGGTTCCCATGTCCGATCTTCCGGACCGTAACCTTTCCAGTCCACAAAGAAATACCTGGTACCCACGAGAAACCTTGGAATCAAGAATGGAATTGACTTCATACTCCTCTACCCCTTGAACCAATATCGGGACGGAGAAGCCACTACCCTGGTACTGTCCACACAAGGTTTAACCATGGACACATGAAAGACCGGATGTATTTTCCAAGAGCACGGCAGATCTAACTTGACAACCAATGGACTCAAGACATCCTTTACAACATAAGGACGCAACAAAACGTGGCAACAAGCATCGTCGTCCTGGAATGCGTAAATTCTTTGTGGACAGCCATACCCGCGAACCGGAACGTAATTGGTGCAGGACGGCGATTCCGATCAGCGTACTTCTTTGCCTGCTCTTGAGCTTGTTTCAGATGTTCCAGAACCCTATCACGGACCAAGACAGATCCTTGATACAAGATTGAACTGCCGGGCAATCCGCAGGTAGTTTCCAATCAAGAGGTAGGGTGCGTGGGTGTTGCCCATATAAGGCATAAAATGGTGACGTTCCCGTAGATGAATGGCTGGAATTATTATAAGCGAATTCCGCTAATGGAAGAACGGCTAACCAGGATTCTTGATGTTGAAGGATGAGACACCTGAGATACTGCTCCATAGTAGCGTTCACCCGCTCTGTTTGACCATCCGTCTGGGGATGGAACGCTGTGGAACATCGTTCATCCACCCCTAATGAGAACATAAGATGCCTCCAGAAACGTGACGTGAACTGGGACCCTCTGTCAGAAACCACAATCTCAGGTAACCCAAAAAACCTGAAGACATGTCGCAAGAACAGCTCCGCCAGCTTAGCAGCTGATGGCAAACCTTGGCAAGGAACAAATAGAGACATTTTAGAAAGCTGTCTACACCACCCATATGGTATCAAAAACCATCGATCAAAGGCAGCTCCACTACGAAATCCATGGTAATCACACCCATGGTCTGGCCGGCACTGGTAATGGCTGTAGTAACCCCATAGGTTTCGCCGAATGGGATTTACATTGGGCACAAATGGCGCAGGTCGAGATATATTGCGAGACGTCTCTTCGCATGGAAGGCCACCAACACCAGCGTTTGAGGAGTTCGAGAGTTTTCTGTGAACCAGGATGCGCTGCGATAGCAGCGTCATGACATAAGGCAATAGCTGCACACCGGGTATCCTGATCAGGCATAAAGACACGGCCCTGGACATAGGGAAGACCATGCAAAATATCCATGTTATATTCTGCCAATTCTGCGGGCTCTTTATCAACCCAGGTCTGGAGCGTTGACTTCAAAGAGGGTTGTAGAACACAACTACAAACCACTTGTGTTGGTAATAACAATGACCCATCCTGTGGACGTGAAACATCATTCCCCAAGCTTCTGGATAGAGCGTCAGCCTTGGAATTTAGAACACCGGGACGGTATGTCAACGTAAAGTTGTACATAGAAAAGAATTCATGCCAGCGGGCATGTCTCGCAGTGGTGCACGTCAAGGACTGCAAGGCCAACAGGTTTCTGTGGTCAGTAAAGACCTGTACTGGTACTTCCGTACCAAGAAGATGATGTCGCCAGACCATAAATGCGTCCCTAACAGCCAACAATTCCCGTTCGGTTACGGTATAATTGCGCTCATAGGGCGTTAACTTGCGTGAATGATAGGCGACTGGATGTAATTCCCCGGTATCAGCGCATATCTGGGACAGGATAGCTCCTACCGCAACATCCGAAGCATCAGCTTCGACGACGAAAGGACGTTGGACATTAGGATGCAGCAAAACAGGAGCAGTAGTGAATGCGGCCTTTAAAGACTCAAACGCAATTTGGGCGTTATCGTTCCATAAATAAGGTTTCTTATTACTGGTCAATTCGGTGAGGGGTGCAGAATAGAAGAGAACTGTCTAATGAACCGCCTGTAAAAGTTAGAAAACCCCAGAAACGATTGCAACTCTTTCCTTGAAGTTGGTACAGGCCAGTTTAAGACCGCTTTTACCTTATTACTACTCATCTGCACTCCTTTGTTGGTGATGTCATATCCAAGGAACTCGACCTGATTTGCATGGAATACACATTTTTCTAACTTGACAAAAAGGTGATGCTCTTGCAAGCATTGTAAGACTTCTGAAACATGACGTACATGATCTTCCATAGATGGAGAATAGATGAGTATATCATCTAGATAGACGATAACGAACCTGTCGATCATGTCACGCAGAACATCGTTGATGAAATTCTGGAATGTGGCCGGGGCATTGCATAGCCGAATGGCATCACCAAATACTCGAATAGGCCATATCTGGTCTTGAAGGCGGTTTTCCATTCGTCCCTCGACGAATCCGGACCAAGTTGTAAGCACCCCTTAGATCCAATTTGGTGAAGAATTCTGAAGACCCTAACTGATCCAGTAAGACAGAAATCAGCGGAATCGGGTACTGATTTCGGATAGTACCGGCATTGAGCTCCCGATAATCAATACAAGGTCTTAAGTCACCCTCCTTCTTGGGTACAAAGAACAGCGGCGAAGCGAATGGAGAGTGAGAGGGCCGAATAAAACCTAGCTCAAGGGCCTTATCCAAATATTCCTTAAGGACGACTTCTTCCTTTTGGGTAAGGGAATAGATACGTCCCGATGGTGTCTTAGCATTTGGTTTGAGAACAATCGGGCAATCGTAGGGCCGATGAGGCGGCAGAATCTCCGCTTTGCCTTTGTCAAAACATCCTTATAACTTGTGTATTCGACAGGCAATACGGTGTTAACAACTGCTCCAATGGTAACCACAGATCTCAGCAAAGCCCGACTAGGAGCTTCATACATAGACTCTACTGGATTGCATGATCGAAGACATTGCTGAGAACTAAAAGCGATAGCCCCGGTCTCCCAGTTCACGACCGGATTATGAAGCTTGAGCCACGGTAACCCCAGGATTAGTTTATATTGAGGTGCCATAATGACGTCAAATGTGATGGTTTCCGAATGCTCAACACCAATGGTTAACAGTAACGGAATGGTATGTTCAGTAACAAGCCCAGAAAGAAGGGTTGATCCGTCAACTGCATTCACCACCTCAGGAAACTCTTTGACAATAAGGGAATACCCATTTCCGAACATATTGGGCATCAATGTAGTTACCAGTTGCCCTGAGTCAAGGACAGCTGCAGAACTCCAAGGCGTGACCTGGTCATAACTCAGCATAACGTCAATATAGAAGGGTGTAGACAACAAGGAACCCTGCATGGAAGAGCTCGGCGTAGGGGTTCCTTCTACGGCCGGGCCTTGACGTTTCCCGACTTGCGGGGTCTCTTAGGGCACGCATTGAGTAGATGATTAGCGGAACCGCAATAAAAGCACAAATTGTTCCGTCTGCGATGTTCTCTTTCTTCCGTTGTTAGCGGCCCCTAACTGCCCCGATTTGCATAGGTTCGTCACCGCCAGAAACAGGAACAGGGGAAACGGTAGTATTGACCGGGATTGCTCTCTTCCCTTTTCTTTCGGCGCGTCGGGCATCAATCTGGAGTACTAGGTCCAAGAAATCGGGAAAGGACGTAGGAACCACCGGAACCGTGGCTATAGTATCTTTCAATGAGTCCGACAATCCTTTATAGAATAGGGCTGCCTTTTTATCTTCCGGCCAACCAGTCTCAGCAACCAACTGATTAAACTTAGCCAAATATGACAACAAAGGAGTATCCCCCTGACGGAGATTTAACAATTCCAGATCCGTGGCTTGAGTCTTGTAGCGAGTATCAAATACCCTCGTCATAGCACTGATCAATGCATCGCAGTCGAACAATAGCGGACTGCCTTGTTCCAGCAAAGGATTTGCCCAAACAGCGGCCATACCTCCGAGGTTTGATAAGACAAAGGCAGCTTTTGTAGTCGCATCAGGAAACGAGGTAGGCCGACACAAGAAATGTAACCTACATTGGTTAATGAAAGTCCGAAAGGATTTAGGATCCCCAGTAAACCTTTCTGGGGGAGCAAGCGGGAACTGAGCGGCCATATACACATGCGTAGAATCAGATCTGGCCGAAGGCCCTGCCTGACCTGAAGTGGAAGCGGAGGCCAAAGATGGTGATCCTGTAACCACTTCCCTGATACCAGCCTGCATTTCGTCAATGCGCCGGTGGGTGTCAGCCTGGGCTGCCGTCATATCGGCACGTAGGTCGGCCACTAACTGTACATAACGGCCAACGGGTCATTCGCGGCATCCATGATAAAGGCTTCTGATTCTGTCAGGTTTCCTGAAGCACGGTTCCGTGTTGACCGTCGTGAAGAAGGTATTTCTTCCTACCAATGTGATTCTCAGGAGTACGAAAGGACAGACTGAGAACCTAATTGATCGGAAGATGGTGTAGAGTCGTTGGGATCGGTAGAGTTGAGCAGACCGCAAACTTCCCGATAGATGGAGAATCCAGGTTCCTTTCACGACTGCAGAATATTACACTGATTAACAATCAAATAACACCCTCTCTTGATAAACGTTAAACAATAATCAACAGACTAACCTGCAGAAAACGGGTTTTAACCAGAAGTGTTTCATGCAAGAGTGTCCTCAAGACTGGGATCTGGAGACCATAAGAAGAGAAAATACAATCAGTACCAGATAGTGAGATGCAGAGAGTGGTAAGGAAGTTAAGTTTCTTACCCTGGTTTCCATGGAAGTGGTCGTCTCTGGCAAATCTCCTTCTCCTTTTCTGTACGAACGGTGTGATGGCTATCCGCCACCTGTCCGACGAACCAAATAATCCACTGGTGCAAAGGAAGTCTCTAGTCCAGCAACCACCTATTCCCGCCGGCACGAGGACGCCTAAAAGGTGCTCAGGAAGTCTCTAGTCCAGCACCTAGCCTATTCCCGCCGGCACGAGGACGCCTTACAGCACCCTGGAGGAAAGGACAGGGAAAGAAATGGAGGGGAGAGGAAGGAAGAAAGAAGAAGGTAAGAGGTCTCCCAACCTTCTAGATCCGAATTAAACTCAACCAAATCACTAGGCAAGAATTACCAAAAACAATCCGAGGTCAAATTACTAGAGCAAGTAAGGACAATCCGTGAGCGTATCCAATAGACGTAATCCGAGATCATACAAAACACCAAAAGTTCCAAGCGAGAAGAGCCACTGTCAATATGGGATCAGAAGCAGCGAGAAGTGGGCGCGGATCATTAAGTACCTGAACTACCGGCACAAGATGGTCATGTGACCCAGTACGTTTTCTATCACGTGAAAGACGCCGCGCCCACTGTCGTAACCTCCATGGTAACTTCCACGTGAGGCGTCGGGAACTACATTCCCGACGAAAACGTCCACCGCGAGTAGCGCGTGGATAATTTAAGCCCGCCTCCTGTCTGTTATTCGAACGCGACAGGTGCTTCTGACTGCGAGAAGGCAAGAGAACCGAAGGGGTATCACCAGACCTGAAGCGTTTTCTGACAAGTGGGCATGGTCCCCGAGTCAGAATCCTCGCCATTCCTATGCCGGCAGCTAAGCATTACAGATACAGATCACGTCTATGAAAACAATTCCATACATGCTGTCCCAGAGGTTAACTCAAATAAGTCTCTGTTTAATGCTGATGCCTATCACTCCACTATCGGTTCTCCTTTACACGCATCCTCAGCAGTGATTGGTAAACTTTGTTTCTTCAGATATCACAGACCCAGAGCAAGCCCTCCCTGTGTTTCCTCTTTGCCCCACCATGCCCATTCTCAAGTTTGCTCGCTGAGTTTCAAACACAGGGATGAGGTGGATGACTGCCTCAACAGCTCTGATATTGATGTAATGGGTATAACAGAGACTTGGCTAATTGATACGACCAATATGGCAGCGTCTATCTCTGTCCCACAGACCTTTAACGTCATATGGACAGATTGCATCAATCAAAGAGGGGGGAATCCTCTTCAGGAAACATCTTGAGTGCCATATAGTTACACAAGGCTTGGGAGGATAGCTCAGAGGCAACGTGCTCACCTTGGAAACAAGACCACACAGAGCAACACGGGTTTGATCCCTGGGTCCATGCTTAGAAACCTCTGGGTAGTACGCGCATTATAAATAACCTATCATATCATATCACAACCAGGTATAGAAGGCTGTGAGAGCCTGCATGCTAAAATAAAAACTAGCTCCAAACATCAGTTGTGATTCTGATTATTTATAGACCTCCAAAGGACATGCCTTTATTTGAGGAGCAGTTATTGGCTCTCGTTAATACCATTAGAACCCTGGGCTGGTGAATACACCTTACTTATTACAATTTGCAGGCTATAAGAAACGGTATAGCTCACATTTTCATTATAGCTCGCAAATATGGCCTTTGCTTTTTTGTAGTCAGAAAGTCAATCTCTAACAGTGCTTCACCCCCTCTAGTGGCCTTCTTTAAAATAACATTTGCCTACAGATACCATGGTTTTTTCGTTTTGGTTTAAATGCATGATGGTTGTGGGTCGCAGTGAAGTCAGAGAGGGACCCCTTTACTTGTCCCTCACCCCCCTCCATTCCGTGAGCCCGAGCACTCACCCCAGGCTGTGCCCCCTCACTTACCCTCCCTGTGCCCCCTCACTCCTCATTGTGCACTCATTCAGCCCCCTCAAATGTGCTTTCTCTGCTATCCCTCACTTTTTGTCACGTTGTTTTTCATGCTTTTTATTAACTTAAATATTCCCCGTGGAATATTTAAGCCCCCCCGCAACAAAGAAAATGTGTAAATTTATGTATTTTTACATCAAATTTGTGTGTGTTTGCCCAAGGGTTCTAATAGCTTTATAGAAATCACAATTGGGCTGTACCGTCGTTATGGGCCCCCCTACCTCGTTATAGCTCATTAAGCTTGCACGGCTGGGGAAGTGTCAAAAAACAGCTGAGGGAGCGCTCTGCATTTCACTGGGCTGGTTCCTCCACAATGGGTGAGAGGGTCCCAAGACCCGGTGGGTTGATGCCCCCTCGCCCATTATCAGTGAGCCGCCCCTGGCAAACACTGTTTCAGTCCTCTACAGAAACCCAACATACATCAATACACAGACACATGCAACACATTTCAAAAGTGTTTTACTGAAAACAATGAGTATTTCAGAAACCTAATCAATAGGACTAAACATTCTATGGATATCCCTCAAATTTCTACCAGGCCCCCTTCAATGGAGAAAGCTCATATCCCAAAAAGATCCCTCAAGTATCCTTCTTACTCTCAAAGCCAGATCCCATAAGGAGAACAAGAGCCCCTTCTAAAATCGCGAAATCCATCCATCCCTGACAAAGCACGTATTTCCATCTGTCGCACTGTAAACACCTTCGCCAGGCAAGGCAGCTTCTTACATGATCTGAAGATTGCTAACCCGTGTCTTAGAGAAAAACAATCCTGTCAATAACATCTCGTTAATTTGGAAGCTAAACAACAAAACGGTCATCCTCCATCTTCATGAGAAGCTCAACAAACACATCCTCTGGCAGGATGACCAGTCTCAATGGTGCAGCAGGATATACTCATTCGAGCTATCAATTTTAACCTGCATATCCTGAATTAAATTAAAGTAATGTATTAATTCTGCTCCTGATTGAATTATTTGCAACCTTTCCTTGCAGTTGAACACATGGCACTTATCAAGATCCAAACAACTAAGTAGGGGTCAATAAAATGGTCCTTTTGCTAACATTTTAACAAACGCATAGTAATACGCATATCGAGCTGGGGTCATATGGAATCCAATGCTAGTTTGTAAACTGTGGGGACCCAAATGGATCTATGCTCTGAACAGTCATTTTAACCTGCACACAATACATCTGGGGAAACACCTTTATAAAACGTAGAACCAGGTTTCAATATTATGCAGATGAGAATAAGCTCTACTTGAATGTCAGCTGTATTAGTGACATGAAGCAATTGAAACACTGCCTGGTCCTAATCCAGCCTTGGATGTCAAGCAGGAACCTCACTTTGTATACCCAGGTAACAGTATTCATTTTACTCAGGAAATAATCCTCCAAACAGACAAGAAAGTTAACACAAAATTAATCTTGGTGGAATTCCAACCCTATCCTTCTCTAATGAAAAATCTCAACGATTCCTTTCTTTCAGTAATGTCTCTTTCAAGAACAATATTGAGAAGAAAACACATATATCATGGTACTAACATAACTTTCTCTCCTGGAAAAAATCAAACCTTTCATTCTCGTCTCCAACTTCAGAATCCTCATTCAACCTTGGGTAGTCTTCCACCTGCATGGGGGGTAGCAACCTCCCTGACTGGGGTCACATACTCCTCCTTACAGCCCCGAAAGCAATCCAACATGATGTGGCCTACCTCACCGCTGATCAAAGACTGTTTTGTGTCACTGGTTAGCCACATTGTAAAACTTCTGGTGTGGTGAGATGTGTTTCATGCCATATGGTGCCTTGAATCCTTCATGAATACTTCATGATGTTCAGGTCTTTTGTAACTAGCCTAACATAGACTGAAGTTTCACAAGTTAATAAAGGTGTTCAGTGTTTATGGGGTAGTGTACTTTTGGGGAAGAATAGTTTGAGGCAGGAGGGGTCTCTTGACTTGTGGTATATTTGTAGGGTGTTGGTGTAAAAGAAACACAATTATTGTTCAGGGTGAGAGGCTGAGATGTACCTATCATAACATTGTGTTATTAGTTATATATGAACAAAACAGCAGGGTTCAAAAAGGGCAGTTTGTGATGACAGGTTTGTCTGCTGGTGGGTTGCAACACTGCAGAGCATCGTTTGGCTCTTTGATGACTGGCATGTGCTAATGGGTTCATGTCATGAATCATTGTGTTGGACAGTGAGTTTTGACTTTTGTGTATTGGTAGGACATCATTGCTGTCTGGGGCCTTCGTTTAGTCTCTTGTGTGTATGTACTCCCTTTGTGTTGTGGTTGAAATTTGGATCACACTTATATTTTTTGGAAACACCAAATCTGAAGCTTTTCTTGGAAGCAGCAGGTGATTCTGAAGTGTGTGGAGCCCTTAAGGTATTAAATTCCACAGGGTGTTGGTAAGAACTGTAAGTATGGTGTTTGCCTGCTGTATCCCTAAAAATTCTTAATAGATGTGTAGGTATGATGTACATTCGGAAGAATTCCATTATCCCTCTATGTAAGGCGTGGACATCAATGCAGAGTATCTTGCATCAGATCCTGGATGTAAGTCAGTGTACTCTATAACGTGCAAAGCTAATGTTATGTGCTACCTATGGTCGAGATGCAACATCACTTAGGTGGCTAACAAATATGGCTTTCAACTCCACCAGAACATCGCCAGCATTCAATCTAAACACAGGCATTGTACCTCTGAAGTTTCATTTTAGGAATGGTAGCCAGGCTAGACTTCAACTGTAGCCTACTTGAAATGTGTGACCAACAGCAAAATAATTCAAAGCTTAGAGGCACATTATTCTAAATACATGTGTAGTTCTTTATACATAGCTCTGTAAAATAGAGGGCTGGTGGAATAGTGATGGGAAAATCATCTGTTGATGCCTGCAGAACCAAGAGAAACTGCCACCTGTGTGCGTCTGCTTTCTAAGTGTACTTTGATTGTGTGCACTGGCTTGTTGTGTCAGAAGGGGTAAGCCCAGTGACTGGCATTGTTTGTTGTTTGTGGACGTTTGTTGTTGTGGATTTGTTTTCCGTGTGATATTTTTTAATTTTATTGTTTATTTTTTTGTTGCCTTTATGTAGCGCCCAAACCCCCACATTTATCCCGGGGCTGGTCAAGGATAAGTATGTACCGACAGGAAGTACATTAGTCAGGTTAAACATAGTTGTTAAGAGTCTAAATAGTATACTGAAGGTACATGAAGGTACATGATAAATAGGTGAAGACAGACAGGTTAGGAATATTTATCAAACAGCGATGTTTTCAAGAGTTCCCTGAAGGTAATGTGTGATGTTTCATGACTAATGTATCCAGAATATTCCAGAGGGTGGCCGTGGTGGTGCAGAAGGTGGAACCCTCTGCACATTTACAATTACATCTGGGTGTACACAGTTCAAGTCTAGAGGGTAATATTTGTATGGTAGTAGTCTGTCTGGCCCTTTAGGGCGTGTATATGCAGGAAAGGAGCGGGAGTGATTAGTACAGTGGCAAGCTTCAGAGTGTAGTAGGCTTCCAACACATATGCAGCATTCAGAGGGGAGTGGTACCCTAATCAATACAGTGCCTATGCTTCAACATTTATTTAAATGCAATCAATTTGCTGCTCCCAAATTCCTGTAAGTTCAATACGTTAGCTACTTCCAAGAGTGTTCTAAGTGCACTATATTGCCAACTCTTCAAATTCTTTATATGCAATACATTGGCTACCATACGGGTTCTTCTAAATGTAATACATTGGCTACTCTCAAAATTATTTTAGGTGCAATACATTGTGTGTCACAGCTCCTGGTTCTATTGTGCAGAAGGTAGCACAAACTCCTACCTCCCTGTAAGGTCTTGCCATCTGCACCTAAACAGTAGACAGACCACCTCAGCTGTTGGGGAAAGAGGGTTCAGGTCCCCTGGATTGGTTGGGTATGGGGAGTTAAGGAACCCAGAAAGAGGTTTAGGGAGACGTTATGGATAGGTATGGGGATGTTAGGGTAGATGCTTTTTGACTCCTTCAATTACTCCAAGATTCATAGAACATTTTGCATTCACATGCACATTGATACTGCTGCACTGATGTGCACTTTCCCAGACCATGCCATATACCTTGGTGATCCGAATAGAACCTTGCATTACCCCATGCAAAGATACATTGGTCTGCTGTAATAAGAGCTTTGCATTACCCCATGCAAAGATACATAGGTCTTGCTGTAACAAGAGCTTTGCATTACCCATGCAAAGATACATTGGTCTACTGTAACAAGAGCTTTGCATTACCCCATGCAAAGATAAATTGGTGTGTAACGAGATTCTTACTGCCAAATTCAGAGAAGCCTTGCATTACATCATGCAAGGTACATTGGGCCTCATTATGACCTCGGCAGTAGTCATGCTGCTATTGGCGGCATGGCTGCCGCCGAAATCGCATCTGGGACTGGGTTCCCTGAATGAGGAATTACCGGGCTATTCTGAGTTCAGAGGGCCCGATAATTCCTCCTTCTAGGAACCCGGACCTTCCCCATTCCCATGTCAACCCCCATAGGGCAGAATGGAATGGGCGAGGGAGCAAACAACGGTCCATTACGAGCGGCCCGTTGTTTGCTCCCTCCTCCCCTCGCGGGACCCGCTCTGCACGTCTGGTGAAAGCAGACGTGCAGAGCGGGTCCCGCGAGGGGACCTCGTAATCAAGTGGGACGGGGTTGACGGCGCCGGCACCTTTACCGGCGCCGTTAACCCCGTCCCGAATGGGTTATAATGAGGCCCATTGTGTCTAGGGAGAACCTTGCGTAACTCATGCAAGGCAAAACACTGTACTGTGATATTTAACAAGCTTTAGATAACAAGAAAATAAAGCTACTTAGCTCTGGCTTTATGAGGCTGTCCGGTTCAGCTTTCTTGCTGAAGTCCCTGAACTATGGAAACACAAGCTATCATGAGCATGACACTTAGGAATGCAAATTGAGTTCTTATAAATAGAATGAGTGTGGTGGTATTTGGTAAATTTGCAAATATATTAGGACCTGTATGGAGTTAGTAGGTTACAGAACGTATTGCATTAGCAGTGCAAAACTGTGAAAACATTGCGGCATATGGCTTGGGCTGCCGGTATGGGGAACGCATTAGCAGAACGAGGGAGAGAGAACAATAGTTGGAGTGGTGGGCAGCGTTACACTTAACTTTCTGCAGAGCCAGGACTGGAAAGATACATGCCTGGGCTGGACCCCGCCAAGGACTGCCTGCTGCAGCTCCCAAGAAATATGTCTGACGTATTTGCTGATCAATAGCAAAAGCGGTGCCTCGTGGCTGCGTCACGCACATGCACATTGGCTTGGTTGTGTCCTGGGCAGATATTAGAGCTTGTGCTTTTTCAAGACTTCTGGGAAACATAGTTATTTGTCTGTTTTGTGGTTTGTGGGCATACATTGGTGCTGGTCATCCTCTGTGTCTATAATAAAACTAGATCTGGCTTCTGGCATGACATACTCTTGGTGGTGGGGCTAATATAACACTGGCTGCATGATTATTCCTGACACATTGACTACTCTCAAAAATTCTTCTAAGTGCAATATATTGGCTTCATTAAGCATTCTTCTAAATGCAATTTATTGGCTACTCTCAACATTTTTCTAAGTGGAATGCATTGGCTTGCCTAAACATTTCTTCTAAATAAAATACATTGACAACTCTCAAAATTCTTCTATGTGCAATACATTAGCTAACATAAGGGTTCTTCTAAATGCAATACATTGACTACTCTAAAAAGTCTTCTAAGTGCAATGCATTGGCTAACCTATGGGTTCTTTTAAATGCAATACATTGGCTACTCTCAAAATTCTTCTCAGTGCATTATATAGGGTACCCTAAGGGATCTTCCAAATCCAATACATTGGCTACTCTCAACATCTTCTAAGTGCAATGCATTGGCTACCCTATGGGTTCTTCTAAATGGTTTACGTTGGCTACCCTATAGGTTCTACTAAATGCAATACACTGGCTACTCTCAAAATTCCTCTATGTGTAATACATTGGCAACTATCAAAATGTGTCTAAATGAAATACATTGGCTACTCACAAAAGAAATTATTCTAAGTCATACATACATAGGGTACCCTAAAGGTTCTTCTAAATGCAATGCATTGGCTACTCTCTAAATTCTTCTATGTGCAATACATTAGCTACCATAAGGGTTCTTCTAAATGCAATACATTGGCTACTCTCACATCTTCTAAGTGCAATGCATTGGCTACCCTATGGGTTCTTCTAAATGGTTTACGTTGGCTACCCTATAGGTTCTACTAAATGCAATACACTGGCTACTCTCAAAATTCCTCTATGTGTAATACATTGGCAACTATCAAAATGTGTCTAAATGAAATACATTGGCTACTCACAAAAGAAATTATTCTAAGTCATACATACATAGGGTACCCTAAAGGTTCTTCTAAATGCAATGCATTGGCTACTCTCTGAATTCTTCTATGTGCAATACATTAGCTGCCATAAGGGTTCTTCTAAATGCAATACATTGACTACTCTAAAAATTCTTCTAAGTGCAATGCATTGGCTAACCTATGGGTTCTTTTAAATGCAATACATTGGCTACTCTCAAAATTCTTCTAAGTGCAATACACTGGCAACTCTCAAAATTCTTTGTGCAATACATTGGCAACCCTCAAAATGTTTCTAAGTGCAATGTATAGGGTACCCTATGGGTTCTTCTAAACGCAATACATTGGCAACTCTCAAAATTCTTCTGCGTGCAATACGTTGGCTACTCTCAAAATTCTTCTCAGTGCAATATATAGGGTACCCTAAGGGATCTTCCAAATCCAATACATTGACTACTCTCACCATCTTCTAAGTGCAATGCATTGGCTACCCTATGGGTTCTTCTGAATGGTTTACGTTGGCTACCCTATAGGTTCTACTAAATGCAATACACTGGCTACTCTCAAAATTCTTCTATGTGTAATACATTGGCAACTATCAAAATGTGTCTAAATGCAATACATCGGCTACTCACAAAAGAAATTATTCTAAGTCATACATACATAGGGTACCCTAAAGGTTCTTCTAAATGCAATGCATTGGCTACTCTCTAAATTCTTCTATTTGCAATACATTGGCTACTCTCAAAATCATTCTAAGTGGAATACGTTGGCTACTCTCAAAATTCTTCTAAGTGCAATATATTGGCTACTCTCAAGAATTCCTCTAAGTGCAATACATTGGCTATCCTAAGGGTTCTTCTAAATGCAATACATTTAGTAACTTTGGAGCACAGCGAGAATCACCACAGCGGTAGGAATCACATGGTAGGAGAAATGTAATACAGTAGTGGTAGGATTTAGGGGGCACAGCACTGGCCATACTCCCAATTCCTACCACCTTACCTGTTTGTAGCAGTAGACCGCATTGCAAGGCTCCCATGTGAACAGGTAAACAAGTAGTGGGAGCCGCCAAAGGGAGCTGCCCTTTGCCTGTGGCCCTTAGCTGGCTGCCTGGGCAAGACTGCCATAGGAGGGCCATTGAAAAGAAGAAGTTCTGGTAACGTGATAGCAATCACAGACCAATGGGGAAGCAGTCATGGGCAAGGTGGAGAGGATGAAGGATGGACTGTGAGGGGCTGAATACAGGACAGAGAGGGAGTAGAAGGGCTCCAAAACAGAGCTCAGGAACACAAAGCACGCACAGGGAGCACAAGGTACAGAGGATTCACCACATAGATATTGCTCTAAGGTTGTGGTAGGCAAAATGGAAGGAGAAAGGGTTTGCCACCGGGCAAAAGCCTCTCTGAGGATACACAGAAGTTCAAATAATATGAGAGAATGTTTCCTGATATTTCTTTTTAAGTGTAAATGTTTTTTTTTGGCAATCACCTACCAGTGTATTCTCTATTAAGAATTGTTCTACAATGTCCATATCAATACAAATAGATGAGTCCACTTGGTCTGAATGTTCTGTGAGGAGAAATGGGCAGAGGCATGATTCTCATGACCAATTGCATGTGGAAAAATTATTTCCAGGTTAATTGCCTCATTTGTGGCTCCGGTGAAATGTCTTGTTTTTTTTGTGCTACCGTAGCGATAAGAGTACAAGTTCCCATCTTTCACATAATCCTCACCATCTGGAAGAATGAAGAGAATCATTTCACATAGAGCTTATATATGAACATTTCATGGTATTGGAGAGAAGCAAGGTGATAAGCAGCAGGTTTGTAGAAAGCATGACATTTGCCTGCAGAGTGACCTTTGTGTCCAAATGATGGTTGGAAAACGGTTGGATGGATATTGATTGAAGATGCGTGTAGAAGGGAATGTGGTCATTGTTGGGTTAATCCTAGGAAAGATGTGGCTTAATCTCTTTTCTAGGATTCAGCATGGTCTCAGGGTTGGCAGATCTGGGATGGAGTGAAAGGAGTTTCCCGTTCTTGTATAACAGAGATCGTATAGTGAAAATATTAACTGGACACATTAACAGTTGTTTCAAAAGATACTTCCTTTTATTTTGCTTTTTATGTGCCCCATCTCATCTTTTTTTCCCTTGACTCGCTTTCTACCAACATTCTGCTCCCACTTTCTTTATTACACATATCAAATGCAACGCACCATTACAACATTGTTATATATTAGTTGTGAAAAATGCAATATATGAATCTTTGATAAAGTGCCCAACAAGCACAGAACATGCATCAGCTACTTTTTCTCAAACCCACGCTGTATACTCGTGCTGTATGTCAAATACACCAAACTGAAACATATCACTAAAGCAGACCAATGAACTGAAATGAATGTTCAACATCTAAAATGGGTGTACATCCTTAATGCCTGGACCATCTCTGTGATGCCTTTGAGCAACATTTTGTGAATCACATTTGCACATGTGCATTGTGTAGGTGTTCCAGGTATCTCCAGATGTGCCTTGTTTTAGGCTTTGGAAATCAGCTACACAGTATTAGGTGGTATTCCTGCATCCCCCCTATTTTAAATGGACATCGTTCTGAATCAGTCCTCATATGAGTACGCTATTTATTTATTTTTTAAACGAGTGTTTTCTGTGCAATTCTGTACTTACGTATACATTACCTGCTCTGTGAGCAGTCTTTACACCTCAACACCCCTGTCATGCACGCTGACACAGGAACAACACAAGTTGGCTTTCAGGCAACTTTTTTTTTTTTTTTCTGAAACCTTACTGTACATTCTTCAGAATGCTGTTACTTTCAACATGGTCCAGTTATTAGTAACATAACAAAGCTCTCCAGTTATGGTTCATCGAATGTGGGTCAGTAGATGCCAGAGTCCTTTAGGTTTGCTGTCACACTCATTGGGAGGGGTTTAATAAGAATGATTTTAAGTCTCGGTGTGCAATCCTTGTGCTAATAACGAGTTGAACAGTGGCTGTAATAGGGTACTGAAGCTTGCTGAACGAGGATTGACGTGCAGATGTTTGATGGCCCTGGGTCTAGTTGGAAATTCTGGACCAGTGACTGGCTTGAAGTAATTCAGTCTGTGGGGGGAGTGGTATGGATAGCATTTCCTGAAGCTGCCTGGCTGTCCTGATTTGCTTGCTTATCAGCTCATTGCTTGTCATCCAGTTGTTGAGGAAACATTTCCACTTTGATCAAGAAATCAGTGTGTAAAGCTTCACAGAGAGATTGGAAGAGTGCACTGGTGTTGGTGTACGTGGATGTGTTTCTAGGTTCTGTTATCTTTTTCAGCTCGTGCGTGTTTTGATGGGTAAACTCTTGTCTAGAACCACTTGCTCATCAAGCATCGTCCCCCCACTGGGTCTGGTGTGATTTCTCAAAATGTGCAGGTAGTTCATGTAGATGAATCGGCTTTGTTGATGGTATCAGGGTATTCCTTTGTGGTCTGCCTATGTATGGATAGTGATGGAGACATTATTACTAGATCATCATTACAAAACCCTCTTTGTAACATGCAGTGTATCGAGGGTATTGCTCTCTTGACTAAACGGCATAGAGCGTCCAGGCTAGGGGACCGATATCTGCCTCACGTTGTAGATAATCAGTTGAAACCAAATGTTAAAGTCTTCTAGGAACAGGCCTGTCACGATTGGGGAGGGAGGGGCAAACTGCCGAAGGCCTTGCCCTCAGGGGAGGGAGGACTTGCAGCCGCAGAGGTATGCAGGATCTGATGACATGGACAATGACCACCTGCGTCAGCACTTGGCGCGCCTCATTAATGCCGTTTCCACCACGGGCAACTGACTCTGTGTGCGTTAATAGTAGCACATGCATCATGGAATATTCACACACCAAGCACAGTGACTGACAGCCACATCATGTCACTTGACTTCGCTTGGTGCATGTATATACCGTATTGCTGTGTGATAATGGACACAATAGCCAGGGGGCGGCAGCACCACAGAATCTTTGGTGCGCTGGCTAGTGATCTTGAATCGCGGCACGGTCGCCATCGTGATTTCATAGGGCTGGTGGCATTACCGCGGATTCCAGCCAGCAGAGGCGCTCTTCCATCATTTTTGGAAGATTATCATACACACCTAAGTCCAGCTCAGGTCTTGGAGAATGGAAACCTAAGAGGCGGGTTGTTCTCATTCCTCATTGGCTAATACATAAAAGTCATCCACTCACCCTTGGCAAACATCAATTACTGCTATACGCCAATTTTTTGGAGACAAAACCTGAAAAGATCAGCATAACCAAGTGTCCCATCATGGGTGCTTGTGAGTTGTGAATGTTACATGCCTCATCCTGAAAAACACACTTTTTAGTTTGGGCTACTAAGCCAACACTACAGTATTAGCATAAAGATAGGAAGGAATAGCACATGATGAGGGACACACAGTCTGTAGGAGTTGTTTGGTAGGTTATGGCCATTGACTGCCCATGGTCATGCTAATCCCTATGTCCACTCCTACCCGTCCCCACCCAAAACACCTCATGGGAACACTATGAGGCAGCTTTTTCAAGCCTTACCATCAAAGTATCCACTCAAAGTGCCCGCCAGTGTTTTTTCAGAGCAGTCTTCTGGGAGTCAGTGGCTCAAATGTAATTGTAAACGTGTTACTCGTGTAACAAAAATGTTTTAACCAGGTCTGTCTTCAGCCACTCGATTTCGAAGCACTCTGTGTGTCCTTCACTAAAGTCCTGGTAAAAACAAGCATAGTCAAATCCAAGAAATTTGACTTCTATATATGTGTTAAGCTTTTGCCTGGCACTGCTAATGGATACACTTTTGCAGCTGTTACTATCAATGGCCAGTTACTATCACTATGGGTGTGCCTGGCAAGTGCCTTTCCCATGCCTACACAAAAGCCCAAACTGTTATCATTTGTGTCCGTGCTGTGAAAAATCACAGCCAGGGACTTCAAAGTGCATCAGGACATGAGTCCTGCTGCTGAGTGCTTAGTCCTGTATGTTTGACCAGTCCTGCCCTACCCACTATTCCCTTGGCAGTTTTCTGTGCCTTAGAAGCAGGAATATGTTGGGTGGGGGTTGGCACAATGGCAGCAATGGGTGGAAGAAGTGAAGCTACCCATCTATCTAGGCAGTATTATACTTTGCACCACGCTGACCATGTGTTCCACAGGCCATATCACAATAACCGTACAATAGTGAACGCTTCCGCAAAGCCATACTGGTGAACAAAGCACTAACAAATTGTACTATCCCTTTGCCCTTCTCCTGTGTGCATCTTATTACTGCATTTTTTTCTTTTATCCTGTCATCAACACTTATCCTGTTAATCTCTCTTGCATATCATTTACATAATCTCTCTCTAGAATGTTCTATCACTTTCTGTGGACTTCTGTTAGTCACATTTTCTACCGCATTCTCTGGTCTCCTTTATAGTTTTCTCAAGTTCTGTTTAGCTTGTGAACTACTTTCACTCATTCTATCGCTCAAGTTTCCTTTTATCCCTTTATTTTCTTCTTTCACACTTTTCTCTTGTGGCATCTCTTCACATATTATATCACGTGTATGGATATATGGATACAACGACCTTCACACCGTTCCAGCAATGTTTTATCTCTCTCTCTCTCTCTCTCTCTCTCTCTCTCTCTCTCTCTCTCTCTCTCCTCTCTCCCTCTCTCCCTCTCTCTCCCTTGATCATTCATTCACTCCATGGCTTCCTATTTGGATCTTACACTTTTTCTAATTTTCATTCGCTACTATTTTCACTCACCCTCCTGCTGTGTGTCTCTTATTCTCCCCTGTCCCTCTTCCATAGAGACTTCTGCTGACTGGCTCTCAGAAATTGAATATCTCATTTTCTATGATGCACTCCTCCTTGGCTCTCACTTTCATCTCCATCTGTCTGTATCCTCGCCCTCTCTAATGTCTCCTTTATCTCCTCACACAGTGCTTTCTTATCCCCCAGTTTCCTCTCTCTCTCACACACACATACGCACACACACACCCTTCACGCTCTGCTCACTTGTCTCTCCCGACTCCTTCAACCTCTCTTAATCTCTTACCCATATACAATCCTGATGTCTCTCATTGGGTATGTGTCTCCCTCTTTATTTGCAATTGTCTATATCTCTCGCTCTCTGGGGTCATTTTGGTTTTCCTCACTCTCTAGGTCTGTATTTCTATTGCCTTCAATCATCTGACTCATTCAGAAGCAGATTCAGTAACCAGGGCTGCCTGCGTTGTGCTCCAGGACCTTGACTGAAAACAGCAGGCCAGGTATGTCTGTAATCTTAAAAGTATTCCCCTACTGTTACTCCATATGTCTGTTTTAAGTCATTATAGATAGTAGTCTAAACAAATCTATCAAAATAATATAAATATTTACAAACGAGCTGAGTTAGATCTTTAGAAGTTGACTATTAAAAGGCTAATCTTGTTGGTCGTTGGAGTGTAGCCATGTGAGAATATTCCATCTGAAGCTGAAATACGATTGGTCTATTCTGATGTCAAGCGGAAGCGCATTCCAAACTGTGCTGCCTTAACTGAGAAGCTACAGCCGCCTGTTTTTGTTAGCCTGAATTTAGGTATCTGAAGGCAGTAGGAATTGGTAGTTCTGGTAGGGCGGGTCGAAGTTCTTCTCACTATTCTCTCTGCAAGGTAAAGGGGAGCTGCGTTGTTAATATCATATCAATCGGCTTCTCTTCTGTAATGGTGTATCCCCTGCATTTTGTGAACTCAAATTAAATATTTAAAATGTTGGCTTCAATTCATGGGTAAGAGAGATGTGTTTTATAATTTAGCTACCCAATCTGCATTTTATCCTCGGTATGGCACATAAACAGCTCAGTTAACTTTCGGGGACGAGGCCCCAGCTATACTTGCCAGGGGCATTGGGTTTTAATTGTTCATGCTAATCATATGTTCCCCATTTCCCAAGGTGTATCACAATCTATTGCGTAACACTTAATCCAAGTCACCCATAGCTGCCACTATCCAATACTCGATCAGTTCTTTTAATACGACATGACTGAAGTAGAATAGAATCAAAGTAGTGAAACTTAAAGTGTGATATTATTTTGAGCCTTTATTGTTGCAAACATTTAGGCATCCTTAATAATAACCTGTTAGTTATATAGCATTTTACATAGAACATTTTTATATTACATTATTGATCCTCAATAACCAAAATTAATGCTCATTTGCTGAGCTCAGAATGATGAAAGGCTGAATTGATCTTGCCAGGGCTTAAACCTGCGCCTCTGGAGGTTAACATATTTATCAATGTAACACCTATTACAGTGCCTAGAAGTAGAAGGAATTTTACATGGACCACTTTGAAATGTGGTAAAATTGATTACCTTGTGTATTAAAAAGGGACTGGAGGTAAATGGAAAGGATTGTAAGTAGATATTCTAATCTTTTGATCAAACGACATACTCTTTTGTAAGTCTGTTGCTCAGTGAGTTAAAAGACATGCCTGTAATTTTCAAGTTCACATATCGACTGGGCTAATCAGCCCTCATCCTTCTGAGGTTGACAAGTACCTTTCAGTAATGCCAATGTTTTCAGTGCTTAGTCATTGTTTCAGAAATGTTTACTTTCACATGAACTAAACACTAAGTGTTACATGTTAAACAATTTCCTAGGGGGGCAGTGGGTTTGAATCAAAGTACTGCATTAAAAATGCTGATGACTAATACTAGTATATAATATAGTGTTGGTCCCTCCCCTGATTAAAGGACACTGCATGCAGTGTGTAAACTGGACTGATTTAGAACTAGTTGCAGGGTTCCATGAAGGATCAACTACAGCATTAAGGGCAAGTCTCTCTTAGACAATACTGCAATGTGCATTTAATAAAAGATGTCCTTTCTACAAGGATGTATGAATATTTTTCTTTTAAATGTCTACTTCCATTTGACTTTTAGAATTATTTACCAGTGAGGACATGGGTTGTGCGTGTGATATTGGAAGAAAACATGAAAATGGGTCTGTGAAAGACAAAAGCAAATAGAATGTGAAAGGGCTCTAAGACAATGAAGAAGAACTCTGCTTGAATTTGGTATCACAAAGATCACAAAAACGGCACCTATCTCCCAAGCAAAGGAGCAGATACCATAAACGGTTTAATCTCATGAGGAAGAGACTATCCACTAAGATACCGTAAGAGAATATGCAGTTGAAGGTCAGTACCCTGCATGTTCAACTCATGGGGCCTCATTACAAGTGAGGCAGAATGGGTTAACGGGCTCCGCCAAAGGAGGGGGACCCGTTAAATCCGTTCCGCCACATTACGAGGTCCCCTCGTGGGAACCTGTAAGGACGCCTGTTAAAACCAGATGTCGTTACTGGGTCCCGTGAGGGGAAGAGGGAGCAAACAACGAGCCACTCGTAATCGGCCCGTTGTTTGCTCTCTTTCCCATTCCCATTCAGCCCTATGGGGGCTGAAATGGGAATGGGGAAGGTCCGGGCCCGGGTTCCTGGAGGGAGGAATTACCGGGCCCTGCAAACTCGGAATGGCCCGGTAATTCCCCATTCTGGGAACCCGGACGCGATTTCAGCAGCAGCCATACTGCCAATAGCGCCATGGCTACCACTGAGGTCGTAATGAGGCCCCAGGCGTGCTTACTGGGTCCCGCGAGGGGAAGAGGGAGCAAACAACGGGCCGCTCGTAATCGGCCCGTTGTTTGCTCCCAACCCCCATTCCCATTCAGCCCTATGAGGGCTGAAATGGGAATGGGGAAGGTCCGGGCCGGGTTCCTGAAGGGAGGAATTACCGGGCTCTCCGAACTCGGAATGGCCCGGTAATTCCTCATTCTGGGAACCCGGACCCGATTTTGGTGGCAGCCATGCCGCCAATAGCGGCATGGCTACCACCAAAATCGTAATGAGGCCCATTGTCTTTCATTGGCTCAATCATCAGAATTTCCAACTCATCCTCACTTACAACTGAACTGCGTTGCCGTAGAATGTCTTAACATAGTGGGTGCTGATGTACAATTAAGGAAAACCGCCACAAGCACTTCTGATCCAGGAATAAGGAGAGAAATTCTTACAGATAATTAAATTGGCTTTCTCATTAAAGAAGGTCCACAAATTAGTAAGGCTAGTGGTCTCCCAAGAGATGGTGATAGTCAAATGTTTCCTAATACTGTACTTTTCAGTATTCCCACCAATGGTGAACAATGCTTTCAAAACTATCTGCCATCCTGCACAAAGTTCAAGCTTGGGTCTTCCTAATAGATACATGGTTCGTAGATTTAATGCTTATAAAAAAAAAACATGAAAATATTGAAATTCATGGGCAAAGCAAATATTTCTTTTCATATCCACAGTGAAAAAACAGACAGAGCATTTTAAAGGGAAAAGGCATTGAGGGTGTTATCCAAACTGCAGCAGTTGCTGATGCCCAGTTCCAGATAGACAGGGTTACCTGGACATGATGTTGGCAGCGCAGGCAGCCTTTTCGAGAAGTGTCTTTCAACCAGGAAAAATGTATTGCTGGTCGAGTGGCACCAATTCTCTGTCCTATACAGGGCTAATGATTTGGCCTGTGCAACATATATTGTGAGGGGAGATAGCACCCTGGCCATGAGTGGTGAAAAATCTCCATATTGCACCCCCATTTATTTGCAGTGTTCTACTGGATTTGATTATCTGCGATGTCCAATTACCTTGGTCATTGAATCTTACCCCAAGGTAATCATAGTATTGCTCCTGTTCCACTGGAGATCCGTTGATGTTCAATACGAGTTTCATTAACTTTTTTAATCTGGGACAAAAAATGAATGATTTTGTTTTCCCAATATTGATCTCAAAATAAAGCTCCAATTATTTCTTTACAAAGTCTTTGAGGGGGGTTGCAAGCCCTTTGATGATGTAGATCGAAGAACTGCATCATCTGCGAAGAGGAGCATCAGGGCCACTTCATGGCATAATTTTGCTGATCTCGACAATGCAATTTCACTGTTGTAAGAGGATTCAATTCAACACTACAGCTAAGTCAATGCCTAGTCTGGGATACTGAATGGAAACCCTTATTGATATATCTTTATGTCCAGTTCATGAGTTCTGGATGACTACCCCTATATAACACCCTTCTCTTGGAATCCCCCTGACCCCACTGAGCCAAGAAGTAGTTCTGTTTTGCAAGTTTAAAAGGTTTATTTGAGAATTTGAACAATATATATATATATATTATATATATATATAATATATATATATATATATATATATATATATATATATATATATATATATATATATATATATCACACATTTATAATGAATTAATAATTGAATATCACACTTAATCTGAGCAGTAATCAATAATGGATAGTCTGGCACTAGCACACTTCTTTATAATCAATGATGAGTGGGTATAGGATGGATAAGATAGCAACAATACTTTTATGGTTTAAAATAGATGCAATGTGGAATGAAAATGCAGTAGAGAAAATAACTTGATAGGATTTCAGCAAAAGACAATGTAATCACTTTCTTGGACAATTCACCCCCCATTTATGCAATGTAAGGAGATGAAGATGAGAGCTCACAGTTCTTAGGAATGTAATCAAATAGAATTCAGTTCAATTCCCCCCCAGCAGCTTATTCAACAGATAGGAGTTTTGAAACACAGGCAAATGCTTTGAATATGGTGACAATGCAGTGAGAAATATGCTCAAAATGCTTTTAATTTCCTTTAGGAGGTTCAGGGTGAGTGATAGCTACTTTATATGAGTTCAGGATCACTTTAACAATGCTCTAGGAGTAACTAGCAGGTCAAACGAGTTTTTGGCAAAGTAAAGCAAGGAAGCTGCTGTTTTCAGACGTGGCTGGATTTTTAACCAAATCGCGAATCGCGGCAAAATTCGCGAATGCGTGAATCACGATTATGGCAAAGGTATAAGGAGTAGCAAGTCGGTTCTAAGCTTTCAGAGGAAAGTTAAACCATGTTTCTAGCCCAAACGGTTCCAAAGATATGAACGATTTTGTAAAGGTCGTTTTTTCGAATGACAGGTGACAGCTTTTAAAAATGACAGGTGACAGCTATGCGGCTGCAGAATTGACAAGTGACAGTTAGGAGGCAGTTCTACTTAGATTAAATAGATTGAATTATATCACTGGAAACTAAGAGATTTGGTTTCACACCGTCCTAGCTGTACTCACAATGTATTTGGAAGATCTAGGTCTCACGGATCGGGTCAAGATGGCTTCGGTTCTGGTTTCGCCCCGGACGGTCTCTGCGCACAGCGTCTGGTCTCTGCTCTGCTCTGCTGGTCTGGTCTGACACTGCTCCTGGCCCGGCTCCTGGATCTCTGGGTACAGCGTCTGTGCACAGCTCCTGGATCTTTCTGCACAGCTTTCTCTGGACACAGCGCTGATCTGCACGGCTCCTGGATGCTGCTACCGCTGTTAGGTTTGCTGGATGCTGAGGCCTGCTGAGAAGAGTTCTCAGTTTGTGGGTTTAGGCCCTTGCTTTGATTTCTGAATCAAGTTCTTTGGAGTTTTAAAGTCTAAGTGTTGGATCTGGTATCTTCTGGATGTTGTGTGGTCCGGCAGAGCGCGTTGCAGCAACTGGATTTGAATGTCTTCTCTCGCTTCCAGTGGCTCTTTTTATGTCTTTTGAAAGTGGGTGTGTGTGCAGCATCACTAGCCAGCCCCTCTCTCAACTGCCCATTGGTCGAGCTTTCCGCACTGCTTTGACTGGGGGAAGGAAATGTGTGTCATGGTGATGCTGTTTTATGGTCTGCAGAAAGGATACTCCCCTGTCAAATTGCACACAAACTATATTTGACCAAATACATATTTGCACAGGTACACATTTGTTTAAAATGACATGCACCCATCACATATCACATGAGGTATACTCTGATCAAACTCTGCTCTTCCTGGAGGCTTGCATTCAAAAATGGCAACATATTTTTGATTTTAGTGGCTATGCTAACATTGGTTTGTCATTAAAATTTATACAAATGTGCGCAAGGCATGTATGCATTTAATAAGGAAGTGTCAGATTTTAACATGCATACATTTGGAGTGAAACCCTATTTTCCGCTAGCAACCCCCAGATCATACCACCAGGTCCTAAAACCTCTTAAAATGTGGGCAGAAAAATCACAAGAATTATGGTATCATTTAGATAATTTTGACAAGTCCGCACCATGAGTTATACATCTTTCTTAAAATCATATTCTGGCCAACAGGGGTGTGTCTTCCCAGGTCACATGGTGGAGAAACCAGTCTATCCAGTTTCTGCCAAGCTCAGAGACCCTGCCCCTCCCAGCTTCTGCCAAGAGGAAGCTATTTTACACCCCCCCAATAAACCATCTGCCTGAGTCAAGCAAGGGCTTTGTTCAAAAGGAAGCCATTTACGACCACCCTAATAAACCATCTGCCTGGGCCCAGGACAGGCCTTTGTTCAACTCCCTGTAGCTGCTCCACCCCTAATCTAATCAGAGAGGTGACAACTCCTTTTGGCAAGGGGAAGAGTGGCTGAGCAGGTTTTAACTCCTGTGGGGTAGATGTCAGGCAGAATTCAGTTTCATTAAGCCAGGTTTCAGATAAAATGTCACTTTTTGTCCCCCAGTTTAAATCACTTACGATTTTTACATACACATTAAATAATTACTTCCTTCAAGTCATTTCAGAATATAGTTTTACATTGTATCCACCTCTTAGCAAGTCTTTCCTTGGTCTGGTTTTGTTTCATTTATTCAGTTTTACACAAAAGTCTGGTGGTTTTAAAACGCCGGCTTTCTGATAATGGTGAGTACTGGTAATGCAACCATTTTTGGGATTTAAGAAAATGAATTCCCCACAGTTCTAGGTTGCTTTTGGCAATCAGCATTGCCATTCCCAATGGTTTCAGGCTACTGTGTGGGTAGCCCAATGGTGGTTTTAGGCAGTGCCCTTCTGTGCCCATAACATCGGCAAAAATGGGTGGCAGCCTATTCTTCATGCATTTCCCTGTGCATTTTCTGGGAATCTCTGGCCATCATGATGTTTTCAATGCCAGTAATGCACAGTTTTTTTTGGTAGGGCTCGGATGCATGGGGAAAAACATCCCACACTGTATATCAAAACCAAAAGGAGGCACGCACACATCCTTGTCTCACCCCTCTGGTCACCTCAAGGGCATCAGTTAATTGAACCCCTCAGCCCCCAGCATACGGAGGCGGTATTGTTGGCATAAAGTTGTACTATAATTTGTAGTAGGTTGGCTTGTAACCCTTTTAACCAAAATTGACCACAGCATCTCCCGTGACACACAGTCAAAAGCTGTCCTGAGATCAATGAACACAGACCATGCTTTCATGTTTTTTCAGGACCTTGTATTTCTGCTTGACCAGATGTAGATGAAATGCCTGTTCCATCGTGCTTGTTTTAGGGCAAAACAATGCCTGAAGGTGGCCTACCATATATTTCTGGACCACCCATGCCTGGAGATGTTCGTAGTTAGCTCTGGTGAATACTTTCCCCATGCTATCCAATAAGGAGATTGGCGTAAAATTCCCTGGATCCTCTTGCCCTCCTTTTTTGTAAATTGAAATTATTGTGGCATTTTCGCAGGAGGAGGAAGGTATTAAATCTGAGGAGTGTATTAAAAGGATTCATAACATGGGCTCCAAGACGATTGGTTCATACTTGATTAGATCTATCTGTATTAGGTCCGGTATGGGCGCTTTTTCCCACTTCTGGGAGCAAATAGCATTATTAACCTCCTGTACTTTGAATTGAATTGGAGCTGAAGTATCCCCTCTATTCTCGAATCCTGTAATGTAGTGCCCTGGGTATCTGGTAGGACCCCCATTCCATAGAGGTTTTGGAAATGTTTTATCCAGGTACTTGGACTAATGTTAATAGCCACATCATTGTCACACCCGTCTTTGTTCCTGCTATCTTCCAAAATAAACAAGTATTCCCAGATTGGAAAGCCTCATACAATGTATCCCTTTTCTCGCCAGACGTAATCATCTTTTTTTGTTTTTTGACAGGGATTAATACCTTGTCCTAAGACACCTCAATTCCATTCTAGCAAAGCTCTGGTGTATTCTTAGGCAATTTAGGATATGGAGCTTGGCCAGCTTGCACTCCTCATCAAACCAGATGTTGTATTTTATGTTGCATTTCTCTATACTCTTGCTAGACCTGGTGACAAAAGGTTATATGGACAAGACCAGATTATCATATAATGGGTAGGTATCTTCATTACCTGCAACCATTGATAAGAGCCGTTAAGAATCAGGCAGGATCGTCTCAAAGATACTTGGTCTCAATGAATCCAGGTTAAGGTCCAACCAATTGATTCTCTGTTTGGATTGCCCCTGAGCTTGGACAGAATAACTAGGATTACTACAATGGTTGCTCTCATATTTAGTCAAGTTAATCTACGTTGGGGACAGAGGCTTATAGTCACTTCCCTGTTTTTCCAGGACCTCAAGACTTTTGCATTGGCCCACAGTTTCATAGATAGAAAAATGTAATCTATGTGCCAAGTGTTATTGTTCTCTCGGAAGGTGGGTTTTGCCTACTGGCCCTCATCAAAGAGCCTGTTACAAGCCATTAGACCCATGCGAAGGAGAGTGGCAGCACAACCAGGGGCCTGCAGATGGGGCCTGCCCAGCAACGAAGAATCCACAGAAGGGATGTCCCATACCTTGTCATAATTATCCCAAGCCTCTTCCAATTCTAAAAGGGGCTCAATTTGAAGATTCAAGTCACCAACCAATGTGCTTCGGTGTTCCAGGCCCTCATATGTTTAGGCAATATTCCTCACCAATTCATTTGTGTGATTCATGTTTTTATTTATTACCCGATTGGACACATTAAACATATACATTGGTTGAGCACCCAGTAAACCGAGCACCAGATATTGAACATGGGGAGAACTAGACTCAATATTAGAAATTTGCCAGTCAAGGGCAGTGCTAATCCATGTTACGACCTATCAAATAGCCTACCCTTTAACCCTTTGTTGTCTGGCAACTGGAATACCTCATACCCCTGGAATGCAATCAAAATGTTACCAAACCCAATTCCCAAGTTTCCTGGAAGCACATCATAAACCTGAATGAAGCTACACCAATCAGGACAGCTATGTTCCAGGAGGCAAATCTAACTCCTCTCTCATTTGGCTATTGCCTCAAGTGAGGGCAGGTGTCTGTCAATATACTGCATCTGGTATGGTGTTTGTCTGCCTAGTCATGGCCTCTTGCCCATTATAACCCTTGCTATAGATCCAATTCAACAAAACACATGGATGGCATTTTGGGCACTCATGGGATACATTTTGGCTGTTGACTTAATCGAGATTCTTGACCCCAGAGGAGGATATGTCTGGAGTTCTATTGACTGGAGGCCTTCCATTAGCCAATTTTTTTCTAAAAATACCAGGATCATGTCCTCACCATGGTCGGGTATGCTATGTCTCACATACTTTGTTATATCACTTGTAATGATGGACATGCACCCTCTTACATTCATAAAGTAGTAAACACACTTATTTACCAGGGATTCCTGTGTTTCATGAGACCTATTTGCAATTTTTCCCACATTATGTAGTGTGACAGATGTGGTGGTCTGTCGTGCTCTCATGGTAGGCGAATGTGCTGAGTATTTGTGGAAATCCCCACCATGGTTGTGTGTCAGCCCACCTGCCATCCTATTTCCCAGGGGGATTGGGTTGGCAGTATGGATCTATTGTTGGCGTATGTTTGTAGGTATTTGGATTGTAGGTCCGCATATTTCCCACCAGATGATGGGATAGCCTTCCCTTATCTCTCTTCTGCCCTCTATCTATGTAGCTAGACACTCACGTATTTCCATCAAGGGGTTGATACGAGTTTCTCTGCTCCCTGATGTAATTTCTAACCTCCTTATTAAGCGCATTACTCCTCCTATAGTTTGTATTGGTATTGTTTGGTGTTGTTTATTTATAAAGTGCCTATACACAGGCAAGTATTTCAAAATGTTCTAGGAGGGTGGGAACATGGGGAAAAAACTACAGTCACTCAAAACCCTTGACATTCTGAGGTGACAATGGTCTGCACACGCAGAGTAAGTATGTGTAATATATCAACAGTCGAGACACAGCAAATAGGCTTGACAGTGATTCTGCAGTTTTACCAGTGCAATTAGGGGTGAGGACAGGGGAGAACAGATAGACAATCTTCAGGCATTGGGCATTCAGATTGTGCAAGTGCGCAGATGGTTACAGGGAAGGGGAGGTACAAGTGTGCCCGGTCAGTGGAGACTTGGGTAAGTGCAGAGAGAGCCACTCTCTTGCGTTATTTATCAAGTGCAGTGAGGGGGGGTGGGGTGTAGGCCCCTGAAGCAAGTGTGAGAGAAACTGCCGGGGGAGCCCGGGACATGTTAGACTCTGAGGTACACCAGGTGGCCAGTCAGCAAGCTGTGAGGAAGAGGAGGTAGAGAAGAAAAGAGCAGAGAGCTAGGTTAGCAGGGTAGAGGGAGAGAGAAGGTAGAGGAGAGGAGGAAGATCTTGAGGAGTTTCTGGAACTTAAGAAGATCAGGCTCAAGACAGAGGGCGGCAGGGAGGCTATTCCAGAGGGAAGCACCTGCTGAGAATAAGGAGCTCCCTCCAAATCTCTGCTTGGAGAACTGAATCACTTGCAGAAGGTTGGAGGTAGGTGAGCGGAGGGCCGTGAGGGACAGTTTTTAGGTAGGCAACATTGCAGGTAGGTAGGTCCAAGGCCCCAGAAAGTCTTTTGGACAATGCAGAGGGGTCTTGAACTTGATCCTTGCAGACACATGGAGCCGGTGAAGGGATTTCAGTGCCAGAAAGATGCAGTCCTTGGACGTGAGGACAAGGATAAATCTTGCAGTTCTGTTCTGGATGAGTTTCAAAAGGCACTGAGCAGAAGAAGGGAGGTTGAGGAAGAGGATGTTACAATAGTCCAGACTAGAGAGTTCCCAGAGTTGCCTTGTGATTCTTTGGATGTTGATTCATTTGTTGGGTTACTGTTAATCCCATTGCCTATCGAGCTGCAGGGGTCCCTATGTGAGAGCGCCCTTGGCAACCTCATCTTAATGCATGCCAAACCTATGGCAAAATGTTGAAACTGTTCTTTGATAACTTTCTCCAGTGCTCCTCACATAATGTTCATCATTTGTAGGTCATCTTGTACTATTTCTAATAGGCCATTCCCAAGCCAAACTATTATTAGGTACAATAGCATCATTTGTTTGGTTGCCTGTTCTAATGCCTATGCTGGGAACCTTTCTATTAATTGATGCTTGTGATGTTCGTATTACTTCACTAGTCATTCCTACAATTACATGGCACCATTTTTGTTTCTTGGCATTACCTTCTAAGGGGGTTCATCCCCAAGGGCCTGATACCTATTGGATGTGGCAATCATGATCTCTATCTTGCCCTCCCTCTCCTCAGCCACAGGCTTTAAAGCCCACATTAACCCTAGTGGTTAATTTGGTTAAACTTCATTATCTTCCATCTTTGGGTGCCTTAGTAAGACTAGTTAGGATTAATAGATCCTTGTCACTTGTGTGTACGTCAATAATATGGGCCCCTGTGTCTCCATGTACCAGGATGGGGAGCACATACCCCCCCCCCTCACCAGCCTTTCAAATTGTTCTATCTCATAAAATGTCCAAAGGATCTTTTTGCTTTCCAATACACCCTGGGACATTTATGTCAGTAGAGGGTTTTAGTACAGGCGCAACACCGCCTGGTATGATTTTTTTATCTTCTATTATGGATATGCAGTTCAAAGCAGCTGCAGACCTTCTACAATTTAGAACATCTGCCTTCTTGCCATTTGTACCTTCAATATCTTGCAGTAGGTCTTTTATCTATGTGATGTGTACGTCGACAGCCCTTATTGGTTCAAATAGATTGAATACCCTCTTGTAACCTCCCTTTGGTGAGATAGATTTCATTGCTTTGAATTTTGTAATTTCCCCAGATTGATAGAACGGGGTACTTTTTATACTTACTAAGCACTCGATTGCCCAGAATGCATACAACCAGGTGGCAAACAAGGCAGGATTGATAAACAATTTAAACTAAATAAAACCAATTATTTGTGTTGACACGACAATACATCAATAATATAAAAACGCTCTCTACAATAAAATACAAGTCAGGTGAAAACCAATAGCCAAAATCAATTCTATGTCCTAGACTAAATCTTAAAACACAGACGATTTTCTTGAAAGATATAAGCTGGGAAGGTAGGGCAGAGGTCTCAGAGGGCACACTTAAAACCAGGACTGTCTCCATCTTTTCCAGGTGACACACTTAATCAAAGACTCCATCCTCACTCCTTGTACCTTGTGGCCACACTGTTTGTGGTGCTTCCGATCTTCAATGAAGGAATACACTCTCTGTGCCAAGGACCGTGCCAAAATAGATGTTTCCACTGAATGAGGTGTCAATGTGGGCTAAGTTGCCAGTTCTGTCTCCCTACAGGTGTACAGCCGCCAAGCATTTAAAAACGCTGTGCACCTCCAAGGTTCGTGTAAACTATATAGGCTAGGGAGCCCCAAAGCTTGAGGAGCACGCTGAGTCTGAGGCTCCCTCTCGCAATGCCTATTGTTATCGTTCAATGTCCTCTTTTCCCAGCAGGCTAAACAGCTTCCATACGACCGTGACAAAGCAACCTTTTTATAACAGCAGCTATGAAGGTTTCATGGCGTTTAAAGCGTTACCTCATATAAATGGGTAGATCCTGTATGATTGTCGCTAAAGGGAAGTCTTTTTTAAAGCAAATGGTGGATGAAAGCTGCTTGATTCAATTCCTTGGACTGCCTTGCACTGCGCCTGGTTAAAGTTGGTGAAAGTCAAACATCACAAGTATCACAGGTATCAGGGAGAGCACTCACCAACGTGATCTAACTCCCTGCAGGCTCTAACTTCTGCACCCTTGATCCCCTGTGGACCTCAGCCCTCACAGGGAGATTTTGGTGTTTAGTAGTGGCAGGGGGCAGAGCTTGGTTTACGGCAGCTCGCAAAGGACAAAACAACTCCAGGCAGCTCCTGGAGGCTCCAACTACTGTGCCCTTGATCCCTGTGTTTTTTTTAAAAATAATGCATGGCCTCGAGAGGGGACTGTGGATACTGCGGATAGTCATGAAGGGCCATGGACTATGATCCTTATTGTATGCTATAGAAAGGTATTTGGGACAGAAAATATCCTATATACAATTTTCCATTATTTCCAATAGCATACGAGAAAATGCTAATGGGTATGTTATTGAGTCTAACTACTTTTCTGACAAATGTAACATAGATGGAGTCTATAAGCTTATTTTTTTAATTCATTTTTTACCTGTGAAAGGTGGTTCCTAAAGGGAACTTTTTTTGTGTTTTTGTATTAAAAAATCTTTTTGGAGGACAGGCAAGAAGTAAGGTGGGGAGGGACGTAAGGGAAGGGGCAGCAAGCACAGCTATGGAGGGGCAGGTGAACAGGGAAATATTTCGCGTGCATTACATATAGGGTAGGGAGCAGTGTTTTTCATGCTCCTAAATAACAGCCTCGAAAGCACTTTGAAACTGCTTGGATTTGGTGTGGCGGTGCATGGAGGTGGTCCCGTGGGAGTACTGACCAGGTTGTCCGCAAGTGAATACAACGTTGTACTCAGTGCATTTAACTTTGGAAGCCTTAGCTTTTGGTACACCCCCAACAGTGACAAAGAACTGTCACACCCATGATTCTCTCTGGGTGCTAGAGGTAGGCATTTCCTCTACCTCATTGTCCTGGTCCTCTTCATTGTTTTCTGAATGATTGTGCTTCTTCTGTTGTGTTGGCCCTCTAGCTGGTGATAGTGATGGTGGCTCCTGGGAGGAGGGATGACAATAGTTGATGCAATTTTAAAAAATAAATAGCAGTTTTGATAATATTCTTCTAAGCATGTGATTTCCTGGCGTGAGTTATGTGGTTGCTTAACTTACCATAATCTGTGAATTTCTGTTTTGTTTTGGTTTTACTTGTTTTTTTCATTGACTATAGATATATTTAGAAAAATGTTCCACTCTGAAGGCTTTACAAATCTTTGTAGAAGTGTGAAATCAAAATATAGATATGCGATAGCATTTTTTGGAAAAGAAAAAAGTAGAAGAAATAATCAGAGAAACTTTTTTATTTTTGTATTGAACAAGCCTAAGAATTTAATTAAGGACACCAACCATTCTTCAGAAAGATACAAACACTTCATGTACTTACACGTGACAACTTTTTTGATGTTTTCGGAGGAGAGTAGAAACACACTTCTCACACAGACAGATGTTCTAATGTAGAGAGTTACATTCAACAAAGGAATGCAACCTTTGCTATTGAGGAGAGTGGACATAGCTTTTAAGTCGAAATGGTGTGACTTCTGAAAACAAAGAAATCCTAAAGATAGTCAGTAGGGAAGTAGAAAATTTGGAGGGGTCTGCAATAAAGCATAGAAAGCAAAAGTTAGGTATGGCCGTGCAATTATTTGTTTTATATTAGTACGTTTTCTTCTAACTTCTTAAACAGATGTTTACAAGTTTTGCACAAAAATGATAATATTCAAAGATAGATCAAGATTCTGTAGAGAATAGATGACTCTGAAGTTCATGAGAGACATGACTTATGGGTCACTCTCTAGCTTGTCTTGATAAAAGCAGACATACAGGTCTGTTTTATCATAAACTGCTGGCTCCACATCCTACTAAAAATGAGATACCTTCTGGTTAAATTGTATCAGTGCAAAACGCCATGTATGTCCCTTGCACTTTTAAATCAAACACTGATGGCTGGAACTGTAGAAAGTTGACTTTCTCCACTTCAAATGATAAATACCATGCATTTAGAAGATTATGTGTGCACAGATTAAACACTTACAGGAAGTGGAAATGATGATACTATGCTTCCAAAGAATCTTATTTTTCAACAGTATAAAGAAAAGTAATGCAATGTTTGAGTTGTCTTCTAACGAAAAACCTGATTTTGTTTGTGTGTCTTGTCGAGGCACTTTCTATACATCTAGTGTAAATTGGGGAGAAAATTAAACACAGTGCAGAAGATGTTTGGAAAGACCTTTAAATATATTTGTTTGTAGAAGAATGATGTGACACAAATGAGGCACTATATGTTTGTAGACACTGAATCACATTTTTATAACAGAATATGGAATCCTCCTAGATGTGTTTTGAATGACCTGTGCATGCCTGATATCCTTGTTGTGCCTCAAAATTGAACATGCTTGATGTGATTGAATTGCAAATTGTTCATCCATTCCTAGTTATTGTTAGATTGCAAACTCAGATGTCTAAACTGCCTGAAAATCTCGCAAGGACTGTGAGTCAAATCTGTGTATCTACCTCTCAGTTGACAAGAACATGTCAACATTCTAGGAGGGAAGCATGACATTGCAGATTCTTTGTTTGCTTTAGCAAATGGTGTTGCCACAAAAGATAAGACCATTTGGCAACAGCTTATAAATATTGGAAAGGTACAAGACATTTTAGCATTTCTACTGGAGCACAATGATTTGTACAAAGGCAGTCTGACCGTACCAGACTTGTCTTTGCTTGATGTTGGGTCAACAAGCAAAACCATTGAAGGTTTGTTCCAACGTCTTTTGCAGAAGGGAATGGTTTCTATGAACATCACACTATTCACCCTCCACACTCATGTGAAGTCATGTGCAACAGTTACAGTTTTACCAAATTAAAGCAACAAAAGGTGTACCAATCAGTGCCTGGGAAAACAACTTTAGAACCTCCTTGTTTCCATATGCTTTTTCCTGATAAGGAGGCAGTTTGGATGATCACAAGGTTGCAATTTCTTCTTCAGAATATCGTTGTACACAAACATATTCCAAAGATTCCTGATTCCGCACCAATGTTGAATATATTTTTCACTTATTGTATAGAAGTGAATTTTGCAACATTATGTTATGCTGTTGCTCAGACACTTCCGACAGGAACTAGAGCTCAACAATTTTCTGCATGTGAGATGCTGCAACAGGTAAACGAATAATGTACCAATATCCTTGCCACAATGAGAGGAACTAATGAATATTGATATAGAAGACACTCAGAGGTTAGATGCATACTCAGAAATGAGGGCCCTCCTTTTTAGCTTGTTAGTTGAGTTTGGTTGGGATGAGCCTTCAGAGTTGATTTGTGAAATGAATCCACAAAAAAAAGATATAAAACATATGACATCAGGAGGATTGTGTTCTATGGACCCTGTAAGTGTATCACAATTCTTTAATCACTGATTATATATATATATTACATGGCCACGGTAGTGGCCATGTAGTTATGGTTAAGTTGCTGTTTCCATAGGAAGAGCACTTTTTGGGCGGCTTATAACTTCGCTCTCCCTGTACGGATCCTCACCAAACTTTGCAAAAAAACGTATTTGGGTCACTCTGAATTTTTTTGCAAAGTTTGGTGAGGATTTGTCCGGGGGGGGGCAAAGTTATAAGGGGGTCCCAAAACTTTTTTTTTCCCATAGACTGAATGGCAAAACATTTTTGCTCACGTCTACAGCCCAAACCACTGGACGGATTTTCACCAAATTTGGACCAGGAGCTGCGGCTTGGTCCCGAAAGCGTGCTTTTGCAGCAAATTTGGTGAAAATACGTCCAGTAGTTTTTTTTAAAATGACCAAAAAGTAGGTAAAAAAACATTTGTGATATCTGTGTTCGGTCCGCGGAAACACTTCCCTGTTCGCTCCGTGGACAGTGTCCTGATTGGCCAATCGGCTTGCATGATGTTCACGGACATGCAACGTGTTCGCTGATTGGACGGCGTGGAGCGTGGAGCGTGAAGCGCGTCAGATTTTCGGTAGCGCCCGCCATATTGGATACGCGGTCGTCCGCGGACAGCAGGGTGAAACTTTGTTCAAAATTTGTATTTAGTAGAGTGTGTTGGTGTGTAGGAGTGTTTGGGGAGGGTGGGAGTGTATGAGATAGGATGAAAGTTGTGTTTTTTTATGTGTTAGACATTCTTTTTGTGTTCGATTTGTCTGCGTACATCACGGGTGTTCTGAAATGTTCTAAATAAACTGAATGGGGGGTGTTCTGAGGACTCAATATGTGTCGGTTTTGTTTGCAAGCAAACTGGAACTGTTCTAAGAACTCTCACAGTGTCCTGAAATGTTCGCAAATAAACAAAATGGGGGTGTCCTGAGGACGCTGTCCATATTGTTCGTTGTCAAGTTGAATATGTTCTAAGAACACTCCCTGCGTCCTGAAATGTTCGCAAATACAAAAAATGGGGGTGTTCTGAAGACGTTGTCGAACACTCGCTGTGTCCTGAAATGTGCGCAAATATGAATGGGGGTTGTGGCTGACAAGTTGAATGTGTTCTTAGAACACTCATGGTGTCCTGAAATGTTCGCAAATAAACAAAATGGGGGTGTCCTGAGGACGCTGTCCCTATTGTTCTCTGTCAAGTTGAATGTGTTCTAAGAACACTCGCGGTGTCCTGAAATGTTCGCAAATAAACAAGATGGTGGTGTTCTGAAGACGCTTCTAAGAACACTCGCGGTGTCCGGGGAATGTTCGTAGGGGGTGTCCTGAAGGCATAGTCTGTATTGTACGCTGGCAAGTTGAATGTGTTCTAAGAACACTCACAGTGTCCTGAAATGTTCGCAAATAAACAAAATGGGGGTGTCCTGAGGACGCTCTCCGTGTTGTTCTCTGTCAAGTTGAATGTGTTCTAAGAACTCTCGCGTTGTTCTGAAATGTTCGTAGGGGGTGTCCTGAAGATGCTGTTCATATTGTTCTCTGTCAAGTTGAATGTGTTCTTAGAACACTCATGGTGTCCTGAAATGTTCGCAAATAAACGAAATGGGGGTGTTCTGAGGACACTGTCCATATTGTTCGTTGTCAAGTAGAATGTGTTCTAAGAACACTCGCGGTGTCCTGAAATGTTCGCAAATAAACAAGATGGTGGTGTTCTGAAGACACTTCTAAGAACACTTGCGGTGTCCGGGGAATGTTCATAGGGGGTGTCCTGAGGACGCTGTCCGTATTGTTCTCTGTCAAGTTGAATGTGTTCAAAGAACACTTGCGATGTCCTGAAATGTTCGCAAATAAACAAAATGGGGGTGTTCTGAAGACATTTCTAAGAACACTCGCGGTGTCCTGGAATGTTCGTAGGGGGTGTCCTGAAGGCGTAGTCTATATTGTTCGCTGGCAAGTTGAATGTGTTCTAAGAACACTCGCAGTGTCCTGAAATGTTCGCAAATAAACAAAATGGGGGTGTCCTGAGGACGCTGTCCGTATTGTTCTCTATCAAGTTGAATGTGTTCTAAGAACACTCGCGGTGTCCTGAAATGTTCGCAAATACACAAGATGGTGGTGGTCTGAAGACGCTTCTAAGAACACTTGCGGTGTCCGGGGAATGTTCGTATTGATTGTTGTCAAGTTGAAAGTGTTCTAAGAACTATCCTGTTGTTCTGAAATGTTCGTAGGGGGTGTCCTGAAAACGCTGTCCGTATGGTTCGCTGGCAAATTGAAAGTGTTCTAAGAACACTCATAATGTCCGCGGACATTAAAAGTTTCCATAGGCCATAGTTGAAATGTTTGACTCTATGGATGTGATATGCTGCGGTGGTTGTTGCCAGGGCATAGAGTCTTGGGTGCATGGCCATTTGGCAGAAATCTCTGCTTTCGAGTAATGGTACTATCATTACATTCAAACCATCCACATTTCTTTTTTATATGTGCAGTGTAGTGCCCTGAATTGGTTGTGGCTCCTGCGTGGTAGATTATACCTATTGTTGTGAAGGTTTTCTTACCAAGTGATATTTGACCATGTGTGAATCCAGTCAGCTTGCAGTTGTTTTTGGTACCATCTGCTTTGTAACGTAGAAGCATTAGTATTATGTATTTACTATGTGTTTGTATTACTAACGTGGAGCGATTATCTGAATTGCAGGTAGAGCATAATCTACCATGGTTTGCATTTTGTACAAGTCGCTGAAATAGAATGGATTCACAATTTGGTATTGATATATATATATGAAGCGTTCATTGGGGATTTCTTCTTGTGTCACATTGTTGCAGAGAGTGCATGTACGTTTCCACATGTATGAAATCTGAAAGATTTCATTTATAGGTATGTTTTTGTTTTCCAGTACTTGTAGTAAGTACATTAGAAATTCTTGTGGATCTTCCTGTGAGTTTATGGTGAATTTCACCATTCCAGCACAGTAGTCCAATTGTTGTCTTATTCCATAAACACTATACGTGTTGTCAGGAATGTTTGCTGCATTTCTGTGAAGTACTAACATTTGCAAACACAATAGGTCTGTACTGTGTAAGTAAATGTTGTCAACAATTGGTGGTAATTGAGAATATTCATTGCTACATTTGCGTAGCAACTTACACCAACTATATTTGAGAATTTAAATGGTCCAGGTAGTTCTGTATCTAACTGCTTTTTTTGGAGTTTGTCTTCCTTCTTTAAAGAAGTACCTGGTTTACTTTCCCTAATTGATTCTTTTTGCTTGTGGTACTTGATGAAGTATTAGTTTCTTTTAATCTCTTTGGAGGATTTGCTGTGACATCCTGTTGCATTTCTGTTTGACTTATTTTCTTTTATAATGTTTTACTTTTTGTGGAGCAGAATATGTGTTTAGGTGGTGGGTGTATAGTGAGTGAAGTCTATTGTATTCTAAAATGCAAGGAATATCAGCGTTTATTTTACTTGCATTAAAGTTGATTAGAAATAGACCGTCAAGTGTACGTAAGCGTGATAGTGCTACATAGCTCATGCCTTCTTTAAAGACTGTGTTACCAATATCTATCATTGCTTTGTCTAGGGTAAGACCTTGTGATTTATGAATTGTGACTGCGTACGCAAGAGTTAGAGAAAATTGTTCTCTGCGTACATACATATCTTTGAAGAGAAGGAATCTAGCTGTTGAGCGTTGTATCCTTTTTACTTCTGAAAGTTTGTCAAAGAGTATATTGATAAACTGAATTTTGTTGTCGCGTGGGTATGTTTGAAAGCCAACAACTGTACCAGTGCCCAATTAACTAGTTCTTGGTCCACGTCAAGGTTACATTTAAGCATTACTCTGCAATTTAAGGATAATTTCAATATCTTTTCTAAGCCTGCTGTGTTTGAGATTGATTTTTCTAAACTATTTAGGGGGTAATTCATAGAATTCAGCGCACAAGTGGCGCACGCCGCTGGCGCACAGGGTGCGCGTGCGAATCCCTGCGCCAGCCGCGTGCGCTAAAATCTGCGCAGCGCGGCGCAAATCCATTTCCGCGCACAGCGTATTCATGGATTCCAGCTACCAAAACCAGCCGTGGCGCACAGTGGCGCAGCGACCCTGCAGCAGCGCCAGTTACGCCCCCAAGAACGCCTCTCGCGCAGGGAAAAGCCATCAAAATCCCAATCCAGCGCAAAGGGCTGCGCTAACCCTGTACCAGCACAGCAAGCGGCTACGTGTATCACTGGGGTGCGCGGGAAGTACCTCACGCGATTGGCCCCGTGCGAGCAGGGTACGCGTATTTCAGGGGTGCGCGGGAAGTTCCACACGCGATTTCATCAGGTACGTGTATTTCAGGGGTGCGCGGGAATTTCCACACGCGATTGGGCCCGTGCGAGCAGGGTACGCGTATCTCAGGGGTGCGCGGGAAGTTCCACACCGCGATTCCATCAGGGTACGTGTATTTCAGGGTGCGCGGGAAGTTTCCACACGCGATTGCCCGTGCGAGCAGGGTACGTGTATTTCAGGGGTGCGGGAAGTTCCACACGCGATTCCGCAGGGTACGTGTATTTCAGGGTGCGCGGAAGTTCCACACGCGATTTCAGCAGGGTACGTGTATTTCAGGGGTGCGCGGGAAGTTCCACACGCGATTTCAGCAGGGTACGTGTATTTCAGGGGTGCCCGGGAAGTTCCACACAGCGATTTCAGCAGGTACGTGTATTTCAGGGGTGCGCGGGAAGTTCCACACGCGATTTCAGCAGGGTACGTGTATTTCAGGGGTGCCGGGAAGTTCCACACGCGATTTCAGCAGGGTACGTGTATTTCAGGGGTGCGCGGGAAGTTCCACACGCGATTTCACAGGGTACGTGTATTTCAGGGTGCCGGGAAGTTCCACACGCGATTTCAGCAGGGTACGTGTATTTCAGGGGTGCGCGGGAAGTTCCACACGCGATTTCAGCAGGGTACGTGTATTTCAGGGGTGCGCGGGAAGTTCCACACGCGATTTCCAGCAGGTACGTGTATTTCAGGGTGCGCGGGAAGTTCTCACACGCGATTTCCAGCAGGGTACGTGTATTTCAGGGGTGCTCGGGGAGTACTACACGTGAATTGGCCAGTGTGGGTCCTCCCAGGTGTTCCCTCTACAACCTCCACGCCCCTGCAGGCAGCCCACACCACAGGGGACTACCCTGCACCCCTGCTCATGTCCCGCAGGCAGCCCATCCAACATGGCATGCCCCCCAGCCAAGCCACATGTCACCTTGCACTACTGATCACAACGCATGTCTCCCAGCACCCCCACCCCCCAGCATGTGGGGCACCTGCCAGCAGGCCCCCACCCATGTCCAACTCATGTCCCCCACCACCCCCACCCCCCAGCACTGTGGGGCACCTGCCACCAGGCCCCCACTCATGTCTCCCAGCACCCCCACCCCCCAGCAGTCAGGGCACCCTCCACCAGGCCCCCACTCATGTCTCCCGCACCCCCACCCCCCAGCAGTGCAGGGCACCTGCCACCAGGCCCCCACTCATGTCCCCTGCACCCCCACCCCCAGCACTGTGGGGCACCTGCCAGCAGCCCCCACCCATGTC
>CM030321.1:828891733-829066326 GCA_002915635.3 Ambystoma mexicanum
ATATATGGGTTACATTTCTTATGTATTATACATATAATGTGTTTGTGTGCTTTTTTGAATTGTTTAAATGTTCCTATGTTATGATATAACAATCAAACATACCCCCCCAGAGTTTTTAGGTAGTGGTACTGTTCTCGAACATGTCCGCGAACATTAAATGAGTTTCGCGGACATCAAGTACAGTAGCAGAGTTCATCATTCCATATGATATGATATAAGTCAAAGTCATTATGTTAAGTTGCACTACTAAAACCTATGACATTTCAGTGAAAAAACTGTAAAGGGACTTATGTTTAGTTGCCACTAATAACCTTGAAATTCAGTGAAAAAACTTTGTTAAAGGGACATTATGTTTAAGTTGCGCTACTAAAAACCTATGAAATTCAGTGAAAAACTTTGTTAAAGGACGTTAGGTTCAAAGTAAACGGAAACCCCTTGAAATTCGGCATTATGGTTAAAATAACAACCATAACTTGCGCCGCCACCGCACTGTAACCACAACACCCAGGACATCAAAGATACACACAAATGTCATTGATGACATCACTGATGACCTATGTCTGGCTCTCTTTTTTCTTTGCTGACATATCTAGCCACAGTTTTTTTTCAGTAACAGTAGAACAAAATGTTAATTATATAATTCGAGACTTATCCTTCAATATTTCTTAGAATAATCCCTTATGGTCCAGTCATATATTGGAAACATTACATAGGAGAATCGACAACCTTGAAAGACAGCATTCTTTTTGTGCTTAAAATTATCAGTAATTTAGCAGCACTTTCTGATACTTTTATTTTTTTTTATACTGTTTCTTTCCCTGTTTATGCTCATATTTATAGTGACTCACACTATTTCCTTAGGGTTCAGACATCATCATATATAGGTGAAGTAACAGCTTTTGAAACAGAGCAATCATCTCTGCATAAAGGCTTAATCAGGTTATTTATGAACACTTTCTGCTACTATTGCTGTTTCTTTTTTCTACTTCAATCCCTGTGTATATTCATATTGTAAGTTGTTGTCTCTTTGGATTTGTGTATAATATGCAATTATGTAGTAAGGGTTTGTTTACCTACTTATCACAATTTCACGTACCAAACTCAATATTGAAACAGTTATCCTTTCAATATTCAACATGGCAAGCTTGATGGAATATTGCACCTCCGTATGTATGCTGCACACAATGCCTATGTTTCGTACATGAGTACTTAGTATACTGGATGAATTTTATAACTAGGATGCTATTATATCAATGCATAGCTTAATGCATTGATTAGCACTTGATTTTATTCCAATCAATCTTTGACACTTTTTTTATTAACATTACACTAAGAATCCCTTGTACAGACTTTCATGAAAGTTAAATGCACTGTGATTCATCGTGATCATCAATGACATTTGAATGTCATTCTTTGATTCCGGGTGTAGTAGCAGTGCACGGTGGTGGCTGCGGGTTATGGTTGCTTATCTACCATGACTGCCGAATTCAGTGGTGTTTTCAGTTTACTTGAACCATAACATCCCTTTAAGCAAATGTTTTTTTAGTGAATTTCATTGTGTTTTTAGTAGCGCAACTTAACCATAACGTCCCTTTAACAAAGTTTCTTTTACTGAATTTTCATAGTTTTTTAGTAGCACAACTTAACAATAATAACTTTGACTTTATGTATATATTATATGGAACATACTGAACCCTTTGTACTGAATTTGACGGTCCGCAGGACATGTTTGGACAACAGTACCACCACCTAAAAACTCTGGGGAGGTATGTGTAATAGTTATATCATAACATAGGAACATTTACACAAATTCATCAAAGCAGCACACATACAAAAGTATATGTATAATACTTAAAAATGTGTACCCATATATGTAACACACTAACCATTCATGTAAATACAATATGTTTTAAAATGGAATATACCAAAAAGAAGATAAAGTGGCTTCCACCATAATTACCTCACAGACGCTCCACAACCAACAGCAAGACCAGACGTATACACTACTGATTACATATCTCACCAGACATTAGTAAGTGCACTTCTTTTTACTCATATATTTATAAACTTTCTATATTAGAAAAAAAAAAACATATTACTTTTTGTTTTCTCACAGAAATGTGTAGTACTCTCGACTGGCTAGAGGAGCATTTCCCACGAGAGGAAATGTTAGAAAATAGTCCACCTAATGGTAACACTTTTTACTATATAAACAATTAATAAATATTATTTTGTATACATTTAACATATACTTTTTTTTATTACAAGACCATACAAAAATTCCAAGCAATCTCACAACAACAATCAGAGGATATCACTCTACAGCAGATTAATCAAAAAATGGACGACTATTATTGCAAACTTTTATGGATTTGAAAAACTTTGTGGAAAAATTATGTGAAACCCCCAACAGCACACCATTGTCCAACCTGCACTTGTCCCCCCTCACCCTATCCCACGCAGTTAACCCCAAACCCTGTCTATGGACCAAAGCGTTTCGATGAGCTTTCCTTCCCTTCTTTCACCTGATCCCAGTTATCTAGAAATCCCTAATTCTCCTGTTTTTGTTTCCGTTTCTGCCCCACCTTCCCAGTCATAATTTATATATATATATGAAATAAAGTTACTTTTTCTTATATTGTGTTGTAATTACTTTCAGTTCCTTGTGATAAAACCAATTTAGGTGTCCACGGACACCACGGTTGTTCGGAAATGTTCGTAAAGAAACGAAAATGTGACTGTCCTGAGGACACTACATCTGTCCGTAATGTTCTCATGCAAGTTGAAAATGTTCTAAGAACACTCGTAGTGTCCTGAAATGTTCGTAAATAAACGAAAATGGAGGTGTCCTTAAGAACAATATGCCTATTCGTAGTGTTCGATAGCAAGAAGAAACTGTTTAAGAACACTTGTGGTGTCCTGAATTGTTCGTAAATAAACAAAAATGGAGGTGTGCTTGAAACGCTATGTCTGTCCGTATTGTTAGCAAATAAATTAAACTGTGCTAAGAACAAACGGCTGTCCGTAACTGTTCGTTTTACATGTGACGCACTTTTAATTAGTTCAGGACCCGAACACTGTCCGCAGAACATCAACACGCATGCGCAAACAATGTCCGTACATTGGTGTCCTGCGGACGACCGCTACCTTAGCGAACATGCTCACAAAACAATCATGTGACCGCGCCCACGCTCATCTCTGCTCTAAATGCGGACCCTGTTCGTGTCCCCGACCAGTTTAAAAAGTACATTTCCAGTAATCCACAATATTTCTCATTAAAAAATCACCATACCACAAATCCCACATACTAATCCTAACTTTCCACATAGTTTTTGTGACTTTTTGAACCTTTTTTGATGTTCGATCTGTCTTGCGGAGGCGCGCATGTCCGCGACCGCGCACAAGCACCCCGATATAAGACCACGCCCTAGAGCGCATTCTCATTGTGTTTCTGACTATTCCACAGAGCACACTGCATTTTGCTGCATACTTTGCAGATTTTGAGATTTCCATCTCCAAGCCTATGACATCCATGGCTCGACTATTACCACATGGTGCTACATCTGCCTCAGCACCACCCCCCCCCTCCACCACCACCATTTCCCCAAGGGCCTGAAGAGGGGAACAGGAGTGAGGATACAGAGGAGGAAGAAGAGGATGACGAGAATGAGGTAGAGGAAATCCCTACTACCCGCCTCGGCGTGAATCTTGGGTGTTGGCGGTTGTTTACCATTCATGGAAACGGTCCTAAGTCTCATGCGAACCGTGTCACCTGTAATGAGTGCAAAATGGTACTCAGTCGCGGGAAGCATGGTTCGTATAGCTTTGGACCACTACCATGAAGCGACACTCTGCGCTCATTCCACACTGGGGCCATTCGCAAGGTTGTACCTTGCGAGAAGCGTAGTAGGTTGATTGCCTCTACTTCATCCTCCGTTCCTGATCCTGTCACCACAAGGAACACCTCTGTGGGACAGCGTCTTCCTCAAGCTGCCTCACAGGCCATACAGAATTCTGATGACCCTTACCTTTCGAGGGTCACAGTTGTATGTGTGTACTGTGACACAGTACTCTGCAGGGGGAGCGACTTCGGAGTGCTTTTGAGACTATCGTCTCAGAGCACCAGAAGACCTGCTCACTACCCAAATAAAACCCACTCTACATCTTCCTCTCTCAGCTCGCCCTTTCTTATCCCTTTGGTTGGTGTCCCCCCTTTACCCTCCTTTCCCTCCTCTCTAGTGTGTCGTGTATAAAAAAGAACAAAAAAATACAAAATAACAAAAATCAAAAAAAAAATAAGGCTCTTTTCAGAGCCGCCTTTCACAGTTAAAAATAGAAGTGAAGATACATAAAGCATAGCCATTTCCATTTCGTGAAAGTCCGCGGACGGTCCGCAAACAGAAAAACAATTGCATTGCTACCCTATTGAAACCAATGCATTTTTCTCTAACAGGAAGTGGTGGCTCTGAAAAGAGCCTTTGGGAGGTGTTTGAATGTAAAACATTTTAACTACGTAAGACGTACTTCAAAACGAATGCTGTATTTCTAAAAAAGGTCGCAATGCATTTTGTACATTTCCACATGTGGGAATCCAAGATCTATAGATACTCCACAGCTTTCTGCATGCACCTTCAACCAATGAATTCATGAGTCTCCCAAAATCCATACAATCTGTGTTTTGAAACACTCAGCCAAAGCTATCTGTTCTTCTCTCTGCAAAAACAATATCTGAGAAAACCTCTCCTAGCACAACACACTCACTAAACTTTACTGACAATCCCTTGCTTCATCCGATCTCCATTTCCATACCTTTCCCTCCCCAAATTCCCGGATGTAATACGCGGTGTCCTAGAACTACCTTTAAAACTACCGCCATGTCCGCGAACGTATCGTAACATGTAGCAGCCCTTCTACCATTTAGATTCACTCTCTCTGCCATTCCTCATTGGATGTAGCTAAGCAATCACATTACCAGTCCACTTAATCAAATCCAATAACTTACATGTAACTGCATTCGTCATAGAGCAGCACTACAATGTACGGTTGTATCTCTCGGGATACAAGTCTCATACCATTGACAACCACGATCTACGAGAAATACTATACCAAATCTCCAATATTTCTACTTGCAGCTTGTCCATATCCATTATACGATGAACAGAAAGTACAGGTTATGCATATTTTTACACAGTACATGAACACATTTCTAACCACTTTTACCTTTCTTATAATCTGAAAAAATTGAATGACAATCATTGTTTCATTGTCCTAAAATGACCTGTCACTTACAAACCTTTATATCGTTTTAATTTCATACCACACACACATGCAAATTACTATTAAAACTAACATTTTTGAAATAAAATATATACACGACAATATAATCACACCAAAATAACATACACACTCTATGATCAAATCTCAAACAATAATATTTGTACAAACACATTAATTGGTTTTTAATTTTTTCGTTTATATAAGTACTTACATACATTTTATAGGACAAGCAGACTATGACATTCACTCACTGTTACGTGCAAAAGCAGCATGACACATAGCTCTCACTCTCATATGCTTTTGGCGGGTGTCACCCACCTTGTAAAGGACCTGACTCACCGCCAAGCCTCCTGCAACGCCCATTCATTCCAATAGGGCGTCTCACCCGTCAAAAACAAAATCAGGTGATTTCACCCGCCTTTGCAACACACATGGTTGAGAGCTATGATGACAATGACTCACTATTACGTGGAAAAGCTTAGTTGCAAGAATAGTGGTATACGTTAGTAGATTATGAATTCCACAAACCATAGTAAAGATATTTTCTTTCCTACTCTTAGTCATAATATAGTTTTAATGGTTTTCAGGAAGGCGCTGAGCTTTTCAATTTAAAACAATCTATGTCTAAAATGAAAACAGTGCTATATAGCAACCAAATTACTATTTTTTTTCTTATTACAATTGCAGTGAAGCCCATTCTCCTGAATAGAAGCAGCTGATTTTTTGATTTTACAAAAGAACAACTAAGAAGCAAACTACTCATTTTTTGAAAAAAAATAGGTAGATGTTACCATATTGATTTGATTTTAACTCACACCACTGTACGGTGCATTCATGGGTATTTCTGTGCCTAAAAATAGAGATTCTGCACCATTCTGACCAAAAATCCCCCCCTGGTCTTAACAGTGATCTCCTGTCAGAATGGCCCTCAAATTCCTATTTTTCGGCACACAAATTCCCAACTCAGCCACTAGAATGTAGATGTTGTGGAACAAACAACTGTTTTTAATTGTATAGCTTATACCTATAATTATTTTATTCTTCTCCACACCACCGGCTTTACTTTTTTCTGTGTCATCTGAACCCCATTTTAGTAACACATAAATTGAAGAATACCCATCCCTAGTAGTTCAACTTTCACAATTCACAATCACACACCATTACATACATCTTTATCATCTTACTCAAACAATCATGCACAACAACACACATGCATTGCAGAAAGCCCCAACCCATACCTTCTGTATTTTTGTCAACAGACGCTAAGAATGCCACCAAAAAAGCAACTCCGTAGAAAGGATGCAGAGTTGAGCAAATGAAAAGAAAAGTCTCCAACATAAACACCCATCTATAGCAGAATTTGTAAAAAACGTTGAAAACAAGAGCTAATACAGTCATGTTGTGAAACAGAAGAAGTTTCTAGTGCAAAAACGTTGCCTCCTCTATCACAAGTTAAACGACCCAAAAACTATTAACAGAAAATCAATTATCACTACAAATAAAACGTCTTTCTATAAATCTTGATATAGTTACAAGTAAGCATACCAAGAAAAGTATATTAGCCAAAATGTTCCGTCACAAAGTCCTTCAAAATCTGATAAAAACAGGAGAGAAACCAGTTCAACACTTCAAACCTATCGTAGGAAAGTAATCTTAGAAGCGTTGATAGACAGTGCAATATCTTCTCAAAAGAAACATAATTTATTTGTTGTGTTAACAAAAATTAAAACCACTAACAAAACTAATAACTACATTTCAAAAAAGACTTCTCAATATAAACGAAAATGTGAACAGAAATAACTTCTTAAATATCTGTGGAGGTGAATGGAGTCACACTACAACCACAGAACCATACTTTAATGAAGAAGCGTACAAAACAAAAGCAAACAAATACAATTGCCATACATAGCAGTTGTGTCGAGTTTATGAAAAAGTTAATAATACCATAATGGAACAAGAAGTACTCCTTACAAAAAATTGCCCTGAAAAACTTAGATTTACCCCTCCATTCGACTGAATCAGAACATCTAATTTACACATGGCCATGCACGTCAATGTGTAACATTCCCAAAAAAGAATTCAAATCTTTACGCCTATTCCTCAATCAATATGTGAAAAGCAAAGACAAAATCAAAATTAAATATACTGCAAAGTATGGATGCTTGTCCAGTACGCAAGCACACAGGACTGCAAGGGACATTGGCCTGCATATCAGGAGCTACTTGCAAAACCAACCTCCATGATATCAAAGGATATCAACACATCATGCAAGTATAAGAAATCTAGTTTATATACTGTATTATGCAAAAAGTCCTGCTTTTAGCACTAGCCAATTTAAATAACATTCTTCTACATGGTACGCCAAAAGACCTACTAGAAGAAATCGAGTATATACAGAAAAAAAATATTTTGGAAATGAAAACCCACTTACAATTATGTCAACCAACTTCGTAACAAATCTGCACATGGCAACCTTTCACTACACACATACAAAAAAGAAATACTAAAATTTTCAAAGCACTTCAGCTGAAGTACCAACCACGTGTGTGTATGTTGCCGCAGAACGTGTTATAAAAGTAACACAAAAAACTATAAGACCTTTCATACAAAATAGAAGACAATGAAATTCTTAAATGGTTTAATTAGCTCTCTACCTTATAGCAGAAAACAAATACGAAATAAACTGACCCCATAATACTTTGCAGTTACTGCACTACCAAACTTGACAAACAACCAAACTCCTTCACGTGCTATCTCAAAATAACGTTGGAATTACATCCACTACCAAAACTCCTTCAACAACTATTAATTTATATGAGAGCATCATAATTCAAACGTTCATTCCATTTCAAGCAATAATAACGCCTTCAACCAAAAAACTGCAAAATTACCTCCCCTGAATTAGTGAAAGGTATTTGTGGAAAAGTAGTGTATTTACCATTAGATCTAAAAGAAACATTGTGCACACTCTAGGAGTGCAACGTCCAATGCAACAATCTTTAATTATCTTGGTAAATGGAGTACCTACAAAAACAAAAAAATTTGGCAACAACTGGTAGATTTACAAAAGGTTAGAGAAGCCCTGCAATATCTCAAAGAGAATAATGATTATTACAAAGAAATTAATATCGAAGAAAACTTGAAAGATACAAATGAAATAATTCAAGAGACACAAGAAACTGGTCAATTTGAGCTCCTAGATCCTGCTACAATAGCAAACACTTTAGACCATTATACAATTTACCCATGCACTGGAAACGTACCAAATGCGTCAAACAAAAGGATCACCAATTAGCATATGGGACAAAAGTATAAAAGCACGTGCTTTTCCTCTACTCTTTCCTACTGGCAAAGGAGGAAGATACGATCATAGACCTGTTCAAATATCAGCATCAGAATATCGCTCATTACGAATGTATTCTGAAGATCCCAGATTTTGACAAAATGTGGAATACATATTCCACCTACTCTTTGAAAGTGAACTAACAACTTTATGTTACGGAGGTGCACACATATTAAAATCAGGATCACACTTTCAAAATATGACAGCCACCACAATTATTACAAAAGGTTCAACAAAAAGATGAGTTTTACAGGCAAATTCTTACAAATCTATTAGCAAATATTGCAAGGTACTAAAGAGTACTGTTTCAACGCCATGGAGATGTACGTTGTATGATCAGAAACCTTGGCCCACCCACTTGGTTTTTTACATTAAGTTGCGCAGAATATGCATGGGAAGATTTTCATGCTTTCCTACGCATATCAAACGAAACAAAACAAACATAGATATACTCACACCTGGAGAACTTTGTTCTCAGGATCCTGTTAATGTTTCTAGATATTTTCACCATCACTTCATTGCTATGCTGCATTTTATTTGTAATAAAAACTGTTCCTCCCCTTGGAGAGTGCAACACTTCTTTGGAGAAAGAATACCAAGCCAGAGGAGCGCGCACATGTCCACATGCTTTTATGGATTAAAGATGCTCCTAAATTTGGTCAAGACAGTGATGCCACTGTTTACAGTTTATTTGAAAATATGTCACTTGTGAAATTCCGTCAGAATCCACAAATAGTGATCTTCATGCAAAAATCTTACAATTCCAAAGACACAAATGTGGCAAATATTGTCGTCGCAAATACAAAAACAAAGGGAAATACTACACCAAATGCCGATTTGGTTTCCCTAGACCAGTTACAAATACAGGTCAAGTGAACAACCTCATGTCTTCAGTTAGACATAGTGTTAAAGGTAATTCACCTAAAAATACATATTGCATAAAAAGAAAAGAAGAAGAAAAATATATCAGTGATTACAATGCAATCATTGCCCACTTGTGGAATGCAAACATAGATGTGCAGTACATTGCAGACAATTCTACTGCAGTTGCACGATATGTCACAGCATACCTAACCAAATCAGAAAAGACAGAGCTCCAAGACCTCTGGAATGACCTGTCATCAGATAAAACAGTGTCTCAGAAATTATACAGCTTGGGCATAAAAATGCTGTCCCATAGAGAATGTGGATCCTATGAAGCAGCTGATCAATTAACAGGTACTGTATTGTATGGTAAATCTGCAAATATATTATGGCTAAGTCTTGGTCCAGCTAAATCTAGAAAATGAGTTCTAAAATCATACGAAGATATAGAAACAATAGCCAAACATGATCCCAACAACCAAGACATTTTAAAAAACAATTTATTGGACACATACTACCGAAACAGGAGTACCACTTTGGAAACCATGTGTCTATACCACATAGCCCAAAACTACACATACAAAAATAATATAAAACCTGATGAGCAAAACCGTAAATACAAAGTGACAAACTGTGATGGCAGCTTAGTAAAACTCACCAAACCAAATTTAATTAATCATATCAAATTGTCATTAAAGACTCCTCAACATAAAGACATATATTACATGTCCCTGCTACAACTCTTCAAACCATGGAGAAAAGAAGAAGAAATACTAGATACCTATGACTCATATGAAGACGCTTTCAAAGCCAATGAAAGCAGTATAACTGATGTAAACTTTGCACAGTACAAAACAATGTTGCACAATGAACAGCAACACGAAGAGGAACTCCAGGCCCAACTAGATAAGGACACTCCTGACAGTAGTCAACCTTCTGTCACAGGAAGCCAAGAACCTCTGGGAGAACCACTAATAACAAATGAGGCAGAATTAGCTATGATAGAAGTAGAAAACACCATGTGTCACTATGAAGATAAAGAAGACTTAACTACACTACAATCAAAACTAAACAAAGAGCAACGTAGCATTTTTCAAGAAATAACAAAAGAAATTGCACATGGTGTGCAATATGAAAACAAAGAATGCACCTGCCAAAATTACAAACCTATATTATTGTATGTCAGTGGTGAAGCTGGTTCTGGCAAAACATTCCTAATCAAAATCATTAGTAAGTTCCTTCAACAATTGACACACAACAAATTGTCAGCTGTTGTCACTGCCCCCACAGGTTTATCTGCCTACAACATAGGTGTTGTCACTTTACAACGATTACTACTCCTGCCAATAGAACTCCAAAACAAGTTAGATTATTACAAACTTTCTGCAGAAGCTGCAATGGAAGTACGCAGAGTATTGAAACAAATGAAAATGCTACTAATAGATGAAGTGAGCATGGTGTCCAACCTAATGTTGGCTTTGATTCACCTCAGATTACAAGAAGTACTCAAAACAAACTATGAAGAGCTCTTTGCAGGAAAACACATAATTGTTTTCAGAGATCTTCTTCAATTGACAACTGTAAAAGGTGAGCCTATTTTTAAAACATTAGGACACAAACTCTGCCGTAAAACTGTTGGCAGCATTGGAAATGTCAACCTTTGGCAACATTTCCAATACAGAGAATTAACATAAAACATGCACCAATCTACAGATCTCACTTATGCCAACATCTTAAAAAGTATCAGAGTTGGTATAGTTTCTAGAGAAGCAGAAGCAATATTGAAAACCCGGCACATTCATGCACTTTATGGTTATAATGCATGTGCTACAGATGTTACGGAACAATTAGTCCACAAAAATGTCAATTGTATGGCCTTAATGCCAACTCTTGCAAGCTGTTTCAAATTCAATGAAATAATGTTAAGCAAAGAAATGCAACCAATTATGGAAATTAGCGCCACAGAAAAACTAGATGTACATGGAATGACACTACCCATGTGTGACCAAGCCACAGCAAGACTAAATAGTTTAGAAAAATCAATCGCAAACACAGCAGGCTTGGAAAAGATATTAAAATTATCCTTAAATTGCAGAGTAATGCTTAAACGTAACCTTGACGTGGACCAAGGACTAGTTAATGGAGCACTGGGTACAGTTGTTGGCTTTCAAACATACCCACATGACAACAAAATTCAGTTTGTCAATATTTTTTTGACAAACTTTCAGAAGTAAAAGAATAGGACGCTCAACAGCTCGATTCCTTCTCTTCAAAGACATGTATGTATACAGAGAACAATTTTCTCTAACTCTTGCGTACGCAGTCACAATTCATAAATCACAAGGTCTTACCCTAGACAAAGCAATGATAGACATTGGTAACACAGTCTTTAAAGAAGGCATGAGCTACGTAGCACTGTCACGCCTATGTACAATTGACGGTCTATTTCTAATAAACTTTGATGCAAGTAAAGTAAACGCTGATATTCCTTGCATTTTAGAATACAATAGACTTCGTTCACTATACACCCCCCATCTACAAACATATCCTGTTCCACAAAAAGGAAAATGTTCTAAAAGAAAACTAAATCAAACAGAAATGCAACAGGATGTCACTGCAAATCCTCCAAAGAGAGTAAAAGAAACTAAAACTTCATCAAGTACCACAAGCAAAAAAGAATCAATTAGGGAAAGTAAACCAGGTACTTCTTCAAAGAAGGAAGACAAACTCCAAAAAAAGCAGTTAGATACAGAACTACCTGGACCATTTAAATTCTCAAATATAGTTGATGTAAGTTGCTACGCAAATGTAGCAATGAATATTCTATTTCAATTACCACCAATTGTTGACAACATTTACTTACACAGTACAGACCCATTGTGTTTGCAAATGTTAGTACTTCACAGAAATGCAGCAAACAATCCTGACAACACGTATAGTGTTTATGGAATAAGACAACAATTGGACTACTGTGCTGGAATGGTGAAATTCACTATAAACTCACAGGAAGATCCACAAGAATTTCTAATGTACTTACTATTAGTAATGGAAAACAAAAACATACCTATAAATGAAATCTTCCAGATTTCATACATGTGGAAACATACATGCACTCTCTGCAACAATGTGACACAAGAACAAATCCCCAATGAGCGCTTTGTCTATATATCACTACCTAATTGTGAATCCGTTCCATTTCAGCAACTTGTACAAAATGCAAACCACGGTAGATTATGTTCTACCTGCAATTCGGATAATCGCTCCACGTTACTAATACATACACATAGTAAATACGTAATACTAATGCTTCTACGTTACAATGCAGATGGTACGAAAAACAACTGCAAGATGACTGGATTCACACATGGTCAAATATCACTTGGTAGGAAAACCTTCACAACAATAGGTATAATCTACCACGCAGGAGCCACAACCAACTCAGGGCACTACACTGCATATATAAAAAAAAAATGTGGATGGTTTGAATGTAATGATAGTACCGTTACTCTAAAGCAGAGATTACCAGCTAATCTTACAAACGCGTATTTAATGTTCTTAAAACCAAACTTTGATAACTGAACTGTGCTTAAACCTTAAGTACACTTGTAGTAAAAAAATATAAACTGTCACAATATTTCAAAACCTATCTAACTGCCCAAAGATTCTACAACAACTAATCAGATAAATTAATACCACTCAAATAGAGCAAAAAATAGACAGTTAGAATACGCCAATTAGTATCTAACTGTCCCAAAATTTACAAATATGCAAACAGATAAATCAATACCACGAAATTATATCAAAACATAAACAGTTAGAATACACCTACTGGTATCTAACTGGACCAAAATTTTACAATATCCAAACAAATACCTAATATCTTACTGCTCACAAAAACTGGAACAATCCAATGCATAAAGCACTAGGCAGAAAGAACAAGTAAACGCAGAAAACAAACAGATAAATAAACTGTAGCATAACAGAAAAAGTTTTTTTTTTTAATCCAACATGGATTTTTTTTCTCCTACAGAGCCAATGATTTTAGCAACAAACACAGAAACTTTGCACATTGCACAGTACTCTGGTTTGTAATCTACTAAATATGAGGGTCAATAAAAAGAAAGAAAATGTTGATTGTACAATGTAATAAGTCATTGGGCCTCATTATGAGTTAGGCGTTAAGGGTTTTACGGCGCCGACACTTAACGCCTGATTACAAGGTCCCTTTGCGGGATGGTGATTTTAACGTCTGCTTTTTGCAGGCGTTAAAAACCATACAGCAAAGGGACCTTGGTGCTAAGTACGGTGCCGCAATTTGCGGCACCGAACTTAGCGCCTTCCCAATTCCCAGTATGCCCTATGGGGCAAAAATGGGAATGGGGAAGGGCCATGGCGGAAGGGGGAATTACCACTCCGCCAACCTCGGAATGGGGTGGTAATTCCCCATTCCGCCATGGCGGAGTCGGAAAGTTACCGGCATGGACCATGGTGCTATTAGCACCATGGTCCATCTGCAGGGTCGTAATGAGGCCTATTATAAAATACTAATACTAACATGCTATTTTCTTTTATTACAGAAATGAACAAGAAAAACATGGACTCCCGTTACTGTACTGTAACTTGGTAACTGGGAGAGTCAGAGCTGGGGTGGATGGAGCTGCAGCTGCCCCTGCAGCCTCGCCACCCTGCCTACTCGGAGCAGCAGATGACATAGCTGCGGTCTGTGGCCTGCCAATGAAGTGATAAACCATGTGCACAGGGAAGGGAAACGAAGAAATGTTGTTTCTAAACAAGCTTTACAATGCTATAAACAATGTTCACTGGGATGGGAAAATGTTCTTCTCAAGTGGTCCTGACACAAGGAACAAAACTCGAGGTTCACCATGGTTCAAGGCACTAGGATGCATGGGTTCTGAGATATTTACACTGCAATGCACCACAACAAACTGCACCAAACCAGAGTGAGATGGAACAGCAACCAACATGATCATTCATATTAAACAATTAATGAGAGTGTTATCATGTCTGTCTAGAGAACTGGATCAGAGAATGGGTACGTCTGCTAGTATATAATAAAGATAATGGTCAACTAAGCACTGTGGAACATTTCATTTGGGGATAAGAGTACCAGGCACATATGCATATGTTTTTGTGGATTACATGGTCTCCTCAGTTTGGTAAAGAAAGTGATGCATGTGTGCTTGGAATTTATAAAATAATATGTTACTTGTTCCATTCCTTCTCAGCATGTGAAGGCTGATCTATGGGACGAGGTGGAATGATTTCAAAGACATGCAAATGGCAAGTACTGTCAAGAAAATATAATTAGAGAAAAGTACTACACGCATAGCAGATTTAGCCTCTGAAACCAGCTGGTCGAGTAAATAGTCTAATGTTATCTGTTTGATGCCATTTCACTGTTAAGTCAGTGAGGAATATGTGTCAATTAAAGAGATATCGGGAATGCCAATTCATTAATGATTACACTCATGCCATTGCTCAGCTTTGGATTCCAAATACTGATATACAGTATATTGCTGATGATACAACAGCTGTTGTTCATTATGTTATAGCATACATGATAAAAGCATTAAAGAGTAATGCAGCTGAAGTGAGGACAGATTTAAAAGTGAACAAAAGTTGTAGTCACAAACCTCTAAGCTTTTGTCTGAGGATGCTCTCACATAGATAGTGTGGAAGCTACAGAGCTGCAGATTGGCTAACTAGTTTGCCTCTATATTGACATAGCATTAATGTACTATAGTTAAATCTTGGCCCAGTTACTACTAGAAATCAGGTACTGAAGCCTTTGAGTGAAATTGAGCAGTTAGCCTTAACAGTACCCAATAGTAAAGAGATTCTGAAAACCAACTTGATTAATACCTATTATCCAAGTAGGTCTGTAGAGTTGGAGAATGTTTATATGAAGTATCAGAATGCTACCATTATTGAAATATTAAACAAACAATAACAGCGGATGTTTTAAAGTACATGGATGTACTGGTTGTCTAGTGAGACATGAAAAGTCAAATCTCATCAACCACGTGAAACTGCCTTGCTAAACTGCAAGTAGAGGGGAATTATTGTATTCATGCCTTTTGTAGTTGTTCTTCCCATCACGAGCAGAGAGTGATTGCTTGAAAGATTTCAAACATTTGAACAATCATGTTATGCTAACACAAGAGTTAATTAGCCCAGATTTGAGCAGTACTTAGAGTTACTGGAAAAATATCTACATCAAGAAGAACTTGTGGCTGCTGAATTGGCAAAAAATGATTGTGAAGGCAGTCAATATTCTGCAGTAAGTAGTCAAAATGTATTAGGCGAGCCAATTATTGAAACTGATGTTGAGCTCACTAAGGAAGAAGTAGAAAGTGCAATGTAACAAATTAAAGTGGCAGATGCAAATTACGCTACCTTAGTAACTAAACTCAATGTAGAGTCAGAGGCAATTTATTGTAAAATCAGAGATATGTTCTTGCACGGTTTACAACATGACAAGCATGAATGTCCTTGTGTCCAGTAGAAACCTCTATTGATGTATGTTAATGGAAAAGCAGGAATAGGAACATCTTTTTTAAATCATGCATTGAGAACAATGATACAAAATGTAACCGATTTCTCTCTGTCAGGTATTGTAACTGCTCCAACAGGTACATCAGCAATCAATATAGGATATAGGAGGTGTTACTTTGCATCGATTGTTGATGCTAATAGTAGAGCAGGATAACAAATTAAAGTATCAAAAACCTGTATCAAGTGCAGAACAAGAAGTAGGAAAAGTTCTATCAAAATGAAATACCTTGGTTGTAGATGCAGTAAGCATGGTGTCTAACTTGATGCTAGCTTTCATTCACTTGCAAATGCAAGATGTCTTGAAGATTGACTATGATGGTTTGTTTGGAGGTAAACATGTCCTTATTTCCAGCGATTTGTTACAATTAACTCCTGTGAAAGGTCAACCAGTTTGCAATGTAAGGATAGTCAAAAAACTATAGGTAGCATTGGTAATGTTAACCTTTGTAATTACTTTATATTACAGGAACGTACCATTAATAAAAGGCAATCTGCAGACTTAGAGCATGCAGAAATGCTAAGTAGGATTTGTATAGGTATCCTTGCAGAGAATATGAAAGCAGTCTTAAAAGGGAGTCTGATTTCTAACATGGTTCACACAGGTTGCACTGCGCCTGATGTCATGTTGACTCTTCAAGAAAAGAACATTTCTTGTGTTGCTTTGATGTGTAACAAGTTCAACTCTACAATTCTGTTCTCTGAGAAGCAAGACATTTTAGAAATAAAATTGTGCAATGCTTTAGATGGTCATTGTATGCCATTGTATGCCATTAGTTAAATAAAAGAGCAAAGGCTTTATTAATTAAATTAGAAAGTTCAATTTCTAAAACCGCAGATCTAGAATCGGTTTTAAAACTGTGCATCAATGCATGAGTAATGTTGAAGAGGAACTTGAATAATGTAGCCCTGCCACGTGTAAAACATATCGAAGGTTTATTTTTAATAAACTTTGATGAAACAAAAGTGACAGTTGACATTTCTTGCATTGAATAATATAATATATTTCAAGTGATGTATGTTCTTCATCTTGACCTTATACTTTTACGTGCTAATCACTTAGCAAGGAAAAATAAGGTACCAGTGAAGCTACTTTCAAATGAAGTGGTTTCTCTCAAGATTACAAACAAGAGAATCTAGCCATGTTGGAAGGTCATACAAATATGAAGTACTCCCACTGTAGATTTAGTAATCAAACAGGAGTTGAATGCTATTCCAAAGCACCTTTGTGCATGCTGTTACAAAAGATACCACTGATGCAAGAAATAGCTTCAACAGAAGACACACAGCTGTGTTTGGAACATTCAATTCTTAAAGTATCTGTAGCTGAAAGACCACACAATACACATTTGGCAATATTAATCCAAAATGTTGTAGCTGTTGCAAGTAGAAGTGAACATTTGTGCCAAATAACACAGAAAGGTAGTCAAGAATGTTTTATTTTCAATGTGCTACTGCAGTGAGAACTTAGGGTAAATAGATTTGTACACATTTCTTATGAGTGGAGGCAGAAGTATCGGCAATGTAACAAAGACCATACTACTCAGGATATTTCAGAAAGGGTTTCACAATATCCTATCCCAGATCAGAAAAGTGTGAATGTTTTGGATCCCGTAAGAAAAGCTTTTCATAATATGCAATGCAGTGACTGTGGTTATAATTTACAGTCTACACTGCAAAATCTACTTGTTAATACATACCTCTTAATTATGTCTCAAAGATATAGTATAGGAAAATTAACACGTCGATATTGAAATTTGTCCATAGTCAAGATTCTATTAGTAAAAAAACCTTAAAAACATGTGGCATTATTTTTCATGAGGGAGCATTCATTCATTGTGGACATTTCACTACATGAGTGCGTAGAGCAGCAGACTGGCTTGTCTACAATGACTCTATAGTCACACACGAAGCTAGATTGCCAAAGGGTTTAAAGAATGCTTATTTAATGTTGTTAGAACCAAAGTTGTAAAATATGTTTCATATTCTTTTTCAATATATACATGTAAAATATATATTTGAAATGAGAGAAAAGGGTAAAAAATGTTTTTTGTTACTCGTTTTCAATATTAAATCTATACAAAATAAATGTATATATAAAAATAACAAAGAAAACAGCATTCTACAATTTTCTAAGTGGTTGCATGGACATTATTTTGAGTGTTAGGGAGCGTAGATATTTACATCTGAAACAAGTAAACAGTTCTATCTATCTATCTATCTATCTATCTATCTATCTATCTATCTATCTATCTATCTATATTAATTTTTGTATAGCGCTCAATTGCCTGAAGGCCTCAGAGCACTCACAGTGACAGAGACAGACAAAAAATCATGAAGGTCAAGCAGCAGGGGAATCGGAGGACGAGAGCAGGAGATTAGAAGGCAAGAAAGAGGGCAATTACTCAGTGCCCTCAACAAATAACCAGGTCTTCAGCAGCTTTTTAAAGGAGTCAATGGATCCACAGTTCCCTCATAAACAGAGGCAGTGAATTCCAAATCTTGGGAGCCCAGAAACTGAAGTTAATGCTGCCAACTCTTTAGGAGTTGGCGAGGTTGGACCAGCTCTTGATTTTTGTTGGACAATAGATTTATTTTGATGGGTGCTTTCTGTATTTTATCAGCAAAATATTTGTGAGTTGTACCAGAAAGACATTTGAAGATCATCATGGCACTTTTGAATTTAATTCTATGCCCAACTGGAAGCCAGTGAAGCTTCCTTCTCTCTGCTAATATGTTTACGTACTTACTAAGGCCATTTACTGCTCTAAATGCTCCATTCTGAACAGTTTGGAGTTTTCTTATGTTGGATTTAGAAGTGCCCATCAGGAGGCTGTTGCAATAGTTAAGTTTGGAATCAACTATAGTGCCAGCTACGTTAGCCAGATTGGGTTTAGAAAGATATGGACACATTTGCCAGAGAAGTTTGGAGAAAAAGGTAGACTTAAGGTATGAAACGTGCCTTTTAAATGAGCGATGAGAATCCATAAAGACACCTAGCATTTTTACATGATCAGAAACCAAGATGTTGCTGTTGTTGATTTTAAAGCTTCGATAGTTGTCATCTAGATTTTTTAATCTCTGAGTTGTACCGATTATCATGAGCTCAGTATTGGCCTCATTAAGAGCTAAGGAATTAGAAGGTTGGAGGTAGATGAAAAAAAAAAACTGCACAGTTTTAAAAAATAAATGAGATGCGATCACTAATTAGATTTTTATCGAAGGATTTAGGTCCATACACGTCATCAGGAGTTGGGCGGAACTGTAAAAATGTGGCTGTAATCCTATTACTGCTGCATTACTGCAGCACCCAATCCTGCTTTCGGGTAAACTCACAGCATTTACCTTCAGCTCTGAGCTGGAAGGGAATGTGTTCAATTTCTGCCCATTTTAAGCACAATTGCCACGGCACAATTACTGCTGTGGTAATTGTGCCAATAATGCCCCATTGAGTCCAATGGATTCAAAATAAATGGGGATTTACTGTGCCACTGGAACTTGTGATACAGTGCTAACAATGCCGGACCAAGTTGCGGTAACACTAATTGTACTGGCCGGTATCCCGCAGATTTACGCCAGGATACCACCCACTCCTAATAGAGCCCAAAGGGCCTCATCAGGAGATGCGCGCAGTGGTAAAAATATGATGGTAACACTCTTACCGCCTCATTACCGCTCCACCCAATCCCAAGTTGGGGGGAAAGTCATAGCATTAACCTCCAGGTCTGAGCTGGAGGTGAATGTGCTACCTTTCTGCCCATTTTTGGCACAATTACCATGGCGCCATTACTGCAGTGGTAACAGCACCAAAAAGGCCCCATTGAGTCCGACGGACTCAAAATAAATGGGATGGCGGCGCTGTTGAACAGCCAAGGAATATGGCTGCTTAGCCCGGAGCTCCATTCACCGGCGAAACACTGAGCAGGACAGTGGCAGCTCTGTGTTCGGGAGAATTCTGATAAATGTGCTAATTCCCTTCAATTTAGAGACCCCCAGAATCTTTGCTGGATTTTGAGGATTTGAATTTTTCTACCTGGAGAAAGTGTGGGCCTTTTTTCCCACTCTCTTGTGTATTTTCATGTGTGTGTTTACTCTTGTGTTCTTTGATTATGGAGTTTTAGACAACTCCATAGGCATCATTGTTTCGTTTGTGTGACACAGCACTCTCAGTGCAGTGACACAGGGAAGCCTTTTAGGCTGTCTGAAGGTTTCAATACTTTCTCTGGGATAAACTACTGTTTCCCAGAGAAAGTAAAGTGAAATTGACTTTACTAGTCTTTTCAAATTCCTAGACCCAGCACAACCTATCTTACAATAGACACTCCTGTGTCTAGAAACTCATGTAGCAGTCAAATGCTACCCTTTCCTCTCAAAACGGCTGGTGGCAGTGGTTTTACAACTAACTACCATGATTTTTCCCGACCGTGAACATCGGCAGCGTTAAATCGAGGGAGCCATGTTTTTCAATATGGCGTCTGCGCCTCCTTTGTTTAAACAGGTCACGGTCTTCTTTTTTCACCATTTCTTTTGGAAAGGACTGAAGACCGCCTCTGGTGCCTGAGTGTCTGGTGTGGGCATGAAGTGAGGGAGGTGCCCGAAACTCACTGTGCTTAGTCTCCTAGGAGACCCAAATGCACTCTGGTGTGAGTGTCAGCTACGCTGGAATGAATGTGAGAGAACTAAATAAAAGGCAAGTCTCTTGGCTTGGAAGGCACTGTCGACCACTGGAATGGAATAACTGAAGACGGCTTGAAGAGGACGGCTGCTGCACTCCTGGACCATTGGTTTGCTCGGTGAAGCCCTGCTGCAGGTCTGAATCGCTAAGTTCTTCTCAGCAGAGAAGCCCTGCAAGGACGTCTTCTCCCTTGAGTAAGTGGGACCAATCAACTTGTAAGTCACCTGCATACCATTCTCGGAGCTGGCTGTGTTTTCCTCAGAGTGCTGCAGGAAACCAAATAATCAGGGAGAGGGACACCAGTTTGTGTGCTTGACTACAGCTACCTTAATTGGAATTTGCCATTTGCCAGCTTTTTGATCAGTCCCTGTGCAGTGCATGAGTCCCCCGACGTCCTCCCTCTTGTCCCCATGACTGAGGCCCAGGAACAGCAAGATCTGCAGGAACTGCCAGGAACAGACGTTTTCAGCTGCATCTTTTTCTTCATTGTAAGGTACTGTGAAAACCCGACCGAGAGAACTTACCTCTCGCAGTGAAAGTGCTTGAAACTTTCCCAACTTGGAGGCCTAATCAGCTTGTGGCCCAACATGATTCCTTCCTTTTCAAACTATTTCTGAGAACTTTGGCAATTACTTTTCCGTTTAACTACCAGAACTGCTTTATCCTATACAAGACTTTAGCCCATTGACTTTGGCCTAACCTATTGCATTGAATTGACTTCTCTGGTGAACTCAAACTGTTTGCACTGTCTAAGAATAATCGTATACTTTGATTTGTTAACCTGTGCCATTTTGCTCCTCCTTCAAAGTCGTTTCAAATGCCTCAGAGCCTGATAGTGTAAAGTATTGAAGTATATTTTTGTATGATATATTGCCTCTTTCTAGTGAATGTTTTATAACTGACTGTGAAATAAATTAATTTGTGTTTTACCAAGAAACAAATACTTGTGATTGTAGACCTCTGTGTAGCATCCTTACAGCTCACATTCCCTTTTGAGATAAGCCTGTCTGCTCAGATCCGCTACCAAAAACTGTGTAGTACAGACTTATACCAAAGGTTGGTTTTGCGTACACCTGCAGTCCTATTTGTGTGTAATGTTCCCAAAGAGTACTCCATACAAACTTTGCCTAACACTCTGTTACACTGTTTGAGCCGGAAAAACTGCTAGGGTTGGCTGAATGACCCGACATGCGGGGACGATGCCCCAAAGCCCGACTGACCCTGGACTCTGTGATATCCGTGCCTGTTCTCATATGGTCCCACTGCCGAGGAGAAGACTGGCGCGCATGGCCTGATGTGGGGAGGAGCCCGGGCTTTCACATACTAACAACAGACATGGCAAGTGGCAACATGCACTCCTCTGAGCTGAGGAAACCGGGTAATCCACCATAGACCCAGATACGCCGGGTGCCACCTCCGAGATCCCGGATGATCCCCAGTCGGCAGGGTTCACGCCTTCGACCATCTGACCCCCCTCCTATGACCACATTGGCTGGTGTCAGACTGCCCCAGCACGCATTTCAGGAATCAGCAGTGGACTGGGTCAGACTGCAGGCAGGGCTGGGCCGCTGTCAGCACCTCCTCACAAGTGGTGGCCACAGGCGGAGCTGAAGTGACCCAGGTGGTCCGGCAAGAGGACCGCATGGAAGGACCCAGCCATAACAAGAACCCCAAGGTCCAGGGCTGCCGTGTGGAACCAGGACCAACAGCAGACAAAGCAGAGGTGAGCCCTACCAACTTGCACCACTGTCCAGCTACCGGTCGAGGCACCTACCTAGCAGGTCCCTGGTCACTGGACAACTGCTGCCACAAGCAACAGTTGGGGGCTGGGGGAGGTGGCATTAAGGAATAGTGCAATTATAACCTGCTACGGCCATAGCTGCTCTCAAAGAGATAACAAAGCTGCAAGCTAGGCAACCTTGGCTAGAGCAACCAACAACCAATATACGGAGGAGGGGCTGGCCCTTTGATAATCCTAGATTTAAGCAGCCGAGTTCCGAGACCACAAAAGCACATCCCCACGTTGCCTGCCACTCAACGCTCTGAGTATACGCTGCACTGCCACACTGGGCCCCCCAGATGGCGGGATCACAACTCGAAGCCTGACCATCAGTAGCCAACAGAGGGCAATATCGTTCTTTGCCGACCAGCCAGTGTAGCGGGACTCAGACAACTGACTACAAACTGCTACAGATCCTGCAGACAAACCCTGCAGCCCCTCTGCCATAAACTACTATGACCAAAGGATCCGGCAGAAATAAAAATTAAGGTGCTATGGACAAATTTGCAAGAGCCACACTGCAGAATGAAGCGTCACAGCAGCGTCTTCCCACACCAAACCCCACCACTTTACCCCCAGAACCCTCCTCTGCACCAGATCTTTCCGGCATCATGGAGGCAATGGCAAAGGGATTTGCAGCTATACATGAGCTGCTAGATGACATCAACGCTACGATAGCATCTATCAAATACCATCTGGCCCACGAGAGAGCCAGGATAACAGAAGCGGAAGGGAGAATCAGCACCAACGAGGACAATATCTGGGTGCTACTGGAGATGGGGGCTGACCTCTTGAAAGATATGAAGCTAACAAAAAACAATTATCATCCGAATTGTGGGAGTCCCTGTGAATGACCAGACAGGCAGTTTGGAGCTGGCTATTGAAAAACTTCTTGAAGACCTCCTGTACCAGCCAACTCTATTCCATTCTTTGCCATTGAGAGAGCTCACTGGGCCCTATCCCCAAAGCCAAAACCTGGAGACTTCCCTAGGCCTTTAATCGCTAAATTCATAAGCTATTGTGACAGGGATGCGATTCTCCGTCTTGCCGGGAGAGGAGATAGCGCCACCTGGGATCCCAGACACATTTCCTGATTTCTCCATCCCCGTCCATCTTGAACACCACCAATTCATTGGGTCAAGAAGATGCTTTGCGAAAGAAATGAACACTATGCTATGTTGTTCCCTGCATGGCTGAAATTGCAATTTTGCAGCAAACTTTACTTTTTCACTGTCCCTATTGAAGCAGTAAGTTTATCGAAGTGCATATCCGATTCCAGGCCGGAAAGAAGAACCGGGGGAGGGAGAACAATGACTCTGAGAAATGTATGCAATGTGATTCCGATCATAGGACCCATGACAAATATGAGTGGAGGGTAATGCTTAATAGCCGCTTGCCTAGACACTAGCTATGACCAGGGATCAATTCCCCCGACCGCGGCAAATGCTAGACTCCAACAGCACTCCCGCTTGCAGTTGCTGGTGTGAGGTTTTCAAAATTGATACTCCTGCCACCTAGTTGGTGTACAGGGACATTTGGGGGAAGGGTGGGCAGGATGCACACACTGCTGGGTGGGGTGGCAGTGAGGGAGGAGGGAAGGCAAGAGAACACATTGTTTTAATCTGGGAAGACAGTTATGGTAGCTCCATCTGTAACAGGGAGAAACAAAAGCGCCAATTGCGCACCACAGAGGAGCAGTTGGATACTAACTACTAAAACGCTGGCAGGATGGAAGCAAAAGGTTTTGAGAAGTACCCATCAGACACAGTGGTGTCCTTATGGCGCATAATGTAAAATACCATCTAACACAGATGTTGCAACAGGTCAGTATCCTGAGCTGGAATGTCTGTGCACTGGGTAACTATACAAAATCCCGCAAAATAATTGCATATAGATAAAGGCAGAAGGCTAACATCCTCTTCATGGAGGAGACACATGCAAGGGAGAATACATGTTGCAACATAGCTCCCAACTGGGGAGTGAACAGATACTCTACATCATCTTCCACCCAGCCCAGGGGCGTCTCCCTTATTGTCCACAAAACCTTGCAACTAGCCGTAAAACACTCTCACATAGATCCTGAGGGTTGTTATGTAATACTGCATTGCATCCTTGAAGGAGTAGAGACCATTCTTGTTAACACATATTGTCCGAACATGGGCACCCCCGAATTCTTCATCAACATGTGAGACATACTATCAGGATACTATGGGATACCTATAATTGTCATCCACCGAGCCGAATGGCAGTTGCTTCCGCGTTGGTGGCTCTGACGTAAGTGACTATAACAGTAGTTCCAGCATGTCATTTTCATACGTGCTGTGACGGTCTAGTGGTCGCCCAAGATGGTGGCCGCTGGGAGGTACTTATTCACTCCTCTCCCTATGACCGCCACGTTGCAACCCCCAAATTTTTGGCTTGTGCTACCTTTTGGGTGAAACGCTAGTTTTTCTGCTTTCACGGTTTACACCGAGCCGCTCTGCTTCCTTTCGGTTCCCACCTCTTGCTATCCGCTTTCCTTTCCTTTTTCTCTGGCTCCCGCTCCTTACCTTACTTTGGCTCCGGCTGCTATTCTGCTCGCTCGGCTACTCTGAGGCGAGCCGCCCTCCCTGCTCTCTCCTCCGCCTTGTGATTCTTTTCTGCTGCTCCTCGCGGTATCTGTTATTTCCACGCCTCAGTCTTCCACTACGAAGAACTTGCTACAAGACCTCCTTTCTCCTACCCGTGGAGTTCCTCCTACCAGCATTGTCGGTGGTTACCTGAAATCTAATCTCCTGGAAATCTCCTGCGTGTCAAAGGGTTTTTTCTGCCATCGAGGCTTTTTCCTTTACCGCCTGACCACGGGAGAGGAGCCTCAGGACTGCTTGTATCAAAGCGTTCACTGTGGCTTCCTCTCGTGGCAGGCAAACTTCATCTAAGGAGAAATGGGATTATTACACATGTCGCCATCCCAGCCCCGAGGATTTGGAAAAATACGAAACAGATGAGGAGAGTGGGGAGGAAGAAGGGCTAGGAGCCAAGGCTAAACAAAACAATAATATGGGGTGGGGATATGAACTTTAAACTCAACCGCACATTGGACAGATCCAACATATCCCCCCGCCCAGAGAACCGAGCTGCCTGCCATCTACTCGCTGTTATGCAATCACTAGACCTACGGGATGTGAATTCACCTACTACTCCTCGGCACATGATATGTCATCCTGAAAAGACCTCTTCTTAATCTCCAGCTCATTAGTGGGGAAAACACTTAAGGCTGATATAGGACCCTGCATACTTTTGGATCATTCACTGATCCTGCTTGCACTGAAATACAAAGATGACCTGGGGAGGCTCTCATGTAGATTCAAATCCGAGGCACTATGGGACATAGTATTCTGTGCAGACCTAAGACACTTTCCTAGAGAGACACTTTCCTAGAGACAAACAGGCCACCTCCCACGACACTAGATGGCAATCATTTAAAGTGTATATTCGAGGTATGTCCATATCAAGGGAGGCAGGGGTGTTCAGGGCTATTAGAAGAAACATTGATCACGCTGAAAGGGAACTTAAAAGTCTTCAACAGGAACCCTCTAGGCAGCTGACCCCATATTGTGAGCCCAAATCCATGACGAGCTAGAAAATTATAACTCCCACAACATCAGGGAAACCCTCTACTTTACATGTCTGGCGGCTGCTAGGAGATACAGTGAGGCAGACAGGCCAGGAAGAACCCTGGCAAGAGTTGTCTGAACCGAGAGCAGCTGTGAAGAAGTGGGATGTATACTGCACAAGCAAAGGAGCAATAAATGGGCAGACACTGAGTTGGTTACGGTATTCAGGGAATTTGATCACAAACTGTATTTAGCTCCCCCTCCCCAAGGGCGAACCTGAGATCTGGGCCTTCCTTCAATGTATCTCTACCCTCACTGGTCGCCCAGTCCAGAAATAGGCTGGAGCTCCAATTTATGATCAAGGAGATCATGGAAGTCATAGCTGTGCTGCACCGAGGGCAAAGCACCCGGTCAGATGGCCTGACAGCAGAATTTTATCAGGATTACTCAGTAATACTGTTGCCAGTTCTCCTTCAGGTATGGGAGGAGTCCCTACAACGTTGCATTCTTCTTGATTCCAATAGAGAAGCCGTAATGATGGTATTATTAAAGCCAGATAAGACAAAAAACAAGTGCGGTTCCTAAAGACCCCTCTCACTCATAAACTGCGACACTAATATTTTCGCCAAGGTCCTAGCTAACAGGATTCTCCCCTTAATTCCCCACCTGGTGACACCTGACCAGGCAGGTTTTGTGCCTGGCAGGTCAACTGCACTCAGTATCAGATGTCTGTTTAATATAATCACCAGACTGGACCCAAACATCCATGCAGAAGACGTTACGATTGATGCACTGAAGGCTTATGATATGGTTGTCTGGGATTACATGTTTTTAACATTGGAGGCGATTGGAATTGGCCCCGAGATGTGACAATATATAACATTATTATGCACACGGCCATTAGCCACGGTCCGGTTTAACTATCATACCTCCTCCCCCTCCCAATTAGAAAGAGGGACCCGTCAGGGATGTCCATTTTCCCCCATCCTCTTTGCACTAGCCATCGAACCATTGGCAGAGCATATTAAAGTAAACCATGGTCACAGGGGTATCCACCTATCGGGGTAGTCCAGAAATCATCTTTCTCTACGCAGATGACATCATGCTCTTCATAAAGGACTCACTGACTAGTCTGAACTTGGTATTGGAAGACATCACAAACATCAGTGAACTCTCTGGTTTCATTATAAATGCCTTGAAATCGGAGATATTCCCCCTTACAATAGCATGCCCAACTGCCAGGAGCTTGTCTCCCTCCGGTGGGCACCTGATCACATAAAATACCTAAGGGTTACGGTGTCAAGATCCCACGATTCACTTCTCTGGGACAACTACACTACAATGAGGGTCTATGCAGAATCCAAATTGAACACTTGGGTATCGCTCCCGCTATCCTCTGCCGCTAAACTGTCACTGACCAAAATCATTTTGCTCCCCAAGATGTTGTACATATATGCCAACGTGCCTGCCTGGCCTGGCCTGGGAAAGTATACTTTGCACAATTACATGGTATACTTGCACAATTCCTCTGGCACTCGGGAGCAATGTGGAAAAAGTGGGTGGACATAACTGTCCCAAATGAAAAAGGAGGTATCAATGCTCCAAATCTTGAACTGTCATGGGTAACAGCCCAAGCACAGTTTGCATCGCACTGCTACCCCATTACAACCCCACCTTCACTCGTCAAACTAGAGGCAATAGCTGCAGGGGAATCGGACCTAAAGACACTCGTGTTCAACCAACAATACCAAGGGAATAGCCCATTAGAACCATTAGCATTCACGCTTAGATCATGGAAAATGTTATTCTCCCTCACCGGAAAGGGAAACCGTATTATCGCTGGCTACCCATTTGGAAATTTCCCGAACTCAAACCTACATGGGATAGGTCAGTCCAGCTCCAATTGGACACCCTAGGCTATAAATACCTGGCTGAAGTCTTCCAGGAAGGAAGATTTATCACTCCTGATACCTGGAAACAGGGTCACGCCAATACTAATGGAAACCTACTCCAATACTACAGAATACGCTCGCCATCTCTTCCAGTTGGCCAGCTTACCCAAGTGAGCCCGCAGAAACTCTCTGCTTGGCCTATATAGCAAACTCTGGTAACTGTAAGCATATTCTCTCCACAATATATCAGAAGGCCCAGAGCTCTCATCAAAACTTGAACTAGAGAGCAAGAATGGGGTCATCTCAGGAACTTGACCTTGAACTCACGGAAGATCAGTGGTGACGTATATGAGCCAAAACTAGACAAATCTCTATCAACTTCAAATGTATTCAATTTAAAATCCTGAACAGGCTCTATTATACACTGGCCAAACTCTCCAAAATGCCACACCCTCAACCACTTGGCTGCCCCAGATGTAGACAATAGTAAGCGGACCATCTGCACATGTACTGGGCGTGCTCCATGTTGGAAGATTTCTCGTCCCATCTACTCGAAACAATAGAGGAAATAATAGCAACTCTGTTGGCGCCTTTGCAAACATTGCCTGTTTGTAGCCAAGAGAACCATTCTGTTGCACTGGAAGGACAAACTCCCGCCCCGATATGAAGGAATGGCCAGTGGCGCTAAGCTGGGCCCAGGAATGTGAAGACTTATACAAAACCAATCTCCCTCTCAATGCTAGACCTTGAGATACGTGGATTCAGGGTCGCTCCTACCTGTGCAACACACAAGTACAGTAAAAGCTTAAGACACTTAATTATACTTTATAGCTGGAACCAAAATGTCAAACTGTTGTGTACCATGTTTTGTTATGTTATGTTATGTTTTGTTGAAGGATCTTATCACACCGTCACCAATGGAATTGGTCGCCAGGCGCTCTGGCGGATCTGTGAACAGGAAGGAGGGCGGGTAGGGCTAGTCGGGAGGAGGGGAGTAGGAGAGTGGGAGAAGTGGCGTGCTGTTGGCAGCTTCAGCTCGGTATACACCGAGTGCTGGGCGTTGGTGCAAGTATCGGATCGGGCAAAACCTCCTGTGCTGTAGGTGCAGTTTATGTGTTGTTGATGCAGTGTGGTAAAGTTACGTTCTGCAAGAATTAAATAAAGGTTTAAAAAAATAAAAAGAAATAGGATATACTTCACCACTGCAATTTATAATCCGTCACTAATAGCACTGGACCGGGTTGCGGTAACGATAATTGCATTGGGCGGTATCCTGGTGGATTTACTGCTGTAGTTACCTAACTGCTTAGTGTAGGTGCTGTACCAATGAACAGAGTGAGATAGTGTATAATCTATTCTGTTGTTACCAATGTAAAGCGCTCCCTTGTGTATCTGTATTGTTGCATATAAGTGCTCTGTTGCTTCTCGAAGTTAGTTCAGCGGTCAATGAATACCATAATAATTAACCGCCACTCATAATCCTGTGGTAAATCTGTGTGATTGAGTGTTGACAATGGTAACTGAGTCTGTCAGTAAATCCCAAGAAATTAGAGGAAAATTCAGAATGAGGCTTATTTTTACACACAAAATGGCCCCCATGGACAATTTTCATAATTCGCAATGCAGAATACAAAAAAAAAGTACCAGCATAATCCTTTTGTACACCTCTGTTTTGCAGCATGCAGATCAAAATGAGTAAACACTGCCAGCCATGTGTACATGGCAAGCAGCTTTTTCAACGATTTGCTGTGCAATCCGAGAGATTTTTGCGGATGTAAAAAGCAGGAGTATAACGTTGCACATTTTTGGTTTTACACCAGCATGACAAACCAAATTATTTTTGAAGGCCATAGGAATAAAGGGAGGCAGAAACGTAACCCCCATTCCTCGCCTGCATGCCGCCCCGCCCCCAGCCTTAAAACAACATTTAAAATGCCCTAGAGCCTGCATTTAGGAGTTAAGGCAGTACATACTATTAGACGTGTCTTTTGTGCCTGCATTCACGTTTCAGGGTCTTGGAAAATGAGCTCCACTATAATGTACAGTTTCAGTTCCGGACTCTACTCTGCTCAAAGACCCTATCATGATAAACGTGTCCTCCGTTTCGTTTTACTGAGTCTAATCGAGCAAGAAGAAAAACTACCCTGACAGCTTGTAACATTAGCGAACAATTAACAATTTTCACGAGCTTTGTAATCGCCGCCCTAAGAAACTGACGCCTTCGACCTTTTCGGTAGCACTCACGCTGAGTGGAAGAAAAGAAGAAAGACACGAATAATATTACAATTTTAATTGATTGGTAAATTATTGAACATAGTCCCTTCCTTAGCACTCTGGATTGCAGCCGCAAGAAACAATTCCAGTTTCATGTCACGTCTGCTCGCCTTATCTCACATTATCCATGCCTAGACTTGGCAATGCCAGGTGTCGAGAATGCAGGGGAAACATGAATAATGTTGTACAGATGTTAGGGCAACTATGAAAACGCTATGGACACTTACAGGTCTGGTATAAGGGCCCAGCGTTGCCTTTACATTTTAATATCAAATAAAGTCATATTTGATAGGAGAAAACACTACATAAGAGTGAGAATCATTTTTTAATGTGTGAAATGCCATTTTATTCACTGTTTTGGAAGACGTGAAGTCGCTACAAACAATTATTAGGTTTGAAAGGAAAAAAAGGGGAATTGAATCAGTCTCTATCAAGTACCCTTCTCTCAAGTCACTTTACACTGGCATATGCAGTTCACTTCCTGGGTTTTGTTGACCAGCATTATTAATAATAATTTAGCATTTATATAGATAGGGCTACGAACCCTCAGGTATCTGAGGGCTGCTTATTATTACCCACAGTGTGTGGTGCTCATATATCGACCTCGGAAGGATGTAAGGCTGAGTTTGGCCAGCCAGGATTCGAACCTGCGTCAGCAGAATCTGCACAAATGTCAAACGGGCGCTATTGGACCGGCATGATGAATACGACATGTGAAGTGGCTGCTGTCAACCAATACATACAAAACAGTTGTCCATATCGTCTCCTCAGCGACTGAACCACAAAGAAACATGCCTGATGAGGCAACTTTTTGAGAAACCTGGGTCTCATGTTTCCAAATGTAACTTTACTCACAATGGTGATCAGTACATTTATGAGTGCCAGGAACCAGCAAGTGCTGCACAATCAAGCCCGATGAATACACTAGTGTTAGGGGTATTGTTGTGTGGGACGCCCAGGTATGCCAGAGCGAGCCTGGGGGTCTGCAGACTCTGAGGGCCCAAAATCCCCCTCAGATTAAACAGAGGACTCAGTCAAACAGCAAGTAAAGAATGTGTTTTTTGCAAATAAAACTAACAGGGATCGATACAAGAACAGTGGAAGATTCGGGTAAATCTCATTCCATGGCGTGCAAGCCAGTTTTGAATGACTCGGGCGTCATCATTTGGTCCGTTCTCCAAAAAACCTATCAGTGTGAGGGACCGGGTATTGAGAGTTCAATATCGTATTTGGTCACCTATAGAAGTTATTCTACTGGCTCTTACATGTCAGGTGGCTAGCCTGTTCCATCCCCAAGAAATGTTCCATGAAACTGTTGCAGAGTAGTGGGTTTACCATTGGTTCTTGCCCCTTGCCATCCAACTCTAAGCTATGATTGATTAGAGCTGATGCCCCAAGACCTGGGACTCGATCGAGCTCTCACCTTGCTGTGCACCTCTTCAAGTTGATGTGAACGATTATGTGTCTGTATTGTAAATTGTGTGTACCACCTTTGCCTATGAGAATATGCTCCTTACGTCGCAACACTTGTTACAATCTGTCTACAATCGGTCTCTGGTTTACTGGGATCGGCTCCTCTTTCTCACTGTGGATGACTGTCCATTGTCTCTCTGGCTGCATCACGTGTTTAGAGACCATCAAATCGAGCTATGCAGCACCACAATTATGAGGATTTATTATGCTTTTCTGCAGCTTTTCCCCTTGTCGTCTGGAGATTGGAATGTCCTCGTATCTCTGACCTTGTCTGTGAGCCTTTCTTTGCACGTCTTTGTTTAGGCAGAAATCATATGCAGTACCCTTTGGGAACACCACACACAATTAAGACTACAAGTGACAGTACAAATTCACCTTTGGTACAAGCCTTGACTACACAGTAAAATGGTAGTAATGGCTGAGAAGCAATTACTATCAGTTCAAACAAACACTGACTCAGTTTCTGAGTAAAAGAATATACATTTATTTACACATCAGTTGTATAAACATTTCACTAAAGTAAAGCAGTTGAAAAATCACACTCTTAATACACCACACCACCCATAGATTCTGGACAAGTTAAGCTCAAAATGAAGTGTGAGCAAAATGGCACTCCAGCAATTAAAAGGGAGGGAAAGACAAAGTTAGACAAAAGTTGAGCAGCACCAACAAGTAAGTAAGCAGGGCAATCTAGAAAAAGGAACTACAGTGAGGAAATCAAATCAAGGGCTGGGCCAAAGTCAATGGACCAAAGTCTTTGCAGAGGATCACACAGTTCAGAGTAGTTCACAGTTAAGTCTTTGCCAAGAGTTCAGAACGAAGTTGGTCGGCAAAAGTTACTTTAAGAATAGAGAAAGACAAGCCCTCGGATTGGCAAAAGATTTCAAGCACTTTTACTGTGGTCGGATGGAGCGAACAACCGGATTTGAACAATACCTTAAATGGAGAAGAAGGCTGTAGCTGAGGCAGACTTTCCTGGCTTGTCCTGCAGGTTCACAGTCTGTTGGATTGACACAAAGTAGGAAGACGTGAGGGTCCTGCACTGCCCAGGGAAGAAACCAGCAGCAGAGCAAACAGAATAAAAGGTGCGCTCCTTAAAACCCAAGCAGGGTCCGGTCCTTCCTGGCTATCCGGTTCACTGTAGTTGTACACAGCAAATTCAACCAGAAGAGGGAGGCCTGGCTTGCAGTTTGGCGAACTGGTTGGTCCCACCAGCTCAAGGGGAGAAGATTCCTTGCAGATCTTCCCTGTCGTCGAAGTTTGGAGATTCGGACGCACAGCAGGGCTTCACCGGGAGGTTCAGTCATGGTAGAGGTCCTCTTCTGTCAGCTTCTCTTCGGTTCTCTTGATCCAGTGGCGACTCTGCCTTCTGAGTCTGAGAGACCTGCTTTTTATGCAGTATTCCCCCATTCACACAACCTGGCGGTCAATCACACAGCGGGGTGGCTCTCCCAGCGGGACAGTCACCACAGCCAATCACATTGAGTGCGAGATGGGTCTCCAATGAGACCCGGTGCAGTGAGTCTCAAACCCCTCGCTCACATCCTGTCCCCCTCAGACATTCAAGCGCCTAAGGAGGGCTTCTGTGCAGAAGCCCGCCAAAGGCGGCGAACAAACGAACCAAACCTGGTTTGGTGCGCAGAGTAAAACACGAGAAAGACTTTTACAAAAAGAAATGGCGAATAAACCCAGCCGGAACCAATAAAGTAAATGTGGTCCAGCGGGTTTAAGTTCGAGGCTACCAAGATAGCCTAAAACAGTACCAATGCGTATTTAAATAACCGCGGTAAGAAAAATAGGGTAGATACCACTGCCACCAGCCAAATCTTAATGAAAGGAACAAAATAATGTTCCATGAGAAACAGACAAAAAGGGATAACTATTAACCCTTTCCAGAACTCTATGTAAGATAGTTTGTACTGGGTCTGTGGATTTAAAAAGACTAATAAAGTAAATGGCAACTTTACATGTTCTGGGAGACAGAAGTCAGTCCCAGAAAATTGAGTTTAAAGTGGGAAGTCTGTAAAAGACACACCTGTGTCACTGCACTGAAGGTGCTGTGTAACACACTTAAAAAGATGATGCCTATGGAGTAGGTGAAGCTCCATAGTCTATGAACACAAAAAATGTTAAACACACACAGCAAAACACATGTAAGAGTGGGAAAAAAAAGGCTCACACTCTTACCAGGTGAAAATAAATCCAAGAAATCCAGCAAAGCTGCTGAGGGACTCAGTAGGTAAGGGAAATTAGCCATTCTGGAGAATTCTCCCTAACAGTCTTGCTCTCTGTACAGCATACATCAGCTTTTCCTCATCTCATGCTCAGAGTCTTGAGGCCTGCTGTAGTTTTCCTAAACCCTATAATGCAGTTTCTACATATACATGGTTCGATCAGGTTCCATACATACTCCTGTATATCCACATGAATATTACCTTTAAGCAACAGCAAGAATGCTAAGGTCTCTTGTGCCTTGCAATTCTGTGTTATTGCATTAAAGCTATTGCCAAAAATAATAAAAGCATTGACAGAATGTATATTTATCTGTCCTCTAGCTATAGAACTGTGCGCTCATGTTCTTCATGTATATGAGTGTGTGTTTATGTGGTGCAGTGCAGGACTGCAAATGTGCTTCATGTCTAACAATGGTACGCTGTGGTGTCACTAACAACGTCAGTACCATGGCTTATTGGTGCTCAGTTAAAACTGTCCATATATACTTCCTTGTCCATGATCACAGGCTCTTCTCCCACAGATGGAAAGATTTGCATTGTATTTGGTCTGTATGGCTGGCTGAGAGGATACCTTTCTGTGTACTTGTCAAACATTGGTGAACTCGGGATCTGTCCAAAATAAGATGGGTGACTTCAAGCGTTTCTGGCCTTTTGTCTCGTCATGTACTTCAGAGGGCGGGGGGTGTTCTCGGGACCCCCAGAACTCCCTCTCCAGTATTGTGTGCCTGGAATCCATATAATTGAATCGGTGCCCTATAGTTAATGTGAGTCGGACTCCCATAGGAACGCATTTCGATTGTTAATAACTTTTGATTCGAGTAACGTATTTAGCCAAAATTCTGAAAGTGATTAGCGATTCGTGACCCCCTCCCCCTGGAACGTTTCAGAAAGGTTCATTAAAAAATAAAAAGCTATTAAGAAGACAACACAATATTTATTTTCGAAGTTGCTGTCTACTCCCCATTCATTTTCCCAAAGACAAACAAGGTACATATCTGCTAAAGTGCACAGCCAAAACCAATGGACGTATTTGGACCAGGCCCAAAACAACTTGGGCACGAAACATTGACTTGCTGTCAATGTATGGTTTGGGGTTCTTCTGTCCAATAGTTTCTTAAATGAAGAAGGGGGTGCCACCTTCTCAAAAATAGTTATATCTCGGGTAAATTACCAAAACCGTTTTTCTTTAGAAATGACATGGCTGCCATCTTGTTTTGCTCTCGATGTGAGAGATAGCTACTGATATATCAGAGTGTAAAGACTGGAGGGTTATCTTTACTACTTCCCTCTATATAGTAGGGTAAAGGCACAGAACACCCCCAGCAAGGCTTTCAATTTGGCATAACGTGGTGAGCAGCCAGGCTTAAACTTTCAGAAGGTAAATAACTTTTTATTCGAGAAACGGATTTAGCTTGAAATTCTGAAAGCGATTAGGGATTCGTGGACCCTAGACCCCCAGACTGGAAAGTTTTGTTAAGATTCATTAAAAAATAAAAAAGCTATTAAGAAGACTAAAAAATATTTATTTTTCAAAATTGTGGTTGACTTCCCATTCATTTTCCCAAAGACAAACAAGGTACATTTTTTCCAAAGTGCACAGCCAAAACCACTGGACGGATTTGGACCAGGTCCAAAACAACTTGGGCATGAAGTGTTGACTTGTGGTCAATGGTTTGGAGTTCTCTGTCCAGTTGTTTTTAAATAGGGGGTGCCCCCTTCTCAACAATAAATAGCTATATCTTGGGTAAATTACCAAAACCGTTTTCTTTAGAAATTACATGGGTGTCATCTTGTGTTTCTCTCAATGTGACAAATAGAAGCGGATATAGCTGAGTGTAAAGACTGGAGGGGGTATCTGTATTTTGGCCCTCTATATGGTAGGGTAAAGGCACAGAACACCCCAGCAAGGCTCTCAATTTGGTATAACGTGGCGAACAGCCAGGCTTAGTCTTTCAGGAGGTTAACAACTTTTGATTTGAGTAACGGATTTAGCCGAAATTCTGAAAGTGATAAAGGATTTATGTACCACACCCCCTCTCCCCTGACCCCCAGACTGGAAACATTTTTAAAGATTCATTAAAAAATAAAATGCTATTAGGAAGACATAAAAAATATTTAATTTCAAAGTTGCGGTCTACTTCCCATTCATTTTCCCGAAGATAAATAAGGTACATTTTTTCCAAAGTGCACAGCCCAAACCACTGGACGGATTTGGACCAGGTACGAAACAACTTGGACATGAAGCGTTGACTTGCGGTCCATGTGTGGTCTGGGGTTTTTCCATCCAATAGTTATTTAAATGTATGATTAACAAGGGGGTGCCCCCTTCTCAAAAATAGATAGCTATATCTCGGGTTAATTACAAAAACATGTGTTTTAGGGGTGACATGGCTGCCATCTTGTTTTACTTTCGATGTGAGAGATAGCTATGGATACAGCCGAGTGTAAAGACTGCGGGTTGTATATGAACTTCTGCCCTCTGTATGGTGGGGTAAAGGTACAGAACACCCCAGCAAGTCTCTCAATTTGGTATAACATGGGGAACAGCCAGGCTTAAGCTTTTAGGAGGTGATGTAGGCAGGTTCAATGTTTCCCCAAGGCCCCACAAAGGAATGTACACACACTATGTTAGGTGATAACACAGCTTCTTTATATAAAATAAAGTTGCTACCTCTACCAAATATACATATAAATAACTCTTTGTACATGGAAAACGAATTCAAAGAATGGTACATATATACACTCTATGTGATACCACACACTACTTAAGTTCACTAGGAACTGCACTAAATGAAGACAGTTTTAAATGGCAGGTGAATTCTTAAATAAGGTGCAACCAGCATAGAATAGGAAAGAAAGTCAGGTTAGTTATGAACAGTGGCAGAATGCTTTCTTTGGACTATACAAGTAATTCTAAGTGAGGATCCCCCCACCTAGGCAACCTGTAATAGAAAAGTTAGAGAATAACATATGTTGTCTTTTACAGCCCAATCCAATATTGTTAAACAACCTTGTGCTTTCTTTAAAAGGTTCTACCACCCCAAAGTACATGAATGGCCGCAGGAGAACATGATCCAAGATGACTCTGGGACCCGTGGAGAACTTGTGAGGCTAGAAGCTGCTCTTCCTCGTCACAGCAACTTTGGTGCCTTGGGGGGCGAAGTGTCAGAGTTTCTCGGCTTTACTTGCCAATTCCCTCCAAGGATAGACCCCCTTTTGAAGAAGGAGCCACAGGGATGCTGAGTCCAAGAAAAAAAGAACCACATTATTTCAGATTGGCTGTAGTTTGGCAATTTCTGGTGCACTCCTTTGGTTGACGATTTCTCTGACTGTAGCAGTCCTGCAAAAAAGAAACTTGCTGTGCTCTCCTTTAAGGCTTGGTGGATGACAATAAGACCTTTATGACTGTTTGATTACTTCTGGCTGCGACACGTCCATACATCACTTTTGGTGTCGGGTTTCAGAATATCGCGGTTTTATGTCTTTCAGTTCTTCGGTGCTGCAGCCGCAACATGGACATCTGGACGGCCTCTGGTGACCTGGACTTGCCCAAAACAGTGGACCTCGGACACTCACCAAGTCTGGACCATTGGGATTACTTTGATAGCTTCTGGTGGTGAGAAACCCACCGGTGGAACTTTCACCGCACCCAATGACTCTGGGCTCTCTCTGGCAGGAAAAAGTGGTCAGTGGTGAATGCAGGATTTCCTTTCAAATGTTCTGAGGCAGTTTGGAACTTTTTCAGCTCAGAGTGTCCAGCAGCTCTATGCCAGTGTACCCCTCTTCTGGGCCGTAGACAGCAACGGATTCCAGTGGTCACAAAACGCACCTCCAGACTCTGGGCGACACCAATGGACGTCTCTGGCTTCAGATGTCCGGTACTCCTCCTCTGCACTTTGTAGACCCCTTCTCCGGATGGAAGGCACAAAGGACTGGCTTCCAAGATACTTTGATGAAGGGTAGTAGTTTTGCACGATGGTCCCTCGTAGATTGGGGAGAGGTTTCCTTTGCAGGTCCTCTCTGGATCAGTCATTGGGAGACACAACAGCATTTGGATTGTTAAAGAAATGCAGCAGCAGACTTCTCTTCCAGCTGGGAGTTCAAGGCATAGCTTCTTCTTACTAAGCTTCGACTTTAGCTACTGATCAAATTGCTAAGTGAGAGGTCCCCAGAGATCCACACATGTCCCTCATTCACTCTGCCGGAGCGAGACTCTGTCAGCCAATCACACTGTAGGGCATTCATGCACTCAGGCAGCCAATCAGGCTCACAGGAATTCAAGCCATTCACTCCACCTAGGCAATCATAACAACAGATGTGGATTGGGGAAATTAAACTACACTGCATTCATGTCAGATTCAGGCAGGGATGTCTCATTAATTGTGTCTCACACACAGAGAACACAGACACCCACAACAGAGAATTTGAGTTCACTTCAGTCTCCATTCACATAGGACCCACCCCTAGGGTGTACCCACAATGCATAACACCTGGAAAGGCTCCAGTCAGTCTGACAGAAGGCATCTCCAGAGCCATGCGTGGTATGTGCACGCACCAGCCAGTCAGAGGGAAGGGAACAACAGAGACATATGGTGTTTCCACCCAACAACCATTCAGGAGGAAGGGATAGAGTCAGGGCTTCCCAGGACATTGGGAAACAAGGTAAAAGGCAATAGAAAACAGTAGGCCACAGCGCCAGCTTGCCTCCTAACAGGAATCCATTGATTCATATGGCATGGCCTGAGTGGCCCAAAAATGGAGGACATTCAGAGCCACTGCCAAGTCAGCATGTAGCTGCCATCAGCACTTGTTGAAGGCCTGTGGGAGCAGGAAAGCATTTTTTCTAACCGTTTTACCGATATTCATGGCAATATTCGAGGCTATTTACAGATGCCGTACGTGATGGAGCATAGGAACATCTGACGACAATGCTTTTAAGAGAAATTTGAGAATATTTCAAACCAAGCAAATGGGCATACATGCAAATAAACAACCATATATGACAATTTAGGATCTAGGTGATCTGACCGCTGCTGACTTTGCCGCGGTCGGAAAGTTCGCAAGAGAAAGGTGCGAACTACCAAAAGTTTGCACCTTTCTCATGCGAACACATATACACACTATGGGGGCTACAGGGGTTGCCCCTGCAATCCCCGCTCACTATACTATGAAGTATAGTGAGCCGGGTGTTGTGGGGACACCCCCGCAGCCCCTGTTATTTATTTATTTATTTATTTTTGCAGGTATGCTGTGGGGGTGTCCCGGCAACCCCTGCAGTCTTTTCTTTATTTTTACTTACCTGCAATGGTACCACCAAAGGTTCGAACCTTTGGTGTTCGAACCTTTGGTGGTAGCATTTTTAGAACTTTTGGTCCTTGTGGACCTTTATTGTTGGTAAAAACATACAATCCCTGGCAGGTAGGTATCAAAGAGATAGTAAATCACAGGTGAAATGGCAGGCACGAGTCATACAAAGTGCTGCATGGCTAGAGGTCATGATCCGGCAGAATGAGTGGGAAGCATAGTGCACAAATCGCAGAGAGTGTAAGAAGCCAGATGACTGCACAGATGAAAGGAGCGCCTACATTTTATTTTACACCAAACACAAAAACGTTTGAAGCGAGCTGGCTGCACAGATGAAAGGAGTGCCTAAATTTGATTTGTCACCAAACACAGAAAAACGTTTGAAGTGAGATGACAGGATGAGAGGAGTGCCTAAATTCGATTTTACACCAAACACAGAAAAACATTCAAAACAAGATGACTGCGCAGGTGTATTAATCTCATTTTTAGGAGAAGGTGAAGGGGAGCAGTGTGGATCAGACTGTACAGTGCATGACTGTGGATAGAACTGTGTATACTAGATCAGGAGATGTAGAGAATTCAACGTTGAAATAAGGCCATTAGCAATCTCCATAGGAAATTAGATGAAAGTGGGGGTAGAAAAGTGTCTCATGGCTGCTTACCATGGCAAGTGGGAGTCCTTGAAACATTTCCAGCAGAGGTTTGAATTGGTACAAAAGCTCCTACATACTCCAACAGGCTCAGACAGGGGCCTTAGTTGTGGGCTTTGAGTGGGTGATGGTTTCCTCACCAGCCAGCTTCCCTAATTGGGCATATCCAGTGGAGCCAGCCAATCAGAGCGACGACCAAAGGGGAAAGCAGGCAGACTGTGTATCCCTTGGATAGTGATCTTGCTGGAGTGGTCATTTCAACACACAGCCCAAGTGGGCTTTCAGGCTGAAAAGTAAATTCAGAGTGCTCAAAGGTGTTGAAATGTGCTACCAGCATGATAAGCAGGCGTATGCTTTGATTTGCGCAAAATGCCAATCTACCATCTGCTTCTTGACCTCCTTCCTAGGGACTACTTTTGAATCATACACAATACGTCCAGTATTAAGTTCTTGCTCCAATATTATTTCCATAGGAGTGTTTCTCAAAAATGCTACTCTCATGTCTGCATCACTGTTATGACGTAGAGTGCCAGATGATTCAGATGGGGCCTCACCCTTAGTTTTAACTAAAGCCTCAAGAACATCAATCAGAGCCCAACATAAATAATCTATGGGCTTCATCAAAAACTGCCTCTCCTACCAGACTATTGACAAAATGAAGCCTTTTTAGATCAGCCTGCTGGTCCCCAATAAACTCAACCTGTAAAATATAGGAAGAGCTAAATAACCTTAAACTGGGCACCGCATTAAAAAGTGTCTGAATATATTAGCAATTTAGGGGCACACTCTTCTTTTCTATAAACACACATTCTATACACAAATAGGAAGACTTGGCAAGGGCTTCAGGTCCCTTTCTTTGCTTCAGAGTATCAGAACACACATAGCGTTAAAGGTCACTCATACTATATACCAATTGAAAGTTCAGCAACGGTTGCAATGGTAATTTCTCAATAAGAAGCCGCACTGTATCTTGCCCACATCTACTTCTCACACCCGTAACTAGACCCTGAGCCTTAGCACAACTAGGCCTCCAAGGTTGGATGTGTAGAGAAACCACCATTAACCTTATTTAACATCTGATATGGTAAGGTTGCAACTTCGGAAGTAATTGGCAGTGCTATAGGGACTAGTTTATAATTGACATCGGGCACCAATGGGTCACTCAAAGGGAGGGCGGGTTTAACAGACGAACCTCCCAATCACTTCTCTTGATAATATTCATCACCCTAGTCAAGCCTGATGAGTCAGTTCCCACACCTCAGAGTGCAAATTGGTAGATAAGCTTCCAGAGTCCCTCTTACGATAGAGACTCCGATAGCCCGACCTCCAATTTCTCTCACATCATCATTTGATCTCAGATTAATCTTGCCGGGGTCACTTGGTTCTTCTCAACTTGGAAGTTACCTGGAATGCTATTATAGGTAATGCTGACCAATTGCCTTACTTTGAGAATTTCATTTAATTTGAACATGTAATAATCAAACAATAAAAAAACATGCTCACCCTTTAGTTTATTATGAAGGTATAGTTACCTATAAACTATTAACAAGATGTTATACATATATAACACATCTAGTAAAACCAATATAAAGTGCAATATGCATAAAGTGCCACTGTGTTAAATAGTACCAACTGTGTACAACAACTACCAATTGTTCAATAATTCTATAGGTTCGGTTGGAGATCTATAAACACATAGTATGCCAGACATGTTTTGTTCCTTTGTTACACTCAATCTGTGGAACTTCTTCAGGGGCTTGTAAACCTTATAAAAATATCTATACTGTTATGTCGTAGTAGGGTGATATGCAACGCAATTGCCTCTTTCAGATGGCACATCTATGCTACTCGGAGCCGTACAATCTATAGTCTGCACCTTCTCAAGGGGAGTAGGGTGGGTTCAACTCTTTTACCTACCCAGAATTGGGGTACTAAATACCCCTTTACATTATGTTGCATGCCAAAGTCAGCCTAATCTAGTATAGAGCTTGGTTTGATAGGGCCTTTTGTAAGCTCTGCATTTCTGCAGGACGTCCAGCTTCTTGCATGTCACCGTCCTTGACTATCTTGGATAAATCATTTTAAACATGGTTTAGGTACTGCTCTTACCATGATCTTGGATCTAATACAACTTTGCTAGTGACTTACATCTTCGGTTTGCATAACCCACAAAAGCTCTAGGTAAAGTCAGAAAACAGTGACTCTGTCTTGTTTTGGCAACCCTTGTAGCCCTCTGTATCCAGTCTGGATCATCGGATACACACAATCAACAGAACACACTGATTCATCCAGATTCTGCACCGTTAACTGCTCCTCCACCACAACATCTGTGTCAAAATCAGTGTCTGGATGGATTGGTAGAATACTCAGATCAAACAGGAGCACCCACAGGTCTCATAAAGTGTGTAATGACTCTATTCCTGTTTACCGGCGGCAGTTTTTCCCCCTATTTTATGGTATTACCAGCCATAGTTCTATTAACCCTAGGTGAGTTAATTACAGTCATATTACACTCTTCTTTTATTATTGGCACCACTGTTGTTGCACTACCATTTAGATCAACTATCAATTACATTACATTACATTTGTAGTGTCTGCTATTGACCCTCAGGCATAAAGGCGCATATCAAACAACAAGTATTATACAAACAATCGACACAGGACACTACATCTCATACGAACAGAACAAAAAAAGATAAAAAGGTGAACCTAGGCATTAACCTACGTTATGAACCGGTGCATACACCTCCGCCCTCATCAGTCGTTTCTTCGGTGAGATGGCAAAAGGTGTGTCTTAAAGTTCTTTCTTGAAGACTTGCAAGGACTTTGATGCCTTTTATTCCAGAGGGAAGGAACCCTAACATTAAAAGCCCCGTGTCCTGCCTTAGCAAGTCCTGCTTCTGTGCTGCACAATCAAGTTTGTGTGTCCTGATCTAAGGGAGCGCTGGTTAGATTTCTCTATTATATACTTCTGTAAATAAGTGGGCACAACTTGTTGCCTACACTTAAAGGCAATGACCAGGACTCTGAAGGAAGACTATCCGAGCTTCTATCGGAAGCCAATGAAGAGATCTTCTAGCCTCGGTTATATGACTGTATATGACCTAAAGAAGACTACAGCAATAGTCCAACTTTGCCCCGATTATTGCCCTTGCAGTAGTCTCTGCACACTCCTGTGAAATCATAGGCCTTAGATGGGAAAGAAGCTTAACATAGTAGGTTACTCCCGCCACTACCGTGGATACATGAGCCTTCATACTTAAAGTAGAATCCAAGGTAACTCCCAAGATTTTTGTTTTTGGTAGTGGAGAGATGATATCATCACCTAAATTGAAGGAGCTATAAGCTGTATCAAGATTTTTTAGAGCCCTTGGGCTACCAACGGTCAGTAGCTCTGTCTTGCTATGGTTCAGAGCAAGAACATTTTCCAACATCCACCGCTCGATTAAGGCAAAAATTCTATTTACCTCAAACTCGTCCCTCTCATGATGTCCTGTTAATGAGATGACCCCCTCCTCTTCTAACATAAAGAAGAAAGTGCCATAAAGAGGTTATATAAACAAGGTGACAAGCTTGCCCCTTGGGGGACTCCATATAGTACCGAATAGGAATAGCTTCAGCCGAAGCCGAGCAGACTCTGCTGCTTCTATGCTCCAGAAAAGACTGAATCCACTGTGCTGCCAAAGCCGAAAGATAGGCCACAGCTTGTAATCTCTGAGTCAGAATGGAGTTTTCAATCAGATCAAAAGCTGCAGACTGATCTAAGGAGATTAACAATGACAAACCCTTTTTATCCATGTCTCCCAAGAGTTTAGTTTTAAGCTCCAAGATCGCTGTTTCCGTACCAAATTTTTTCCGAAAGCCAGACTGCTTAGGGTGAAGAATTGGGTATTTCTCCAGGTGTTCTGCGAATTGGCATATGCACTCTATCTAAGATTTTCAATAAGAAAGGAGTATTAGATATAGGTCGAAAGTTAAGCGGATTGTCCATTGGCAGACCCGGTTTTTTAAAAATAGGAGTGACCATAGTCGATTTGATCTCATCAGGGACGCTATTTTCCTTTAAGGAGGTGTTTATGAAGATACATAATGCTTCAAGGAGCCGTGGAGGACATTTCTTTATAACAATCGAGGAGCAAGCATCTCCTCTACATTGAGAGGGTTTCATGTTTTCAATGGTTTTTTGAAGCTCGCTCATCGTAATGGGATTAAAGTCAAATTGAGGTATCGAGGGGTCATGACTGAAACTCCTATTAGAAATCTTGCATGTTGGAATAGAGGAATTCTTTTTCTCTAACATTTTCATGCAAATATTATGTAGTTTTTTGATAAACCATCTTGTATTAGTTGGCACCAGGAGGCGTCATCTTTCGCTAAGTGGTCTATGGGAGCTGGGGATTTTTCCTGTTCTTTAAGTATGCTAAAGATTTCGCTTGTGTTGGATTTGGCTATATTGATCCTGTCATTATGGAATTCTCTCTTTGCTTCAAAAATACATTTTTTATAGTCATTTACTAGGTTCTTATAACTTACTAGTCTTATGGGAGTGCATTCCTTTTTCCAAGCAAAGAATGCTTTACTAACTTTGTTTTTTTTTACCCGCAGTTCCTGTGAGAACCAGGCCTTACTTTTATGTTCTAGAGCTTTTATCTTTTTTAACTTAAGAGGCGCTAGCTTCTCTGATATATGAGCTAGATTATCTAACAAAATCTTAGCCATAACCTGAGGGGAAACTTCTGTGTGAATATTGAGGAGATTATTATTAAGTAATGGGTCAATGTTATCTATCGTGATACGTCGTGATCAAGGCTTCCACAGGCACATACGTCACACATGCAGACATTAACCTGACCACAGGATCTGCTCTGTTATCCTTCATGAGATCCCATGTGTTACTTCATTGGGCATCTCTTGAAAGTTTCAATTTTAATTGGCGCAAACATTTTCTGGATCCCTTATTCTTAAGTTTGGGCACATTCTTAAAATGTTTCGTTTTTTTAACCCTTCCGTAACGGTGGCATAGGTTAAAGATAGTACTATCTCGCACCTTGAAACACTTGTGTATAGGCACGTTATAAATGCCATACCATATCATATCATATCATATATTACCAACCATCGGTACAGAAGTGCCCATTTCAACAGGGTCCTTAAACCCAGTGCTCTGTACTAAACCGTCGGAATTTGACACATTCGTATCTAGCTGAACATCTGCTGAATCCGCCCTTGTAGCAAAACCCTGCACAGGCATTAATACAGCAGGTGTCATAACATCATTTAAAAAAAAAAAAACATTGACGCCTAATGAAAATAAATTGATTGCATTCTTAAATTTGAGTCAGAATAAATAACACCTTCTAAAAAAAGTAACTTATGCAAAACAGAGACGATAGACCAATTTACATCATTATATTCCTTGTGTAGATAGTCAAAAGATTTTACCAAATTAGTAAACGGAAAATTCAAAGCAAGCAACACAGCTGAGCAATTAGGTTCAGAAACAGAGGTTGTTGGTGGAAAAAAACAAAAAAAACAAAGCAGGCATCTCGATTGGCCAAGGAGACTGGCATGAATGAAGCAGTGGGTTGGAACGTTTTGAGTTATCTGATGCATACAAGTAAGGCGGGTGTGAGAGACCAGTAGGTGGTCGCACCGAGGATGGAGGAAATTTAACCTCGAAATCACCAGCATGAACCTCCCGCACTCGATCCAACAAGTCTGTCCTGGCGACTATACTCGTATTCATGTCCCACAAATGTGGCTGACACTCCCCAGAACCAACTGGCATTGATTTGACCTCCAAAATCACTGAATCATATGGACGATTCATTTTGGATTTGTTTTCTTCATCACTGCATGAGGAGTAGAGCTCACACTTATACCTGCTGCAGAATCCAACTGTGGGATTACAGGGACCGCAAATTCTTCCGCCAGGACCAAACACAATTGACTTTCTGGAAAATTGTTCGTATCAAAGGCCACCTTGCTCCGCAATGCATACATAATAGGTGTGGGTAAACTTTCCCAGAAATTCCAAAGAAACACAAAAGACAGATTACCTTACAACCAAAATGGGCAATCGTGAGCTTGTGCCCTCTTCCTGCAGCACTGCTGCAACTGTGTAACGGTGGAGCACTCTTGAGGCACTCTGAGGCAGCGCTTCACACTTAGACCTCGTTTATGAAGTTAAGCAAATCAGCTGTAGGCATCAGCATTAGAAAAGAGGCTCCAAGTCAGTGACAGCTCGATCCGGCAACATGAGTCCTGTGTAACTGTGGGGAACTCCAAAAAAGTTATATGTAACAGAAGGCGCAGCCGAATGATTCACAGATTACTTGAATTCTCCACTTACAATTCAGGCAGAACCAGTAAATGTGGCATCTGAAGTGCAGGTTGAAACATTTCTTAAGTCTTTAGCACCTTATAAAACCACTAGATGAATAAATGACTAAAACACCCAGCATGTTTCCCCTGACATGGACACATTGAGGTGCTCTTGACCTCTTATTTCACCTACCTAGTCACTGACAAATAATGTTACGCGTGCGCCTCATACGAGTAGCCACAATAAGATGGTACATATTCTGCACACTCAGTTACTCCCATTGAATATAATATGCTGCCTCTGAATTGGCTCTATGATGTGATCCTTCAGAATAGCCAATTAAATGAAATGGCACATGTGGGCAGGACATACAAGGTCGATACACTGGGATTCTTTTCAGAAAGCTGTTCTTTCAAATTTTATTTTTCGACCTCTCCATCAAGTAAATCCTGTTTATTTGCTATCCCTTCATAAAGTAAAGCCTACTTTAGTTTACCGGTTTAACATGAACTCCAACCATGCAGGAATTTCGAAGAAAATGTGGGAAATATCTGTGCAGCTGGATTGCTCGAAATTCAGTGTTTTGAGCATATAACGGAAGAGCACACAGAAGACTACACCATGTTCTTATTATTGTACTTCACCAGTTGCACTATGCTGACACAGACGCTAAGTGAAATGAGTATTCATGTAATCACTGTGTCGACCCATCTGCTATGCTGGCTCAAAGGATTTAGACCCACAGCCAACAACTTCCTTTGTGAAATGATTATATATGCTTTGGTCACTACCAGCTAAACTACTATGCTGGCACAAAGGCTGTTAAGCCCACAGTCATGGCTAAGTAGGCACATACAGCTTATATAATCTTTTATTCAATGCCGGTTCAGAGGCTTAACTGCCTCAAACACATCCGTACATAATAAAAGCAATATTGGTAATATGTCACAATTGGAAAAAGCCTCAAAATAGTTTGAGTGCTTAGCACCCGCACTCACTACGCTGGTATCTCCTGATTTCCTCTACTGTTCATTTATGAATGTACATCTTTGTTGTTAAATCTTTATGCAATCCGTTTCCATTTCTAAGCAGCTACACATGGCTGCACACGGAGCTGTTTGAAGTCAGTACAGATCAGAGGCAGACAAGCATGGACCATAAGGAATATATAATGTGTACATGTAATTTCAACAAATTGTGTATCTGGGAAATATGTATTTGGATCAGAAATAGATTTGTGTGCACATTGACAAGGGGAGTGTCTTTCTGTAAGCCATAAAGATGACACACAACCCAGCTCCCCAATCAAGGGAGAGGGGAGAACTGGGCCAATGACAAGTTAGAGAGGGGCAGGCTCAGTTATGCCACACCACACACCCACTTCCAAAACACATAAAAAGAGACTGCTGCGACAGGTAGAGACATTCATTTTCCATTTCTGCGGAGCATTTTGATGGCCGACATCCCATCCAGACAGAGACCAGAACCAGGGACCCATAGACTACAGAACTTTGAACCTAGAAGGCCCACTGCAAGCAAAATTATTCTCATCAGGCCTTCAGAATCCAGCAAACCTAACCTAACCAAACTATTCTACAGCCGGGCAAGCTGTTTGAATTCTTTGCCAAGAACTTTTGCCAGAACCGCCGACCAGACCCAGACCGCTGTGAGCAGAACCAGAGATCCGGATCGCTGTGAGCAGAACCGGTGCCTGATTGACCCACCGAGCAGAGAGAACCACCGCTGGACGTGTTGACCAGATCCGTGACAAGGCCTATTTCAAATTTATATTGTGAGTACCTCTTAGTTAATCTCTTAGTAATCTCTTAGTTAAAATAATCTAATTCAAACTATTTTAGCCTATTAGAACTGCCTCCTAGAATCGTGTCATTCTGTCATCTTTAAAACTGAAAACTGTCACCTGTCATTTTGAACTTTTAAATTTCAAATCCGAAAAACTACCTTCACGAAATTGGCCGTATCTCCGGAACCGTTTGTGCTAGTAGCGAGTTTTAACTGTCATCTTAAAGCTAAGATTCTAAGCTTTCCAACGAGCATTTTGGGCCTGTGTTTCAAACTTCTACCTGTTTTCCTCTAAGCTTGCTGGGGGGAACTGAATTTTGTATTGTATTTGAATGCATTCCCGAGAACTGTGTGCTCTTTCTTTCCATCTCCTTATATTGCATAAAGGGGGGGAGTGAATTGCAGGAGGAAAAGTGATTATCTTATCTTTTGCTAAAATCATATCAAGTTATTTCTGTACTGCATTTGATTCCTCATTGCTTTTCCCTTGAAACCATAAAAGTATTTTTGCTACCTTATCCATCCTATACTAACTCCTCATTGATTGTAAAGAAGTGAGCTAGTGCCAGATTACCCATTGTTGATCAACATTATATCCATAAGTGTGATATCAATTATTAATTTATTATAAAAGTATGATATATATATATCTTGTTAATTTTTCAAATAAACCTTTTAATTTGCAAAACAAACCTACTTCTTGGCTCAGTGGGGTCAGGGGGATTCTAAGAGGGGGGTGTTATACAAGGGTTGTCATCCAGAGTACTGAACTGGACATATAAATACATCAATAAGGGTTTTCCTCAGCATCCCAGACTAGGCATTGACTTAGCTGTAGTGTTGATTGAATATCGCTTATAGCCCCCTAGCTCCACCTGTACCCTAGAGACTGGTTATATCACAATACCTCCTGCTTTAAACATATATCCTTTTTGTGGCTAGTGAATTACCTACCACCCCTGAAACTACACTCAGAGTGCTACTTTCTCCAGCCTGTCACATCTTCTTTGTTCTTGCTTTGGGGTGGATTTTTGTAAATGATGTTCTATTTGTTCTACATGCAGATGGTCTTTTTGATTCAAGCATATATATTTTTTATAGAACCTTGATTGGGTATTCCCTTTATTTTGGACTGTACTGGTGTGTTGATTGGGTCACTACTTGTTCAGCTTCACACCCCTCTTAGGAGCATATCCATGTGCCCACGGTACCACACAAGGTGAAGGAAGTTATATCATAACTGTCCCTGTTTTACCTTTATGATTCATGGTTTGTTGAAGTATGAGGATTTAGTTGGCCATTTTATCCCTACTCGTCCTTGCACTCCTCAGGATCAGAATCCAATTTGTCACACTCACCTTTGTGGGTAACTGTACTTCCCCCACCTTGCTCAAACCGCTTAAGTGGCTGCACCCTCTGGCTGACATGCTTCAACACTGAAGGTCCTGGCTTCCCAGGATAATATGAGGAGGCAGTACTTAGTCACAGAGAACACAGAATGCTTCCCCTATGGGTCCTCAGACAACAGGGCCACAAAGCTGTTCAAACTGTGGTGGTAACAGCAGGTGCAGCTTAATTGTGCACCTTGGATTTTTCAAACACAATTTAGGCACAACCAGTATGTGTCATCTGAAATGCATTCTGAAATATTTCTTATATGTTTAGCACCTTATAAAACCATTAAGTATACAAATGACTAAAACACCCTGCAGTGTTCCCCTCCTATGATCACATCGAGGGGCTCTAGGCCTGCTTTCACCTGCCTATTCAATGATAAGTAAAGTCTTGTGTGTGCATCATACTGTTAGCCACAATATGATCGCACATATGGCGCACACTCAGTTATGCGCACTGATCATAATCTGCAATCTCCCAATTGGTTCTATGATGTTATCCTTCCGAACAGTCACTTTGATGAAATGGCACATGTGATTATGACCTGCGAGGCGGATACACTTAGATTGTCTCCTTAATACACACAAACTATGTCCTCTCTATTTAATGTTTCTACTTCTCCATCAAATAAATCCTGCGTGTTGTCCACCCCTTCATAAACTAAAGCCAACTTTAGTTTGCTGAGTGGCCATGAACTTCAACCATGCATTCCTTCTTTTTACACTTTAAGGCTGAACTTCCCTCCGCCTCCTCATAGGAACACTTGGGAAAGGTCAGTGCAGCTGAATTCATGTTATTCAGAATGAAACAGAAGAACACACACAAGACTTCAAAAAAGTAGAAGTCTGTAAGAGGTTTTGTCTTATTGGGGCAAATTCGGGATTTGGCAGTATTCGTGTTTGGTGGTAAACTGGCAGTAAAATGGCCTTACAATTAGAAATAGTTCAGTATTACCCTATTTTGGTGATAAAGGTGTTAGCTTGTGTTGGTGGTAATTTTAGTGGTATCTTACTTTGTGGTATTTTCAGAATTACCTTATTATTGTGGTATAGTGGTGAGCGTATCTTTTTATAATACAGCCCCATCATAAAACAAACCCTTACTATCTATTAGAATACCTCTTGGTCGTCTGTAGAGAACCCCCCCGACCTATCACACTTTTAGAGAACCCAGTGAGTTTATTCAGAATGTCATCTATTATATGTGGCTTGTATTACTGTCTTATTTACATCCATTAATCTATGTATCCTGATGACACCGCTCTCTCTAATACATGTAGAGAAAAGCACGTTCAAAACACATACACACACCCTTCTACCTTGCAGGTATTTATTCACTTTTCCTTGCTTGCTACTTTAAGTTATACCACTTTATAGTGGTATAATAGTAAATGTTTTACCGCTCTGGTATAACCATCAAACCCTTGTGATTCCCTTGTGTAGAAATGATTCACAGACGCATGAAATGACACCAAAATCCCAGCCTTTGTTTTTTGTACACTGTGTATTACATAACCATTATAAACAAAGTTACATCTTACCACAAGATATCTCAGCATTGAGCCTACAAAATACAAAATAGAACAGAACACAACAGCACATTGAAAAAAAAACGAATTTGGTATTCAGCACTTTAAAACGTGGAGAAAGACATGAACATGATATGATATGATATGATATGCACTATTATTTTGTCTAATTCCCTGCACTGCCAACAAATCACGTCATCTCCCATTCATTCTCATTCCTCACTTGGCATCTAACTCACCCCAGACAAGCGAAGTTTGAAACTCTCGTTGTCAGGACCTTATCTGCATGACCTCGCCAGTTTGCAGACCCAGTGCTAAGGACTTCTTCGCATCAAAGCCAGCAACTCAACCTCCTTGTGTGGGGAGCTCCCAGCTGTTTAAGTTTGTAGCCAGTGCTCACACCCACACAGAGTCCGGCAGAATTTCCTTGGAAACACCGTCTGTCCCTCCGTCCCAGCTTGAACTGAACTCTTCCCACTGCCTTATTCATCAAGAAAACTCCTCCTGTCTATCACCCTTAGGACATCCCTCTATTGACGTGGCTCATCCACCTCCATTCCCTTCCAATCAGAATAAAAGAATGTGATCTGTACCGTCCCTTGTTTTTCAAGACAATGAAGATTTCAGCCCTGCAAAGCAACTGTTTCCATTTGCCTTCCTGCCAGTGGCATATTGCTGCTTTCCACGGAAAACACTAACATGGTATGAATTTCAGAGTGTACATTTCTTCATGGAAAAAATAAAGTAGATTTTAAACCCTGCATGTCGAAATGCATTAACATGTTAGAGGGGCAGTAAATATATTAGTAGAACAATTAGTATTAGGTTAATTAATTATGTATGTCTAATGCAGTTCGCACACATGAAACATCCACTTTGCAAAAAAAAATGTGCACCTCAGCATTTTAAAATGACAGCACACTGTGCTAATAGGTTTTACTAAATGCTCTGACAAATTGCCTGCTGGCTGCTACTGAAAACTGCTTTGCATATATGTGAAAGGGTTGCATTTAGATATTGCATACTGCATACTGCCAACTAAATGCTTTTTAAAAATAATGCCTGCAGTTTGAAAAACTGTGCCTGGCTGCATTTCCATACTGCATAATGTCAAAAAATGTCCCCAAATATATCCTTACAGTCATGGTGTCCTTTTCCAGATCCATTCCTGCCTCTCACAGTCATCCAACCCTGCCCTGCAGTCGCCCCCCGCACCTCCCGACCCCTCTATCCTTTGCACATGTCATTACCCCGGCAATGCCCTCTATTACCTCTGTTTTTGTTTTGTTTTCTTTCAGTGTCTCAGTGTGACTTTCCTGTTTCACATGGGGGGTGCCAATTCATCTGCGCAATTGGGAGCTAATTATTGCTCATTATGCCTACACAGTGGAAACTCTCATGACCCCACTTTTTGTTATCTTCGGCAACATATCTGACTTTTTTTATATCTTCCTTCCACTTTGTCCCCTTCTGGGTACCCTTCCCCTGCCAGCAGAAGTGCCCGCCCCTCTCTCTCTCTTCACAACAGTGTGACCTGTTTCTTCAACATGCACAACTTTGATTTCGGAGATTTCAATACCATTGGTATTTTTCATTTGTTCTTGAGAGTAGAACGGCTTCCACTGTGAATCCTAAAACTTTGACGAAGTTCTATTGCTTCATTTTTCAGAAATGTTTCTGTTTAAAAATGGGTTTACATGGTTTCCAACTTAGCAAAGTACAGCTGTCTTCACTTTTGCTCACAGTCTAATTGAAATCCTCTGCTTTATGACAATAATATACATAAAACCATATGTATGCTATTTTGTACAAATCAGAACACAATTCAACCCTTCATGCTGTGTAGTGCTCTCAAGATAATTGTGTCATTACACAAAGCTTAATTATTCTTTAATTAGAATAGATGCCTCTCCTAGATACTTTAAGATCTGTTTAGATTGAAAGAGAACACAAATAACATGTATAACGATAGGAGAATGGAAGGATTCAAGTTTGCCATTAATGGATTTATGTATTACTCAAATTGACTTTGATAATGTTTGCCAAATTCGTCCCATTAAGGGGATATTGCATGCCTGGTAAACAAGAGCATTACTGAACAATTATGGTGGCTATTACTTGTCTGTCAAGGAAGAAAAAAGCATGCTAATACAATTATGTCGTAAGTCCTTCACAACAGACTGTTTACTGAAGGTTTCCAGAGATGGATTTCAATGTTAATCCATACTTCGTTGTTTGAGTAGCTTGATTTATAAATACACATTATTTCAATAGACTACCTTATGTTTAATTTTGGAGCACTTAAAAACATATACAATGAAGGTATGAACTGCTAAATGAATAACTTTTGTCTGATATATGGTTACACAAAATGACACTATAACTCAAATGGAAATAACAATAAAAATAACCCAGAAAACCTGGTGAGACCCACACACGATTTTCAGGTGTCATTATAAAGATTGCAGTAATGATAATAACTCTTTGAAATGGCACTGTATTTATAGTCCACATGGTTATTAGTAGGTACACCAAGACTTGATTTTTACATGTCTTTGAGCCTCATTACGACTCTGCCGGTTCGGAAAGAATGGTGGCGGTAAAACCGCTACCACCGTTTTTTCCAGACCAGCTAATTCAGGGTCCTGCAGGCGGGAAGTGTCACTCCCACCAAGTCTGACCTGGCGGGATTTACACCACCCACCTGCAGGCAGACATGGAAACACCGGCTCTGTCATAGACGGAACAAGTGTTTCCATGGTCCCCATCACCATGGAGTCCCTATTGGACTCCATGGGAATGGGGATTTACAGAATTCCACCTCCGGAATTGCCGGGTCACCGGGGTTGTAATTCCCTGGTGATTCCGGCAATCACGGAGGCGGAATGGTATTACGGGTCCGGCGGCAGCCTGCCAGTTTTTCCGGGACGGCTACCGCCGGACTCGTAATGAGGCCCTTTTTCTTTTACAGATTTCAAGGTTTCACCTTTTCTTTCAGTAGTGTTTGATGTGTTGAAGCATTTCTAAACGTTAATTTGTAATCAGACATTTGTAAGTGGTGCATGTACCCTCAATGATTAATTATAATAACTTAATAGAAACAGGGAAGTTACTGCACTCTTTTCATTAGATGAATCCTAAAGTTCCTTTTTTAAGGTGGTTGAGATATTTTGTTTGGGATTCTTCTAACATGCAGTATATCATTTACACATTAGATATTTTAAGCAAATAATTCATTAGATTTAAACATTTTGGACATTATGACTGTGCAATCTGGTAACATATTTAGACAATTATTTTGATACCTAGTCTGAAATGCAACATTCTTGTCTGATGCACAATTTACACACCTACTTAGTTGTACTAGCTGTCTCTATGCCTCTGAAGTTCCTTTCTAGTGTCCCCCCTTTTCATTAGCTCAATACTACAGTTGCTTTTTTATGTGGTTAAGATATTTTGTCTGGTATTCTTCTAACATGCAGTATAGCGTATACACATTAGATATTTTAAGCAAGTAATTCGTTAGATTTAAATTTTATGGCCCGTATGACTGTGCAATATTGTAAAATATTTAGACAATCATTTTGATCCCCATTCAGAAATGTAACATTGTGATGCACAATTTACACACCTACTTAGTTGTGCTAACTTTCTCTATACCTCTGAGGTCTCTTTCTAGTTTCCGCTCATTCCAGTCTTGGCCATCTGAAGCCACTGTGTTTGGATGTAGCACAATATTACGCTCCAAATAAATAAATAAATAAATAAATGCATTATATGATATTTCATTTATAATGTGTCTGTATACAAGTGTTTCTAGGCACAGCATAATTTTTCTTATCACAGCAACTCATCAGATTAATGAAAACCATTCAAATAAAGGAAAATAATGACAATATACATTGTAATTCAACTCTGATACCAATCTATATTCATACCATTGTAACTACTATATTACAGAGAACCAGAACAAGGGAAAGCAAACATCATCATTGACAGGGATGTCATTTCACCAAAATGCCAGGGGTAGTAGAAGTGACATCACACGACCTTTGACCCCTGCTAACATCACAGGAAGTGATGTCATTTGACCCCACCCCAAAGTGATATCGCGGGATACGATGGAACGCAACCTTTCACCTGTTGACAAAACAGGAAGTGCTATCACATAGCATTGTACAATACAAAACATATGGTTACGATATCGCTATAATGTGATGTACATTTCATACAAGAATGGATCACCATATGTATCGTTAAGATCAGTGTGTATAGGCCCATATTACCAAATGACTGTGAATACAAGCAGACGTCCATGGCCAAATGATAATGATGTGTTATTATATAGCCCTTACACCTAAGCGCTTTATAATACCACCCAACCTGTGTTGGTACTCATTTATCGACCTCAGAAGGATGAAAGGCTGAGTTGAGGCGTTTAAGAACAGACTAAATCAGTGACTCACCCCCTGAAGTGAGCCTGAAATAAACATTTAATGAGTCTAGCAATTATTGTATAGAATTCCAGAAAGACACATTATTTGGTATTCCTAATCTTTCTTATTTAGGGTCAGTGCTGCAAGTGTTAGACTTGTGTCACTCCTTTTCTTCTTTTACTTCTTTTTTTTAAGGGGCTTTAACAAGAAAGCCAGCCAACTTTTTTTTCTAAAGATCGCAAGGGTGACCACAGAGGTCGCAAGGGAGCCCTCGGAGATCGCAGTTGCGACCTCTGGCGACACCTAAATGACGTCCCTGATCATTGCAGGGGAATTAAACAAGAGAGAAAGAGATTTCCAAATGTTGTCTAGTCAGGGATAAATGTGTTGTAATACAATAGCACCGTTTAGTTATTGGAGGCATGTACACCAGCTGTGTGTAATCACATGGAATTCAATGGCACTGTCTATTAAGGCACATATTTAAAAAGCCTAATGTTGCTGCAAGTTCAAATAGCTCTGCTTTTCATTTCCTCCAGGACTAGTTTGATGTCTTTGTCTTAGGCTTGCTTGTATCCGATGTTCACTTTTACTTCTGGCTCTACATTTTACTTCATATAGAAGGAGTCTGTTTTCATTTTAGTATGATCTTGTTTTGTTGCCAGAAACGGATTATATAGACATTCTCTATATGTATTTAACGTTTTCATTAAGAGTTTCCACCTCTCTCTTCCAGCCCAAATTCATTTTTGAGTATTTTAAAAGAATTCACTAGCACACCCTAAGGTCATTTGATACAAAAGGTTGCTTTTTCTGAAAGACCAGTGTGGAGGCAGAGTACTGCCAACACAATAAGGATAAAGTAAACTTTCTCAGGATACTACATGCATTGGCGTGCCAATTCAGATGGTAGGGGAAGCCACATGAAGTTTGTTTGTCTTGAAAAAAGAGGTGTACAATGCTGTCATTCAATTCCAGGAGAAATATTGCACTGGATGTTCATCAGTGTAGACATAGCATGTGCAACTGGGAGAGCAGAGAATCATCAGGCCAACATGAATTTCAAGGATTATTTTGCAATAAATCACCACCTTAATGTCATTTAAACTAAAACAAAAATAATCACTGAATCTGAAGGCTTTTGATGTGTTGAACAGATCATCTTAACTAAAAATTATTTATAGCATGTATAAAATGCCACTGCCCTGTTAGACAGCATACCATTTCATGGAGCACAAAAAGCTTTCCTTTGAGCTAAGTTGCATATCCACAGTTCATTGCTCATGTGAACTTCGCTACTGGGATGTGCTGGGACATGTTTAACATGGCTTAACTGGCTTAGTTTACTTTCACATTTCAGGTGCACAACATTGTTCAAGTATATATAAACCCACCATGGCTTTGCTGGGGTGTGTGTGCGTGTGTGTGTGTGTGTGTGTGTATGCAATTCATATCACATTTCATGGTTGAATTTGTACTGGTATGGATCGTGTGTAACTAAATGTGGCTATGACTACTGTTTGTGTTTTTAATTTTTGTTAGCGTAACTTTACCATTTAAAAAAAAAACATTTTTTATTTGTTTGTGAGGATATTATGGTATATAGGTATACATCACACAAGCTTATCGTGTATGCATGCATCACATATAGGTGTATCTTTTGTGAGGGTATGGCATATGGCTGAATCACAGAGGGTGTATAAGTGAATGGCCTATGTGATTATAAGTGTTGGTATTTGAGTATCTGGCATAGAAGGGTGTGGTGTATGAGTATCAGGCTTATGCTGTATGAGCAAATGACATGTGAGTATATGACATGTGTTTATGTTGTATGCTGTTATGGCATATGGGTGTATGATATATAGCTGTATGGAGTATGAGAGTATTGCATAGTATATGGGTTGTACCCTTTAAGAGAATTAGGAGAAATAGAAGGACAGTTAAGGGCGGCTGAAGGATACTCGAACCCGGCATACAGCCCTCCACCATATGTGGCTCATAGGAAGATGACAGTGGGGGAGGGGAGGATTGGAGAAGAGCAGATTGTAGAGATAGGACATGATGAGTGGGTAGCTGCACAGATATTATTAAAATTACGGGGTTCACTAACGGGAGAAGAGAGGGAGGCAGTAAGAGAACAGACGAGGATAGTACAAGGAGAGTGAGATGAAGGGGAGGAGCTATTACGACAAAGAGAAGAGATTTTGGAGGAAAAATTGGCAAGGCTAAGGGATGAGCAGAATTAATTTAATAAACAGCTTGAGAAGGAGGGAAAAGAGAGAGTGAGGAAAAGGAAAGAGGGTAAAGACGAATTGGACAAATTGAGGGAACGAAATGAGGAGCAAAGGATAGAAGCTGAAAGGGTAAAAGCAGCAGCAGACAGGGTGTCAAGAGTAGTGTTGAGAGAAAGAAAGAAGGAAGAAGAAGATAAAGAAAGGGAAATGGAAATATGGAGGAGGAGGGTAGTATCAGAGGCAGCTAAGAAATATGAAGAGGGGAAAGAAATAGAAAGAGAAAGGGTGAAATGGGAAAGGAAGAAAGAGGATGAAAGAATATTGGAACAGATGAGCAACGAAGTGATGGAGGAACTAACAAGGAAAAGAGAGGAAAATAGTAGGGAGATGGAGGAGAGGAGTGAAGGGAAAGAGAAGGGAGTAATAGGGAGAGTGAAAAATGGGGGATGTATATAGAAGTAGAGAAGTAGCAACAACATTGACACCAGGGGAGCAGTGGTAACAAAGAAGAGGAGAAATGGAGCTAATAGACTTAGAAACAGTAACAGTAAAAGGGAAAAAGGCAGAGTGGGGGATACCATTTATGACTGATTTTTGCAGTGAGGAGGAAGAAGGAGTAGAGAAGGGAGGAAGAAAGAGTGAAAGGGAAAGCTTAGATAAGCTGTACCTCACTAGAACAAACATAGACTCGCCATGGATCAGTAAGAGAAGGGAGGAGCTGAAGAGAAGTAAGGAGAGGGTGCAAGAACTAGTGGAAAACAAACCATGAAGCCACACCATCGCCATCTCCATCACGCCCTCCCCCATCGCACCCTACATGCTCAACCACCACACGCTCGCTGCGCACAATAAAGCTTGCGCCCTTCATGGACGAACTGACTCCCTATGCATGTCGGCTTAGAGACCTCCCTAGTCGCAGGCAAGACAGACAAATAAACATACCCATATTAAACACAGGAAATGACGAAAAAGGGGAAAGGATGGAGAGGGAGGTAGGAGCAGAGGTAGTAAGGAAGAATTTGAAGTAGTAAAGGAAACGGGGGAAGAGGAGGGGTGTGAAGACTCAATATTATGGAGCGTAAAGGGTGAAACAAGACATAATTTAATGCCACTGTTTGGAGAGAGGAGGGGTTAGACCACAGTATGTCCTTGGAAGCATACCGATAAAGAAAATATAAAATGTAGGCTCCCATCATTAAGTGGAGGTGCGGGTAAGTGGATATATGAAATGGAAAAACACACCGCAGGACAGAAACTGGCAGTAGGAGATGTAAAGGCCTTTTAATATCAATATTAGGGGATAGAGCGGATGACATTGGAAGAGAGCGGGATTCCATGGGTAACAATAACAAACACATCGCATGATGGGGCACCATTTGCAAACTGCAGACATGCACTATGGCAGGCACTGAGGGTACAGTACCCAGACACATCAGACATAGGAGCAATTACCTCCCGTAAGATGCGTGAGAATGAAGATCCTGTTGATTATATCCAGGAAATCCAAGAGAAGTGGCGCATGGAAACTAGAGAACAATGGGATAAAACACCAGCCATATTTTATCATATACTAGTACAAGGGCTCCCAGAAGGAGTTCAGAAACAACTAAAGAAAGTAGTGGGAATGGAAGCAAAACCATGGCCAGAAATACAACTGACTATAGTAGCATCACTTGCAGGACATGGCAAGGAAAAATGAAACAAAAGGAAGAGGACAGGAAAACGGAAGAGGCCTAAACTAGTACAGAAAAACTTACTAAATACACAATGGAAGGGGCACTAATAACTACGCCCACACCAATGGCCCAAAGCCCCACACAAGTAGTGGCTGCACAAGATCCGCTCAAATAGACCTCCACAAAGTATAATACAGCAAGTGCCGCCACTGCAACCATACACGCACCAAACATGGGAGGAGGATACCCAATGCAAGGAGCTGGGTATTATAATTATAACAGGGGAGAGGAGGATTTATGAGAGGGAGAGGATACGGATATAACACACAACAGCAGGTGGGAGGACTTAGAAATTCCTACCCACAGGGCAACCGTATACCAGGACAACACAGGGAGCTTCCCATGGCGAGAATAGGGAACCACCGTGTGTTGGAGCTGTGGACTATTGGGGCACATGTCACGCACGTGTAGAGTTAGACCAGGAACACCATCATGGAGTAATCAGGGACAACCACGGCCCGCACAAGTACAGCAAGGCATACCACAACAGCAAATGTTGCCACAAGGAAATGAACAACAACAACAATTAACACAACAACAGCCCCAAACATTGCCACAACAACAGGTAGCGATCACACAACAACCACAAATACCACAAACACAACTGGGTAGGGTGACGGTTTTGGGACACAACCCTTATACGGAATGGCCAGTCGTTGTACCCCCAATAGGACAGCCCACAGACGGCCTTGGTGTGTCCCATCCTGTCAGTAACACCTAATAGTGCGGAGGAGCCACGCATAGAGGTAACGATAGGTGACAAAAATTATCATTCCTTGTTGACACCGGGCAACCCGGTCTTGCATAAGGGAAGGTAAATTTAAGATGTCAGGCGAAGCCATGAACACCCAAGGATTTTCTGGGGCTAAAGGGTTGGTTCCTTTTACTGATAACGTTCCCTTATCTATTGGAGATTATGATCTGTCAGTTCCACTTTTGTATTATAGTGCCTCACCAGTAAATATACTGGGGAGAGACATAATGAACCAGGTTGAATATGACGATCTCCTTTACAGAGGATGGCATAATTTGCTCTACTCCAGGGATTAACATGTTAGCAGCACGACAGATTATGCAAGCATACTGTCGGACAGACAGCGATTAGGGCGGAGCCAGTAGATGGCGAGCTATTCCAGTATGGAACAGACATGGCATTTGCATGGATGCCAGGGATAGAAGGGAAAATATGGAGGAGGCCAGCAGCCTATCTGTTCCGACCAGAAACACCTGTTAATGAACAGAAGGAAAGGTGTTTTTAATGGACATTGAGAGCATTATTGCAACAGCTGATTATATTTGCTGTGCACGCCCAAGACAAAGAAGGAAGAGCATGGAGGGCAGTGATAGCACTAGCAGAAGGATGTAGGTTGACCCAGGTGTCAGATGAGGAGCTGTTCTCAGAAGAAAAGGAGGAAGGTGAAATGGTGTTCATGATGAGTGTAGAAATATGGTAAGAGTGGCTCACAAACAAGTAGCGCAGAAAATTGCGATGGCACTTGAGGCACCTGCATGCACCCCAGTCCCTTTCTTTAAGGAGGATATGTCAAAGGTGCCCAAATCATTATGGACTATTAGCCCTTATGACGTGGGATGCATAAAAAGCATAGGGGGTGTAAGGATAAAATTGAAAAAAGGTGCCATACTACCAAGAGTGAAACAGTACCCACTGTCAAAAGAGGCAGATGAGGGCATATATGAAACCATAACGGCCCTTATAAACAATGGCATATTGGTCCCCTCAGAATCACCATGTAACACGGCTGTGTACCCAGTGCGCAAGGCTAAAGGGGGGTCTTGGCGCTTCATACAGGACCTCAGGCCCTTGAACAACATAGTAGAAGCAGAGTATCCAGTAACAGCAAACCCGGCCACAATATTGTGTGGCATTCCAGCAGAAGCATTCACGATTTACAGTGAATCGACCTTAAAAATGCTTTTTTCTCAATACCATTACACCCAGACTCACAAGATTTGACAAGCTTCACTTACCGAAATACAAAGTGGAAACATACCAGATTACCACAGGGGTATTGTGAATCACCCTCAATTTTCAATAGAGTAATACAGATGGATTTGGGTAACGTTGAGGTGGAAAGCACAGTGTTACAGTATGTGGATGACATAATAATTTGCAGTACAAACGAAAGTAAATGCAGAGAGGACTCCTTAAAAATGTTGACAATATTGGCTGAAAAAGGGGTACAAGGTAGACATGGAAAAGATACAATACTGTCAGGAACAGGTACTTTACATTGGCCAACTGATATCCCAACATGGAAGAAAGATTGCACCACAAAGAGCACAGGCCATCTCAAGCACTCCCATGCCACAAGACTGTGAGAGAACTGCAGCAATTTCTGGGGCTGTGCAACTACTGTAGAGCATGGGTATTTGATTACAGTTCATACATAGGACCCTGCTTGAGGGTTTGAAGGAAGCAAATAAAGGGGAGAAAAGTTGGGATGGACTATGGAAATGAGGGAGGCATTTGACGAATTGAAAGACGCGATATCAACTGCTCCAGTACTGGCATCCCCAGACTATGAGCGACGCTTTTTTTATATTTTCACATTGCGACTCAGCAGTAATGAAAGCAGTATTGGCCCAAAAAACAAGCATGGGCTATAAACCAGTAGCATTTTACAGCGGTCACTTAGACCCTGTGATGTTAGGCCACTTCCCTTGCGAACAAGGTCTCGCTGCAGCTGCTTTTGCAGTAGAAAAAGCATCAGCAATAACCATGGGGTGTCCAACTACACTGTTTGTGGAACATGCACTATTTGCAATATTGAATAAACCTAAGTCCACACTAACGACACAAAGGGCATCAGGTTATGAGATCATTTTGTCTAGGCTGAACTAGCAATTGTTAGATGTAGCACGGTTAACCCTGCAAGGTTCCTAGCAGAAGTAATTGAGGAGGGAGATTACGCCCACGACTGCACCCAACTAACTGAAATATACTCATGTACTAGAAAATTGAAGAAAACGCACTAGAGGGAGGTGAGCTTTTGTTTATTGATGGGTCATCAACTATTGATCAAGGAGATGGGATACGGAGGACTGGGGCAGCAGTTGGTAAAAATGATGGAGGCGCCGGTGTGTGTGGCTATGAAGTGTGTACAATTACCACAGCATTACTCTGCTCAAGCCGCGGAACTGTTGCACTAATATTGGCATTAAAGGAAAGTTTTAACAAACGAGTAACTATATATTCCGACAGTGCATATGTTACATCCACTGTCCACTCAGGGCTATCAAAATGGAGAAGAAGAGGGTTTAGGAGAGCTGATGGCACTCCAGTGCAACATGCCCTCTTGTTGGCTGAATAATTGAAGTAATAAACGACCCCCAAGAGCTAGCCCTAGTAAAATGCACCGCACACACCAATGGTGAAGACCACGTCTCAAAAGGGAATGCAGCAGCAGACGCACATGCGAAATATGCTGCATACTTTGGTGAGATATGGAACCCCACAGACTCACAGAGAGGGAGAGGGAGGGGAATAGCGTAGGGAGATGTTAATAAGAGAAGGGTACACCCATCTCCCAGCCACACAGATTATGGAGCTACAAGCGGCTGCACCAATGGCCGAAAAGGAAATATGGGTAAAAAGAGGATGTACAATGTCACCAACCGACGCACTATGGCGCCAGGGTGGCACTGGGAAAGTTGTAATACCATTGGCACTTTTAAACACCGCCCTGAGCCAATTACATCACCCAGCCCATACAGGCAAGGAAATAATTGCAGCACGAATTAGAGAAGATTGGTTCTGTCCCGAGTTAAATTCTCATGTGTCAAATTTTATCAGCAATTGTCTCACATGTCAACAGTTTACGGCCGGTCATACCCTAAAAGTGATAAGAGGTACCATACCCCGGCCAGAAGGACCTTTTCGGCCTCTCACATTGACTATGTTGATATGATCAACATTGTCAAGGTAATGGAATAGGTATATGATTGTAGTAGTATGCCCATTCTCTAGGTGGATTGAAGCAGGGCCTGTTCACACCCAGATGCATTTAGAGCAGCTAAATTCCTAGTAAGGGAGGTCTTCCCCAGGTGGGGAGTGTGCGAGGTGTTAAGATCAGACAATGGCCCCCATTTCGCAAACGAAATGTTCCAGCATATCACATCCTGCTGAACATAAACAAAATTTGCATGTGCATACCACCCACAGGCTAACGGTGTATGTGAACGCCTGAATGGCTTATTGAAGGAGGCAATTGCAAGAAGATGTACACCAAACAACAAAGAAAAGTTGGTTGTATTGCCTTCCTACATTGTTGAGTTCGAATAGAACGGACAGACCGCCCCAGCGCCAACGACAGGTCCATTGGAAGAACAGCAACAACATCCCCGGACAGCGGAAGAAGTTCTACCACAGACAACGACCCAATTGTTCCCTTACCGTGTCACTACCCAGCTACCCAGAGACAACAACTGACGAAGAAAGGGGTGATCCCTACACTGCCCACCCATGGTCACACGTTCAAAAGAGTAAAAATACTTCCGCCATCTGAGCGCAAAAACCCCACCCCCGCCCATTGACTCCCGAGACAGTTGTAACTTAAACTGAAAGCCACTGGCCGCACAAATACACATGTAAACACGTGAATGTTCTCTTTTTCTCTCGCACATACAGGAACTGCGTATTATTGTATAATTGCAATTTAAACTGAATGTTCTCTCGCACAAATACACATGTAAACACGTGAATGTTCTCTTTTTTCTCTCGCACACACAGGAACTGCGTATTATTGTATTGTTAAGTAGAGAGCTAATTAACAATCCACTGTCAGGCGTAGATGGTACTCCCAGACGATAATTACCCAGAAGAATTGTCACACCAATTTGTATACGAAATAAAAAAGGCCAACATACCTAAAAAGAAGAAGGGTACGTGTCTACTACACAGCCTTCCTCCTGGCCATAGAATATTACATGCCCCACCTCCGCCCATACTTGCCGGTCCTAAGAGACCGATCACTTAGAGTAGCGTGGAGCAGCTCTTCGCCTGGGCACTGAATGACTATTTTGATAGGGAGAGCTTAAATAAAACAAAACTAACATCTAAAACGAGCATTTCTGAGAATTTTAGGCGGGCAACTTTAACGTCGCAAGAATACGCTGCCAGGACTGCAGCAAGGTAAGAGCAAAATGCCGTGAGATTAGCAGTTGTAATAAAAATAATAGGGATTTTGATGATCACCGGATTTTGGCTGCCTCTGTCTGGCAGTACAGCTGTGCTATCAATTTTATTGCTGCACCCAAACCTAATATACCCCCGTTCCTTGCTTGCAACAGGTGTTACGTCAGGTGTAGTAGTAACATTGCTCCCAAGCAAAATAGAGTTAAACGCAGCACATACTCAGACAATAAAGGTATTGATAATTATGTACAAGATTCAGCACACGTCACAAACAACATATGGTACCAACACATGACCCGCATTGGTAAGCAGACAACTGAGGATAGCTGCTACGTCTGCCTCATTAATACCATACGCCATGAGTGCTTCACGAACATTTGTTGCCACAGAAATAAATGAGAAGATAGCGCAGTGCATAATATACTTGGCACTGTTCCAGACGAAAGGAAGATTCCAAGGAACTGTAGTGCACATGACATGGAAAACACGAGACTCATACCCATATGAAAACAACTTCCTCAAGACCTACTTGAGTTATCACAAGACCAGTTTACATGCTGAAGCATTCAAATATATAACAAGTGGCCCTGCAAAAGGAGAAACACAGAAAGTAACACTGCAGTATCTACCATGTGATTGGTACGCCACTGAAGTTCCGGGTAAACAAGGATGCTGGGAGAGGCCGCTACTGACGATAACAGGAAAGGTGTATCTGGACAACAGCTGGGACATAGGAGTGATTGGCAGCAACATGGTAACAAAAGAAACTATCTCAACCATCGAGACACACAATCACCGATGTTGGACGACGTGGATCAAGTATGGACCAATGCTCACGTGGGTAGAAGAAGATGAAGACCAATAACGATACTACCGTTGACTGCGCCCAAGGTATGCTACCAGCATAAAGGAGAGGTGGACGTAGGATATAACACCAATTGTGCAAGTGTGACGGAGTTACCTGAGGGGGGAGCGGGAACAGCAGTAATAATGGACCATTATTGGGCCTGTGGAGAAAAGGCATACCATACACTGCCTCCCCTGTGGAATGGTGTGTGCACAATGGTACACGTCAATGTACCATCACTAGTGGTACCTAAGATGCACGTCAATGTGGCGAAATTTCCTAGAATGATGAAGGGGATAAGAGAAGAAAGAGATCTGCACCACTTCAGGGAGGAGCAAGGGAACAGGACCAACAGCAATGACACTGTCCTAAATAGAAGAAAAAGACAAGGAGAGCCGCTAACAGGAATTACCTGTGGGAAGGTCGGAAACGGCACTAACATCAATACCGCCAGAACACAGACTATTTAGCAGAGCAGCAATGTTCTTCTCCTCAATAATACACCCGGGACTACAGGCTTACGCAAACGCAAAATGGCTCCAAATAACTAGATGGGAACTAATGATGACCATCAATTCTACAGTAAATGGGTTCAACGCAATAAAAGAGGAGCTGCGAGCTGTAAGGATGGTAGCACTCCAGAACAGATATGTATTGGACCTTCTCACAGCAATGGAAGGAGGAGTTTGTGCAAAGATAGGACAATCATGCTGCACGTTCATACCTGCCAATGATGCTGACAATGGTACACTGACAGAAGCAGTTTCGCAATTGGCCCAGATGCACTCCAAAATGATGGATGAAAGCAACGGTGTGAAAAAGGATAAGAGCTGGTTTTCACTATTATGGTCATGGATGCCATCTTGGCTGTCAGATGGACTGAAAATAATAGTGGGTTGTACTATATTGGCTGGAGCTACCCTGATCATAATTAGATTTTGGAAGGCACGGAAGGCACGCACTACTGACGAGTTGCTGGAAATGGTGGGAATGCACCCCTTGATGCCAGCAGATAACGGCCAGCATACAGGTGTAATAATACAGGAGAGGGAGAAGCCTGCGCACCAAATAATCACCAACCATCTGGACCCACCATCAGTGAAGATCGAGAACCCAAGAAACCCCAGGAGCTACATAGGAAGATGGGTATACTGTACTCCTGGTGGTACCTGTGAATATATGTATTGGTCCTTTGAAGATCATGTAAACCATTATGGACATCTCGGAGGAATAACTAAGATATGGCGAGTAAGAGGAGATAACGAGAAGGATATGTTTGTGGTCGACAAGTCGACCAGAGGGGGGACTGAAGTGGGAGAATGGAAGACCAGGCTCCCGTCCTTCGCCTCTCGCGCTTGGCCTAGAGGGTCACGACCCAAACACCCGCCACGAGAAGAGTTTGTCCATTTACCAGACGACCAGATACCCTGGTACAGGAACATACGGATGTGTCCATCTGCCTGCCCAGCAGCCCGCACTGGCCATGCCGACACCTGCGGCACGGATCAACTAGACTAAAATCTACACGTCGTTAGAGATGCCATGACGACCTAGACAACGGGAAGCACATCTGTACAAATGTACACACTGGACATTCCCACACCAACCTACACGAAGAATATACTCAGTGCTATGACGTAGGCGACAGGCATATTCACGGACGTGCATCTTTATTATTTTTACATAGGCTTTCAGAATGCAGAAACGCAAGACGCATCATGAACTCTTCTACTAGCTTGCTCACGCTTCTCTTGAAACCAGTTACCGCCATGAGAAGTATAATGAAGACAATACTGGTCATGAAATTATATGCTCCTATAACCTAAAGCACCTGTGCACCAAACGGACAACTTATGCACCAGGCCCAAGTAGGCCTCAAACAAGAGCTCCCGTGGACATTAACAAGGCAAGAGTCAGTTGCTGATCCTGCAGAATGAGCTCGGCGAAGCAACCAGCCAAGGTCGCAATGTTGCAAACCTACGTTCCAAGAGCAAATCATCAAAGGCACGATGTTGCAACCTCGTACTCCGCGCACCAACGTTAAAGTCACACCGACAAATTAAACCAGACGCGCAGTAGAAAAACAATATTAATTGTGCAGAATTCTGCCTCTTTCACGGTCTCTCCCCACGTGACCAAGCCGAACCTGACGAGATGCCAAACCCAGGAGAACAGAGGCGTCTGGATCCCTCGCTACGAGACACTGGCAGATACACTTGAAAGGCTCAATGGACATCTGCGACAGTGGGAGCGGTCCCCCGTCCAGCTATGAATAAGTCCTCACATTGTCTACATGTACCCATAGTGAAACATTGTTGCAACTTACAGGTACACCGAGAGCTGGGAACGACGGTGGTCCCAGGCTGGGAAGCTCACGGGCGCACCAATCAGAACATGGGGCTCTTATCACTGACGCCAGCAAATTTAGCCAATCCTCAGGAGTCTTCATGTAACAATTCTCATGTATCTAATTGTAGAGACAACCCAGATATACCACCTGACTACACCTTGTCCACTAATATCATTCTCTATATGTGTACTATACTAACCCTACCACTCGAACACCCAATTAAGAGTGGCAATAGGTTTTTTGTTAACTTTCTGAAGTGACGCAAGTAGCGCGTCATAATACAGTAAAAAGGGCCTGCGAGCCCCACGATTGTGTGTGTCAGGACGAACGCGTACGCTCCTTGACCCATCCCTGCCGTTTTGTCTAATAAACAGCAGAGTCACCTTGCTCCTTGTGTGCGTCTCATACTCTATCTCATCTCATCTGGGATATACACGGGAGGAGTTGGGGCCTCCCTGCCTGGAGGTCCGCGGACGGCCCGGCCGACCCCGGCAGAATTTCCCCCCGACAATATGTAACTATGATGTATGGTGTATGGCATATTAGTTTATGGCTTATGAATGGTTTAAGGGTGTTTGGTATTTAAGCATTGAAAATTAGCACTGGAAGGAAAATCATTGGAGGCCACCCTGTTATGGTGAACAGGGAAGACACTGAGAGGTTAGCCACACACAATCAAAGTAAGGTAGCAGATCAGCAAGGCTTAGTCGCATGAAGGGTATGAGAGTGGTTTAGTGCTTCAATGAGTCCACACAGAGCAACACCAGTAATTCCAGTAAGATAAGTAATAATTAAAATACAATGATTTATTAAGCCTTCAGATTACACATTAAGGAGTTACAACTTCTAGTGAAATATTGTCACACAGAACCCTTATAAAATAGATATTTACATTCACTATTAGGAGAAATAGAATAGCTATTTACAATAACCACACAACTCCCCCCTCGCTCTCATAAATTCGAGCACAAAGAAAGTTTAGTGCCTTGCACCCAAATGTCACCAGTTCCAAAGTAAATACTTTCTGGTAGGCTTGTACACAATTTGAAGTGCTAGTGGTTATGATTAATATGATTCAAAAAGTTAGATAACAATCAGGTACGTACTCAACTCAATCCCTCCACACTGGGTAAGGCCTGTTTGTGTATGTCACAGCATCTGGTGTAATGAGAAGACATGTTGTTTAATCAAAGCAGAGTTGACCTCGCCAGTCTTACTTTGAACATGTCTGGGTGGGAGGGGTGCACTTCACGTGACAGTTGAGATGTATAGTGCATCAATATACCTGTTAGCCAATCCAATACTAGGATTCAATAGGGAATGGGCTTCAATAAGGTGTGGCCAATTGGTCCAGGGACTATCAGGGTATATTAGCATGCCATAAGTGATAGCACCAATGAGGGTGGTGGGATGATTTGTAACCTGTGTGTGATAATGTGCTCCGTGTCAGTTTGGTTCTATGGGACCGACTGAGAGTTTTGCATATAATACACCTTTTTTTTTCTTGCAAAGTAGTGCAGTGGTTATTTGGCCTTCTTTGAATATCTTTATCATACAGGTGTTGGGCTATGTCTCTCATGGGTCAGTAACGTACGTCCTGGTTACTCTGTTGGTGACAGTGTGTGGAAGCAACAGGTATTGTTAGGATCAGCCTTCCTTTCTTATGGTTTCTCTTACTGAATGCTGTATGTATGTGATGATGTCATTTGTGGAATGTATGAGGTATCTTGGAGTGTTTGTGTATGAATGGGTTCTAACCCAGGGAGTTGATCTAAGGAAGCCTGGGTGGTGGGAGCCAGCGGGTTTCCCTCATGATTTCCTCCTATCTCCTTATGGACTTGATGAGACCTGATTTTATACCTGTAACTGAAGAACCTAATTAAAGCAACCATTAAGCATACCTGCAACTGTATCCTGATTATATCACTATGACCCAGACCGGGTCATAACAATTGGCGACGAGGACTGGTCTCCAACAGGACTGGTTGGATGGACCCTGAAGGCTACAAGGCACAGGTACCTGTGTGTGTGGTGTGTAAGGAGTGGTCCAGGATAAGGAGTAAGGAGATACTGCTGCGGGGGGTGCAGAGGCAGGAGCGAAGCTCAAGTGAGAGACTGTACAAGGAGAGGGAACCCACTGCCCCCATGGTCCAGGAAGAGTCCCACCACCCAGGGCTGAGAAAGTGACAGTGCCTTGGTAGGCGCAAGGCAGGCATCAGGGCTGAGGAACTGTTGGTGCACTGGGAGGAGCAAGGCGAAGGACCCCGTGCGGGGTACAGAAGGCTGCCTGCTGAGGCACGCAGGGGCAACAAGGTGACACCCAGAGAGAATTCAGAGAGACAGTTCTGTGAGGCAGCTCGCCTATGCATTCATGGATGTGCTTTAACATGGTATGGTCTGAGAAAGAGAGGACCTCATCGAGGTTCTCGATGTGCCCAAAGACTAATCTAGAGTGAGTTGTTGGCTCGCCATATATGTGAAGTCCCAGGGGTCGCCTGAGCTACACTACTCCAGCTGATAGAAGGAATTCTGTCATTATGATTTTCGAGTGAAGCATTGGGAGTGCTTCACAATGGGTGTTGTGCACGCGCCGCTTTGGGCAATGACCTCAGTTAGCTGAAGTGACAGTTGGCCGGAGAGGTCCGGGTGCTCCTGAGCTCGTAGTGGCACTGATGATGTCATTGGACTGCGGAATATCCTGTGTTTACACTGCTCAGGCTTCGGTATTGTGATGGATGTGTCCATGAAGAAGAAAGAAGAAGAGGAAAAGTTTTCATTTCACACGCAGCGTTTGAAGTTTTCATAGCGCTGGTTTTTGTTTTTTGATAGTGTGTGACTCGTGTCTCAGTGCCAGCTTCATTGGTATGGCGCGCAATATATGTGCGTGTATTCATAGTTTTTCGTATTTTATGTAGGTCAAGCACGGAGCTGCAGAAAATAGTGAGCATGGCTGCGCTGAGATAGAGAATTTAAAGCAACCATTGCATTGAATGTAAGAAAAAAAAAAAATGGACATGGGTTGTTCACATTAGCCTGCTGTTTATCTTGGCATTATGCATTTTGCAAATATGTTCAGTCTGTGTACTAAATTTCAAACAACAAAGATTAATGGGTACATAAATTCGTACATAAATGCATGGTGAAACAGCAAGGATGGATGGATGGATGAATGATATAAGGCAAGGCAGTGATGGAGTGTTAACATCTTGATTTAAAAAGCCATTAGTATAACCTTTTGAAGTTGCAGGAAGGTTATGTTGCAATGCGGCAACAGAGACTTTTAGAATGCTACAAGAAGTTTTTATTACAGGGTTATATTTACAGCGATGTTTACACACGGGATGAATGGAGTTGTGTGCAGCATGATGTGATTCCATTTTTGGTGATATTCATTTTCATTTTATGCTTTCTGACTTGTTTTAGTTTTTAACCATCTTGAGGATTTGCAGCTTGTAAAGTTGTACATGAAAAGGCAGCATGAACTTTTAGATGGTGTCTCTACAGTTGTTTCAGAGGCATGTCATTATTGAAATGTTATATTGTTATCTGATTTATTAAGCACGTGATTTGATTTGGAGTGTGGGTAGGGCCCTGCCCACACCCCTCAAGTTACTTCCGTTGTAACTAAGATGTTGTTGCTTGATTGTTTGAGTGATTAAGTTACACGACTGTGAGAAGTTGCATGGGGTGCATGTAACCAGTGTGACGTGTGCGTGCACTGACTGGTTGTGGCTAGTCAAGAGGCTCTGCGGAGTCATGATAGTAATTTGTATGACTAGTGGTAGTCTGGTCAAGCGGCTCTGCGGAGTCATGGTAGTGAATTGTGTGACCAGTGGTAGTCTGGTCAAGAGGCTCTGCGGAGCCATGATAGTGAATTGTATGACTAGTGGTAGTCTGGTCAAGCGGCTCTGCGGAGTCATGGTAGTGAATTGTGTGACCAGTGGTAATCTGGTCAAGCGGCTCAGAGGAGTCATGGGTAGTGAATTGTGTGGCTCAGAGGAGTCAGTATAGTGTTTTGTGTGGCTCAGAGGAGTCAGTATAGTGTTTTGTGCTGAGCCATGATGGTGAGTGATTCATTATTCTTGTTTTTACTTTAAAGTGTTGTTTCTGGGGTCATCCAGGAGTTCCTTCTGGGTGTTCTGGGAGCTTGGCAACAGAACCTCTTGGTAGTGGGGTTACCTGGTGGTTTTTAGTAGCTATGAGGGCTCGAGGTGTCTGGCCAACACATCGAGGAAGTACGGTGGTATGGTTGACTGGTTCCCCACCAGTTGCCTCTGTTGTGAGTGTTGCTATGAATGTTGAGTGGTTGAGGATGAGTCAGGTGAGTGTGTTTTATTTGATTGGAGGCGCCTGTCTCTTCAGTTGCCATGAGTCTACGGTCTGGTGTAGTAGGTTAGACATGTTCCTTGTAGGTGTGTAGCGGACTTCGTGCCAGCCCGTATAGGTGGCTGTTTGTGCTCAGGTGTGGCAGCCCTGAGGTCTACCAGTGGCAGTGGTGGACGGGAGGTGGTTTGTTTTCCTCAGGTTGTGTATGGCATGCTGGTTAGTAGCCCAGAGGGGCAGGTCTGTGCTCCAGCGTGGCAGGCTGGTGACCCGTTGGTGGCGGCGACGGGTGGAAGGTGATGCGTGATTTTTTGAAGGACAGAAGTTGTTGTTGTTTAGATGGTGGGGTGCCGTTACTGGATTGTTAGTTACGCCTGGTTGTCCAGCTGTTATATTCTTGGTCTTTTAGAGTGACTGGCAGAGTATTTGTGCTTGAGGCCTTGTGATGGTTAGGTGTGATGACGGCTTCAGGTCATGGTGTGTTTGAGGTGTGAGTTAGGATTAGCCTTCCCTTCTATGGTTTATAAGGAAGGAGGTGTTAGGATCAGCCTTCCTTTCTTATGGTTTCTCTTACTGAATGCTGTATGTATGTGATGATGTCATTTGTGGAATGTATGAGGTATCTTGGAGTGTTTGTGTATGAATGGGTTCTAACCCAGGGAGTTGATCTAAGGAAGCCTGGGTGGTGGGAGCCAGTGGGTTTCCCTCATGATTTCCTCCTATCTCCTTATGGACTTGATGAGACCTGATTTTGTACCTGTAACTGAAGAACCTGAATAAAGCAACCATTAAGCATACCTGCAACTGTATCCTGATTATATCACTATGACCCAGACCGGGTCATAACAGGTATGTATACTTACACCCCTGGTTCAAAGGTTACTTATTCCATTACAGGCTTGTTCTTCTGTCTTTGGTCCTTTTGTGAGAGCCATCTAGACGTCTAGACAACAGACGTTACTTTTACTGACAGGATTTTGTTGTGGCCAGTCGCAGTACTTAGGAATAGGTCCCAGACAGCTTCAAGTAGAACACCCAAACAAAAGAAGTTGAAGACTTTGGCGGGACAGACATCCGCGGGGCATCGCTAAGAGACGAAGATGACAAGTTTAAATGGAAGTCACCACAGTTAGGTGGCAACAGGTGATTTTCTTGCAGCAAACACATGAGCAGGTCCAGCGCAACTTCCTTTGGTGTGAGATGGCTGAAAATGCAGGAACTGGCACATTGTGGCACAAGTTGAAGATGTGCAAAGCTCTAAGACTCAGAACTGCAATGACTGTGCGAGGTAATCCAGGAGAGAGCTGGTTAGTACACTGGCTCTTCCAGGCACACTTTCAAAGGCTCACCAGGCACAGATCCTCACATATGGGTCGAGGCTAGTTGTTCCAACCTGTTCCGCGTTTGAAGCATCAATGAAGGCCTTCTTGAGAACTGGACAATGGAGCAGGGAACACCAACACTGGAGTCGATGCTGGTCGGCTGCATGTCGTCAGTGGGCTGCACTTCTTCATAGAGGTATTGGCTCCAATGATGATCTGATGTACAGTTACAGTAATCCTCCATGTATCCAACATTTAGGCTGGGAGCAATCCCACCAATGATAAGGATCTGCACCATTTGAGCATGCAGTGGTTATCCAGTCCTGGATAGCCGTTGGCCACAACATTTTAGGAACCAGGGATGTGGATTGGGAGTAAATAGTTCCAGATTCTTCTTCTGGCCACATACACTAACCACCACTTAGCACGCAAAAGCCACAGCTTTACCCAGGAAAGGGATTTCTATGTAAGGCATTTCCTGACCTGAGAATGCCGGAACAAGTCCAAAGAATAATATGGCCATAGAACAAGCACAATAATCATGGAAGGCCCATGTTGGTCTGCTAGTCACATTTAGTGCGCATACACGGCAAATGTGAATGTGCAAAACTTCCCAAAAATTGAAAAAATATCACAGCTGCCAATAACGTGTCTTAAGCACATTGTAAAAGTAACTGCAAAGTCTTTATATAAAATGTAATATGATATAAAGTATCCCAAATGCACTTCACAGTAAGGTGATGTGTGCAATTGTAACAATACGATAATTCACCAAGCGACACCCAATCTCTCAGTACTGATAGTCTCAGGTTCTAGTTAGTTTCCCCAAAGGAATGAGCAAAACAGGCAAGGGAAGTAACGCAGAAGACTATATTTGCCTCCAAAAAGTAACGAAAAAGTTCAATATAATAGCACATTATTTGGGGAAGGTTTTAAAAAGAAAGTAATTGAGTGCCCATATCTTGTCAGTGTATGTCGTGTGAGTGTGTAGCATAACAGTGTATAGCATAGGTGTGCATGGAATATGCATACATGGTGTAAGAGCATGTTGTTAAGAGCACACGCCATAAGAGTGTGTGGCATCAGAGTACATGGTGTAAGAGTGTGGCCTAAGTATTTAGCATACAAAACATCACCTACTAGTGGGTGGCTAAATAGTGGATTATATAGGAGTACAAGGTGTGAGTGCATGTGGAGTAATAATGCATGCTGTAAGAGCATGTGCCATAAGCATTGTGGTGTAAGAACACATTGCATCTAGGTATAGGGGTTGTAGGAGCATGTGGCATAAACATGTGTGGTGCAACTGTGTTTTGAATGAGTGTATGCCATACAATGGTGTGCTGTATGTGTGTGTGTGCATTGTGTGCGTCTGTGGTTTAAGAAAGTGTGGTATAAGACATATGAGTGTTTGGTGTGTATGTTGTATATTAGTGTATGAGTTTATGGTGTGAAGTCATATGAATTTGACATATCCTTTATGCCTACTGTTTGTATGAAAACTCGCATTTAAGTGAGGTTTGACCTTGGTGTGAGTTTTATGCATACAGGAGGCTTATAACGTTTTTGTACATATATGTAATGTACATGCCCTATATGCTTCATATGGAAAATGTTGTCAAAGTCAGCTCTGAATTTAATGTGAGTACGTGTATACATAATAGCATCCATGTACGAAATGTACATATACTAATTGTATGACAACTCACATTAAAGTTGGTCTGACTTTGTTGTACGTTTTCATAACTGTAGGAGGCATATATGAGTTTTGCATTTCGTTCATGTAAGAAATGTACATTTCCTATAGTTTTCTTTTGCACATGATCTCACATGATAGTCCCTACTGACTTTCATGCGAGAATTCATATGTATAGTTATCCACCTGTAGGGAATGTTCATCTCTTACACATACTTGTGCAGTTCGTACATAAGATTCACATTCTGTCAGTGCACTCATGACAAACAGATACATCTTGAATATCTCACAATTGTCCAGCTCAATTTTCATTTCTTTAGGTGCACCACATCCTGATAAGATGTGTGTGTATGCCATATATCTCAAACATTGAAGCAGCCAATCATGAGATCTTTGGAGCACATTTGCTTTTTTATTTCCCTATGGGGAAAAAAATCTTGTCAAGACACAATAAAACACTTAAAAAATATGACATTAGCCCTGAGATGTTTTTGAAATGTTCCCTGTTGATGTGGATGCCTCCAAATGTACTGTTGCAATGTTCAGAATGTCTCATGGAAGACGTTTAAAAGTATTAGGACATTATATGTTATGAAATTCCAAAGACAATTATGTATAACATTCGCTGTGTTAAGTCCTTGTGGAATGGCATGAAATATTTTAAAAATAAAATTCTGCAAGTGATATGCATGTGATGATGTATGAATATGTCATATGAAGTATATGTTACATACAGCACATTCATGTTATATAATATATGTAATTATCTGTATATGTATATTTAAGGAACAGTCCAAAAAGAAAAAAAATAACAGTGTGATATTCTTGAAAACAACGCCAGGTCACTTGGGTGCCCAATTTCCCCCCTTTCTGCTTGAAAATCTTTTAAAGATTACAATATGCGCTTTCAAAACCTATTCAGCGGAGACATTTTGCACCCTCGAGCTCATAATTCGCCAAAGCACATGGCATGAACCCCATCAAAATTAGGGCATACAGTGGTAGTATGTATTACATAACTGGTCTGTACACTTCTAATGAAATCAATTACAAAGTCAATTCAACATGATTACTGTATTCAAATAGAAGCCTTCACGAGGAATTTAATGTTATTTCTCTTGGCTTCGAAAACTATATAAATTGTTTTTCTGTGTTTGGCTTCAAAGGGTATTTCTGAGAAGTCAGGGCAAGCCACATCATCATTCTATTTTCAGTGCTGACACTAAGATCTTTCAGCACTTGTTGTGCTGGTTTGGCTCAAGTTATTGAATAATTAATCACTCACTTTGATGCAGTCGCTTGCTTTTTCCTCAGTAATGAGTTTGGTGTTGATCTGATGTTATTATTGACCTTCTATGCTTCCTTCCCATCAACATCAATACAGTATCTTAAAGTGTAAATGTGCTGCGTGTCCTCTTTGGTTCATCATGTTATCATTTATTCCTCACCGAGTGAGACATCATTGTTAACATGAGGTGACTGTTCAATGCAGACAAAAAAAAAAAAATAAGATTTAAATTACTTTAACAGTGTCAGGCCACAGATGGCGGTGTGTGAGTATTTCTGGATTTGTTTTATCATTTTATTAATATGCATACATGTGAGGGAAGCAATTTTTACAACCAAAATATGCAAATCCCAAATACTATAGAACACGTTATCAATATTATCACCACTTTCTTTCCAGAATAAAGATACCTGTGTAATGTCAGTTATCCAGACTTCAAAACAGTAATTGTCTCACATCCCACAAAAACTTCCATATTTTTCCAAAATAGGAGAGCCTGTTTAATAAAGGCACACACCGCTTAAATAACAATTTCTGTGGAAAGATCCGCGTAGGATGTAATGCTCCTTGTCCTAGTGTAAAAAGCTATCAATGAACTTGCTCCTCAGTACCAGTATGACTGTATGTCGGTTTATTCATTAACTCATTCCCTCTCATATGCCTTTGCACTCATCCTCGATGTTCCATGCCATCACTCACCTCCGCTCTTTATCCCTACTCGCCCTGCTGCATTTGAACTCGCTGCCCATCACAATCATAGCCAGTACAACTGTGGAGCTCTTAAAAACTTGGCTTTAAACATCACTTATTTGCTGCAGAAGGGCTCACCCTGACCTCTCTCACATCTTTTGGAACTGACTGCACCACTCCCTCCAATGATACCTAAACACGAAATGTATATTTGAATAGTAATCCTTTTTAGTTTAATAAACTTGCCCTGTCTGTTAATGTTACCTTTGCAATTCACCTGTTTCCTTAGATATATTTGTTTTGTTTTGTCCCTGATATTGTTTTTACTTTTGTACAACCTTATTAACTGGCTTACCTCTTGTGCAATTGTACTTGTACTCTTCATGGTAATGACTCCACCATCTGTAAATATGTGTCTGCAAGACATTTCTTATGAGAATGTTATCTTGCTGTGCCCTAACAGAGAACAAACATCCATGTGTATATCTGGCTAAATCAACGAACAAGGATGAACCAGCACCACATTGCTAGGCTAGAACTAGAGAGAATCATGAGAAGATCAGGATGGGGCCAGCCAAAAGTCACCTCCCAGCAACATTTTGGAGGCATATTATTGGCAAAGGTGCAGCAGACTTCTGGTGGGGGAAGCTGTGAACCAGGCATCCTTCTGCACTAAGGAGAAAGACACTGGCACACATTAGAGAACCAAGGGGAGATGTGGATAATGTGATGACAGACATCATAAAAATCAACTCAAAGCAGTTTCTCGGAGTCTCTCTACCAGCACGAACACAGCCCATTGACTTGTTTATGGGTGGATGACCCCTGGGAGAGTCTCAAACAAGTCTTTAGCACACTGTTCTTAGAGAGACACAGCTCCCCCTCACTGATGATGCCCAACAAGCCTGAAACACGTGTATGGGGTTGCTGTTGGTACTCTTGTTCAGAGAGAATTGCCAAAGCATTTCAGCGCTGGACTGTCACTGGGCAGGGCAAAGGCTGATATGCAGTAACATTTCTTCTCTGTGAAAGGGACAGTGAGCTAAATACTTGGTAGAGTCTCTCCCATGGGTTATTCACCCAAGAACAGGTCATTGGGCTGTGTTCGTGCTGGTAGAGAGACTTCCAGACCCTCCTCTGTTTATCATAAAAATCAACATTCACTGGGGTACCCCAGAATTTGATAAACAGAAAAGAATGAATAAGCTTAATCCTAGTACCTGTACTGATCTACTCCCGTGCATCATCATCATCAAGGGTGAGAGTCGTGATGATAAGGGGACCATTGTGCTGTGCCATGGAACCTGTAATTTTCCAAAATTGTAAGGAGAAGGAGGCAAGGCACTGCTTCACAGAACATGTTGTGCAGTTCCTAACCACATTTCACTAAACAGTGAGAATCGTGATCAGAAGAGATCCTTGCAGCTGCATCACAGAACATGCTGAGAACTTCCCAAGCGCATGGCAACAAACTGTAGAAATTGTGAGCAGAAAATAACCATTCAGTGGCATCACAGAACCTGTAGTGAAAATTCCAAGCACATAAAAAGCACCAGTGAACATTGGGTGAAGTGGAAGAAAAACCTGCACTGAGTTGGTGAACTGGAGAACATTTGGACATATTCTCAACACTATCAAAATTGGCACATCAGAAAAGAGAGCAAGAGGCGCTACTCAGTATTGTGGAGCCTGGAGTGAGGACACAATTAGTTTCTTAGAACCTGAAGGGAAGGTTTCCCATGCACCCTGGTATCAAATGAAAATGTTTACAAAAGAGATCCATATGTTCACTACTTAGATATCTGGAATGAGCTAATGATAATTATGTGTTATTTATATAACACTTTTGCCTAAACACTGTATTTACATACGAATATCACCCAACCGTAGTTGGTACTTGCCAGGACACAAACCTGTGATCTGCAGATCACACACATATCATGTAAGCAAGTGTTGAACTGAGTAGAGCCTCTTGCTCTCTTTTCTGATGTGGCAATTTTGATAGTGTTGAGAATATGTCCAAATGTTCTCCAGTTCACCAACTCAGTGCAGATTTTTCTTCCAAAATGATCTTGTCCTAAAGAAGAGAGGTGCATCAGTAGTCCTTCTTTAGGACCAGACCATTTTGGTCATGGCATTTAAAAATTAGGGTTTGTTCTTTGGGTACAATGTGGTGTCTTCTGTATTGCACATATAATGTGTTTATTAAATACAATTGTTATTAACAGGATATGGTCACTCAAACTTTTATGGATGGCTTCAGTTCATAGCTATGGTGCACTGCTTTGCTGTATCCTCGGATAATTAAGTACTGGGACAGGAAAGTATTAAGGGATTAATGTGTGTAATGTTTGCTAGTGATATTCAACAAAATGATTGCATCCTCCGGTAGAGCAGTATGAAAATATAGGTACATGTATTCAGTAGTCTAAACCTGACAAGAACATTCCCATTGTGGAAACCACTATGAAGCCTCAGAATCCATACTTCTATTAGACCACAATACACACACACAGCGATGAAGTAAAGCAGCCCATTTAGGTAAATCATTGCATGTGTGGCTAGCATAGCCTGACAAATACCTTTTTTAGGCAAACACCCATTTACTTTTAATATAAACCTCCAGTAGTTTGCACCAGTTTAGGAAATGTAGAAGAGGGTTTCAGAATGATAGACTGCAGGATGTCCTCTCTTCCTCTTGCCCTCTTTCATCCTTCACATCAGCTCACCCACTTGTACTTCCATTCCCCAGACATTCACCTCCTTACTTTGTGTCCTTTTCCCTGCGCTGCATCCAACGGTAACCCAAAAGCACACGTGACACCTGACAGCGGGTTTGCTTGACTTTTATGCCTGCAATGGCTAGCCCAGCTTGTGCCCGCATCCCAGGGCAGACTAACCCCTGTGTCCAGAGTGCCTAACGTGCTCTGGTGGAAATGTGTTTGCTTCACTGACAATGATTACTCTGTCAATGGATTCATGTGTGTGCGGGAGACATGGTGATGGGGTCTACCAAGTCACTGTTTGCAGTTTGTGTGCATGTGCCATGCCTGCCATGTGGCAGCCCATTCACTCACCTTTTCCTGACATGTCTACCCACGCTGGTGGTCCACTCCTGGTGCTTCTGCTCTGTATCGGGGTGTGCTCCCCAGACAACTCCAAACCCTGCACAGCATTGCAGGCCATGAGGGGGCTCCCATGTTAATCCAACCACCACAGGGTGTATGTGCCTCCCCTGACACCAGGCACACGCCATAGGCCAGGTGTTGTTGTTTGCCATGGTGGCACATACCGTGCACGGTATGCCAGCAGCTAGTTAGACACCTGTTGACTGCTGCTCAGTGCCTCTCAATGCTCCCTTCTGATCCCAGCTCATTGAGCCTTGTGCAGTCCTGTCCCTCTGAGCTCTGCCTTCCCTTCCTCTTGCCTGTTCCCTGCTCCATTTTGTCTTCTATTCTCCTTGACCTCCTTTTCTCCTTCCTTTCTCTTGTCTGCTTGCCTCATTTCTGCCTGTTGCCTCTGTGCTCTGCCTTCCTCGCTGACTGCTGCCTGTTTGCCCAGCTGCCTTCTGCCGTATCCTGTCTTCACTGCAATATCTGTGAAGTTTGCCTTCCTTCATCTTGCACATTGCATCATCGGCTCCCCTACCAGTGTTTGCTAGGCTCTCCTAATGCCATGTTAACCAGGGGAAGACAAATTGTGGCATTGGGAGGGTTTCCAAGGTGGTCCTAGATGTCCAACCTCTCTGCTACCCTATTCAGGAGTTCTCTCATTGTCTTTCTGACAACAGCCGGATCTGAAGGTTAACAAAGAACCCTCACTGGAGAAAGGGGTAAAAAGGTTAGCGAGACCTCAACCTTCATAACATGGCACTCAGGGGAGGTGTTGTGGGTGGGTATGCTGTCACTGTATGGGTTGTTTTTCATTGTGTTGGCCTGAGGTTTGCAGGTCTAGTTGTATTGGTGCCGGCGAGACATGGTGATGGGAGGATGGAGAGTCATTGCATGCAGTTGTTGCATGACACTCAGGGGGGCACAGGGTGCAGTGTCATTGGGTGCATGGATATGTTACCTTCTCTGAACTTGTGATATTTTTGTCTACTGGGGAATTCTGCTGGGGGAGATGGCTGCTGATATGCAAGGACACAGGGTTGTGGGAGGCCTGCATGTGATACCTTGGCATTGTAGGCTGGGTTGGAAACCTATGGAGGGGCGCATGGATACATGACTCGGTACAGCTTGAGCAGGCTCACAGGGGGAAAGATGTGAGGTGAGATGGGCATCTTTGTTGAACTGAACTTGTGATGTGCTCAGTCTTTATGATTATTTAAATGTAGCTGTGTATTGTGAACTCCATTTGTGTCAAAGAATGGGTTGGCCATGCCACCTGTATTTTGTGAGACACACCTACGGTGGCCAGAACAGCCCTAGCAGGTTTTAGTTACTGCTTCCTTTATATGCTGTGCCTGCCAACCTGTGTTCTCCTGTATGCTGTTCATGGTCTGCATGCACAGTTGTTGTTGGTGAGCATGTGAAGGTGGTAGGGGATTTCATGGATTGTGTTGTGTGCTTGTGTGTTAGCAACATGTATACTGTTGTTTCCAATTGCTATGACAGTGTCAACGGTTGGTGCAGTTTTTTTTATGGCTATGGACACACATAGTTTGCTGCTCCCAGACACACATTCTCAGGGTGTTTTATGGTGAAGGTGGAGTGGCCCTGATTCATCCTTGAAGGTCACCAGGGATGTGGATTAACTGGGTGTGCTCCACAGGGGCTGTTATTCATGTGAAATGGGTTTGCACAAGCTGATTGCGTTCATCCTGACCCTGTGCCATTTGGCCGGCCAAGGGCATGAGTGGTAGCTGTGGCGGATGGTGATGTCCCTCCTGCATCTCTACTGGTATGCCACACCGTTCAGGATACAAACTGCCATAATGATTTTGCATACTACTGGTGGGACATATAGCAATACACAGCCAGTGTGGTCAAGGGAGCAGAAACTTGACTTGAACACCCAGAGTGTGCACTCCACTATGCCCCTAGTGACTATGTGTGCTGCATTGTACATTATCACAGCTGTTGTGTCAGGATTCCAAAATGTCATGAACAGGATCACAATGGTGAGAGCGTGTAGGCACTGTCCCATGCAAATGGCAAATGTGTACATGGTTATTGTTAGCATTGATTGTCATGGTCTGTTATTCAGTGTTTTATGGGACTGGATGCATGTGCATGGCAGTTGATACTCAGCGATGAGCCAGGTTCTGGATGCCCAGGCCTAGTATAGTGGTGAGTGGAAGTAAATATAGCTGTCATGTGTGCTTCGAGGAAAATTTGCAATGACATGCATGATGACTCTATTTGAGTTGCAGATGACCTGCAAATTAATTAAATGCCAATGCTTCCCGTTGCGGCACATGTGCTTGCTCATTCAGGGGGGCTGTGGCATGACATGTGTGCAATCAATGGCTTTGAGTACCTGCGAGAAGTCTGCTATGGCATAAAACATCTGGCACACTCTCTGCCTTGACTGCAGTCTGTGTGGCATGTATATTTGCCTTCACACATGTGATGCATCCCAAACCTGGTGTAGACACTGGGATTGTGAGGACTGTGATATGACCCCAACAATGGCATTGGTGCACTGAAAGGTCCCCATGGCTAGGAAATGCAGGGCTATCAGCAACCTCTCCAGTGGTTTGAGGGCATTGCATGCTGTATATATGTTTCCTTTGTGTGTTGGTTCCTTTGTGCGTTGTACGTAGCAACTCTTAAAATGTGGCAGTAATATCACAAGGTTTGCGTGTGACTTTTCTCAAGGTGAAGTTGCACGTTGTAATCCATGAGTTAGGATAGGTTTGTGCTTGAGTGGGCGTGTAATTTATTTGTGTGGTGCGTCCCTCAACACACCCACGTTTGTCCCTGTTCTTCCTCATTTTGTTGGGAAAATAGGGCATATATATGTTTAATCCCCAGTGTTAATTCCACTTTCACTGGTGCAAAGTTTCTGTAATGCAGTCCAAGTTATTTCCAAGAATCACACAATCTCTTAGTCAAGTGGTAAATTCTGGATTTGTACAAAGGACTCCTGTTTGCAAGGTTCAAAGTCCATTAGATTACCATAGAACAAATGTCCTTGCTTGTAGTTTTGGTTTTCATTGTCAAGTCATTTGACATACAGAGTAGAACTGGGCAGTGAAATTAAAGACTATGGCCCTCATCACGAGTCTGCCGGTGACCCATCAGTGGTACCGGCAGGTTACCGGCAGACTGTTACTGGCACTAAAAATGCCAGTGTTACTGGGCTATTATGGGTGCCAGCAACGGAGGTAAGTTCCCATTCCATGAAGTCCCATAGGACTCCATAGAATGGGCTTGCCCCTATCACCAGCATCGGTAGTAGCATTGGCAGTAGACGGGGCAAACATTTGCTGGTAGGGGCCTGAACTGCTGACCGGGTATGACCTGCCAGTAGTTCACTGCCCCTATCAGAAAACTCTGAGTTTTACGGGCATTTTTCCCAGTGATAATGAGGGCCTATGACTTCAGAGAGTAGCGCTTTTAGGAATGGATCCTCACAAACTTCTAGGTCCATACACTGTCCACACCCGCCATACCTGAGACTGGGTGATCTGATCCCCAATGTTTCCTCTCCTGGTTACTGGTAGATTCACTGCTGACAGCCGCCCCATTGTTAGATCCCCACCTTGTTTCTCTGCTCCCTAACCCTGGTCTTCCCCCTATGATTGCAAAGTGCTCTCTTATTCCCGAAGCTAAGGTTGTGCAATAGTAATAATAATACTAATAATAGGAGGACTGTCCCTCTCTGACATTTGACCGATGGGTCCTTTGGGAACTAAACTCAACAGTTATAAACCTGCAAGCATTGGTTGCCACATTGTTGCTAATATGGCTTATTTGAGGGGTTAGTACAATGGCCCCGTATATTTGTTTTCTGAAACAAATAACCAATGGCCGGGGGAGGAGGGTGAGTACTATCTTCTGGTAAAGGGGTCTGAAATTCAGTCCCTGGGAGTAGCGACCAGAACAGTTTTTCTGGACAATCACTTATTATATAACAAACTCTCAATAAAGCACGCCATTTTTTTATTTTTTTTAAAAATATTTTGTTGGGATATCCAAAAAAGCAAGGAGGCGATAGGTCATTGAGGACCTGGCACCATGCTCTGTTGTGTGTACGTTTCGTATTAAGCTTCATGCTTCTCGTACGCACTGCTGGAAGTGTCACAACCTGCCTAAAAACCTTTGGGCAGGAAGATGTGTCTCACACCTTATATAAAATATCCTCAGGATGGGATGTACTCAATAATCAAGTAAAATAAATGAGCGCATGGCTGCCATACCAATGAAACGCTGCTACCCACATCACAAACAGTGACATTTAGAACGTCGTGTGCTCTGTGGTCCTAGATAATACGAAGCAGACATTCACATCGCAGCCCCGTGTCTCTTTGGCAAACAAAGAAAAACATTCCAAATAGAACATATTGTATGCTCGCTCTGTGGAAATAGTCACACTTACGGTGATTAGGAGCCCATTAGTAATATGTACAAGCTGAGAGACGAGATTTGTCACCCTGGGATTCGGCGTGAAGCTCAGCGCCTCGTGTTCCATAGCTGTGAAAGTCAAACTCCTAAATTAAATTACAATATGTATGTTTTTATTGAACTGTGAAAATAGATCCCAGTGGGGCTGGCTGCCAAGCTGTAGAACACTTTGATTTTGATGCGCTGAGCGTATTTTCTCTCTGACACCTTTTCTTTTTAGAACATTTCATGTTACATTTTATGATATCTGTACATCACATACCTGCGTGGAACATAGTTCTATTCTTGTTAATTGTTTTTGAACAATGTAGTAATAAAGTAGATGGAAGCAAGAACAGAACAAATGAGCTAATTTTAACCTACATCAATACATATTTGTGTTGGTTCACATTAATTTCTTTTTCAACCAGTTTATATTAAGGTTGTGGCGGCCCCTAATGGCATACACTCTATTAGAATTGATACTGGTAAATGGGTAAAGTGTAAGAAAACAAATCTGCCTTCATAATTTGACTTGGTTCCCCCTTTGTATATGTTTCTGGCACTAAGATTTGTTCAATGGTGAACATTGGATATATGCCTGTTTAGCAATAGATTGACTCTGTTGTCAAGTGCAATTGAAAGCGACTCTAATGTATAGATTTGGCATAGTCATGATTGTTTCGTTATGCTTTATTGTTTGATGTGTGTGCCTGGCATATGTTTTGAATTGTGTGAACCTTGTGTATGACTTTAAGTGAGGCAGGTCAGTCAACTCTTGGCATATGGCAGCCAACATCTGTTGGCTTGTTCCTTGCTTGTCTGTTATGTTTTTAAAGTGTCCAAGCATGTAACAACTCTAAAGTGGAGGAATATCTGTCATAAAACCCCAAGTAAGCATTACATCCTTGTTTTCTTTTCAAACCAAAATTTATCCTATAGTCCTCCATAAATTAAACTTGACTTGTTATTGAGAATTAGATCTCGATCCACATCAGGGTAATTACTCATGTTGTGTCCTCTTCTAAATGACCATGCTAGGATGCACGTGGAAGTTGCGTGTTCATTCAGCCTGACATTAGCAGCAGCCTAGAAAAGCTCTCCAACAGCCACTCAATCCATTCTTGATCCACTTGACACTGTCCAAATCTCCATGTTCCACTTCCACCTTGGACGTTCCATGTATCCTGGGCCAACACACAAGGGGAAAGCCCCAACACCTCCCTTCCTTTTGCACCACAAGGACATCATGGGTATCAAGGTTGATTTAGTGATTGGTTGATCCAGACTTTACTCTTTGGGAAACAACCTTCATGGGTTTGTCTCACATCCTCTTTCTCACCAATGCCATGCTTTCTTTGTTCCATACACCACCTCTTAGCACTCTTATGGCATTGTATAAATCCTCCCCACATTCATTCTCTTTGAGAAACATTACTATCCCATGCTGGCATTCCTTGGAGCCTCACCTTGACTTTTCTACCTGGTCAACTTTCACAAGTCTACACCAATTCAACTTATCATACATGCCCTTGGATGTCTCCCCTCTACTCTGTATTTTCTCTCTACTTTGTTGCCATCAGCCTGTTTCACCATAGACCTTTCCATCAGCCCCTGACACAAATGAGAATTGGTCATGCAGTCCGTCAACACATTAAATGCCGACTCTCCTATGTTCGCATTGTGTGCCCAACTATAATGGACACCATCTCTATCATGGCTCTGATGCAATCACCCTTTGTGTTCACCGCCATCCTAATGACCTTGATCAAGGAACAGTTAAACTGCTCAACACATCCATTACCTTTCAGGTGATTCAGGTATGTGGTCACTTGCTGAATTCCATAATTGCTTTAAAAAGTCTTTGAATTCCGTTGAAATAAACTGTGGTCCAATGTCTGACACCACATTTTCGTGAACACTCCCCACCACAAAAAGGCTCTGAGAATTTGACATCCCCACCAGAGGAGATGCATTCAATACACACACTTTGAGCCAGTTTTATAGCAGGTCCAGCACCACTAAGACATACATTCGCCTCATACCCTTAACATTGAGTTGACCCAAAACTTTCGATGCAGCTTCAAAACATGGAAATTGTGGTGGTTTTGGTATGATCATTGGGGGTTACTAGGATGTCAGTACATTTCCACTTTCAGTACATTCTATACAATCACTAATCATCCTTTCTAGCAACCCATCCATATTGTGCCAAGATTACATATGCTTCAATAAGTGCATTGGTCTTTCCAGTACCCAAATGACTTTGATGTCCTAGCAGCACTATCTTCTATCTTTTAGCATCCCCTCTGGAAATACTCGTCTGTGTCCCCTAAGTAGGTGTCCCTCTTGCATGTGTAGTTCACTTCTCACCCTCTTGTACTCTTTACTCCAGCACCCTACATCTTCTCACAGGTTTCATCCTACATGTCTTTTTGAACCATGAGTTGTACCTAAAATATGTATTTTACATCCTTCTCCAATTCATAATGTTCTACCAATCTGTGACACTGGAATAGGCTTTCTTGACAATGCATCTGTGACTATATGTTTCTTCCCATTGACATGCTCCACATAAAGTTTAGAATTGTTTTATTTTTTATTTTTTATTTTATTGGTTTATACAAATCTTTAAAATAACAACAACATCTACACACACATGTTAACATATATCATATCATGAACACCAACAGAACTTCCATTTCCATAGCTTCTTCATCAAACAGTTAAGAATTTGAAGGGTACTCATCCACTGTGCTATTCTCTTTGACACCCTGTCAGTTACCTTCTTATTACTCTGTGAAGTCATCACGAAGTAGACACAGACAACAAGATTAAAGTGCAGTCTTTCAATGTTTATTAAATAGAAATTCAGAATGGAAAAAGGACTAACTTGCCCTCTGTTAAGGTGGGATTTTGCTACCTAAAGGAAACTAAGGATATTGTGTTGTGAAGTCCAAAGCAATTGTCTGTCTGTGTCCAAAACCTATACATGCCCTCACATCTAAATGTATACAATGTGTGAGAATGTCATCATCAAAATATGTAGTCCTCAAATAAAAGTTAAGCGCTTCTTCCAAGACACAGGGATTACCTTGCCATTGAGTTCAAGTCTTTCAATTTCCAAAACAACATGATTCCTTGGGACGCTACCCTGTTCTTCTGACTTGGTTATCTTTCGCAATTCATATATATAGTTTGGTTCCTTGACTTCAGATCACACAGGAGATCCTTGCTATTCAAACACAAGCTTCTTTACAGGTGATTTCAGTGGGTCTTTCATAGAGTGGTGCACTCATTCTACGTGCAGTTGTCGGACTACATTACAGGTCACTCAAACGACACACCTTACTTGCTTTTTGTTCACCAATACTTTGCCACTGCTTCCTTTTGACAGTGGTGCTTGATTCCATTTGCTTTGCCACCATATACTTGTTGTACTTTCTTATGTTCTCCTGGATCTTGCCTAGGCTTCTTTTCTCATATGAATCAGTTCTTTATGCTTGTTCATCAATACTTCTCATGTGGCTCTTGCCAAGGCTTGTTTTCTCATGTCATACAGTTCCTTAAATTCTATTGGCCCTTCCCAATACTTGTTTTCTCATTTCATACAGTTCGTTATTCAAAAGTGCTTATTCTTTTTTTCATTTGGTTCGGTATTGAAAAAATAATTGCTTTAACTGAAATCAGTGTTCATTGCTCACTTTGTGTGTTCGGCTGCCAACCTGGTGTTCCCGTTGTTTGGTTTATCCACTGGTCAGATTTTATGACATTCCAGCGAGGCCTCTCTCTCTCTCTCTCTCTCTCTCTCTCTCTCTCTCTCTCTCTCTCTCTCTCTCTCTCTCTCTCTCTCGCTCTATCTCTCTCTCTCTCTCTCTCTGCCTGAAATTGACTCCCAATGTCTCTTCATGGCTTTGCTCAGCAGCAATGCTTCTACTGCAGCTCAGGCCTCATGCAATCGCTCCGCCTGATCACACTGGTTCTCCTATTGCAGTCCCCCACCAACCATCATCATCCTTCAGCTTCACTTCTAGCAGCATACACTCCTACTTCCTTCAAAAGGTCTTGACCGCTCCACTTGCCAATGCCGCCTTCCAGGAGAGGTCTGCTTTCGCCCAGCAGTCCCTAGCCCTGCTGCCACAGCTTACTCCATTTCCACAATAAATCCTTCTTTTAAAGTTCCCACCACCATGATTGGTCCAAAAAGAACTAGACCGCTCACTGTTGAAACGGGAGTCCTGCATTACTCTTACTGGCTTCCTCCTTGTCCCAGTACACAACTAATGTCTGTATGTGTGTGTGTTAATAAAATGAGGATGGGTTTCTCTAGTTGGTCTCTTCCTTGTCCCAGTACCAAACTGGTGTTTCTTGGTGAATATTTTAGGGGGAAAACAGGAAAAGGACTGACAAGAGCCTACAGAGGCTTGGGGGACAGAAGTCTCATGAAAGGGAAATGGGGGATAGGTGATCCTCCCTTGCATATCTATCCCTGGGTCAAGGTCCAAGAGTGATGGCCTTTCCCTGGCGACCCAGGAAGAGGGTACAAGGAGAAAAGAAGTAAGGATGCCCTCATGTTCCTCACACCTCATTGTCCTGAATGCAAATACAATTCTGTGCTCCTTACTTTCTCGCTCTGCATTAGCATGCCCCCAAAAGAGTGTCACTGAAATATGTGACCACCTTCTTTCCAGACCTTCTCTGGACCCTTGCAGTATGTATTCTTCTGTAATGTCCTATTGATTTCCATAAACCCATAAATTCTGCCTGACACTCCACTGACCAATTAAAATGCACCAGCTTCTTCATGCGACACCTCATGTTACGTGTCTTGTCTGACATGTTCCTCACGAACGTAGAGTAAATTCATGCAGGCCCAAAATGAAGCCAACTGCATTTTTGTTTCTAAATTCATGCATATTTTGTATCAACTCTACAATACTATATTTAGGTTTAATCCCCTCCTGTGATATTTCATTCACTAAGTATTCTACGGTTGATTGCCTGAACTTGCACATTTCCAGTGAAATTGTTAGACCTGGTCTTTATAATATTTCAAGCAGCCTGAAATACATCTTTCAACATTTTCATTGGATTTGCACCCTATAATAAATAGTACATCATACTGATAATACTTGACACCCTTCACTTCTGGAACACACTCAGAGCAGATAATAATTAAAATGGGGAGCTTCTGCAGCAGAAAAGCCCAAATGGTGTATTGAAGGAAGTTAAATCCATGGACTCAGCATGCAACCTCACGTGATGATACCCTGATATCAAGTCCCCACAATGTTGAGACATTTGCGACCAGTAAACCACTGAAACACACATGCAACAACACATTTCCTACCTTGCCAAGTTTCCACAGAGGTCCCGATGAAAAAAGTATTTCAGATGTGCAGGTGCACTAACCTGGGCGCAAAGGGAAAAGCATAAACCACTGGTACATGGAACACCCTGGGGTAGACTGGATTTGGCCTTTCGGACAACCCACAGACTTGTGCCTCTTGTGTCACAGCCACCACGGAAAACAGGGAACCCCATGCATTTCTGAAAAGAAAACAAAAAGGTTTCATTTGCGTGTGTCACGCTACAATGTATTACCCAGAATGCACAGGAAAACAACTGAAACACATGGGCAACAACACATGTCCTACCTCTGCACATTGCATGTGTGGGTCCACTGAACTAGGCACAAAGGGAAAGGGATTAACCACTGGTATACTGAAAGCCCTAGGGAAGACTGGATTTGGCCTTATGGACAACCCACAGATATGGGCCTGGGGTGTCACAGCCACGAAGGATAACAGGGAACTCCATGCATTTCTGAAAAGAGGAAATCTGTGGGGATCCAAAGAGGTCTCACTTACGTGTGTCGCGCTACAAGTTATTCACCTGAATGGCCAGCAAAGTCCAAAATGTAGGGAAAAACCCAATGTGGAGACATAGGAGACCAGCAAACCACTGAAACAAGCATGCAACAACCAATGTCCTACCGTCCCACATTCCCACCGGTGTCCCAATGAAAACAGTTTCTCACATGTGTGGGTGCACTGACCTGGGCATAAAGGGAAAAGGCTAAGCCACTTGTACACCAAACACCCTGGGAAGACTGGATTTGGCATTCTGGACAACACACAGACAGAAAAGATGTAACATGGCAGGCCAGATCTCCAGAACAGCTGGGGGAGTTGTCCTCAGCCTTGTACATTTGCCTCACACATGGGTTGAACACACCCCAGCTCAGCGGCTGTGCTGGGGAGGCCCGCCGGGGTCCCTGTCCCTCCCCAGTGACAAGAGCTCTAATGCGACCCAGCCAGAGCTCTAGGATGGGTCTTGGGTGCCTGCATGTCATGACGTTCGGCTACCGCCCCCAGCCCAGCGGCAGTCATGGGGAGCCCCAGTAGTGTCCCCATCTTTCCCTGGAGGGAAAAGCTATAACACGGCAATGGTAAGAGCTACAGCATGGCCGGAGTACTGTCCACAGCTTTGGGTGCTTGTCGCCCATATGGGTCGACCGTACCCAAACCCAGTGGTGGTCCCAGGGAGCCTTGGCAGGGTTTCCAGACCTCCCTGGAGGAAAAAAGCTATAATGCAGCCCAGTCAGAGCTCTTGGACAGGAGGGGATGCTGCCCCCCGCATTGGGCATCAGCCTCGCATGTGGGTCGACTGCCCCCCAGCCCCGCAGTTGTAATGAGGTTTCCCGGCGGGATCCCCGTCCCTCCCCAGAGGGAACAGCTGTAATACAGTATGGCCAGTGCTCCAGGATGGCTGGGGGTGCAACCCCTAGCCTTGGGAACCTATCTTCCATGCGTGTCGACCATCGCCAAGCCCAGCGGTGGTCCTGGGGAGCCCTGGCAGGGTCCCTATCCCTCCCCAGAAGGAGAAGCTGTAATGCAGCCCAGCCATAGCTCTAGGATGGCCAGAGGTGATGCCCCAAGCCTTGGCCAACTGTCTTGCATCTGGGGTGACCACCTCCCAGCCAAGTGGCGGTCAAGGGGTAACCCAGAAGGGTCCCCGTCCCTCCCCAGAGGGAAAAGCTGTAAAGCAGCACGACTAGAGCTCCAGGATGGCCAACCATGTGGGTCAACCATCCCAAAGCTCACTGGCGGTCCCAGGGAGCCCCAGCGGGGAACCCATCCCTTAGCGGAGGGAAAAGCTGTAATGCAGCATGGCCATAGATCTAGGACATGTTAGGGTGTTGCCCCTGGACTTGGGCAGATGCCTCGTACCTGGGTAGACAGCCCACCAGCTCAGCGGTGGTCATGAGGCAACCCAGCAGAGTCCCAATCCCTCCCAGATAGAAAAGCTGTACAGCAACCCTGTCAGAACTCTAGGATGGACGGGGGGCTGCCCTGGCCTTGGGCATCTGCGTCACACTTGGGTCATACAACCCCAGACCACTGGCCATCATGTGGTGACTCGGGGGGGTCCCCGTCCCTCCCCGGATGAAAAGATGGAACCGGAAGTGGCCAGAACTCCAGGACAGCCAGGGGTCCTGACACCTGTCTCCCATGTGGGTTGACTGTCCCAAACTACAGCGGTGGACCCAGGGAGCCCCGGCAGAGTCCCCATCCATAACCGGAGGGTGAGGCTGTAACGCAGCCCAGCCATAGCTCTAGGACAATTAGGGTGCTGCCCTCAGCCTTGCCTGTTTGCTGCACACATGGGTCGACCACTCCCCAGCCCAGCAGTGGTCATGGGAGACTCAGTGGGGTCCCTGTCCTTCCCTGGTGGGAAATGCTGTAATGTGGCACGTCCGGAACTCCAGCATGGCCAGGGTGCTGCTCCTAGCCTTGGGTGCCTGTCTCCCGAGGGGGAAAAGCTATAATGCAGTCCAGCAAGAGCTGTAGGACAGCCTGGAATGCTGGCCCCGGTCTTGGCTGTCTGCTTTGCACATGGCTTGACCATTTCCAAGGCAATCAGTGGTCGCAGGAAGCCCCGCCAGGGTACCCATCCCTCAACAGATGGAAAATCTGTATTGCATTGCTGCCAGTGCTCTACGGTGGCCAGGGGGGTCCTTGGGAGTTGACTGCCCCCACCCCCAGACCAGTAGTAATCAAGAGGATCCCTGGCGGGGAACCCGTCCCCCCCAGAGGAAAAAGGACTAACATGACCCAGTCAGAGATCCAGGACAGCCTGAGAGGCGGCAACGGGCAAATGGACAAACAGCCACCCACCCCAACATTCTTTCCCTTGTGGCCTAGTGCTCCTTTCTGCTTCTCAGGGATGGCAATATGGGGCCAGGATGTCTGCTTCTCAGGGGTGGCAATATGGGGCTAGATGCTCAATTCCCCACCCCAGGAAAGCAAAAAGAATCTGAACCTCCAGAGAAGGTGTGCCCACAAGCACTTGGCAAGCCCCCTGATGACCCCAAGTGAGCCTCCTTTCCTAGTGTGCTATTTTGTTTTGCCTTCCTTGGAGACACATGGGTTCAAAACAGCACCCATCTGCCCCCAAAAAAGGTAGACAACATTGAACTACCTTACTTTTATGGTGGGGGGTGGGTGGCTGTTTGGCCCGTGATTGCCGCCAACCCCCAGCATCATTTCCCGGAGGCCTACGTCTCCATTATGCTTCTCTGGGGTAGCAAAATGGTGTCAGACACCCATTTATGCACCCCCAGGGAAGCAGAAAGGATCTGCCTCTCCTTGGAGGGATTCCTGAGAGGGCTAGCCCCACAAGACTAGGGCCAGTTCCCGATGCCCCCAAGTGGGGCTCTGCCAAAATTGCTCTATCTTGTTTTGCCTTCCTGGGGGCAAATGGCTGCAGAACAGACCCCATCTGCCCCCAAAAGAGGTAAAGCAAAATTGGACCATCATCCTACTTTTATGGTGGGAGCTGTGTTGCCTAAGGGGACCCACTCCCAAAAATCTATTCCCTGCTGGTACAGTGGGGTTGCTTGTCGAGGATCGAATGCTTCTTGACCAACAATCTGATTGTGGGAGTGCTTGTTGGAAAGGAGAGCGTCGCCCCCTTTCCAATGTGCCCTCCCCGACTCTAATCCGGCCGTAAATGCCCATGCAGCACGAATAACCGTGTCTGCACAATTTACATGTTGAAGCCGAAAGGATTCAGCATGTAAATTTAATTTAATCATCACTTCAGCGCATGTTGCGTGTGCCAACATCATCAGGGCTGACCCCAAAGCATGGAACTTAAAGTCCTTCCCTTCATTGTCTGGGGGCTGGAGGATCGGTGCTGCTCAAGAGGGGGCTATCCACCCCCCACAGGTAAGCAGTGCAAAGGATGAGGTATATAGTCTTCTGCAGTTAAGGGGTTAATAACATTTTCATTTTTCAACAAATGATTCCCAAAATGTGCAGGATCCCGGGCATACCTAGTTGTTTTCTGAATTTCAACCAAATCTGTTGCATGAGTCAGAAGTTATAAGCAATTCAATTTTTCAGGTTTCGTATGGGAGTATGACTCACCTTAACTAGAGGTCAGCGACCACTGCTCTACAATATACATAGGCTGTTCAAGTTGCCTAATTTATTAATGTATTTTAATGTTTAAGGTTTGGTATTGTGCATGTTTTATTACATGGCCACGGTAGTGGCCATGTAGTTATGGTTAAGTTGCTGTTTCCATAGGAAGAATACTTTTTGGGCGGCTTATAACTTTGCTCCCCCTGATGTCCTGGGTTATGGTTCCAAGTAAAACCGAAAAACCACTGAAATTCGCCAGTTATGGTAAGCTAAGCAACCATAACTCGCGCCACCACCGTGCATTGCTAAGACTACACCCAGGACATCAAAGATGACATCACAAATGTCATTGATGGCATCACTGATGACATCACATGTGCATTTACTTTTTGTGAAAACTCTGTACAAGGGATTCTTATTTTAATGTTGACAGAAACAGTGTCAAGGATCATTGGAATAGATATCATGAGCTATGTAGTGCAATAGGCAATGCATTGATATAAATAGCATTCTATTATGAAGTTCTTTACAGTATAGTAAGCTACTCATGTATAAACATAAGCATTGTGCAAAGTATACATGATGGAGGTGCAATATTCATAATCTTCCCATGTTGAATAGTGAAATGATAAATGCTTTCTTATTTTTTCTGAGTTTTGTATATTATGCAACATGTAATAAATAGCTAATAAAACTACTTACTACATAATTTCATTATTACATACAAAATACAAAGACACAACACATACAAATATGAGTATATACAGAGAAAGTGAAGTATGCAAAAAAGCAGCAGTAGAAGCAGAAAGTGTTCACAACCTAACTGATTGTCTTTATGCACAGAATGGATTACTCTGCTTCAAACCTACTACTTCCCTATGTACAAATATCGCATGATGTGACTGCACCCTAAAGAAAGTAACGTGAATACAAATATGAGCATATCCAGAGAAAGAACAGTAATAAAAAAAAAACAGCAGAATAATAAGAAAGTGTTCATAACCTTACTGATTCTCTTACACAGAAAGCAATGCTGACTTTCAAGTGTGTGTTTTCCTTATGTATATGTTTCATATGCTATGAGTGGACACTAAGTGAATTATTGTAAGAACATATTTGAAGTATAAGTCTACAAATATAGCACTATTTGATTTTTTTTTCTTAACTATTACTAGCCAAGATATATCACTAAAGGAAAAAAGAGTGAGTCAGACATGTGATTGTGATGTCATCAGTGATGTCATCAATGACATTTGTGATGTCATCTTTGATGTCCTGGGTGTTAGTCTTAGCAATGCACAGTGGTGGCGCGAGTTATGGTTGCTTAGCTTACCATAACTGGCGAATTTCAGGAGTTTTCGGTTTTACTAGGAACCATAATGTCCCTTTAACAACGTTTTTTTTTTAATTTCATAGGTTTTTAGTAGCGAAACGTAACCATAACGTCCCTTTAACAAAGTAATTTTTACTGAATTTCATTGGTTTTTAATAGCACAACTTGACCATAACCTCCCTTTATCAAATTTTATTTTACTGAATATTCATATACATAGTGTGAATTTGATAGATGTTTAATAGGATTCCCTTACTTTATATACATGTAACATAGAACATATGTACTCAAGTTACCAAACCAAACAGTAAGTATATATTATAATAAGTACAATTCGTAAATACTGCTCCATAACACAACCATTGAAGCAAACATGTAACCGTACACCACAATGCAAAATGTTTACTTCCATGGATATGTTATACTGCAGTGCTTGTTACCAAACTCTACAATCTTTAAATACTGCTCCATAACACAACAATTAAAACAAACATGTAACTGTACACCACAATGCAAAATGTTTACTTCCATGGATAGGTTATACTGCAGTGCTTGTTACCAAACTCTACAATCTTAATGGCATGATGTAGCCAAAACTTTGCATACAAACTATACAAATCAAACAGTGCATAAACTGTAGATTTGCAAATATTTCATACATATTTGATTCTATGGGTGTGATCTATGGGTGTGATATGCTGCAGTGGTTGTGGTCAGGGCCTAGAGTCTTGGGTGCATGGCCTATGGACTACAGCCTTTGGCCATGCACCCAAGACTCTAGGCCCTGGCCACAACCACCGCAGCATATCACACCCATAGATCACACCCATAGAATCAAACTTTTTAAAAATGCAGCATGAGCATTTCTTATGTCCACGGACTACTGAAGAGTTCGAAGAACAGTTTTATTATGCTTGCATACAGTACGGACAGATATAGTATCCTTAGGACACCTCAATTTTAATTGCTTACGGACATCCCAGACACCGCGCATGCTCCTAGAACAGCTCAACTTGCCTGCGGACAGTACGGACAGGAATAGTGTCCTTAGGACACCCCGTTTGCCCAATTACGGACATCCCGGACACCGCGCATGTTCTTAGAACAGTTTCAACTTGCCTGCGGACAGTACGGACAGGAATAGTATCCTTAGGACACCCCCGTTTGCCCAATCACAGACATCCCGGACATGATGAACACAACAGGGGTGCCTGCCACCTAAATGAATACAGCATTTGACCCATCTATTACTCCCCTACACTCCTCAAACACTCTTACACACCAACATGCTTGCCAAAGTTGTACTTCTCCACCATTCATCACCGCGCTGTCCGCGGATGTCTGCGGATCCAAGAAAGTGGGCGTTTCCAAATATCTGACGCACTTCTCGCTCTTCACCATCCAATCAGCGAACACGTCATATGTCCACGGACATGACGCAAGCCGTTTAGCCAATCAGGACACTGTCCGCGGAGCAAACAGGGAAATGTGTCCGCGGAGCGGACATAGATATCCTAATTTTTTGCGACCTACTTTTTGGTCGTTTTTTTAAAAGCTACGGGACGGATTTCCACCAAATTTACAAAAGCACACTTTTTGGACCAAGCTGCTGCTCCTGCTGCAAATTTGGTGAAAATTCGTCCAGCGGTTTGGGTTGTAGGCGTGAGCAAATTTTTTTCCCCATTCAGTCTATGGGAAAAAAGACGTTTTGGGGCCCCCGTATAACTTTGCCCCCCTGGTCCAAACCTCGCCAAACTCTGCAAGAAAATTCAGAGTGGGCCATATACTTTTTTTTCATAGTTTGGTGAGGATTCATCCAGGGGAAGCGAAGTTGTAAGCCGCCCAAAAAGTGCTCTTCCTATGGGAATACCAACTTAACCATAACTACACAGCCACGTTGTTGTAACATAGTTCATTCAAAGCCACTAGCCATGGCTAGTGGTCTGTAAAAAAACTATGGTATAACGAAACCCTTGTAATTCACTGAAAAAAACCTTAGATAAGGTGCAGTTAAGTAGCACAGATTTAACCCTTGAACTTCAGTTGATGTGGGAAGTCATGACCCGCTTAACTCGGCACGCTCCCATTGCAAAGCCCATGAGCACATACATATTATAAGAGCAGGGATTCACAATGACATAGAAAATGGCATTAAGGGGGACATCAATGGGCCATGCTGAGGTAAGCTGGTCATGACTTCCCACATCTGCTGAGTTTTTGTTGCATTAAATCTACACAACTGCACCTTAACTAAGGTTTTTTCAGTGACTATATATATATGTATATATTTCATGTCACCAATGCGGACAATCACCACATAGTCTTCGGTACATAGCTTTTTTTTTGTAGCAAGCCACACTATGCAAATGTCTGGTGTTGGAGTCAGAGGAGGGGTACGCGTTACACGCTCTTCCAATTTGGCAGTATCCTAAAATTACCGAGCGGGGAGCACAAGCCACTGGTTTAATGGCATGCTCAAAAATGCTATTATGCTCAGCGAAAACCTATTCTGCAGGAGACAAGAACACAGCGATGCAGAAAATAAAGCGTCTTCGCCGCATTCAAATATGCTCCACATATGAGTTGCTCAAGGTTATTCCAATTCACAGAACACTTCAATTTTCATCAGGGCAGCTGTAACAGATGCAAGCACTGGCATGCCTGGGCACACCTGCCTCCCTCCTGTGGGTGCTGTAATTCAGTAGGTGCACCGCTTGGTCCTGCCCATTTGGGGTACGGGCAAGTGCTGAGTTTAGGTGACACACAGTGCGAACCATAACGATATTATATGCATTCGCTATGGTTTTAATGGGGGGATAAACACAGGCAATTTGCACCTGGCAGCTCTTACATGGGGCTGTGTGTAACCTCCTGATGTAAGCATTCTGATAGGGAGATGCTAGTCCCATCATCTTGAGCAGGTGAACCAAATCACGCTGAAGCTTCTGCAATATTCGCATGCCATTGATCTTCCGCTGCCTCGGTCTGAATTATATTTTTATTTTTTTTCCATAATAAAATAGTGTCTCTGATGTGGATGAGACCAGGAGACTGTCCAGACTTGTGGAATACATTTTGGCAATACAAGTAAAGCATCATTAAATCCCACACAAAAAATCAGGCGTAGTTCAAGCAATAGCGCAAACACAGAATACGAAGCATTTCTGCAGGGAATGTGCTTGCTTTACAGAAGAGACTTGAGAGGAAATGGGTAGGAGAATGGTTGTGGCTGTAAAGAGAACATGTTAATGCTATCATTTTAATTTTAATTAATCTAAACCTTAAAAAAAAAAAAGCAAGCATTGGCAAAGACAAGGCTTATTGCTTTTCCAAAGCAGACATTTAACTCCAATTACACATTTATAAAATTACAATTTTTCAACCCAACACAAAAGGAACAAATACAAGTGGCAAATGGCCAGGTACTAGGCCCCAGCCCAAAGCATCTGATATCACTTGACAGAGCGTGCCCTTTGACCCAGACCGGCGGAGTCCTGTTGGCCCCCACTGGGCACGGGATATGTACAATTTATAATGATGGATCCGACTACTCTCTGCTTCCCCTTAAATTAAAAGGAGAAATCAGGGCCTGGGTTTTCTTCTCCCCACCTCCTCATTCATCTTGAACGTCCATGCAATCCAGAAACATTAGCAGGGAACCTCAGGGAAAAGAGGGCATTTGCAATCAGCCTGCCCCCACCCTTCACCTGCCTGCAGAAGGGAAGAGAAGAGAGAGAGAGAGAGAGAGAACAGAGAGAGGAGAGATGGAGAGAAAGAGAGAGAGAGAGAGAGAGAGAAGAGAGGAGAGAGAGAGAGAGAGAGAGAGAGAGAGAGAGAGAGAGAGAGAGAGAGAGAGAGAGAGAGAGAGAGAGAGAGAGAGAGAGAGAGAGAGAGAGAGAGAGAGAGAGAGAGAGAGAGAGAGAGAGAGAGAAGAGAGAGAGAGAGAGAGAGAGGAGAGAGAGAGAGAGAATATTATTTGGGTTTGTACGTGCTTCCACTTTATTCCTACACATATGTTTCCAGATAACATTGACTTTATACTTAAATTCTTTTGGTGGGCGCCATGCCATCGCAGTTGACCCTCCTGATGTTGAGGTATATGCCTCTTATTTTATTTATTTATTTTATTTTTCACTTATATAGCGCATAACAAAGTACTCAGGCATAAATATACATATGACAGGACTAACAGCTACACATAGAGTAGATCAGAGAGACACAGCAAGACGGGAGGCAGGAATTAAGAAAACAGAACTGTTTTGAGTCCTCGCTTACACACGTGGCGAGAGCCAAACATACTCTCAGATCCAGGGGCAGCGCATTCCAAATTTTTGGGGTGGCATGCGGGAACGAACCCCGGACTGCTCTCACTCCTCCAGTCCGAGAGGTATCCACGTGCGCCCTGCTGGGAGCCAATCACTGCTTTGATGCCTGGAGCTGGTTCTGTTGTTGTTGGGACTGTTTCTGATCTAAGTGGTCTGTCCTCATCTTGTTTGCCTTGTCTGGGGTAAACAACCGTGACTAAGTTGTCAAGTGGGCTCTGATGCATTTCCTGCATAACGATGCAACTATGAGACCCGTGCTAATCTAATGTTCCCGGCTCATTTTGTGAAGCCTGTCTGAAATGGAAAAGCAACCTGCATTTTTCAATAGTTTCAGGTGTATTTATTGAATATCTGAGTGGCTGTCGGTTACTCTTTTTGGCTTGTTGGATAATGTATCTTATGTCAATTTAAAAGGTTTTGAAAATTGTGTTAGTGACAATTATAATAAGAATTGGATTCTGGAGAGGAACAAAGAAAAAGTAAATTTACTGCTGCTTTCTGTGACATTTGCATTGAAAGTTGTGGGACCATTCGGAAGGAGTTATGCAATGACTTGTTCGCTTGTTGGTTTTCTGGGGGCACACACACAAAAAACGTTGTGGAAACTGTGTAAAGTACTGCATAATGACGTATCGCCTTTAGTGTATTGTATTGTTTGGAACAGAAAGAGTACACAATTAATTAAGCTAATTCTTGACACGGGCGCTATAGCTCAGCGACAACACGCTCGAATTACAAGCAAAAGAAAACGACGCAGCGCAGCACAGGTTCGAGTCCTGAGTCGCGCTTTGTTAATGTCCTTGTAGTCTTCGGTATTAAGTGCGTTATGAATCACCCATAATAATTATAGTTGTGAGCCTTTCTTTACATAACCTGTATCTCCTCTGCATCACCTATATCCATGTCTTTCTGAGCAAAACCTCAATAGTCTATCCTCTTTATATCCTTGTTGTACAGAATTATGTTGCTTCACAGCTTGACTTTTGATATGCATAACAGAGCACCTGCACAGAGCACAACAAAATGTAAAATCTGTACTTAACCTTTTTCCTTAGAAAACATAGCTACAGCTGCTACTAGTCTTCACAATGTCGGTATAAACGAGGCACAATAGCCAAGGGGTTAGTACATTAATTCTGGTCACTGTACTAGAATCCCATGTTGCTTAAAAATCAAGTGGCCGAAGTCCTATTTTGGTTAAACGCAAACGCTTTATAACACCAGATGCTGATGATTGCAATTAACCCATGACCTGTCAGACAGGTGTTTTGCACGAACAGCTATTATTATGCAACTAGACAGATGTGGTAACCCGACAGTAGACATTTAATGCTGTGCCGGATGCCTCTGCCAAATTGTGACCACGCGCCGGTTAGTCCATGCAGATTTGAAGAGATGCATCATCAATAGGGAATTCAGGTCAGAGGGAAGCTTCTTTGAGCAGCTGCAACTGTGCCCCACTGAAAGATTCTGCAGGCTCCATGAACAATGTAAATGGGGTTGTGCCAGAGCAGACAGGGCAAACACTGCCTAGAATTAGGCTACCTATTGGGTTGAACACGTCTCAGTGCTGTTTGACAGAGTAGTGTTGAGAGCTATGTTATCTGCCAGTTTTTGTTGGGACTGGTTGAATGTTGCCCACAGTGTTGGTACCCTTGAAGCACCTTCCAGAGGGGTGCAGTATGTGGGACCCCTGTGCCTAACGGTGTTATTTATGCCTGACATTACAGACGAACCACCAGATAGGAATGAAATCACTTACATGCCTATTCAGGCATGTATACAGCAGAAAATAGTGCACAATAACTAGTGTTAAACTACTGTGCTATGTTGATGGCTGCTGCAAGATAATGAGGTCGGTTGTGGACGCATTATTCTCAGGGCAATAATGATTGTCCAAATGGACCTACCATTTCCAGTGTCTGATATGACATAATTACGGCTATGTTACAGGTGCCTGCAATGTTGGGTTAATCCCCATTCAATGGAGTCCAAAGGACTCCATGGGGAGGATTGCCGATATAACAGGCACCGGTAATACTGGTGTCGGTACTAGCAACTTCTTTTTGCCAGTGGGGTGCCTGAGTTACCCCCAGCTCATGGCCGGAGGTAAATCAGGCCACCCCACCAGCAAACTGTAGTTTGGTGGTGCGGGAAAAACAGCGGTAACAGAATTACTGTCACATTTTTTGACTGTCAACCCTGTGTTAGGGAAAATTCTCATTCTATGGCTAATTTCCATTACCTATAGAGTCCCCCCGCAGCTTTGCTGGATTTGAAGGTTTATTTTTCTATTTGTTACCTGCTAAGAGTGAGACTCTTTTTCCCACTCTTAGGCATTTCTGCTATGTGTGTTCTAGGCTATTTTTGTGTTTAATGCCTATGGGATTTTCTCTCACCAATAGGAACCATCTTTATGCACATGTGTTACACAGCACCCTCAGTGCAGTGACACAGGGGTGTCGTAGCGACCCCCAAACATAGACTCCATACCCTGGGACTGACTACTGTCTTCCAGGGCATGTAAAGTCCCCATTGACTTTACTAGTCAAATCTTATGAACTTAACCAGTACAACCCATCTTACTATGGAGGTAAAGGGAAGGGTTAATAGTTTTTCCCTTGGGTTCATTTTCGAGGGGGTACCTTAAAGTCCCTCTCTCTAAAGTTTCTGGCTGGTGGCAGTGGTTACTACCATAAATATTCAACCACAAATATTTTCCTATGGGATTTTCCCATTGTTCGAGGCTACCACTTTTACTGACAGCCTCTAACATACCGCCGGTTTATTTTATTATTAACTTTACTCCGTTAGGTTTTATTTGCCAGAACTTTGATATAATTTCTTTCTCGTGTCTTACTCTAAACTCCTAACCCAGTCAGGGGATCCTTTTTTCGCTCTTTTGGCTGGCTTCTGCAAAGAAGCCCTCCTTTCGGCACCTCTGAGTCTGGGGTGGGTCTGTTGTTTGGGAGGGGGAGTAGAACCCTGGACAGAGTTGCCACAGCAACTGAGGTCACACTCTAACCTGATAGGCTGGAGAGTCTCCCGCCAAGATGACCACTCCACTGTGTGAGTGACAGCTAGGATGTATGAATGGGGATCTTTTTGCATAAAAGCAAGGTCTTGAACATCCAGCGCATATTTCCGCTGATCTATTGGCCTCTTTCATTCAGCCATCACCTCAAAGACCTTCTCTACCTGTTAACTCTCAGGCTTCGGGCGGGTCTATCTGCAACAACTGATACCTCTTTAATACAAATAACGTTAAATGCCATTAACATGTCTGTCAGCTATTATGTTGACATTTTTGAAACATTAGAGGCAAAAAGTGTTGATCAATCTGAGCAACAAGATTTTTTGGTGGCAAGATTGAATGAATGGGGGAATCATTACTCCAGCGGGTCCTCTGGCATACTGCGTGTTCCTCGCGGTGCCGACACCAGTTGCTATATGGTAACTGGCTCGCCCATAGTCATTCATAGCAAGCTCTCGGCACAAGCTTCAGACAAGAATGTACTTCCATCTTTTACAGAGATTATTTGCCTAATTGAAAGAAGTGAGGAAGTTCCTTCTTTACACTCTGTTCCCATTCCTGTTGCGTGTAATGCTGACAATTTTTCACTAGAGAGTGTTCCTGTGAGGGCACCCGTTTACAACATAGTTGTTGCGTCACTAAAGTGGATATATTAAAAGCAAATTTTACGCTCAAAAAGTCCACAAATCAAGCGGGCCTCACATCTGATAACACTTCGAATGTTAAACAATTTGTGAGGCAAATACAACTCTCTAAAGTTCCTTGACACAAAGCAGGCCACGCCATTCACTTAAAATACAAAAATATTGCAAAACAAGAAGAGAACTGACGCTAATGAGAGTGCCATACTGAATAAGGAGTATGAACCTCTTAATGACGTGCTCTAGGTTATTAATGAACTGCCTGAAGTATCTAAATCAGTGGAGTCCTTGATAATTCCTCCCCAATCTAGGTTGGTACAGAATCAGACCCCCAGCTCAATATTAAAACAGAAATCGTAGGAACGTTTCTCTACTACAAATAACATTAACCCTGATCCGAGTATGGCACCCTCAACCTCTTTAAGTACAGGGTTTCTTCCACCCAAGCTCTCATAACTGATACCATACTACTCGATGTTCGAGCTGAGATCCAAAGATCTATAGAAGAATATCTTAAGCTTAAATCTTCAACCCAGGTTGAACACCACATGCTGCAGCCACCTACGTTAGCTTCTGTATCTTCACACAGACCTATCCTGACTCACTTACTTTTCGCAAGTGAAAAGAGCCCACCTGCTGTTAGAACCGTCACTAAACAGAACTCAACATCCACTCAACACGTTAACAACTTGACAAGCTCGAATAAATCTAAACATGCTCTATACATGCTCTACATTGTAACAGCATTTACACTGAAATGCTGCCCAGCTCCTTTCCCTCTATACGACCTATCAACATCGAGTGTGTTGGCAATTTTGAGTGATGTTGATAGTCCTCAGGATATTACATCTCCTGACATTACGCAGGTTGAATTTCTAGATGAGGAAGACTGGTCAGTAGTCAGAATTAGGGTATCCTCTACTGTTATACAAAATGTATTGTGGCAAGCCAGGATGGAACTCTTTGCAATGGGCTTTCTTCTGGCCGTAGATCCCACATCCCAAATTGACTCGAATGGTCTGGACATTGATAATGTTAAATGTCCTGCTCCTTTAGTAAGAAAGCCGAAACTAAACCATTCAGAAATCTATGATCTGTCACACCATCTGAGCCATACCAACATGCAAATGGTCAATTCTGATGAGACTCACAGATGCAATATAAACCAATAACCATCATTGGAATATAAATCTAAAACATATTCTTTAGCAAGCTGCAACACCCGTGGATTTTGCCACTTTGTGACAGATAATGTCGCCACTATTTTGTCTTATAACATAGTGGCCTTACAGGAAACTTGGCTGCTGAAACAACCCTTATGGAATGGTTTTGATTTGGTACTGAACCCCGCCAGAGCAGGTCCCATCGGCATCCTTCATCAGGTCTCTTAGTAGCTATAAAGTGTGGTGAAGGGCTCCAATTGAGCTCATAGGCTGTACCAAACCACTACTTACAATTAGTCAAAATACAATATGACGTGGGCGCCATTGCGCTCATTAATGTTTATCACAATCCAGTGGCATTGGTTGATGACATTTTTTTCAATGATTTTGAAGCCCTGCTCAACATGATTGTACAGGCCCCTGAAATTACCAATACATTCGTAGTTGGCGATCTCAATTTACAATGTTTACCAGGCTCTAAAGTGAGAACACTCAGCCTTCTCTGAAGTGGAAGAGCCTGATGGAAAATCGCAATCTGATTATGGTCAATGGTGCTGTAGAGGGTGACATCCCACCTAAAAAACATGGCAGAGAGGTAATACTAAATCAACTATCGATTATGTATATACTGATATGCACACATTTTCTCAAATCTCTAGATTTGAAATAATTGATCAAGTGCAGAGTGACTAGGAGTTGCTGTTGGTTACTTGGAACCCTAACTCCTTTATTCCATCAACCAAATGGAACAAATGTTATTTTTGCTTAACAGTTAATAACGCAAGAACCAGATTTCATTAGACTGATCACTCTTAAGGTGAGCTCAGAGATTGCATCATGAAAAGAGTTCCTTCACCTGGGTGGACTTATGAACCCTACACTTTGGCTTTACAATTATATAAAACTCACTCTAGCACATGTACACATAAATATTTTGCCCCTAAACATAATTCTAATCTCGAACTTCAACAGCCAGGTTTAACAAACAAAAGCGACAAGCGTGTCACTTACATCTTCATCTAAGGACTACCACAATTAGATCTCTAAAATGTAAATATAGAAACTGGGTAAAGTCTCAGAGCATATCTCCATCAATTTGATGGAGAGACCATGCAACAAGAGACAGTCTCAAAGAACGTATCAAACATATGGTCTTATCGGCCACCAGGGGGCGCACGGGTGATGTCGTGCTCCGCTTGAGCTCGCTCCTCAATGGTCCCATAGAAGGTCTGAGCCCCCGCTTTGAGGACGCCCCATGGCTGACATCAAGTACGGAGCTTTATGAATGTGCCCCCCAACAGTGGCAGAAATTCTGGAGCGAAACGGTGAGGATTTTGCTCCGAAACAACCGACTGAGGCGGCCTCCCTTCCCGGCGCCTGAATCACAGCTTCGCGCGCAACCCGAGTCCCGCCCAGCCGGAGCTCCACAAAAGTCCTGCACCGAACCGGGGGCAGCCTCGCATGGCAGAGGAGTGCTGAGGCACGACATGGATCTGGCGCCCCCCCGCGCACATCAATCTGGATTGCGGACTGGCATAGGAGGCCTTGAGGCATTGGCGTGACGGAGTGGTGAGACACATCTGCGGCCTGCGGTAGGGCACCGTGTGCACTCGACCCGCGAGGGCACTGCTTGGGGGGGTGCCAGAGCCTGCGCCTGGACGTCTCACGCCCCCGGCGGCCGACCCACGGGCGTTCCTGTGGGCTGAGATCCCAGAAGGATCGCTGGATCGAGGCTGCCCTGCACACACCTCCAGCCTTCTAAAGTACGACATTGAAGTGCGGCAGAGCCTCGGATCCCCCGGGGGCATGGCACAAATCAGGACAATCGCTCCGTCTTGATCTCAGTGGCCACAGCCTGAGTACATTGCACTACACCCCCCATGAGACCTGGAGGCCCGGTGGGAATCTGACCCCTCTTGAACTGCGCCACTGGTCAAGAGGCCTGGAATAAGGCCTGTACTAGAGAACACTGGTCGAGCCTGGGTGCTCTGAGCTATCGCACCCTGGGATCCATCATTGGAAGGAGAACCAGTCCTTTGAGTTGGACCCCCCTCCACCTGGCCGTATACTGTGGTGGCGTCCGCCCTATCGACGTACGGGACATCTGGCAACCTGAGGGTTGGGCCCCCAAGTCCTGGGACGTGTGCCCTCCTCAGTCATCCAAGCACCCTCTTCCACCCAGCAACTACAAGCTGAATCCCCCTTGTAATGAAGAGTGGACCCTCTACACAGCCCTTGTGGCCACTCCACCAATGAATTAATGCTGCCTATGTTGATTGGGCTAACCACGCCCCGTGTATGCAGTGAATAAAACAAAGACACATAAACTTCGTAAGGTCCCCACTGTAACACAGGCCTTCCTCCGCCCTTATCCCAGTCTGTCACGGACTGGCCTGGTACTATTTGGGTACCGCTCAGCGGACCACCGTTGCACTTTGAATTTATGGACATTAAACAAAAATTGGCCAAGTTCAAGTTCATACAGTTCCCGGAAGCACCGCTCTTGCTCGAACCTTCACCATGGCTTCCAAGAATGCCGGAGAGGCACTGACCAAGGGCGATATTGCCGACCTCCTTTCTGAAATGAAAGGGATGAGAGCGGACATTGGGAACAAAATTGATAAGATCACGAACAGAATTGATAAAATGGAAGAGAGGCTGGAGGAGGTCGAGCACAACCAAACCTCATCAAACACACTGGAAATGCAGATCGATCACCGCCTTGCCGAAATTGAGAACAAGGAGGAGGAACTCCGTCTAAAGGTTGACGATTTGGAAAATAGAGAGCGCTGTAACAATATACGTGTCTTTGGTATCCCTGAGACAGATGGGGAATCAGGAACACATCTTAAAAAAACTCTACACGATATCCTGAAACTATTATTTGAGGATGATGATAAGGCAATGATGCTCCAAAGGCAATACAGGCTCTCCGTTCTCACCAAGAAGAGAGCCCTTATCCAAGTTCGCATATCTGTGGCATCTAACAATTCGGCCACACTCTTTAAAATCAGCAAGGAGCTGGCCAACCCTGCTGCAGTCTCTACCTCTCCTGTCCCCTCCCAGGCCCTCTGCACGGCACTGGCCTCTCACTTCATCTCTAAAACTCAGGACATCCTGTCCTCACTCTCCTCCTCTCAGCCCTCTCCCTCTATTCCCTGCTCTTCCTCTGGCCCCTCAGCAGTCACCCCTCCTCCCTCTTTCTCTGCCTTTCCCATTCTCTCCGCTGATGAGGTTTCCAGACAAGTCCGATCTATGAAAGTCTTGTCAAAACAGGATCACCCCTGTTCCTCCAAAACTATTAAGGACCACATCGACTCCCTGGCTCCTGCCTTGGCTGACTTTTGCAACCACTCCTTCACCTCTGAAGTCTTCCCATCCCCCCTTAAGAACTCCCTTGTGCACCCTCTTATTAAGAAACCCTCTTCCGACTCCTCCTGCCTGGCCAACTATCGCCCAATCTCCATCACTCCCTTCCTGGGCAAGCTCCTGGAGAAACTGGCCATCTCCCATCTTAATCTTCATGCAGAATCTGTCGGTAGTCTTCATGACCATCAGTCTGGCTTCAGAGCTGCCAGAAAAATGGAAACTGCTCTCATGAACATCCGTTAGGACCTGCTCTCGAACCTTGACTCCAACACTCTGTGTGTTCTCATTTTGCTCGATCTCTCTTCTGCCTTTGATACTGTCAACCATGCCATCCTGCTCAACCGTCTCCATGATAACCTTGGTATCACTAGTCAGGCTCTGGCGTGGCTGACCTCTTTCCTCTCCAATCGACCCTCCCAGGTCCAACTGGGGTCGTTCCTCTCTGACATCTTTTTCTCTACCTGTGGTGTCCCCCAGGGATCTAAACTCTCTCCCTGGCTGTTAAACCAATATCTGGCACTCCTTGCCCACCGCATCGCCGCTCTCTGCCCCAACTTTCAGTGCTATGCGGATGATACCCAGCTCATTTTCAGGCTACCATTGGCCTCCTCCCCGCCTTCCCTCATCTCTGACTGTCTGTCTGCTATCCAGGAATGGTGTTCCGCCAATGACCTCTGCCTTAATGCCAGTAAGACTGAGATTCTACTCATCGGCACACGCACTCTCTCCTTCCCTGAAACTCTCTGGCCGGCCTCTCTTGGCCCTCCTTCTGCTCCTACCTGCAAGGCAAAAATCCTCAGGGTTATCTTCGACTCCACACTCTCCTTCTCTCCTCACATATCTGACATCTCTAAGCAGTCCAACTACCAGCTGCACCTCCTCAGAGGTATTCTTCCTTTCCTCTCCTTCCCCCAGAAGCTCACTGTCTCCCGAGCCCTGGTTCTCTCGAAGCTGGATTACTGTAACTGCCTCTATCTAAATCTGCCTGCCTCTACTCTCCGCCCTCTGCAACTTATCCAGAACAGGACTGCGAGACTTGTCCTTGGCCTCAAGCCCAGGGATTGTATCTCCCCAGGACTGAAATCTCTACGCTGGCTCCCGGTGGCTGCGAGGATTAAGTTCAAAACCCTCTGCATTGTCCACAAGGCCTTCTGGGGCCTGGGGCCTAAATACCTTCAACTCTCTCTTCCTAAATATCTTCCTTCTCGAGAACTTCGCTCATCTGTCTCCAACTCCCTCCTGGTCAACCGCTTCTCCAAGCAACGAGTTGAGGGTAGATCTCTCTCTACGGCAGGGGCCTCCCTCTGGAACAGACTTCCTGCCTCCCTGAAACTTGAGAACCATCTCCGGTTCCGGAATACCTCAAAACCTACTTCTTTGCTTCTGCCTTCTCCCCCCCTCACCCCTGCTAATTTCTTTACTGAATCTGCACTCTACCTGCAACTGGGCCACTCTCCACTTGCACTGCCTCCCTGGCAACCTCTGCACTACGGGACTGTCTCTGTATCCCGACAGCCCCCCTTTCCCAGCACTTGTCTGCACTTACCTTGCACTTGCCACCAGTTTGGCCCTATTATTTATCTGTTTGTTCCACTACCCTGTACTGCACTTTCCCCCTCCCTTTCCCCTTGCACTTTCCCTTCCCTCCACCCATTCACTTGCGCGATTTGAATGACACCTGGCCTAGTAGGATCGTTGTCTGTCTTCCCTCTGTTTCCCCTATCCCTGCCTCGTCGCGCCTTGAAGCACTTGTGTTTAGGCACGTTACAAATGCCATATCATATCATATCATATCATATCATATCATGAAATAGACGAGCCGAAAATCGACAGAATCCATAGAGCTGGGGGTAAACCAGGCGGCCCGAGGTCAGTCCTGGCCCGGTTTCACAATTATGCAGACAGGTTCGGATCCTGGAGAAGGCTAGACTCACACCGCAGATCTCCTTGGGGGGGGTCGCCCATTGTCATGTTCCAGGACCTGTCCTCTCTCACACTGGCGCTACGAAGGAAGTGCCTACCGATTACGAAACTCCTCAAGGACAAAGGCACCAGATACGTTGGGGCTACCCATTCTCCATGTCATTTGAATGGGAAGGCACAGGGATGAAACTAACTTCTGAAAGAGACATTGCCAACGCCATTGCAGATCTACTAGGCCCCCAGGCAGACAGAGCTCACGTGCCGGCACACAAAAACGCTGTAGGCCCATGACAAACTAAAGGCCCTCGAAGAAGGAGAATGCAGGGCTCTAGGAAATTCAGAAGGATGAATGCTTCCTCGGATATGGAACTCTGACTCTTCCATCATCTTGATCACCCACCATATGGTGACATTTCAAACGGCGGAGCCACAGTGGGTGGCACTTACGCTGTGGTGAATCCCAGGCTCGACCCATGAACGAGGTTCAATGGCTGAATCACAAGATTAGAGGTACAGGTTGGGGTTAAGGGGGGGAAATGTTGATGAATTTGATTACACCTGGACAAGGAGCCACTGTTGAAATAACCTTGGCTGCTGACATGGAAGGCCTTTTGTCTCCAGGTCTCGAGTGACACGATTGGGGGGCTCAAAAGTTAAAGTTATGTTGTATTTTCTTGAATACAGGACCGAATGTTGTGCGGTTCGTACTGGTGGTTCGATATCGGTTGGGTGATGTTAACCCAGCGGAATCGGACACCGCGGGAGGAGAGGGTGTGGGTGACCCTACATTGGGCTGCTCTTTTCCTGGAGGGTGGGGGGGACTGGGGTGAAAATGTTGGACGTTTACAGACTCTTTGCGCAGAACGTGGGGCTCACTTGCGAAAAGATGCTGAACTGACCCTGCTTCTTTCTAATGGCAAAAGATACACATCGAACTTATGGACAAGAGAGCTCGCAGAGGCATCACGACAGGCACAGAGATCAGAAGAATCTTCGTCAAAAATCCCCAATGGCAATCACACTTAACAACGATCATCTACGCATATGCACACTTAACGTTAAGGGTCTAAACTCCTCCACAAAGCGCTCCTTGGTGGCCAGAGAATTCAAGCGCTCCACAATTGACATTCTATTCATTCAAGAGACTCACTCCCTCAGGGGAACAGAAAGAGCAATTCCAAGCAGAGCTATCGGCTATTCCCTGTGGAGCTCCTGAATAGCAAAAAAGGCAGGGGTGGGGATACTAATACGGAAGAACCTCCGTATGTCGATCCAAAGCACCTGCGTTGACACAGAGGGAAGAATGGCAGTTATAACGGGGCTCTTACAAGATGCTCCTTTCACTTTAGCCACGGTCTATGCGCCCAACCAGGGCCAGAAAAGATTCCTCCATAAGCGATTGAAAAAGTGTTCAATATGGCACAGGGACACACAGTCCTTGGGGGAGATTTCAACTTGTGGATGGACAGTTCTCTAGACAGGCAAAGTAAGACCAACACACTCAAACCACCACAGACAAACAACGCAGCCGATATGAAGGTAGCCCTTTCAACGTTTGGCTTAACTGACAGTTGGCGTCATCTCCACCCCACAGATAGTGGTTTCACCGTATGCTCCATCCCACATGAAACCCTCACACGGATTGACTATTTATTCTTATCCGAAGGCCTTTTGCGAGAAGCCACGGCTGCAAACATGTACCTGTTTTCATGGTCGGATCACGACATGGTCATGGCAGAAATACATTGGGTAAATCAAACTCCCCTAAACACAAAGTGGAGGTTCAATGACTCTTTATGGAAGGATACAGTGTTCAGAGACGACTTCGAAAACAAAATCAAACAATTTTTCATCTCAAACGATACAGGGGAGGTCACGAAGATCACAGTGTGGGAGGCAGCCAAAGCTACCTGGAGAGGCATCCTTATCAGAGAGGGAGCCTTCCAAAAGAGTGAGCGATCCTTGATCGAACAGAATATTAGAGAGAAACTGAACTTGGCAGAGAAGCAAGCCCAATCAAAACCGCATGAAAGAACAAGATACATCAATGAAGCCAAGGAACTTAGAGAAGAACTTAAAATACTGGAAGTTGGTAAAATAACCCAAACCCTACAGCACCTAAAGCAAAAATTCTATGAAAAAGGCGATAAGGTGGACGCCCTCCTAGCGGCAAGGCTGCGCGCACAGAGGGCCGAGAGATGGGTGGAAGTCATAGAGAGGACGGACGGTACACTCCTGGACACCACAGAAACCTCTCCCCAGGGGATTCAAGAAGCGTTTGCATTCTTTTATGAAGATTTATACACATATGACCTGCCCTCTGCGCCAAATGCCATAGATGCATACCTCAAAAACATCAAACTACCAGCGTTGACACGCGCAGAATCTGAGGCCCTCGACGTTCCTGTCAGTAAGGAGAAATTCGCCGACGCCATTAAGCGGCTAAAAACAGGAAAGTCCCCCGGAGACGATGGTTTCACCCCAGGTTTCTATAAGTCGTTCTCCTCGTACATTGTCCCCTTCCTAACGACACTCTTCAATGATATCTTCGAAACAGGCAAAGCACCCCCTTCCTTTGCACAAGCTCTGCTCACTGTCGTACCCAAGGAAGGCAGAGACCCGAAACTATGTGGATCGTATCACCCCATATCGCTCCTCAATATTGATGTCAAGATATACCCAAGAGTCATAGCAGCCCATATAGAAGCCCACTTACCGTGACTGGTGAATCCGGGTTAAGTTGGTTTTGTGATGGGAAGACAAGGTTCTGACACCATGAGGAAAACACTCCACCTGATTCACGAGGCACAGAACATGCCGGGGACCCTGCCCTCCTGTCTTTGGACACTGAGCAAGCCTTCGACAGGGTGGACTGGGACTTCCTGGAAAAGGTTCTTATCGAGGTGGGCCTCGACCCAAAGCTCCGCCTTGCCATAAAGCCACTGTACACATCCCTGCGAACATCAGTCTCTGTCAACGGTGGTAACTCCAGATGGTTCCCCCTGGAAAGAGGAACGAGACAGGGATGCCCGCTGTATGCCATTTTGTTTGTCCTCTCTCGAACCCTTAGCGCAGCGACTGTGACTAGACAACGGAGTCCGGGGGATCAGGGTGGGAGACAAGGAATACAAACTAGGCCTTTATGCTGATGATATATTGCTTCATCCTACTGATCCACTTGAATCCATTCCGACAGCTCTGAATATCATTGAAGAATATGGGCAGATGGCGGGCCTGAAAATCAACACTGGGAAATCAATCCTCCACCCGCTCGACCAAAACAGAGACAATGAGGTGGAGAGATTCACCCCACTAGGAATGAAAGTGAGCCTGACCACCCTGCGATATCTGGGCATCAACGTTACATGAGACCTCGAGACTTTGTACAATGCCAACCTCCCCCCAATGTTATTAACACTGTGAAACGATATGAGAAACTGGGCTAAACTCACAATCTTGTGGATGGGGCACCTAAACACCATTAAAATGGTGATTCTCCCCAAAATCCTGTATTTGTTTCAGATGCTCCCCATAAGGATACTCAAAGAATTCTTCACTGAAATAACAAAGTCCATGCTGGCTTTCCTATGGCAAGAGAAAAACCAAAGAGTCCCCAAATCCCTTCTTTATCTCAAGAAAGACGACGCAGGAGTGGGCCTCCCCAATCTGGAAGCATATTACAAAGCGGCACAGTTTTGAATACTAATCCCACACCTGAGACAGCAAGCGGACTTACAATGGATAGCTCTGGACAACTTCCACCTTCGTCCGTACACAGTTGGTGAATGGCTATGGGTCCCTGGACCCCAACTGCGGTCCAGAATCTGAAATCATTCGATACTCGGAACCATCTGGGCAATTTGGAAACCGAATAAAGCCATGAAAGGGATCACGACCTGGCCTTCTACTCTAGGGCATCTCTAGGTCCCAGGGATACGTGACGACATATCTGAACCACTAAGCTACCAGTCTTGGTAAGAGGCAGGTCTGGAATGAGCTGGTCAATTATGGAGAAACAAGGCCTTCATAACTATACAAGAACTGGAGGACGCACTCCACATAGGTCCGCTATCTGTCTTCTAATACCTAAAGCTGAAGGGAGTTATGTCTCGTGAGAAATGGAAAGATCAACTACAGAGGGACCTCACGCCCTTTGAAAAAATACTAGACAGCTGCATGGGCTCAAGAGGCCTGATAAGCTCCATGTACAATGCTCTGATAACAACCGACATAGCCCCTTCAACCAAACTGAGGAACAGATGGGAAGCTAATTTGGGTGGACCCCTTCATGAAGAGATGTGGTTGCGCATATGTAGACACACAGCCAAATCATCGATATCATGCCAATATAAACTCCATGCACTTAAACTCCTCTACAGGTGGCAGTACGACCCACTCAGACTTGCTAAAATGTATCAAGGAGCCAACCCGCAATGCTGGAGGGGCTGTGGTCAAGTAGCCAATTACTGGCACATGTGGTGGGGCTGCAATAAAGTCCAGGCCTATTGGGACGAGGTCCTCAGCTGGATCAAGGATCTTGACGAAGAAGAAATGGAGAAACACCCCTTACTGGTCCTCTTCGGCCTTTTCAAAGAAGATGAAACGATTCTAAAAGCCCCCAAGATGATTTTGGGCCTCCTGATGGCTGCAAGAGCCTGCCTTACAATGACCTGGAAGAGACCATCCCTCCGCACCAAGGAGGAGTGGGTGAACGTCGCGCAAACCATCTTTAGAAAGGAGGCCCTGACCGCGGCTCTACATGGACATGGTGCCTCTGCTGAAATTGAATGGGCAGACTTCCGTGCAAAATACGCCACATGAGAGAACATGTGCATAATGCCTTTAGGCGATTACAACAACTTACTTGACGCCTGTGCCAATGTTAAACTGTTATGAGATTTCTCGAACAATCGTGCCTAATGCTGCCATTTGAACTCTGTAAAGAACTATAACATGAATCAAGAAAACTGTTTCTGCTCCCATCACAGGCATGAATCAAATGGGAGGAGTTTGGGGGTTTTTGTGATGTTTTTTCTTACCAATATACTGTATGTCATAATCCTATGTCGTTCCTTCCATGTTAGATGCTTTAACTTTGCATTTTTGTTTGCATAAATACTGTGAAACTTTCTTTTCTGTAAAACCAATAAACTTTCTTTTCTGTAAAACAACTGCTGGTGCATATTAACAGTGTTCTGGAGAGGACTTGGATTGATCATTACAGTTCCTTGTATGCATTACCAAATCAACACCATTAATGCAACCCTTTGCCAGCAGTGAATTTTTAGGAAATGGAAATACTTGAGGAAGATATCCTATACTTTATTAAAAAATCGAGTACCTCTAGGGCCCCTGGTCCTGATGGGCTAAACAATCACATGTTCAAATAGAACCCCCAGATGGGGCAAACATTTTATATCACATCTTTGCCCTGATTCTTCAAACTAACACTATCCCCGATTCCTGATGTCGCTCTATCATCGTCCCAATTTTTAAGAAGGGTGATCCGTCTAATCCCTTTAACAATAGGCCGATCACCCTCTTGAACGCCCCAGGGAAACTTTTGCTCGCTTTATTTTGAGGGATTTTAACAGGTGTTTTAACAAGGAGTATCACAAAAATGACCCCTGTCAAACAGGGTTTATCAAAGGTTTAGGAACCTCAATCAATCTTTTAACCATCACTGCCATTATTAACCATCATCAAAGCCACTTAAACAGCCTCTTTATCTTGTATTAATTGATTTACAAGCTGCCTTTGATTTGGTATCTCGCAAAATCTTAGTACAGAAGCTCCAATAAGAGGGTTGCCCATCATATATTGTAACCCTAATAAGTTCACTACATACGAACACTAGTATTTAAGTTAGGCTAACTGTAGAAGGTAACCTATCTTTAACTTTGTTTTGGTGGATATTGTACATGCTTTTGATTGGATTTGAGTGATCCTCCCAAATTGGAATATAAAGATATCCCAGCCTTACTCAATGCGGATGATCTGATTTTAATTTCAAAAACTCCTTGTGACCTACAAAATCTTTTGGATGCCCTATCGATGTATGCTCAAGATAATTTATTGACTATTAACGTTGGGAAAACTAAAGTTATGACAATTCATCCTAATGCCAAAATCAGTACAAAATTTCATAAATGGACAGTACAAGGGCAACCCCTTGATAGAGTCCACCAATATATATATATATTGGCATTAGTCTTTCTATAGTAAAATCCCAAGCACATTGGTCTAAATTAAATGATAAATTAGGGCACATGATATTTCAGAAATATATCGTTCAAGCGAGGTTTGGAAAGTTATCTATATGCCCTGCGCTGACTTATTTCTGCCAAAGGGTCACCCCTATCTTACTCTATGGCTCTGAAACACAAAAACAAATGTCCAAACTGTCATGGAGTAAATTGGAGAGTGCTTTCTGGAAGCGTTGTCTTGGTTTACCGAATTGCATCCCAATTCCCTGGATTAGACACAAATTGGGTCTAATTTCTTTATACAGACAACATTTTTGGCAAATTGTTGGTTTATTTCGAAAATGTATCATAACAGCTGGCACCACCATGCTAATAGGCATCGTGTCCAACAATAGTTGGAAGCAGGCGGTGGTCTCAGCTCACCTTCCCCACCAATCATTTTTGCTCACAATCTGTTAAACCTCCTAAACTGACAAAGCTTGCATCTTTTCAAGTAACGATCCATATATTCGTAAATGGCGACAAGTAGCAGTTGATGCCTTAGCTGATGCTGATGTCACTCTTGAAACACTTCTCGAAAATCCTGTTAGAGCCAAAACAAAAATGTTTACGAGTGACTGGATTAGAATCAGAGAGCGATGTTTGCAGTTTCAGGATTTTAAGGGTTATTTTCAATCCTATAAAACATACAACGAGACTGAGCCGTATTTAACCAAGTCACCATCAGTAACCCACAGATCAGAATTTTTACGCCTCAGATTCAACCTGTCGCCAACAAGGGAGTTACTGGCAAAACACAAGTTCATTTTTCATCAAGACAACTTCTGTAGATTTTGTCAAAAGAAAAACCAACCTGAAAAACTCTATATCATCTTCTCACTGAATGTGAATTTCTTAGCGATAAACAAACTCAATATTTGAAATCAGGCTTGATAAACCACAGATAAATGACCTCAGAGAAGTTGTGGCGGTTAATTTTTGATGGTATGAATACATCATTAAGAATGAACTCAATTGTTGCAGATGATACATTTTTATATTGTTTTTCCTATTCTATCAATGACAAGCTGAATAAGAACGTATGTAGTCTAATTCATTTAAATTGTAAAGTGAGTAATGATTAGTGATGAGTTGTAATCAATTGTGTAATCTACGCCTGCTGTTTTTATTTAATGATTTTTAATGTGCTTATTTTTATTGATTTTGTTTCTCTATTGAATTGAATTGTTTTTTTCATGATATTGTAAATCATGTTTTTTTAACATTGTAAGACTAAAAAATGTGTTTTTAAAGTTGATTAAGTTCAGCTAAATAAAACAACATATATATATATATATATATATATTATATATATATTATAATATATATATTGCACTTGACTATGGCATGTTACTTTAGCCTTGGTGACCCCAAACAGCTGGTTGGAAAAATAGTGATAGAATCTGTAACTGAAGTTAATGTCATTTTTGTGAAATCCTATAAAACATATATTGTCATGTTATCTAAATACTTTGGCAGAATGTAAAGTACTTTGAACAAATACAACATTTAAATAGTAACTGAGAGTCTATTTAATTAATATAGATTCTGATGCCTTTTGTCACCACCCCATCAAACCCCCAAGATAACGGATGCCACCCACTGAAGTAGCCCCACAGACCATAACCGGATGACATCACCAAAGTAATCATGAAAAGGCGACATGGCTGAACACACCCGCAGAGATATTAGCCAGTTGCAAAGCAACACACATGAACTGCTTGATCACATTAAAAAAGCAATTATCAGATACATGGAAGCCACATCTGCATTCAAAAGATTTGGGAAAGCTCAAAACACAGGGCTCTGTCCTGATACAATGACTTTTCTGAGAGATGCAAAATAGGCCTGGCAGCATGTCCAGCCCTACCAAGAACACTGGGGAGAGAGCTTGAGTCAGCTGAAAAGATTCAGTACCTGCAAAGACAAAAAGGCTGAAATCCCTCATAAATGCCAACATGGAAAATCATTTTTACGGTCCCTGAACACGTGATGTGGAGCTGGGGAACTAAGCCAATCCAGATAAATAAGGTTGTTGCCATCAAATTGAAGACAGATGATGAAAAGAATGCAACACAACATGAAGATGGAGAATGGAGTGTCCTTGCTCAAGGTCTGGGAAGTTAGAGGGGTAAAACAATAGTTGGAAGCAGGCAGTGGTCTCAGCTCACCTTCCCCACCCATTATTTTTGCTCACAATCTGTTAAACCTCCTAAACTGACAAAGCTTGCACTGACCTGGGGGGTGGTGCCATTTGGAGCTACCAGATCTATCAACAACCAATCAAATTATCTGTTCCCTGTAGACTGTAATTATGCCTATACTGTTCACCCAATCCCATTTGGCCTAAGAACAAGGAATGCATATTTTAGTTGTCAGGTCACCGCAGCTTAAAATCTTGCTGCCTGCCTGTAATGAGATGAGAGTACATTTGAAGCTGTGGAATCCATGTGCGTATCCCTGCTTAGACTAAATAAAGCAATAATTTGTCACATTTCTGGAGTCCTCCGTTTCTGGGCATGAGGGCATTTCCCTCAAGCCTATCTCTGTTTTCCTAACTACAATTCAACTGCCACCTTTTATAAGTTTAAAATTAAAACAAAAAGTGATGGCACCTTGAGCTTTTTTGTTTGGTTCTCTGGTCAGTGTGTTCATGTATTCTTTAATCAGTGAGAGGTTAATAAAAATAGTTTTTATTGAGGATGTGTCCAATTTTCAATTACTGCATCTGTTTCCATCAAACACACATATTTTCTTTTATTTCTGCAGTTTATTATTTTCCTAGATTATTTCAAAACAGAAACCAACCTCACACAAGAGACTCCAGCTCCATTAAGAGCCATGTGGTGGACAGTGGGTGTGGGGGGATTTTCCAAAACTGACAAACAAGGTAACACCTACAGGTTCTCTACCATTTTATCAAATGCATAATTACTTAGAGGACAGCAAACATGGTCCAGACGTGTGTTCAAATGCACTCTTTCTGACTCTGGCGGTGCCAGTGATCACTAAACCTATCATAACAACTTTTGTTTTCAGGTTTAAAGCATTTTACGTCCTCAAACCATGTCCACTTGCCCATCCATCCCAATACAGCACGAGTGGTTGCTGCAGCACCAACCATGCACCATGGAGTAGTGGGATGGGCAGGTGGTGGGCCGAACCAGCCCTGGGCTGGGCCAGCATAAGTGAGCCAATATTTATCAAACCCTCGCACTTTTACAAATTAAATACTGCTGATGAGTATGTTTGTAATGGAAACAGCTTGCTACTAGTTGGGTTGTGCTGACAAATACATTTATGTGCCATCCATCTGACCTCGAGGAAATTGTGGATCTCATTGTACCCACCCACATTATTTGGAAGATCATTTGTTCATAGAACTTGTGTAAGAATTTTATAGCAATTTCCATTTTAATCTGATCCTTTGTTAGGTACTCACTGTCAAAAACTCTGCTAAAGGTGTGAATGTTATTTACGATTCGCGGACAAATGATCTAACTCCCCTTTTGATTCGGGGGATGTTATTTATATAGTGCTTTTATCCTAAGCGCTTTACATAGAATAATTTACAAACATTATGTCAGAGCATGTGTGGGGTGTTTTGCTTGGCAGCGATAAAATACATTTGTCTTCTGTAAAATACATACATGATTGTCTTCTAGCTCTCTCATCTGTTCTTGTGTGTGTGACTAATTTCAGTCACACTTTTTTTCTCTCATGCTTGCATAAGAAATCTGTTTTCTTTTTTCAAAATTTCAGCCTCCGGTTCTACACACAGGTACCCTTTCCAAATTGCTGTTCTCATTATGTGTCTTTTCTCACTGTTAGGAAACAAGCAAGCAAGGAGGTACACATAATCAAATCTTTTATTCAAGACTGTTTGTCCTTTTGATTGAGGTTATTATCTATTGAATTGTGTGCCTCTTCCTCCCATTTAGTTAAAATGGAAAGATTGCCTCTATTGTGGCAAAGTGACTTCTGACCGGCAGAAGTACAAGGATGAGAAGAGGCTAATGCAGCAACTGTGCCCTCACACTTCTACAAACCAAAAGCCAACACAATCATAAAAGGAAAAAATCACTGTTAAACAAAATACCTCAATTGCCTTTTGTGGTAACGTGGGGCGAGGGAAGGCAATACTCTCAAGAGAGGTGTACATGTGTATCAGTAGCAACTCAACTAGCAAAGTATAACAGTCCAAAATAAAGCAACATACAATCAAGTTTTTATAAAAAAATATATACTTAATAAAGCACACCATGTACAAGAATAACTAACTAAGATCACAGTAAAATCCCACCCCTCTAGAAATAACACAGGATATCGAAAGATAGAAAAGATGCAACACTCTGGGTAATGAGGAAGGGTGAGAAAAGAAAATTTAAAGACCACAATGTTCAAAAAAGATATTTTATGAGGTCGCAAAAGGATTAAAATGACCTATTCAGCCACTAGGGTGCAAAATGACCAGGGAAGCAGGCATTAGTAATTCCTTTGCAAATGTCTTGGTGGCTTGATGGCATCGAACCCAGCTGCTCTGTGTCGTTTGCAGGTACTTCTCAGTTAGAGGATGCAGAAGTCAATATGGTCCAGCATCAAGCTGGTGTCGAGTCAGGGTAAAACAGAAGCTAGCTTCCTTCTCAAAGCATCCACCCCAGTTCTGCAGGTCAGGCAGTCACAAAGTTCAGCTTAAGGTTCGATGGCGGTGAGCTGCTAAACAGGATGCAGAGATGATTTGATTTGATGCACAGGCTCAGAAATCGCTCTTTGCAGGAGACCTGGATTGTGCTGAATGATGTACTGGAGCAGTGATGAAGAAGTTGGTGCTTCTTGAGCAATGCAAGGAAGCAGTACTTCACTGATTCTAACTGAGGCAATGAAGCACTTCAGCTGGAGTGTTGCAGTGGCAAATGTAGTCAAACAGCAAACGGCAGTTCAGAGAATGATGAACACCAAAGGCAGCTTCAAAGGGTCCTGGAGGTTTGCTCGAATCATATTTCACATTGGGTCAGCATCAAAACCACATGGGTATTTGCTGTTCAGGCAATCAGGGGCTTTGAGTCCCTTTCTAGAGTCTATAATGCCAACTGTAGTCAGTTTCTTGGGCTCCCACAAACAGGGGAGGCTGGCACAACCATAAATAGATCTTGCCACATGATGAGGTCCTAGGCAACATGGTGTCTGGCAGAGATGCAGGCTTTGGTCCAGCAGCAGCAGGGGCACAGGAGACACATAAAATCTGGGGGGGACAGGGGACACCTTGGGGACTTTGCTTGTTTTATTTATTTATTGTGTTTTAGTCAAAGAACTTGTCTTTTCCCAAAAATAAAATGAAAATAGCAGTACGTATTAAATTACAAATTTCATCACTGTATAAAACAAGAGAAAAGAAGAAAAGAAAACAGAAGACAATTAAATGATGCAGCAGCAAAGAACATGTCTTTATATGTTGCATTTCTGGATTTCTCATCTGACTTCGAGCTCATGGTAAGGTAGAAGAAATGGCAATTACTTCCAGTGGGCCACAGCTAGGACGCCAGCTCGTTAAGAGGCAGATCACATGTAAGTGGATTTCTGCCAAATAAAGGAGTTGCAGCCTTTTCTGCCAACTGCAAATTGGTACTTTTTTGTGTGGGGCAAGGAGACGTGTGTGTCTCTTGGAATGGAAGGATGGGTGGTTCAAAGAAAGAGGAAATCTTGCCTGTACCTCTGAGTAAGCCCTGTTATTGGAGTAGAGGGACCAGGTATGGAATGTTGCTGCTTTGACTGTCCTCCGGGGGTTGGAGGGAATACAGAAAACAAGGAGGATGAGCGATCACAAGCCACCCCCCTATAGCATTCCCCAGGTCCGCGGCCGGATGCGTCGGACCCGGGGGATGCCTAGTAGGTGGTGTGTATGTGGACCCAGGGGGGTGGCCAGAGGGGCAGCCCGCTATGTGGGCTGCCCCTCTAGCGCCCCTGTGAGGGCTGGACCAGCCTCTCATGATGAGTCTGATCCCGCTATTCCATCTCATGCTGGCTTTAGAACCTAGCCTTTATTTGCCTTTGTTATTCTGAATGCAGAGCTGGACTCTGTTCCTTTCTCGTTTAACATTTTCTGCAAAGCCTGATCTATTTGATTCTCTCATATGTTACTAGGACGGCAGAGCATGGGCCCTCTGCCCTGTTACACTATTCAAAGATCACCTCTGGCCTTTCTTTGCCTCTCCCTTGTCTCACTACTTGCTTGCTTAATAGATACCCCTTTGCTTGAACACTTAACATATTCTCCCTAACACAGCAATGGCAGCTGCAGTCTGCCTTAACTTCTATTTGTCCCGTGTCTTGAATTGGCCTCTTATTTCCACTTTAGTGTTTGCTGGGGAAAGGCATTTGCCAGTCACTGCCATAATGGTTCTACCTGGCCATAAGAGGGCAACAGCTAGCCAATATTGGAAGAACATGGGCATATTATGCCAGAGGCTGGAAACTGCCTTCCTAATGCCTACACAAGAGACACAACTCTTGCCTTTGTTTCTAACAGTAATTCAGTGGATGAAGAAACGCGAGAACACACATATTGCTTTTTTAATTGACAGTTGTTTTAATCAAGAAAACTTGATTTTTCAAAATAAAATCTCACATTACATATTTACAAAAGAAAAGAAAATTCAAAACACAAATCATACATTTATAGATATACAAAATGTTGCAAGATCAGCTGTGAATTTAAAAGGAAAATATACTTAAAACAATTATATAAAGGAAAAAATGTAAGTAACAAATGTATGACCTAAAACTTTCTAGTGAGCTCCTTACAAACAACGTAATGTACTCACTTTGCCTTGAAGACCAGGCTATAAAGAAAATTCAGTATGGCATATCTGACGACTTTGAAAGGACTATGAAATAGCAGATCCCAACAATGTGTTTGAGACACGAGCATGTAGCCAGAAAACAGATGTTCAAAATGTGCAATTCTTTTCATTCGCAACATAGGGCATTCAACACATAGATGCTGCATTGTTTCTGTGGCAAGGTGACAAAATCGACACTGTGCATCATCTTTTGGTATAATTCTACAAGCACATAAAATTTATTTTTTGGGCCAAATATTGAGTCGGAATTTTAGGTAATCATTCCGTTGTGGGAAATGTGGGAACATGATTAAATAACTTTCTGTTTCCCCATATCGTTTTAATGCAAACGGGTTAATCTTACATTTTTGGTACTGGAGGCAAGCACACCTAGTTTTTATCCAGTCATCTTCCCATATCCGTTTCTTTGCCATATCAGGATTTCCTAGCAATAATGCTAAAGAAAAACCGATATTAGTGATGATCTTTACGGCCTTACTTCTCCAAGATACCACAAATGCATCATCAGATCTTAGAAGATAAACTGATATAAGGACTAACAGGCCAGGTTGATTGACACTCATTATACACTTGCAATATAGCGAGCATAGTTTCCACTTATAGATTGAATAAAGAGATAGAAGTCCTAGCTCTTGCCTCAGGATGCAAATAGGTTCGGACAATGGAAGGTTTAAGGCACGCTTCCAGTAACAACACTCGATTATCGCCCAATATTGATACGATTTGGCCAAGACAGCCTCAGAGCCATACAGAATTACTGGAATGAAATTCTGTCTATAGTAGACCAATAATGGAGTTATTGAAAATGTACAATACTTGCTCCTAATCCATATACTTTGCGATATGGCGGTCGTTAATCGTTGCTTTAGATGCTGGTGATTGGCGTGCTTATTTGTTGAATTACTTATATAGACTGCCAAGTAAATATAGGATGAAATTGAAATGAGATTAACGTTTTGAAGGGGCCATCTATACATGGCTTTTCAATGTTTATTTTTGCCAAATTGCATTATCTTCGTTTTACTCAAGTTAAAGGTAATACAGTTCCTCTTGATATATACATCCAAGGCACATAATAGTGCACGTGACCCCTTGGCAGTCTTTGAAAAAAGCACCATGTCGTCAGCATAAAGCAAATATTTTCATTTTTGGTGAATCTGCCACAATTTTATCGATATTTATACAAATATCTGAAATTAAAAAAGTAAAGAACGCTGAGGCTAATAGACAACCTTGTTTCAACCCACACGTGTTCTTGATTGAATCAGACAAGAGACCGTCACTGGATACTTTAATTTGAAGAGAGGTATCTGTGTGTAAGTCAATAAGCCACTTAACAATGAACCATGGACATTTTTTATCCATCATTTTTTTAAAGAGGAGCTCACGAGGTACAGCGTCAAACGCCATTTTAAAATCTATGAAAGCTGTATAGAGTGGCTGCTGTTGTTGAAGTGTCTTCTGGATAATACTCGTGAGAGTAATTGTATTTATAGTCGTCCCATTACCTGGCAGAAACCCAGTCTGAAACATATCACAAAACATATTTGCATCTAGCCAAGTGTTAAAATTATTCAACACTAAACGGGCAAACATTGTCCCTGGGCAGTCCAGAAGTGCTATTGGGCGGTAGGCAGCTGGATCATCACAATGTGCTTTTTTAAATATGGGTAAGATGATAGACTTCCTCCATGAATCGGGTATAACACTTGTCATGATTATTTTATTAAATATCTAATGGAGAACCTTTGCCCATTCATTCGGATGATCTTTGAGTGTGCCATTATGTAGCCCGTCCGGACCTACTGCCCTAGATCGACTCAGATTTTTAATACACAACTGGATATCATCAATGGAGATTGTAAAGTGATGGGACCGGCCTGATGAACTAGTATTTGGGGTCAGGTTTGGAAATGGTGAGGAATAGAGCTTACTACAGTAGATGTTCCAGATCGCATTCGGTATGGCATTTATCTGGACAGCGTCCTGAGTTTTATGCGTAGCCTCATTCAAGCATGCCCATATGCCACTAGTGGACTTCTTGAGAATATGGCACAACATGATCTCCCCATTACGTTGATAACACATAGATTGCTGACCCTTTAGCCATGTTCTCTAGGCGGCCTTGAGTTGTTTTTTGAGTAGGGTATGAATGGCTATTTGCAAAAATCTTAAATTCCGTAAGTCTCTACGTAATTCAGCTTTTCTGCACTGTAATGTAGAATCAAAGGGGTGACAATGTTTATGTCGGACGCTCAAGTCCGGCATTTTTAGCTGTTTAAACAATTGCATCACTGTTACATAGCAATTGGTGGACCCTGATGAATTGAGGAGCGCATGATAAAACTGTTGTAGTTTTTTCACGTTCCATCGCACTTTTTTGCCATTGTTATTTACAAGATTGGAATCTACATACACCTCTGCCACTGGCGGAGTTACACCTGGGTGTCTCAAATAGCACATATCGAGTTTGTTATGATCGCTAAGATTAGCTTTAACCACTTGCATGGATTGAACATTGTTAAAAACATTCTTATGCACAAAGACATAATCAAGGATTGCTTGCTGCAACCCTCTGCTCCAAGTAAACTGGGCAGGAACATCCCCCACAATTGCACCATTCAACATCACAAACCTCGCTTTCATGATATTTAACCAATTAAGTTCATCAACAGTCTGTTCTTGTGCACCTTGTGATATCAAGTGGAGATTTAAATCCCCAACTATTATAGTTTGACAAATATTTCGTTCAAGGTTCAAGTAGTCAAGAATCGAATTCAGAGACCAAAAAAAGGTATCTGGGGTGACATTGCCTTTACTCCAATATATGTTGACAATCACTAAGACCTCGTTATTTCTATGCAGTCTTACAATCTGGAAATACATATATGGGGAGACTAACATCTCACTCACAAATCCTGAGGCTTTACTGATTGCTAATAAAGTCCACCACTGGGTCGTCTCCTGCTGTTTGAATAGCTGGTGTTATTACAATATTATGGGATGCCCAGATCGGGCATTCAGTAAGCCAGGTTTCCTCATATTTTGCCAGATCTTTGTTTGCAAGGTGAAATAAGTGCTTATGCCCTCTAGTATTCCATGACAGTAAGCTGCCTATGCTAATCATGGCATTATGTTACGATCTTGATTTGATTTTGTGTGATGTCATCATGTTTGGAGCAAAGTTTACAAACTGATGGGATTCTCTGTTCTTAATAGATTGGTATGTCTTGATTTGGGTTTTTTCCATCACATTACTTGCGATGAGAGGGTCTTGGAATAAATAAAAGCCCAGTTCATATAAGGCTGCTTTAGATTGCCAAAAAATATTCATCACAATTGCAGATTGGAGATGGATTCTAGCCTCAGATGGATCATTTATATTAGTAAATTCAACCAAATCAACATCTGTTGATGATAAGGCTGACAGGGATGGAATTTCACTGCATATGTTCAAAATACTTTCTCGATTTAGTACATATTTAGGATAAGGAACTTCTCGGCATCTAATCACCAAACAGTGGGATCTGAGTTTAGTTTGCTGTTTATTGCCATCCATCAGATTAATACTGGTCCTTGGGCAGTAATCGGAAAATTAGATCTGGATGGTATACCATTTTCTGATGCTCTCCGATTTGCCAATTGAATCGGCCCCTTCAGTAACTGGCTCACATCAGGATAACGCTGCATTTGACTGTTACCAGTACCTCGAGAATACTGACTGGTCTCATCCATATAAGCAGCGATTGAGGATTTTATAATGTCTCAGAGGTCCTGTGCAATTGGAATTTGAGCAGGATTTTCTGGCTGGCACAGCTGAGCATGGACTTGTGTGGTGTTATGTCGGTGGAGCGATGGAGTGCCCGAGAGATTTGCTGATTGTAGGGGCATGACTGAAGGCAGATTCAAGTCAGATGCTACGGCCTCTGATATAGGTGCAGGGCATGGATTAGATGTTGGTACAACTTGAATGTGGCTTTCACCAGAAATTACTGTTTGTACATTTCCTGATACAGTGGACTCTATTCCCGCACCCGTACCCTGAATCATCAAAGAACCTTGGCAGACTATTGGACCAGGAGGCACCCAAGGAATGTGAGACATGTAGGACTTTATTGAGGTTCTAATTTCCTCTCTAAATTCTGCTATGGCCAGCTGGCTCAAACACCTGTCACTCACTCCAGTGTGCAACCCGGTCTGTGTGTCATTTGTGACCTGCTTGCAGGATCATATGCCATTATTTATGGTGTCTCCAGAGTCAGAATTTTTAGATGTTTTTTGAGAGTTGTTAATCTGTGCAAATTCTGTGATACCCCTCCCCCCCACCTGAAAGAGCAACCAGGGCATCCAAAGGCCCATACGGCATAAATATTTGAGTGGCCTGCTTGGGACATAATGTCACCAGCTCAACTTTTTCAGCATTAGTGATGTGTACACGACGGGATATGGCCTTAATAAACTTGCGCCCTGAAACCCGTGGTCTGGTTCCCCGCCCCTTGGTAAATAATTTCTTAGCGACGGGTGGCGCGGAGTCAGTAACTACAGCTGTGATTTTACCAGCATTTGTCTTAACAGGTTTAGAGGTGAAGAGTGTATAGCTGGACGATGCTGCAATGAGATCGACAATCCTCTCCTGAATTCGAACACCAATGTTATTGTCAGATCTTTTATCAGTACTTTTAGTCATATTTTGTTGATCATTACCTATGGTATTAGGTAGATGGGTTACAGGATCGTCAATCATCAACGATGGTTGTTGATTACAACCATCATGAGGAGCAGCACACATTATTTTCTTGTCTCCTTTATCAGTCATAGCACACACCTATATACAGACAACATCCTTAGGGTCTTGAGAAGCAGGCCAGTGAAGGCCATGATCAATAATCGGTCCCCTGACTCTTGAATCATATAAATCAGATGATGATACACCAACTTGGGCAGCTTCTTCATTAGCCTCTGTGGCCACCTGCCTAGTGACCGGAGATTGTGTTAAAGCCGCCATGCCACTGCAACATTGTTCTAATAGCGAGGTTTGGTGGGTAACTTTACCATCAAGAACTTCATAGAGTTTCGCTAGCGCTAATAGCACAGTATTCATAGCACCCAGAGTATTGTTTAGCGCAGGGGCATCCGGAAAGGAGAACCGCTTAGAGCAGTTTTTATTTATGAAAAAATCAGACTCCCTATTGGGCTCCTTGAACCTTGTCCGACGAGGAGCAGGAGCAGTCATTGAAGCTGATTCATCAATACAATTAGAACTGGGTATTTGATCAATATCTGGGGAGGTCTGATGGCAGGTGTTAGTAGGGGTGCCCCCTTCCCCAGATTCAGCTAGTTGATTGTCCGTCGCCGGTGTTTGAACATATGTACAAGACATCAGCAGAGGGGGAGATGGACCCTGGCGAAGCATCCATAAAGTCCATAGCCTCCTCATCAATCTCCCCAGCCATGGTAAGTACCTCGTGGGCAGCACGCAATCGATGTTGGGCAGCCACCGAACAACAAATAGGCTCCAACAAGGCCCATGTCAGCCAAGGGCATAGGCTCCCCACAGGGCATAGTACCCTCCAGGGTACATGCTGACACTAACGTCATGTCCGTGACCTCACCTAAAGAACCTAAAGAACCTGGGATCACGGGCATATCAGCGGCAGCCTTAGCATCCCCACCACCACTCTCTCCCATGTTGATCGCTTCAACTGACAGGGTTGGCTCAAAGACAGGCACAAGGGCAGCACTACCACTCACAATCACCTCGGACACCACATTAGTTGCCTGATCTGTCACTACCTCAGGGCACAATAGCAAACACATGCCTGAATAGGAAACACTCTCTTTGCCTGACAACATTTCCTGGGTATAATACAAGCGAATGTCAGACGAGAGAGACATTGAACATTGGAGATTTTGCTTCTTTCGGCTTGGTCTAATACCGATTTTAATTGCCGCCATCTCAACATTAAACAGTTGGCCAGGATTAACTATAGGCATACCTGAAGTTTATTTACATTTTTTGCTAACCGTTGTCATGTTTGAGTAGAAAATAATAATTCAAACGGTCACTCGCAGTCCGCTCGCACGCGAGACAGCAAGAAAGCCCATTCTTGAAAAACGCGTGCGAGAAAACACGCGTAAATGGTGGTTATGAGGTGGTTGCTGGGAAAGAGGCCGGCAGGAAGCTGACAAATGGCCCAAAAATCCTCAATGACAGGGACTGGTTACCCAAGTAACTAAAATAAAAATTAAAGAAAATAAAGAAAGTAAGCCACTATACACTTTGTTATAGTCAAACAGTTCCTTAGTGGTCTTTAAACAGAGTTTATACCAATTTCAGCAAAGTCCAATCCAATCCAAGGGAAATCCACAGCTCTTGACACTGGAACAGCGTGGGAGACAGCAAGACAGCCTACTCAGCAACCACTCTTGCAAAATGCGCGCTTCTAAATGAAGGGGATGATGTCACACTTGGTTAAGACATTTTGATCACGCCAGGAGCAAATTTCCAGCTGCAATTAAGCGTTTATATTTTAGACTTCTAGCTTTAAATAATGTTAGTATCACCTGGAAAGCACAGAGGTTGTTCAACAGGGTTCCTGGAGCACGAGGGGTACCCTACTCGTGGGCATGGCTGATTGGAGGGCATTCTTGCCCTGGTTTGGAGCCTGGCCCTTGCAGCCATGATGGGGGTAGCAGCCTTTACTTTTGGTCGTACGTACGCTTTGAGGGTGGGCAGACATTGCCTCCTGCTTTAGCCCACTAACAGCTCTGCTTTGCAACTTTATCACACATACCTGTCTGGTGGCATGAAACTCAATGCTACTAATGTTATCAGTTTCGGAAGTCTGGAATCCATTACCTCATCAACTAGGGTACAGGCTTGCTACCTGAGACTTATCCATGTCTGAGTCGGCATCTGTCACCCTGTGGGGAAGACACACAGAGAAAGAGCAGGGCACAGTGCCCTCGTGAGTTTTTCACACTTCTTCCTCGGCGTGGGCACAATTCACTCCGCAGAGAAAGTGGCACATTCTGGGCAACATGCTCCGACTTTGACAATGTCACCCAAAGAGATAAATTGGCCATTTGAAATACCTCTGTCGACTTATTATTGTGCTATGCACACTGATGGGTTTAAGCACCTGTTTAATGTGAGATGGCAATTAAGGGCATTTGCCAACGCACTCAAGAAGCACAGGACACCCTCTTACCAGCGACATGCCATGCTCACTAATTCTGATCACGAATTGCCATTTATCTGGGGTCATGTTAGATGTATTTATTTATTTATTACATGTGTAGCATCACACAAAACCCACAAGCATCAAGGAGCAAAGTAAACTGCATGGAGCGGACCTCTTGCATTGGCGCAAGTTTTTACTTTTCTTCCACAAAATGGAAGATGTTAGCATAAAAGGCAGGTGAAATCACATTGCTTTTCCACTCTGGAAGAGTGTAAATACCTCGCGTAATTAGCGATTGCTGGTGGAATTGATAATGGCCTCCTCTGGACTCAGCCCGCTTCTACCAGGTTTAATTTCCAAGGAGATCCCAGAGGAATCCCTTTCCTTATTTCCAGCATGAGAATCCATGCTGGCAGTAAGGCCGCAATTTGTCTGGTGGACCGGGAAATACAGGGAGTCCTGGTGTGTCCACTCAGCTACCAAACTCCACCCAGAAAATGCATGAAAATCCGGCCCATTAGAAAAAGTGCCAGTAGTAGTGATTTCCACCACTTTTTCTGAACCAATTGACCTGGAAAATGGTGAATGCATTCACTCCGCATATTATCCCACCGGAAGATTAAGCCAGGTGCTGAACACAGGTGTTACATATTCCTGTGCACAATCTGCATTTGAAACATTAACTCACTGAGCTACCTTACACATTATATCTCTTCTAGGGCTTTACCATCTTAACCCCTTAACGGCCATGGGTATTTCTGCCAAGGCCTTTTTTGGTGATTTCGATATGTTGCCATTCAATCCCTTGTAACTTTTTTGTTACATAAGATATCTCGGCCACGGTCGTAACGTTTCGGCCTTTGCCGGGGATTGTGGTAATATATTCTGGGGCGCTTCGCACAATTCAGACCTCTGTGCATTCCCACGGGTGTCCTCTTTTCGGAAATGCATGAGGTTCCCTGTTTTCCTTGGTGGCTTCTACACCCTAGGCCCAAACATGAATGTTGTCCACAGGACCAAAATCTGCTCTGCCAAAAGGCATGGGGTTAGCAGTGGGTTAGCCTTTTCCCTTTGCACCCAGGTAGGTGCACCCACACATGTGAGGTACCATTTTCATTGTGATACCTGTGGGAATGCAGGATGGTAGGACATGTGTTGTTGGTGGCGTGTTTCGGTGGGTGTCCAGAGTGAAATGTCTGAAAATTTTGTTTTTTTTCCACCAAATTTCAGAGACATTTTCCTCTGCCCACCCACTGAAACACGCGGCCAACAACAGATGTCCTACCTTCCCGCGTTCCCACAGGTGTCCCAACGAAAACGGTACCTCATATGTGTGGGTGCACCTACCTGGGCGCAAAGGGAAAATGCTGACCCACTGATAACCCCAGTCTAGCAATCTGCCCCCACGGAGGGCTACATGAGATGCCCCCCATCCACTTGGGGTGGGGGGAGAGTTCCACCACCTTTCCACTAATAACATCCATGGTGGTTCAGTGCCACCCCACACCCACCCAAAACAAGTTATAATTTGTTTTATTTTGGTTTGCCCCTTTCCTAGGGGCAGATGGGCACATGTGTGGTGCCATCTGCTCCTGGGGGATGGGGGCAAAAGGTACTGCCCCAGGCTTGGGGGCTGAATCTGCCAATATTTGCAGTGACCTCTCCCCACCACCCCAAATGGATGAGGGCATCTCATGTACCACTTCCTAGGGGCAGAAGTTTGCTCCCAGGGAGGGCTACATAAGGTGCCCCCATCCATTAGGGTGGGGGGAGAGGGCCACCCCCCTTTCAAACATAAAAAATCCTGGTGGTCTAGTGGGTCCCCCTGGTCCCTCCACCCCCACCCAAAACAAGTTATATATTTTGTGTTTTGCCCTTTCCCTAGGGGCAGATGGGCACATGTGTGTGGCCATCTGCCCCGGGGGGGTCAAAACATACTGCCCCAGGCTTGGGGGGGTGGCTCTGCCAACATTTAAAGTGGCCTCTCCCCCCACCCCAAATGGATGGGGGCATCTCATGTACCCCTTCCTAGGGGCAGAGGTCTGCCCCCAGGGAGGGCTACATAAGGTGCCCCATCCACTTAGGGTGGGGGGAGAGAGACACCCCCTTGCAAAAATCACTGGTGGCTGGTGGCCCACCCGCACCCACCCCACCCAAAACTATGTTTGAAAAAAATATACATTTCCTTTTTGTTGCCCCTTCTCTGGGGGCAGATGATCACCCATCTGCCCCCAGAGTATTGCACCCATGCTTTGGATGTCGGGGGAAGAGGGCTGCTTACATAGTAAACAGCCCCCCCCTTCAAAAACAGATCCCTGCACGACACACCAAACATATTCTGGGGGCATAAATGACATTACATCCCCCCACTTACAATTGTGGGGGGATTTGTCCACCCTGTCCCCTCCATGTCCTACATCCATGAGCAGAAGAGTTCACCCCCAATGGCCTCTAATGATTATTCGGGGCAGAGGTCCTTTACCTTACAACTTGAGGACTTAACAAGAGTCTGCTCTCTCAGTAGGATCAAGCAAAATCTTCTTTCTCTCTTGGATTACAGAGATGATTCAAATAAGTGGTGGGAGACCGCTACCTTTAAAGGCAACAGCAAACATGTGATTGCACTAAAATCAAACTACCTTATGTCCTAGGACATCTGTACCTATTTCTGCATTACAGAGTTGGGGAGAAGGAGTTTTTGGATGGCTTATAACTTTAGCGCCACTCAATGAATCTGCATGTAATTTTGCGATTTTGTTCTGGACATAATTCTGAATGGTTCTGCAAAGTTCTGTAGGATTCTGTCAAGAGGAGGCAAAATTATAGGGGGAGTCCCAAAATATTGTAAAGACATATACATGTGGTGTCATATGACTAATCTGCACAACATTTGGCAAAACGATTTTGGATCTAGATATAAATGGTTTTCTAAAGTTTGGTGGGATTTTCTCAAGAGGGGGCGAAATTAGTGGGGGGTCTCAACCTGTGTAGATGGCTTATAACTTTGTTTCTATTTGATTAATGTGGACAAAACCTCTGAGAAAGATTATAGACTCAACCTTCAATGTTTGTGTAAAGACTGAATAGATGTTGTCAAGTGGGGGCTGAGTTATATGACTATTGTATGCACATACATTTTGACATTTTCAAAAAATAAAACATGGGCAGATTTCGAGCAAACTCATGAGGAGCAATGGCAAGGACATTAAAGCATGGTTTTGCCAATGAGCTCATGTTTTATTTTTTGACAAGTGTCATAATGTGGGTACAAAAAATTGTCATATACCTTTGGTGAATGAGGTATAGCCTGTGGCCGTGGGAAGTAGATGGATTGTCTGGGTCATGGCATAAGGTCATGACAGAGACAATCTGGCTACTGGCCATGACAGCAAGGGAAGTAAAATGGTGTTAAGGTGGCCATGTCCACCTGGGACCTGCTGTATGGTAAAGTTATTAGAAAGTAGAATAGGTTTGAAAGGGAAAACAAAAATTGCTCATGGTAATATGGTCATAGGGTTCTGCAGGCGGCCTTAGAAAGGGAAGAGGGGTTCTGTACGGAGCCCCGCCTTCTTTTTCCATGGTGGCCATTTTCGAAAAGGATTGTCCTTCCTACAGCGGGATACCGGAGGCGTCCCGCTGTAGGAAGGAAAATCCTTCCTTCCTACTGTAGAAAGAGAAATCTATTTTGTAGCACCCCGGCTTCCCGCTTTGGAAACCAGGGTTGCTAAAGGCCTTTATCCCCCATTGCAGGGGCTGCAATGGAGGATAATGGTCCGAAGTCCTCGTTATTTATGTATTTATTTATTTATAGCATGCTAAAGCCTGCAGACATCAGGGCACACACAGACACACCTTGCTTGGGCCGATAAATTGGGCTGTCGGGCTGTTATCCCCTGTTGCGGATGAAAAATGGTATTAAAGTGGCATGTCCACCTGGGACCAGCTATGTGGTAAAGTTATCTGAAAGTAGAATAGATTTGAAAGGGAAAAAAATGTGCTTGTGGTAATATGGTCATAGGGTTCTGCAGGCTGTCATAGAAAAGAAAGAGGGGCTCTGTACAGAGCACCACCTTCTATTTCCATGGTGGCAATCTTGGAAAAGGATTGTCCTTCCTTTCTACAGTGGGATGCCACAGGCGTCCCGCTGTAGGAAGACATGTTTTTAGTACCCCAGGTTCCCGCTTTGTGCATTTCACTTTGGTATCTTAAGTCTTTGGTACACTCCCAACAGTGGTAAAGAACTGCCAAACCCATGATTCTCTCTGGGTGCTAGAGGTAGGCATGTCCTCTACCTCATCTTCTTGGTCCTCTTCATTGTCTTTGGAAGTACTGCGCTTTTTCTGTTGTGTAGGTCCTCCAGCTGGTGGTGGTGGAGATGGCTCTTAGGGAGGAGGTAGGGCAATATCTGATGCCATTTTTAAGAGAAATATTAGTTTTACTAATATTAGAAAAATAGTAGTTTTACTAATATCCTTCCACGTATGTGCTTTGCACTTGATGTTTAATGGATAATGAGTAAGTATAGGTGTAGGAGCTGTGCAAGGGTACATTTTGAGCTTGAAAGTTCCTAAATCAGTCAAAAAATACAGTTCCAAACAGTCTTCCAAGCATGGACCTGATTCCGAAGTGCAAAGTCTTTGCTGCGTGCAAGCTCATAGTTACGTGGCACTGTCCGGAAGGACTGTGATGATATCAGATGTTTTTGCACATCGACAAATGCAAAAACAGTGGAGAAAGTTTCAAAAAGTGTATAGAAGAGTTCAAAATTATGCTGGAAGGTGGGAAATAGCAGAGTTTGACGGTGAAACATTGATGTCCTTGGTGTTAGTCTTAGCAGAGCACGGTGGTGGTGCTAGTTATGATAGCTTAGCGTACCATACCTGGCAAATTTCAGGGGCTTTTCAGGGGCTTTTCAGTTTTACTTACCTTAAACAAAGTTTTTTCACTGAATTTCATAGGTTTTTAGTGGTGGTCAGTCAAAATCGCGAAAAAAAAATCTCGAATACCAATAATTATATATTTATTTTGCGGTCCGGGATTTTAAAAATGGGTTAAAAGGGGGGTTGGGGGGGAACCCCCCCCATTTCGAATAAAAAACTGCATATAAAAAAATTTGACTTTTTTTTTTCGACCTTTTTTGTTCGAGATTTTGACATTCGATATTTTATTTTTCGATTTTATCACTATAAACCGTTTTTAGTAGCTCAACCTAACCATAATGCCCCTTTAACAAAGATTTGTCACTGAATTTCATAGTTTTTTAGGAGTGCAACTTAACGATAACGTCCCTTTAACAAAGTTTTTCCCTTTAACAAAGTTTTTTCACTGAATATTGATATAGATGGCGTTAATTTGATATGTGTTTAGTAGAATTCCCTTAGTTTATATGCATGTAACATAGAACATATTCAACCCCCTGCCCCCTGCCCCACGCTAGTAGTTCTGATGTCCGCGGACCGTCCGCAGACCGTCCGCGGATTGGCTCAGTCAACATCAACACTATCTAAATCTCAGGGGGTATCTTACATTTATGTATCATACAATAAAAACACTGAACATGTTCAAAGAGCAGCATATAAATAAATGACATTCAATAATAATTAAGAAGTGCAAACAGTCCAAATACATAGCATATGCAACATAATGGAACATAACAAAAGAAAATAACAAATGCCTCCAGCAGAATTACCTCACAGAAAATGCACAGCAAAAATCAACATCACACCTACAAAGCATTAACAGCAAAACTAAAAAACAAACTGGTAAGTACACTACAGTAATTTCATATATTTATATATTTATAAACTTTCTTTTCTTTCTTTTTTTACACAGAAATGTATAGTACTTTGGAATGGCTACAAGAAAATGTTCCTAAGGACGAAAAAAGTGATTTTAATGGTAGACACTACACTTCTCTAAATACGCCAATTAATAACCACTATTTTATGTGTACTTAACATTTTTTTTTTTTTTTAACAGAACCTACAGACAATAAGAATAATACAGAAACAGAGATCTTGGAAAATAATCTACAGCGTTTAGAGCAAACAAGTGATCAATTCATGACAAATTTCATTATTTTGAAAAACTTTGTAGAGGACCACATAAAGGAAACACATGTACCTGTACCCCTTCTCCATGTCCCAGCCAACCATCCATGGAGGTGTCCTAAGGACACTATGCCTGTTCGCACTGTCCGCAATCAAAATGGAGGTGTCCGTAGAACACATAGCCCGTCTGCCTGCCTGCCAAGTTGTAACGCACATTTAATGTGTTCAGGGACCTGAACTCTGTCCGTAGAACACCCGCACGCATGCCTATTATACCCATGGGTCCTACGAACATTGCGCCTGTCCATAACTGTCCGCCGCACATTTGTCGCACTTTTAGTTTGGGGACACAAACAATGTCCCTAGAACACCTGCTCGCATGCGTACACCCAACCCAAGGATTTGGTGTCCCACAGACACCTGTCCCATTCGCGAACGTGTCCGCGACATCATCATTTAACCGCACCCATGCTAAGAGTGGTTCCTTGTTCGCGAACACAGTCCGGGCCCCTGGACACCTTAAAAGTATTTTTTTGAGCAATCCAAGGTATTTTCCTGTGAAAGTTCACTCTTGCACATGTCACAGACAATATCCCTAGCGATCAACACACTTTTTGGAACTTATTGAGCCCTTTTTGGGTGTTGGAAGTGATCACAGACACCACGGATGTCCGGGAAACGCTCCCCAGCACCCCCAAAAAAGGATAAAAGGCCACACCCCAGAGTTGATCCTCATTCTCCTTTTGAATTTCCAAGCAAGACAGAGCATTGCTGGACATTTATCCTTGGTGGACCTGCTTCCTGATGACATCCATGGCTGCTGCTGGTGCTACTTCTGTCTCAGTACCACCCGCAACCCCCCCACCACCACCACCTCCCCAAAGGTCTGCAGAGGGGAACAGGCATGAGGATGCAGAGGAGGATGAAGAGGATGACGAGGATGAGTTAGTGGAAGTCCTAGCATTCACCATGAGTCTTGGGTGTGGACGTTGTTTGCCACTCGTGATGGAGTACCCAAAGCTTGTGCAAAAAAGGTGCGCTGCACTCAGTGCGAGTTGGTGATGAGTCATGGGGCCTCATTACGAATCAGGCGTTAAGGGGTTAACGGCGCCGTAAATGGCGCCGACCCTTAACGCCTGATTCCGAGGTCCCTTTGCACCATGGTGAGTTTAACGCCTGCTTTTTGCAGGCGTTAAAATCCATGGCGCTAAGGGACCATGGTGCTAATTACGCCACCGTAATTTACGGTGGCGTAATTAACGCCTTCCCCACTCCCATTATGCCCTATGGGGCAAAAATGGGAATGGGGAAGGGTAAAATGGGAAATGGGGATTTACCGCCCCACTCACCTTGGAATGGGGCGGTAAATCCGCCATCCACCATGGTTAAACGTAGTTTACACCATGGTGGTAAGGGTACGACCCAGGCGGTAACTTACCGCCTCGGTCATAATGAGGCCCACTGCAAACCAGGTTTGTACAGCTACGGTACTACCTAAATGATGTGACACCTAAAGTAATTCCAAATTGGGGCTATTTGTAAGGTTGTAGTAGGTTGAGTTCCTCTGCAGCATCCTCTGTTTATGCTCCTGCCACCACAAGAGGCACTCCTGTGGGGCAGCACATCCCTCCAGCTCCCTCACAGGCCATATGTGATTCTGTAGACCCTTAACTTTGGAGGGTCACAGTATTGTGTTTGTACTGCGATGCAGTAATCTGCAGGAGGGAGACCCTTCGAAGTGCTTTCAAGGCTGCGGTCGAGGAGCATGAGATGGACTGCGAACTACATGAGTAAGGCCCACCCTACATCTTCCTCTCTCCACCTGCCCTTTCTTATCCCTGTGGTTGGTGCCCCTTCCCTACCCTACCTTTCCTTATTTTCCTTATGTGTCATGTCTGAAAAAAACAAAACAAAAAAAAACAAAACAAAAGGCTCTTTTCAGAGCCACCTTTCACAGTTCAAAAATAGAAGTGCCAAACAAATGCTGCATGGCCCTGTGTATTTTAAAAGGTCCACGGACGGTCTGTGGACATTTAAATTTTCACGGTGCTGCCCTATCAAAACCATTGCACTCTTCTCTGGGAGGAAGTGGTGTCTCTGAAAAGATCCTTTTGGTGGTGTTATTTTGTTTTTCGAAAACTTAATGGTCAACACCTATTGGAAAAAGGATTGATACAATTCCAAAAAGGGATGCAATGCATTTTGTATATTTCGCAGAAAAATCTGATTGTCAGCATAAGTAAAATTGTGTGTACTATGAAACATAATATTTTCATTGTGAAAAGAGGACATGGCAACATCTCTCAAAAAGACACAAACAGCCTTGGCTTGTTGACACTGCGCCTCGCTTTCTCCATTTGTGGACCAAATGAAGAAGAACGCAGCCACATTTGTCTCTGTGCAATACGAGAAGAAATTACTTTGGACTTTGGAAACATGTTCATGACTTTCCCAAGTCCTTCTTTCATTGCAAATTGCAAATAGATTCCAGAGACATGTCCTAAACTGTTCCCTCCTAAATGAAAATAATAATGTCTGGATGATGCTGTGTCACCAAAGTAGCACAAAGAGGTACCAAATCCAGCCACTTCATTCCACGCACTCCATGTCAGTGCACTTCCACATGAGGTAATCCAAGATGTGCAGCCACTCCACAGCGATCTGCATTCACATCCAACCAATTTATCCACGAGTCCCCCAAAATCCAGACAATCTGCCTTCTGAAAAACACAGTCATAGCTATCTGCTCTCCTCTGAGGAAAAAGACTTTCTGACAAAGTCTCTCCTTACATATCAGACTCATTAAATCTTATTGACCAATCCCTTGCACTGCTAAGTCTCATGTGCCTGCATGTCAGCCTAAAACTCCCTCTATGTAATGCGCACTGTCCATGGACAACCGCAATGTCTGTGACAATCGTAAAATCTGAGAGTGGGGAATGATAAATTAAAATATTGTGCCCCTTTTCCCTTGAGATAGCTTTTTTTTTTTTAAAGATGCTTCAGAAACACCTTTTATTTTGTAACTTTTTTGTTTTTTCCTTATTTTCCTCCAAATATCTTCACATTAGCTTCTCCAAAGCAATCCTTATATTCCAAAACAGCATGGCATGTCCCATAAAAGATAAAGACATGCCATCTGCTTTAAAGTAAACAAAATTACCAGATTCAATGTTGTCATTATTGCAAAAGAAAATTCCAGCTCTAATCATAAAAGCAAATATGCCTTGGTTAATTAAACACCTAGCAACATTTTGCTAAGGACCAACAACAGAACTATTGTCCCATACTGCCCTAGTTAACAAAGCAGAAAAAATAACCTTGGCATTTGAAAGGAATTTCATGCCTGCCTGAACCAAGTTTTGCAGATCATGCAACAAAGTAGGGGCACTGACATAGCCCAAATGCACAGCAGTATAGTGAAGGACACCTACATCTGGACTATTAAAACTAGTCATATCCTGAAAAACTTACAGCATTGCCTGCAAATTAAAACCAGACACAGTGCACCACACCACCTCTACTCCTTTTATGTCAAAATTGTTAGCCACATTCGTAGATTTAGCATACCTCTCCAAGCAATTCACAAATATATCTCCAACCAACAACACCCTGACTTTTTCAACCTATGCCATCTTCACTACACACAGCCTCTCTAAATACAAAGCATAACCTAAACACCCATAATACACTCCCATTTCATGCTCAGAAGCCCCAGATGTGGCACGCCCTGTCTGTGGACAGCCGTGGTGTCCATTGAGGCGTAACACTGGGGCAGCCCTTCTACCCTGTCCACTTCACTCTCTGCACCATTTCCTCATTGGCTACTGTTAAGCAGTCACACAATCATCCACCAATCACATCCAAGAACTCTACATCTAACTCCATCATCACAGTTCATCACTTTAGATGTGCTGGTGATCAGTACAATTGGGCTGTGATTGCAAAGCACCTACAGCAACAACTAATGTACAACTCTTGAAGATTTCTGCTTGCAGATTCTTGCACATCCACATGAATGAACACCAATTATAGGTATGAATATTTTCTGCACAGTACATGTACAGCTCTTGTATAAATGCATATAAACAGGGTAACTGTCACTTACCCTGTATAACCTGTAAAACACACTTACTGTTATTTCTCCCAAATGCTATGGTCAAGTGTCGCCTGCAAAGCTGTCTGCTCTCCAAATTTTTATTTACCCATATTACTAACTGTAATGTGCAAACTGTTATTCTCTTAATTCATTCTGTCATTTGTGTAACCACTGCCACCTATTTATCCACATTTCAACTATAATAGCATTTAATGCATTATAGTGCATAGGATATACATACACTTTCCTTTCTATACATTCTGGATATTTTACCTACAATCTATCATTTGAACTTCCGTTAGGAATGATTATAGTAGTAACAAGACACAACACACAGAGTTGTCTAACAAAGTGTTATTTCATGTTAAAAGATGTGAGAAATAACAGTAGTGTGGGAGAAGAATTTTTAGTATGTTATAAAATGACACACAGCCAGGATGAGTACATGCATCTTTATTTGTGCACACACATAGCCAATATCATTTGAAAGGCTCACAGCTGAAACAACACCACTGTCTCTACAACTGTTCTTCAAATCTAGACAGCTCTCTCATTCCAGCTGGTTGCCCATTTCATTCTAGAATTTACCACAGCATTCAACTACACAGAGACAGTCACGTCTATCTCATCATGAACAACTATGTAAACAGTGTAGTAAACCAAAACAAACAACATCTCCCCCGTCCCTTCAGTCTGCAACGCAAGCACCACACCCTTCATTGCAACCCTTACTTTATTTCAGACTCTTCTATCTCCAAGCACCACAGGATCACCCAGTAGTTTGCTAATCACCTGCAGTCTGGTAAGCTTGCTTTGTCCCTTTGCCACTTTTCTAGGTTTTCTTATTTGAACCTTCTCCCCTACAGCTATCCTGGAAAGTAATAAAGTGCTGAACTCATCAAATCCTTCTGCTTTATTTCCCACAACCATCACAAATGCATACATGCTTTTCCCCATAGTTCCTGCCATTTACCCTATATAAATAGCATATGGTTATTTCTCCTATCTCCTAACATCGAATAACACCGCCTTAAAAAGCCAACTGTGCTCTGTGTGCTTACCATTGTAATCATTTCTAAGGCACGATCAACTGACAGATTCTAACTAAAATATACAGAATGCACATAGACAAAGGAAAGTGCATCTACATGCTATGCCCAGTTATCAGAAAGCACTACTAATGCAAAAACAAACAAATGCATGTCTACATTAACAGTGCCATTAACACACATATGTACTAACTTCTTTCTTTAACAATTGCAGTGAAGACCATTCTCCTGAAAAACGCTAGCGTCTGAAGTACGAACCAGAACTCAGAAGAAACCTACTCTTTCCATCCAAAAAAGTAAGTGCAATACTGCCATAATGTTCTAACTGTTACTCAAACACTGTAGAATTCTAGTATTGTAGAACAAACAATTGTATTAACCCTGCAGCATTAGATTCAGTATTACTGCTTGCTCCTCAGCGGCTGCATACTTTGTATTGTCATCTGAACTGAACACCAGAATAGTAACACACAAATTCGAGAATAGCCTTCCAAACATGAAGTAACAGCCCATTGCACACTCACACATCTCTACATACATGCTTAACATCATACTCAGACACTTATGCACAAAGCACATATACACTGCATAACATCCCAACCCACACTTTCTTTTTTTCTCCACAGACCCCAAAGAATGCCTACCAAAAAGCAACTCTGTAGAAAGCAATGCAGAAGTAGACAAAATCAAAATTAAAGTGTCCAAAATAAGCATCCACCTCTAGCAGAATGTGTACAAAAAGTTCAAACAAAACAAGCTAATACAGTCACTAAGCGAAACAAACCAGCTTCCAGTAAAGAAACTTGCCTCCTCTTTCAAAATGTAAAACAAAACAGAAAGTGATTAACACGACTGCAGCTAGCGGTAATGCTAACACTGCAACTATAAATCTCGATGTATCCAGAAGTAAGCATATCAAATAAATTATTTTACAAAAAATGTTCCACCACAGAGTCCTTCAGACCCTTATAAAAACAGGAGAGAAATCACTTACAACCCTTAAAACCTACCGTAGAAAATTAATCCAATAAGCTCTCATAGGCAGTGAATCCTTCTCAAAAGGAAATTATTTCTATTAGCTTTAAACAGAATGAAACCACTAACATAACTAAGCACTAAACTACAAAAAAGACTTCTCAATAAACAGAATATCAACAAAGATAGCTTTGCAAACATCTGTGGAGGTGAAAGGACTCACACCACCAGCACATAACCATATTTCAAGGAAGAAGCATACAAAAAAAGCAAATAAACCCAATTGCCATACATAGCAGTGGATGAGGGTATGAGAAACTTAAGAATACTGTTATGGAACAAGAAACGCTGCTAACAAATATATCCCCAGAAAACCAATGGGTCCAGTCTACAAATGGCCATGCACATCAATGTGTAACATAGCCAAAAAATCTTTCAGATCTTTACGCCAGTTCCTCAATCAGTATGTGAAAGGCAAAGACAAATTGAAAATAAAACTATTACAAAGTATGGACTCCTGTCCAGTGCACAAATAATAATATGCATCAGAAGATTTACACAATTTCCTATGCATAGCAAACAAAAACAAAACAAACATAGACATAAAAACACCAGGAGAACTGTGCTCTCTAGATCTTGTAAATGTATCAAGGTATTTCCATCATCGCTTCATTCCTATGCTACACTTCATTTGTAATAAAACTGTTCCTCCTCTCGGAGAAGTGCAATACTTCTTTTGGAGAAAAGAATACCAAGCCAGTGGAGCACCACACATCCACAAGCTTTTGTGGATTAAAGATGCACTTAAATTTGGTCAGGCAGTGATGCCATTGTTTTGCAGTTCATCCAAAAAAATGTCACTTGTGAAATCCCTTCACAAACGACACATAGTGATTCCTCATGCACAAATTTTACAATTTCAAAGACATAAATGTGGGAAATATTATTGTCGCAAATATAAAAACAAAGGGAAATACTAAACCAAATGCTGCTTTGGTTTCCCTAGACCAGTTTCAACAACAGGTCAAGTAAACAACTTCATGTCTTCAGTTAGATATAGTGTCAAAGGTAAATCAGCTAAGAACACATATTACTTAAAAAGAACAGAAAGATCAAAATACATCAATGATTATAATGCAATCATTGCCCTCCTATGGAAAGCAAATATAGATGTGCAGTACATTGCAGACAATTCCACTGCAGTTGCATGATATGTCACAGCCTATTTAACCAAAGCAGAATAAACAGAGCTCCAAGACCTCTGGGATGACTTATCATCTGACAAAACACTATCACAGAAATTGTACAGCTTAGGCATAAAAATGCTCTCCCATAGAGAATGTGGCTGTTTAACCAGTACTGCCTTGTATGGAAAATCTGAAAATATAGTATGGCTAAGCCTTGGTTCTGCTAAAACTAGAAAAATAATTCTGAAATCATATTAAGACATAGAAACAATAGCTGAAAAGGATCCCAACAGTCAAGACGTTTTGAAAAACAATGACTAGACACATACGACCCAAACAGGAGTACACTTTGGAAACCATGTGTCTCTACCTTGTAGCCCAAAACTTCACATACAAAAATAATATTAAACCGGATGAGAAGAAAGGTAGATACAGAGTGGAAAATTGTGAAGGCAGTTTAGTGAAACTTACCAAACAAAGCTTAATTAATTATATCAAATTGTCATTAACAAACTCTCAACATAAAGAACTGTATTACATGTACCTGCGACAAAATTTTTAACCATGGAGAAAAGAAGAAGATGTACTAGATACCTATGACTCCTATGAAGACGCTTTCAAATCAGATGAAAGCACTACAACATATGTAAACATTACACAGTACAAAACAGTGTTGCACAATGAACAGCAATGAACAGCAACAAGAAGGAGAACTCTAGGCGCATCTAGATGTGGACACTCCTGACAGTAGTCAACATTGTGTAACAGGAAGCCAAGAACCACTTGGACAGTCACTAATAGCAAATGAGGCAGAATTAGCCATGACAGAAGTAGAAAACACCATGTGTCAGTATGAGCAATCTACAGAAGACTACTACAACTACAAAGTAGCATTTTCCAAGAAATAACAAAACAAATTGAAAATGGTGTGCAGCATGAAAATAAAATCGTACCTGCAAGACTACAACCTATACTGCTATCGTCAGTGGTCAAGCTGGTTCAGGCAAAACATTCTTAATCAAAATCATCAGCAAGTTCCTCCAACAATTGACAAACAACAAACTGTCAGCTGTTGTAACTGCCCCCACAGGTTTAGCTGCCTACAACATAGGCAGTGTCACTTTACACCGATTACTACTCCTTGCCAGTAGAACACCAAAACAAATTAGACTATTACAAACTTTCTGCAGAAGCTGCAATGGAATTACGCAGAGTATTGAAACAAATGAAAATGCTACTAATAGATGAAGTGAGCATGGTCTCCAACCTGATGTTAGCTTTGATTCACCTCAGATTACAAGAAGTACTCAAAACAGACTATGAAGAACTCTTTGGAGAAAACACATTATAGTTTTATAGTTTTTGAAGATCTTCTTCAATTAACACCAGTTGAAGGGGAACCTATTTTTAAAACCTTTGGGCACAAACTATGACATAAAACTCTTGGCAGCATAGGAAATGTCAACCTTTGGTAACATTTCCAATACAGAGAATTAATTGAAAACATGTGTCAGTCTGGAGACCTCACATACACCAACATTTTAAAAAGTATTGGAGTTGGTGTACTATCTCAAGAAGCACAATCTATATTGAAAAGCAGGCACATCGAAGCACTCTATGTACATAAATCATGTGCTACTGATGTCATGGAACAATTAACACACAGACATAAACTCTATGTCCTTGATGCCAACTCTTGCAAGCTGTTAAAAATTTAAGGAAACAATGTTAAAAAAGAAATGCTACCAATACTTCAAATTTGCTTCACAGACAAACTATACGTACATGGTAACACAACCCATGTGTCAACAAGCCACAGCAAGGCTAAATACCTTAGAAAACTCCATCTCTAACACAGTTAGTTTGGAGAGAATATAAAAATTATCTTTAAACTGTAGAGTAATGCTTAAACGTTACCTTGATGTGGACCAAGGGCTTGTTAATGGAGCACTTGGTACAGTTGTTGGCTTTCAAACATACCCACGTGACGACAACATTCAGTTTGTCAATATTCTCTTTGACAAACTATCAGAAGTTAAAAGGATAGGACGCTCAACAGCCCGCTTCCTTCTTTTCAAAGACATGTATGTACGCAGAGAACCATTTCCTCTAACTCTAACATACGCAGTAACCATTCTTACCCTAGATAAGGCATTGATAGATATTGGTAGCACCGTGTTTAAAGAAGGCATGAGCTATGTAGCACGATCACGCTTACGAACACTTGACAGACTACTTCTAAATCAACTTTGATGCAAGTAAAGCAAATGCTGATATTCCTTGCATTCTAGAGTACAATAGACTGCGTTCACTCTACACCCCCCCATCTAAAAACCTATCATTTTCTGCAAAAAGCAAAACTGTGTAAAAGAAAACTACTTCACTCTCAAATTGTGCAGGATCTCACAGCAATTCCTCCAAAGAAATTAAAAGAAGTTACTACTTCATCAAGGACCACAACCAAAGAAGAATATACTGCACAAACAAAGTCAACTATCTCTTCAAAGAAACAACACGCACTCCGAACAAATGACTTGGACACAGAACTGTCAGGTCCATTCATATTTTCAAATACAACTGGTGTAAATTGCTATGCAAATGTAGCAATCAATATACTATTCCAATTGCCAGCAATTATTGACAACATTTACTTACACAGGACAGACCAATTGTGTTTGCAAATGTTAGTCCTTCATAGAAATGCAACCAACAATCCTGACAACACTTACAGTGTTTCTGGAATAAGGTAGGAATTGGACTACTGAGCTGGAATGGTCAAATTCACTATAAACACACAAGAAGATCCACACACATTTCTAATGTACTTGCTACAAGTACTAGAGAACAAAAACATACCTATAAATGAAATCTTCCAGATTTCAAACCTGGGGAAACATGCATGCACTCTTTGCAGCCATGTCGCACAAGAAGAAGTTCCTAATGAATGCTTCGTATATGTATCCATACCTAACTGTGAATCCATTCCATTTCAGAAAATTGTAAAAAATGCAAACCAAGCAGATTATGTACTACCTGCAATTTCCGATAATCATTCAGCCTTACAAATACAGACACATAGTAAATACGTAATAGTAATGCTTTTACATTACAATGCAGATGGTACCAAAAAACCAACTGCAAGCTGACTGGATTCACACATGGTCAAGAATGACTTGGTAAGAAAACCTTCACAACAATAGGTATAATCTACCACGCAGGAGCAACAACCAATGCAGGTCACTACACAAGAATTGTGGATGGTTCGAATGTAATGATACTACCATTACTCTAAAACAGAGATTGCCAGCAAATCTTGTAAACGCTTACTTAATATTTTTAAAACCAAAATGTAATTACTAATCTGTGTATGAACATAAACAAAACTTCAACTTCAAAACTATGAAGAGTTAGAATACGGCAACAGGTATCTAACTTCCCCGAGATTTTTCAACAAGCAAACAGATAAATGAATACCACTAAAATGAAACAAGAAATAAACAGTTAGAATACGCCAACAGGTATCTAATTACCCCAAAAATCTGCAACACGCCAACAGATAGATGAATACCAATGACATGGAAAAAGAAATAAACAAATAGACCACACCAACTGCTATCTAATTGCAACAGTACTACCACCACTTCCAAATAAAAAACCATACACCTATCCAATTCCTCCTCCTGAAATCAATGAAAGAAATATATTGCACCACAACGTAAAAAGGGTTGGCTGGATTCAGTACAGAGGGGGTCAAGTCTGTGTGCCGGGTAGTTTTCCCAATTACGTGACATGACCACAACTGTTTTGTAGGCAGTGGTGGGGCTTTTCTGCTACTATGTAGTTGGCACTACATATGGTGGCTTTACTATTAGCCACACAACAAAGAAAAGAAAATGAGGTCCGACTGATGAGATTTGGGTATTGCTCCTATTGCCACTCTTATATGGCTAGGATGAGCTGCCTTACCCTATGTCGATATGGACACAGCATAAAGAATGTATGTCCCTTTTCCATGTTGCTACAACAATTACTATTCTCTGGGATTCAATTATGCATAAACTGCAGATTGATGGTATTGTCAATATGCAATTGTCTGTGATTCATGGGTATCATAATAGCAGTTTCTAACATTTTGATGTGGTAGAGGAAGAGAAAACCATTTTGTTCAGTGGAGTGTAATCATGAGAATAGTCCGACTTTGTAAGGCTTTATCAGGACGAGAGGACCAAGTCCTATTTTCTTGTTTATAGCTTCCTCGACGCGTACACACGTGATTGCTGCATGTACTTTAAAATAATTTTGAAGACGCAGGATGAAGTTCCTGCACACTCTGGGAGGAGTGAGTCTGAGAACAGGCAGATGTGGCTGTTCATTAGGTAAGGGGCAATTTTTTCGAGTTCACTGTGCGTTTGTGATGGTTTGCCATTCAAATGCAGTTATTGCTATATACAGTGTCGGCAGTTAGCATTTACATGAACATGACGAGGGACAAATGCGGCATGCACTTCTTTTGGGCTGGTGGGATGTGTTCAGAATGCTGGGTGTTACCAATCGGTTAGTGCGGTATTGTAACAGATTTTCAACGCTGATAATGGTGGTGGGTTGTAAGTCTTTTGCTGGACCCAGTGAATGATAGCCACCTGAATGTTATCACCACTATATGCGGTGGGCATTTAGCATCTTTCAGCACATACAGAGGGACAAATGCAGTTGGCATGCTGTTTAGCATGCTGGGGGTTACCAATTGGATAGTGAAGGACTGCAATTACGGATAATGACTGTGGGGTGTATTCTATTTGCTAGACCCAGTGACTCATGCATAGAGGAGATTACCAGCGGCCCCTTACATGAGTGTAATATATATTACACGCTCATTAATGTTGAGGCGTTGTATGCGTTCTGTCACATTGATGGCAGACTAAACATGTAGGTGATCATTATGACTCACAGAACACCAATTTGCATCCCAATTGGGGTTAACATCTTTAGGCAATTAAACTTTTCCAATATGTTGTTGGATTTTCTACAGCAATATAGCCACCAGAGCTTATTTACTGACCTGTCAATTCAAGTGGAGCACAGAAGAATTGGGCATCCACCATTACCATAATTATATTCTTTGAGCTTAAGGAATTTACTATACGGGTGAGCATAGCGATTGTCTAGTGTTATAGCATCTAGCATTAACCAGTAGATAATTTTAACGCCTCTTCCTCAGCATCCACTATTTCCATTGACGTCTGCGCCTCTCCCTCCCTTTCCATCCTCCCCTCTGGTCCAACCCACTCAGCTGGACACACCCTGGATACCATCATCCACTCTAACCTCTCGCTCACGCACTCTCTGGTTACCCCTCTCTCCTTGTCAGACCATGCTCTCCTCTGCTCCCACCTGCGTCACTTCGGCCCTCCTACTGCACCCACAAAAGCTCTGCCGACCTCATGATTGAACATTCGCCTAATGAAACGAGTGTCAGCCACTGCCTTTGCCTCTACCTTCATTCCCTCTTTCCCCCCTACCTCAGTTTCTGCTCTCAGCGATCTTCACTCATCAATCACCAATACCTTGACATCCTTGCCTTAGTCATGAGGATCTGTCTGAAACCTGCCTCTAAGCGTAACACCAGGTAGGATGCCCAACTTGCAAGCCTGAATTGAAAGTGCAGAGCTATGGAATGGAAGTGGCAATCTTCATGTTCAACCTCTGAAAACTGCCATGCCGCCTGCTCCAAAGGCAATACACACTCACCATCCACACCAAGAAAAGTTCTCACATTCAGGCACGGTTATCAGGTGCATCCAATAACATGGCTGCACTTTTCAAAATCTGCATGGAGGTATCCAACCCTTCCACAGTCTCCTCCTCCCCTGTTCATTCTCAGGCCCTCAGCAATGCTATGGCCACACACTTTGCTGCCAAAACTCAGAGCACCTGAACACCATTGTTACTCACCAACCAAACCCATCTCAAACCACTTTGCCTCCCTTAGCCACTCCCCATCCTCCTTCCTTCTTTCTTCTTCTTCACCCCTGTCACATCTGAAGAGGTTATCAGAGTTGTCCACTCTATGAATGATTCTTCCAAGCAAGTTGCTTCGTCCAGAACATTCAGGGACAATATTGGCTCTCTTGCCCCCACACTCGCTGATTTCTGCAACCACTCTTTCACCACTGGCTCTTCCCCTCCTCCCTCGACCGCTCCATTGTGCACCTCTATTGAAAAAGCCTTCAGAAGACCCTACCTGTCCATCCAACTACCACCCTATTTCAATCACCCCCTTCCTGGGGGAAACTGATGGAGAAGCTTGCCTTGCCCTAACTCAACTTCCACACTGAACTTGTTGGTGATCTGCACGATCATCAGTCTGGATTCCGAGCATCCAGTGGCCAAGAAACTGCTCTTCTGAACACCCATGAAGAACTGTTTGCATCCCTACTGCCCTGCTGTCCTCATTCTACTTGACCTCTTCTCTGCCTCTAACACTGTCAACCTTTTGATCGTCATTGAAAGGCTCCACAATTCCCTTTAGTATCCCAGAATGGGCACTGGAATGTCTGACCTCTTTCCTGACTGCTTTTCCCACATCATCCTGGGCACCTTCTTCTCTCATACTTTCTTCTCCACCTGTGGTGTAACCCAGGGATTGATCCTCTCCACCTGGTTCTTTAACATCTACCTTGCTCAGCTGGCACACCTCATCTCCTCCTTTCTCCCAACCGCCAGTGTTGTGCAGCAGACGACACTCAACACTTCTGCTGACTCATTTTCACCTTCCCTCATCCCTGACTGCCTGTCTGCCATCCAGGCTTTGTGCTCTTCCAATGATTTCTGCCGCAATGCCAGCAAAAATGAAATTCTTCCTATTGGGACACCTGCTCCATCCTTCTTCCGTTCTATCTGGCCTCCCACCTCAGGCTTTCTCCCTAATCCTTCTTCTGAAACCAGAACCCTTGAAGTCATCTTTGACCCTCTTTATCCTTCCTCCCCCTCACTCAGGACATTACCAATAAGTCCCACTTCCAACTCTTCCTTCTCAAAGGAATTCTCCAATGTCTCACCTTCCCCCAGAAGCTCAACATTTCATGAGCCCTGGTTCTCTTTAGGCTTGATTGCTGCAACAGTCTCCTCCTCAATCTACCTTCTTCGACACTGTGCCCCTTCAGCTAATCCATAATAGAGCAGCAATACTTATCATTGGACTTAAACCCAGGGACTGCATCTCTCCTGCCCTAAAAAGCCTCCACTGTCTCTCGGTTGCTGCTCGGATCAAATTCAAATCCCTCGGCATCATCCAAAAGGCTGGCTGGGGCCTGCGACCACATTATCTGTGACTCTCACCAAATACTCTTCTTCTAGACCTCTATGCTCCTCTGGCACCAGCTCTCTGTGTGGAAAGCGTTTTGCTAAACAGAGAGCAGGAAGCTGCTTGCTTTCCTCAGCTGGATCCCTCCTCTGCAGCAGTCTCCCCCTACCACTGAGTCTTTTTGCAGGAACATTTGAAGTTCCAAAAACACCTCAAGACTCTCCTCTTTGCCTCCTCCTTCCCCTCTTCCTTTCTCTTCTAATCACACAGTTGCTGTGATTGGTGTCTTGGGCCCTTTTGCATCCCCTGGGCCTCTGATTATTCATACCCAATCTCCCCAGCATCTGTCCTCCTACAGCACTTGCCTCTGCACACCCTCCGCACTGGAGATTTGTACTTTCCACCCAACACAGCGCCTGGCCACATAGCACTTGTCATACCATGCACTTCATCTGCGGCTCACCCTCGAGCACGGACACCACAGCACCTACACCACTGCCCTCTTCCTTCCTGCACTAGCACATTCTAAATACTCACAAGGCATAGTAGGTGTGGCCGTCCCTTCGTCCTCTGTATTTTTTGTATTTAATTGTACTGCTATCCTGTGTTCCCTCCCTGCTGCTCTGTGGGCGCTTTGAAACAGAATGTATTTCCTGTATAAGCGCCTAACAAGCACACCATAAATAAATAATTCAATTCATAACACTGCACAAGTTATTCTAAAATCCAATACGGTTAGAATACGCCAATGGTTATCTAACTAGTTTAAAATACTTTTCATGGTATTATACTTAAAATATGCCATCACAGTTATTGTTACTGCAGAACCTCCTAAACTCCAATATAGTTAAAATATGCCGACTGGTATCTAACTAATTTAAACATACTCTTAATTACAACACACTTCAAACAAACATCCTATCACACTTACACTCACATAATATATCCATGTGAACACACACAAGTATTCTGTAACATGTACATTCTTTAGAACAATGTAAATGCTAAAAAGTGTATGTAATTACAGTAGGTTTTTTTAATCCACAATGGAATTTTTAATCTCCCAATGACCCAGTGATTGTTTCACGTCAATACAACAGCAGTATACTACACTCTAATGTTGCACCACACACAGTAGATAGAATGTACTATTTATGAGTGTCAAAAAAGTAGATCTAAATGTACAATTATATGTAATTAAAGGTCTTAACCGATCTCGTTTAACAAATTATACTTTGTTCACAGAAAAAGAACCAGAGATTCCAGCTTAACTACCAATGCAACTAAGTAACCATACCCAGTATTAACCTTTTTTTTCTTCACAAAGAAACATAGATTCCATAAGCACTATCCTTAATTCTACTACGATCATAAATACCACATGCACTTCAATTATATAATTCCACCATATTACAAATACTGTATACTCCCCCTACCATAGAATTCCTCTCCTGGAAATTGAGTCAACCCTTTGTACCCGAGTTGTTTTGTACCTGGTCCCATTCCCCCCACGGGTTTTGGCTGTGCACTCTCCCAAAATTTCCAGTCGGGGGACCTGTGAGTACAATTATGTTTGCAAGAGTTCAGCCAAATTCATCATACGACTACAAGGTTATCATCAATTCATTTTTGGTGTTTCTCATGGAACCCAATACTCATGGTAACTATAGTGTGGTGATCGCTGCACTATAATCTGTGGCAGAGAGGATATATTTGATAAAGGACAATTCTTTAGGCCAGGCCACACTACAAAGGCACCTTAGCACCATGTCTGTAAGATGATGGCTCTCATTTAGCTGATTTAAAATATAAACACATAAAAACATATACTTTTACATACATACGAACATCGAGGGACGAATATATCTCGTGATTAAGTCTTCTGTGGGACAAATGGAGGCAGTGGCACCATTAAACAGTCTATGTTTACACATATGCTGACCAGTGGTTCGAAGTGTACTATGTTCCTTCTTCGCTGCCCCAGCTCCCCACAAACCCCATCACTGCAACGCTCCCACACGCAATCAACCTCAACAAAGCTCCTGCTGTTTAAGGAATACTCAGTGCACTGCACTTCACCGAAGTGGAAGTTTCAACTTCTTCCTACACTTTTATTTTAAAACTAAGCCATTTCAGAACAGTTGTTTTTAATAATAAAAGTATAGGAATTGTACCTCTTAATAAAACAAAAGTAGAGGAGCGCCGCTCCCAACCGCTCATGCCCACTTCGACCACTGTTGCTGACACACAACCACAGATTGGGCAAGGAGAAAATTACAAAGCAAATCTTTCAAAGTGCCTTAGCTGAGATTTTTTTTTTTAAAGATAAGAATGTGACTCTTGAACGCTACATGGTTTTGCTGATTTGGTGCATTACGGCAGTACTCAGTAACCTTTATGAAGCATTCCACCGCAATGTGAGAGGAGTAACACACGGCTGGAACAGTTTTGCCTGCAAACTGCTGGATGGCATCTGCAGTGTCACTTCAATTGTCTCTCCATCTCCAACATGGTACATCAACTTCCATTCAAGCATGATAAGAGACTCGATTCTAGAAGTTCATGATCCATTTCTGTTGGTTTAGGTGATATCCATCACTTTTTGTCAATCACTTCGTGTGCCCTTTTTGATGATTCTAACTCTAAAATAGGGGTTCATGGTGGCTGTCTAGTTCAGCAGACTCTCATTTTGCCCATAGTTCTAACAGCACCGTAGTGAAATGTGGTGCTCAGCAGTGAGATGTTAGGACTTCTCTCCATCTGCTGCTGGATAACTCTGTGAGGCCGTGAAATCTTAGGATCCTTCTAAAGTGAAGTTCCCAGAGGGGAATACTTGTGAGAGGCTGTCCCACTTAGCAGGAGAGATTAAGATGCTGGCCATCAAATGCAAGCCAGCAACTTTAACTGGAATGGGCGAGCAGCCACCACTGACATTTTGTGCAGATCAGTATGAATCTCACCATAGGTCATGTCATTTCTCATGTGGATGAAGGCACACTGCTGGAGGACAGGCACACAGCTGTGAGCCACAGTCTGTCACCAAAATAATTACTGCTGTTTTCGTGGCGAAGCTGTCGACATAGCAATACCATGAGTGTGTGAAACGATTACACTAGCCACATCTCTCCTAATTGGGCATCTTGTGTGTGTTCTTGTAAACATCATCTGCCAGCCCCCTTGTACTATTCTTCCTTGAAAAATGTGGGCATTAAGGCATGGGAGTAGATGTTGGTGAGACATAGGGCAAGTAGCTGCTTCAAGGTTAAGCAGATTTTCAAGCCACTGCCTAGTCTATACACAATCTGATTCCTTTGTGGCCACAAAGAAAAAAAATAACAACAAACTTGCCATTCAAGGTTCTAGGGAGTCATCATTTACTGGTTTACAGTCTGCCCTATCCTTGTTTCCGGTGGAATGCAAACTTAATTTTCCATCTCTGGATAATAATTTCCCCACATCTCGTTAAGCATTCCTTTAATAGGAAGCTTGGGATTTGTGCATACCAGGTGATGAGCTGAGCAGAGACAAGCGTGTATGTTGGTATGATAAGAACTAGAATAGTTCTAATTAAAGTACAAACATGCTTCATGCCTCCCCTGGGTAATATACCTTGTGTCATTTTCCAAGACAATTAATGTAACTCAAAAATGGCATTCTACTTGTTTAAACTGTTTTTGCATGTTTCCATCCTATCTATATGCTTGTTTCACATAATCAGATATCGAGCTTTCAATCGTGTGTAATTTCTCACTTTCTGCAAAATGTATGCCTGTATTAAACAATGAATGTAAACAACCAAACCTGTCACACAGTTTTGTTTTCTATTGCAAAATCCAGACACGATATTTAGGCTTCATTATTCTGTATTCTGGTACTTGCAGGATGGAGAAAGAAAATGTGTACAATCATACTATTTTGTATACATTAAGGATGTACATAATGGTCTGATTTGAATATGATGTGAGTTGTATACTTGTTAAGTCATTTCCATGTAAAACTCAGATTTATGTTAGCTCGTAAAAGACAAACGGGGCAATGCCCTTCAATCGACCATCAGTAAACCGTTCTCAGGACCTGTCCTTACAACCCTCCTCCAAATAGTGAATGCCTTACTCGACCGGTTCATCCTCTTAAGAACTTTAAAAGAAGTAATCCATCCTCACCTGTAAAAAATAAATTTAGAACCCACAGAACTTTGCTAACTACCTGCATTGGGAATGCATTTTCCAACCAACTTCACAATCAGATCAACCAACACGTCCTGATGTGCGACTACCAATCTGCATTGTCTCCCAAATTCTTGGGAATTTGGGAGTTGCTCTCTACTGTTTGATGATATTCTCTTAGTTTTGCGTGGTTGTTTGGCTGCAGGAAAGATCTCTTAAAAATGGACTCTTAGAAATGGAATAGCACCAGTGATCATCAATAACTTAACATGATGAAGAGTGGTAAACGTGCCAAAGCAGCGAAAACATGTTTAGACTGCTACTGAAAAGACTGACGGATTAAACGTCTATGGCCTTTTTGCAAACGTAGCAGAAAGGATGGGGGTTTAATAAATGTGAATTCCATGGAAAATTAATTTAGTTTTCATACGCCAGTGATAACATGCACTTATCCAACAGATATTTAAAGATCACATATATCACAGAGGATGTCTTATTAATTTGATATTAATGCGACGACTTCGAAATAAGACTGGGATCAGTAGTACATCTGACCTTTCAAATTTACGGAAATATTGAAATTAAAATGGACACTGAGGCTGCATGGTTTGTGTGCTGTTATTTAAGCTTGCTAAACACCCTTTGTTTTTTTTGCACAAAATGGTGTCCCTGGTCAATATGATTGTAATGTGTATTATTCATGTAGACTATGACGTAGGTTCATGCCATTTGACAGCTTACAATAATGGATCAGTTTCTCTGTAATTGAGCAGCAATTAGAAAAACTGAAAACCGAGCATCCCATCAGAAAACTAATTTGCAGACATGTTTGCATACTGTCTGCTACGCTTCTTACTGGACTTTCTAACATCTACACAAAAAGGGCTGTTGTTTTTGAAAGGTGTTAGGGGCCTAACTGTACTTGAGTAATGAGGAAATGGACCATAGATACATGTATGTGAATATTTCAATCATGGATAGTGTATGTCTAGTTTGGATATGTTGGGTACATTTTTCAAATGTTTAGAAATGTTAGCACTGATAGAAGAATCTCTAAAAATCTTTCGAAAACAAATATACACCCTATTCCAAATTATTTTGGAAGGAGTTGTAAATATTTGCTGGGCATTCATATAGGAATACATTTTCAATAAATTAGTAATTTCACAATGGGCAGCCATGGGGAGCCATAACATGTTGACATACACGTAGGTGGCTCCCAGTCATGTGCACATTGGAGTGCAAGAGTGCAGGGTAAAAGTGACGCATATGCAGGGCAAAAAGCGGTGGACAGGTGTGTGCTCTGGTTTTTGCCCTCTAACTTTGCACTCCACTGTGCAAAATGAGCAAACACTGCAGGCACTGCAGGCATGCTGCAGGCATGCTCCAGGCAGCATTTATGTTTAATTGGGGGTGCTGCTTGCCATGGCAAGCAGTGCTCACAATTACAAATAAATGCTGAAATAAAAAAACAAATAAACGCTGTCCGACATGCAAGCATGTTGGGCAGTGTTTACTATGGATCCCTATTTGTCCTGCCTGCTTTATGCTGCTTCATACAGCTGGCGGACCCCACAAGGATCTCCAGCATTTGCACCGGCATGACAATCCAAGCAGGAGCACATGCTGGAGCATTTGTATGGCGGAGAGGAAGAGAGGCAACAGAACCGCTAGTTGGGTTCTGCCGCTCATTTGCCCAAACACATCGATGAAAATGTGGCATGGTGAGGATGGAAGGCCTTACTCAAGGCATTTAGGCCTTCAATTCTCGTTACACAACAATCCAAAATGAGCTCCACAGGTCCTGGTTTATAAAAGCCTTTTACAATGGAGCAATCTCATTGAAAAAAATGTTGAAAATCAAACCATTAAATTCTCGCACATGTGTTTTCCATCCATCCCTCCACGTGCACCATTTGTTCCCACTTACAGCAAAAAACACATCAAAATGAAATGACGAGATAGCCATTGGTCCCTTTTGTGATATTGTCTTAGTGTGGTAAAATTGTAGCTTGCATTTTCTTGTGAAGATTAGTACATATTGGGCCTCATTTCAGGTTTCAATGTAGCGCCATGGCTGCCTCCAAACCCAGGTCCGTGTTCGGTCTGGTTGAATAGGGACTTACCGGGACATTCCGACCTGTGCAGACCCAGTAAGTCCCCATTGAACCAAGCATTCCCCATTCCCATTTGAGCCCCCATTGGGCTCAATGGGAATGGGGAAGGCACTAATTACAGGCCCGCAAATAGCAGGCCCATTATTAGCGCCCTGGTCCCTTAGTCCTTAGTGGGACCCGCAAAGGTCTGACCACACGTCCTTTGTGGGTCCCAATAAGGGAACTCGGAATTGGGCAGTAATTGTTTACCGGCACCGGGTTCCTTACCGGTGACCGTTAACCCTTACCGCCCAACTCAGAATGAAGCCCATTGCCCAAAATTCCATCATGTGTAGCTTGGAAACATATGTATGGACCCGCATGGCTGTATTTGAGGACCAGATTTCTCATTTCAGTTTTGAAGATACAGGACAGACCAAGAGGACATTTTTGTGAAGTGCACATTATTATTATTATTATTATTATTATTATTATTATTATTATTATTTTATTATTATGAGGACCCGAGCCGTGCAGGGAGGCCCCGCTGGGCTCCTGCCGCCCGCCCGTGGGCTCATCTGTGGTTACTTTATTCTTTAATTTATTGGGGAGCCAAACCTGCGTCGAGATGCAATGGAGTGCTTTACAGAAGTATACAAAAATACAGATACACAGCAGAGCTATTTACAGAGGTATACAACAGTACATATGCATAACAGAGTGCTTTTCGAAGGTAACAAAAGAACTGATATACAGCTGGGGGAGACCAAAGAGGGGCACAGAGGAGGGGTACAGCTGTAGTGGCGAGGAGGAGAGAGGCAGGTGGCGTATATTAATTCAGGTGGCGTACAGTGCAACGTTGAGGAGCAGAGATTCCTTGAAGAAGTGGTTCTTGAGTCATATTCTGAATTGTAGGGTCGTGGGGGCGACGGATGCTGACAGTGAGGAGGATCCATAATTTTGGGGTATAGGCAGAGAAGGCTTGTTTTCTCATTGTTTACTTTTTGCAGCAGCGGTTTTCAAGTCTGCACATGTCCTCTCTTCTGGTGTAGCTATGTGCGTCTTGATATAGAGGTGATTGTCGATGTGGAACCCAAGGGACTTGGTGCAGGAGGTGAGCTCGGGTGTGAAGCCCTCATTGTTCCTGGTTGATAGCCAGGTCTGTAAGTATGGGTGTTAGGTGTTGTTGGTGAGGAGTAGGAATTTGGTCTTGGAGAAGTTGAGCTTCAAGTTTGCACTGGACATCCAAGACTTGTGGGATGTATTGACCCTCTCCTCTATGCTATGCAGCATCACCCTGCCAGTTATGGTGAAAGAAACGGCAACACGGGTGGCAAAACACTTGTGTGTGCCAAAAACCTAAAAAAACAGTGTGCTTCAGCAAACAAAAAGATGGAGGCACAACCTGCCACCCATGATGCATATGTGGTGGGATAGAGCACACGCTGCAGAGAGAGAAGCAGCACTTTTCAAGTGAAACCCCAAAATGTGCCTACAAATGACATTTGCTTTGTTGGTAAAAACTCCAAAATGCCTATAACACAACACTTATTAACAAAAAAAATATTGCCTGGGGGTAAAATTCATGTATCTAATGAAGCATTGTGAAACATACAAAGTCCTAATGTGAAGAGCAAAACATTCTTCAGACAAACTGGATTGTCTGATAACTGACAGCCCATGCCAAAATCTGGGTGAAATACCCTGGGCTACCTGAAAGACAGCTGTCAGATGAGTTACTGATGAAACTTTAAAGTGAGCTAAAACTAGAATTCTACTGGATTAGCAAACATAAAAAGGATTTTTGCTAAAAAGGAATACAGACTTTAGTTGTGTTTTAATCCCACAGGTTTTAAGGCTAGGAAGTCATTTATTTATGTTTGATGCAACAAATTCGTTTTTTGTGGATTTAAGAAGTTAATTAGCCTGGCTGAGCTGCAAGAACTGTAAAAGAAGGTTTCTCCCAGAAGGAGGGCCTTCCTCTCAGCAGAAACTCACTGGAAGGTTCTAATTGCGGGTTAGAACAGGCTCTTGTCAACAGAAAGAGAAGGAACAATGACAAGTCTTTCAGCCCAGGAAGCAGAGGTGTGAAAGTGGTTGTACACTCTCCTGGAAGTCACTTCCCCAAGGAGGGGGATGCATTGGACTCCCAGGAGAGACAAAGGGGCGGAGCCATGCAACCATCTGCTGATAAGAATGAACAATGAACAATGTTTAAAATACTCATAACTTGTTATTCAAAGTGGTGAAAAATATGAAAAGGACAGAGTTGTTAATTTAATGTTTTGCTGCACTGTAGAAATATCTGACATGTTCTGGACAGGAATGGCAATATATGTGGTTTTATGCAAAATGTATTAATGTTAGAATTGTGAAAATGTACACGCACATCCCTATGTTAAACTCACACATTTGTGAAAAGTTGCATACAATTTGGAAATTGTGTTCATAGCGAAAAGGACAAAATTCTGTAGAAAGTTGAGACAAGATACAACCGCTGCAGGGTTTTGAGGAATAGCTGCTAAATAAAATATGCCATCTTTTTGTGTGTGATTTGTATGAAGGTGACCAATGTAGAAATGTACATTTAGTATCAAATCTGATTTTGAGACCAGTGGCTAAAGGGAGGTCTCTAAGGACTGTAAAGCAAACCATAAAATGTGACATCATCTGGCCTTGATCCAATCACTGAAATTGCAAGGTAGAGATGAATTTTTTATCCTATCCCAGCTCACAGGGGAAAGCTTATCTAAGCCGGCCCATACACACACTTTGTGATATCATTTTAAAGCATAAATAGAGACAGCTGACAACACATAGGGACTCACTGATCCGGTCACTTTCCTGATTCCCGCGAAGCACTCTGATCCAGCATTCTACATCCAGCTTTCACATCCTTCCAGATCCAGATGCCAAAACTCTTGCCAGCAATAAGAGAACTATTGATTTCAGCAAGGCCCAAATTCTCAAATTTATTCTCTCCTCCCAGTGAAGCACTGTGTGGTGTAAGAAGGCCTTTTGAACCCCTATCCTGAAATTCTCTGGCTTGCCACCACTAGGCTTGCCTGAGGAACTCGCTATCCAACTGATTAAAATACCCACAGACTAGGGCAGATCCTGTGCAAATGTGGCGACCGGCCTAGCTGATCCAGTACCGTGCCTGATGTGCTGTTCTTCCTAGACCAGATCCAATCCATGACCAGAACTGACGGTCCAATTTAATAACTTATTTTGTGAGTATTAATTGGAAGAACAGTGACCTCTAGTAGCTTTGCATTGCCTTATCCAAATCTCAACCCATCCTTTCTTTTAATTTAGAATCATAGGGCCTCATTACGCAGTAGGAGGTAGCCATGGTGCTATTAGTGTTTTTGAGTTAGCACCATGGCTACCCCCTTACCGCATTCCGGGTCCGGGTTCCCGAAATAGGGACTTACTGGGTCATCCCAACCTTGGAGGACCCGATAAGTCCTCATTCCGGGATCCATTCCCCATTCCCATTCGAGCCCCCATAGTGCTCAATGGGAATGGGGATGGAGCTAATAACGGTACTGCAATTTGCGGTACCATTATTAGCTCTGTAGTCCCTTAACGGGTCCCATCCATAACGCCTGGTAAAACCAGGCGTTAAGGAAGGGACCCGCTAAGGGACCTCGGAATAGGGTGGTAAGGGTTTACCGGCACAGGTGACCTTATCGTTGCCGGTAATCCCTTACCACCTACTTCGTAATGAGGCCCATAGTTTTGTCAGAACCTTTCCTTCTCATTTGTTTTATAAAATCATAAGTCAGTAGTGTTTTTGAGTAAGAAAAGTAAATCCCTGAACAGAAACTAGAGTATCACAGATAAGGGTTATGCTGGCCACGCAATTATGGAAATTCTCTTTTTATTAGTCATAATATAGTGTAAGCAAAACCATCTTTCATTTTCAAAGTGCATTTCCGTTTTCCATTCTCGGGCCTATTTTACAAAAACAACATTTGCTAAAACCTCTATAACTCCCTCAGTTTTTTATGATGGAAACGAAATTTCAATTCCCACTTGTACCTAACATCCATAGCTATCCATAGCACCCAAAACATGGTGAATATCGCGCAATGAAAAGTTTGCCGTGAATTACAATTCGGAGAAATTTGTACACGTGTGAAATAGCTTTCATTTGTTTCGGACTTGGACTTTAAGATTTCAAATGTTTTCTTTGGACTAAATCATTGCTTGTGATTGTGTGCAACTGTTCAAAGCGGCTCCCATAGGAATTTACAACAATTTAAGTAATTTTGACCATATTTGGTGTTTTTACCCAGTCAATTCTAAAGATAATTTTAAAGCTATTCTGAAAGCTGAAAAGTCAATTCCGTTTTTCTCTTGTGTTTGATGGGGGAAGGGGGAATGATATTCTGTTTGATTTGTGCTATTCCTGAATACCTGCTCTCTTCTCCGTTCTCTTTACATTGCCTATTGAGGTTTCAGGGGTGTTGCAGGGGGAACCTTTAACCATAGTGCCATCTGTCCAAACCAACACAAATGTATTCTTTTCTGTGCTGCATATGTTTTTGGTGCTCATTACTTGATTCATAGTGTATTAAAGATATTATACTGTGTTCAGTCACCCCATTGGTGATTGTTGTTTATCTATTAAAACATATTGTGATTACATTTTAAATACATAAATAAATATTTACCTTTGCAAACTAGCCTGATTCCTGGTTCAGTGTGACCGGGTGTGGTTCCAGAAGAAGGGTGTGATATGAGTGTTATAGCGTTCAGAATATTGATCTTATAGACAAAAATAAATAAGGGTTCCAATTGTGCACTACATGCCGGGCTACTTGGGTGTGTGCCAGATTGAAATCAGTTACAGCTTGGGTGATTGTCCCTGCATCCTGAATTAGACATACCACTTGTGACAGTCTAACACAGCGTGCTAGCCGACGGGGTGCATACACCTTGTTGGGTTACCATACTGTGCTACACCCTTATAAGCACCCCTCAAAAGAAATACTCAAAGGAGTTGAGCCTGTTTGCAAAAGTAAAGTAACCCTGAGATAAACCACAAGGAAATTATTATTTCCGGACTGGCGACCCCAGTGGAAATCAATATTGCAAGGGAACACTTACTGCACAAATTGTTTGTCAGGGGTGAATGGCTAGAACAGGACGAACAGGTATGGCTGCAGGGAATAAAACAGGAAATCACAGAAATCAACCTTAATATCTGGCAGGACAAGGGGCCATTACATCAAGCACTTAGTAAATTGTACATGACCCCTAAAATAAAAGAGGAGCAATGCAATATTGCCAAAATAGCGGCCTACGTGTACCTCCACATAGGAGTCATACATGAAAAGTATGCAGACCATGTAGACTTCACAAAGAGACAAGGAGAAGCAATGCAGAAAATCCAGAGCAATCAGGACTCTGCAGAGAATCAAGCAAGGAATCTGAAACAGAGGCTATGGAATATGCCACCAAACTTCAAGAAGAACTGACGCTCTTACTGCATAAAAATGCAGAGCAAGATGCCCAGGTACAGACACTGCAAAACGAGTGTCAAGAAAGGTTGGATTCTCTGCAACAGCGCCAACAAAAGCTGGAGCAACAATTACATTTTAACAGAGTCTGTGCAGAACAGTTAGGTGTTTTACAAGACCGCATAGACAAATTAAAAGAGGAAAACAATACATTAATTATTAAAGACCTAGAATCCCAAAAAGAGTTTTATGAGGAGAGCCAGAAAGCTGGCACCCTTAAAAAACAGAGGGATGACCTGGCTAAGCAGAGGGCCACTGTAAGTCGGGAGTGGAACGCCTTAGGCCAGGGAGTCAGCCATTTAAAAACAAAGTTGGAGGAAAATCACCTGGCCCTTCAGGAACTTGGTGAAATCAAAATGGATTACAAAAAGCTACTTGAGTACACCAGGCGGGTGGAGGATGCCTTGGAAAAGAATATTCAGACCAGCAAGGACCAAACTCAGGAGGTGAGTCTCCTGCAGGAAGAATTGGTCCAATACTCCCAATTCAGGCAGGAAGCACAGAGAGAAAAAATAGGCTCTCTGTGAAAAGAATCACAGGCTCCACCAACATAATGCCATTCAAGAACAACTCATAGAGACCAGTAAGGCCTTAATAGAGGAGCAAAAGGTAAGATATTGGCATGTCATAAGGGAGTAGGGGCTGAAAGAGATGAGGTAAGATGGGAGAGAGAAACCCCTGAGCATAACCTCAGGAACCCTGGCATCAGGGTCTTTAATCCCTTAAATTCCATTGACTCTGCCACCCTCATGTCAACTGGCTCATATGAACCAAGGGCCACAGGGATGGCAGACTTCAACACAATGGGATATATGGGACTCACAGGTCAGCGCCTCCCAGAAATGGATGGGCGGGCATTGATGTACAGGCTCCCAAATGCTAGGGCCAGCTTCTCTGATCAGGGAGACTCCAGTGAGGGGAGAATCAGAGAACTGGATCCTCAGAAATATCACCTACCAAGAGATCAGTCAGGCAAATTTGGTGGGGAATTCCATGAGACTAGGCCCACTAAGAGCATCCTAAAAACCTCTTCCCAGCTAGGACAGTGGGGTGGGCACTCAGCCAATCCTGTGAGCAAAGGAGAATCAGAAGACTCTTCTGAGTGCCACAGGTTTCAAGAGAATAGGCCCCTACATTCTGCCAGCCATTCCCAAGCCCACAGGATCAGGGAGAGCCTAGAGGATCAGACAGCCACCTCTGGTAGCAGTGCCTCTGAGTCAGAGGATAGGTGGACCAGAGTGACCAGAACTAAAAAGGCCAACAAGGTTAAGAGAGCCTTACTGAAAGATCCCCTGAAGCAAATCAATGCTATTTGGAGTGCCATCAAGCCCTACTGTAAAAATTCCAAATATTCAGTTTGGGAGCACATTGAGCTGTTTGAGCAACTGATGGAGACTTTCCACCTGAAGGACAGCTGTATTCAGTATGTCAAGTGGACATTTTCACCTGAATACTCAAGCTTCTTTATGGGGCTAGAGGATCAGAACCATTCAAGATGGTCCACCTATAGGGCGGGCATCTTAAAGTATTTTTCAATCCAAAGAAATCCTCAAGAGGACCGCAAGGCAGCCTAAAACCTGCAATGGGGGAAGACCAGGCTCCACAAGAATTTGTTCAAGAGCTGAAACATGCCTTTACGTAGACCACCAGGAGGGTGTGCAGAGACAGTAGGGAATTTATCAATACCTTCTTTCATTCCCTCCCTAAATACACTATGACCCAGCTGGTGAGGTACTTTCATGAGAAAAGATCACTAGACTGGGTCATTGAACAAGCAACTCACATCTGTGAAGTGCAGAAGCCAGTAGAAAATAAAAGTGCCAATAAAAGCCCAAAACCAACCAACACCCCTGCTGCTGCTAAGGTGGGGGAGGTGAAGGTTGCCCCCATTTTAGATCTGGAGATGGGGAGGCCTTAAAACATTCCTGCACAAAATCCCAAAAATCAAAGACCCAGAATGCCCTCGGGCCAATCCCAAACAGGGAGTCAAGGAGGCAACCCCACAAATGGGACCCTTAACTCCCAGGACTACATCAGCCCCCATTACAATGGCAACCGACCCATCCTGGGCTATGTGTGGACTCCTCCAGCCCAAGTGGTGGGGGGCATCCAACCAGGCAGCTGCCAACCCAGGAAACTTCCCTCCTCACTTTCCCCAGAAGGGAAGTAATCCCCCAAATGCCGGGTTGAATTTCTTTCCCCGGTACCCACCAAACACCAACCCCCAAAACAACTCTTCTTTCTTTCCCCACTTTCCTGTGCCCAGACAGCCCAATCCGGGAGAGGGGAGGCCAAGGGTGGAGGGGTACCAAAACTATCCCACTCAAGGGTATTATGGAAGAAGGGACAGTTACCCTTCCCGTGATCAACCAAGGGTATACCAGAGGACCCCGTACCAGCCAGAGTGGGTGTCCCCAACTGGAGCGCCAGGTCCAGAACTTGGCTCAGGATCTGGGTCGCATGTTGAGGGCTCAACAGAACCCTCAAATAAACATGGCGACTCAGAACCCTTCAAATCAAGGGTCTGGTGCTCCAGAGCAATGACGGGGAGAGAACCCCGACAACCCACCGGTTCCCAGGGAGGAGGCACAAGGGGAAGGAGGGTGTAAAGCCTTAGAGGAAGCTTCCTTCCCCACTTGTGAAAAACCCCTAGAAACCCAGGAACTGGAGCAAGAATCTCCTGCCCCCGGAAATATGCAACCTAAGTAACAGAGGGCGGGTAGGAAAAATAAAGAGCCTAGAAAGACCCATTTTGTGGACGAGGTGCTAATCTTCCAATTTCAAGGAGAGGGGTCCTCAGAGGATTCTGGGAAAAGGATGTTCTACTTCAGGGATGGGAGAACTCCTCCCAAAAATAAATTTGTCCCAAGATATCCTAATCAAGACTGGGTAGATGTGGGGATCGAGTTAAAACCGTCCATCATCAAAACCCCGAAAATCACCTTGGTCAAACCAATTGTGGTGACTGCCTCCAAGAATCAGAACCAGGGGATCCCAAAACTCCCCCATATCCAACTGCCACCTTTTTCTTACAGGTTCCCAAGATCTTGTTTGTGCCCTCCCCGTCTTTGGCATGCAAAAGAATAAAACAAACACACCCCTGACGGGGAATAAGGCAAAGAGAGCAGGCTGTGAGAGTTCAAGTCAAGGTTTATCTAATGAATAGTATTCAAGAGATATCTGAGAGCGCTTCCGTTTTATAAGGTAAATGACGCAACTAACATAGGATACTACGTTGGTCCCGGATTGGTCAGTTCAACCGATGTCTCAGGCGGGGTGGCATCTCTTCATCCGGGTTGGTCATTTGGGTGAAGGTCAGGTCGCTGGGAGGCAGGGTGGTCACTATCTAAGCTAACATAATATATTCTCAAAAAATGCATGCACTGAATAGTAATTGTTCAAAGACCTTCAGTAGTTTATCATGTCTCTATAAAAGTCACACATATATCTATACTATCAATAACATTGGATTATACAAATCTTAGGTTAAGGGTCTTGACAGCTATAATACATCGGTTGAAGTTAAGGTCCATTGCATAAGAATCTCTGGTATGTGGCATTTGTTAGCAGTAGGCAACAATATACTGCAGCAGGGGTCTAATGTTAGTTGGGGATCTGCTGGGTGGGCATCATGGCATGGTCAGTGGTCTGGCACATGAAAGGAATATCTTGCAGGGACGCAGGGTCACAATGGCAGTCTGTTTCCACTGAAGATGGTGCGGGAGGGGCAACAACACGTTTGTGGAGATGGACGAGCTATGTGCTCATGCTGGTTCACATGCAGGACAGTGATCTCAGAGGAAGAGCGATGTGTTCCATTTATTATCTGTTGCAAGCATCTCCTGCTTCAGCGTGAGAATGGGCCCACAGAGTTTTCCAGTCAGAGTGAGAACGAGGGTGGGGGCCCTGTGCCCAGCGTGCCTTGCTGTGACTGCGAGAAAAGGGAAGAGATTTGTTTTTGTACTATCACAGTGAGGCCTAGTCACCAAGATGGAGTCGAAAGGGGGTACAAAAATGGATGCCCCGTGTCCTGCTCAGTGGTCCCATCTACGCGAACGTCAACCAAAGTTAACATCGCATAAGGGCAAGGGGCAAACCCACTACTGGAGGCACTTGGTCCAAGTTTTGTACTGAGAAGTAGAGGACGCGAGGGGTCTGATGTCCCCTCGCTCCCACTCATGTTACATCTAAAGTAAAGAATTATGACACTTTATTATTTTCATTCTCCCTTCGGTAGTACCCAGCTTCAGCCACTGCATCTTCCCAGGCTGGGGTACCCTTTATTGGCATCCACGCTCTGCATACACTTCTCAAGCTATTCCCTCTTCTTGCATATTCATCTGGAGTGCATGTTAGATATATCCCACCATCCCCGTTCAAGTCTACCCCTACATCTTTATACCATTGCAATTCTGTTTGTTCCTTGATTGTGGTGTGGTATAAATTGTCGACCCTGTAGATGGCAGTCATCCTGTACTTTGGAGGGTTATGTTCTCCTGTTTGTATTTGGGCATCTGTCATAGTTGATTGATTGATTGATTGATTTATTTATAGAGTGCTTTATGCCAAAGCGCTGTACATTGTAACAACAAATACAGAGAAATAACAAGACTTAGTGAGTTGAGGGAACCAGGAGAAGGATTGAATACAAGTAGAGGAAAGGGTAGAGAGTGAAGGTAGAGGGAGAGAGGAATTAAAGGGAGGGGAAAAATCAGGGGGGGGTTGAGAAGGCAGGGAGGGCTTCACGGAGGGGAATGAAGGAGAAGGGATTTAAGGGAAGTGCCAAATGAGGTGAGGGTAGTGGAGGAGCGGATTGGGAGGGGGAGAAAGTTCCAGTGTAGAGGAGCAAGAAGATGAAAAGAGCGGAAGCGGGAGGAAGGACAGGGGTAAGGGGGTACAGTGAGAAGGAAGTGGTCAGTGGAGCAGAGAGAGCAGGAGGGGGAGTAGAAGGAGAGGAGGGAGGAGAGATAAGGAGGAGCAAGACCATGGAGGGATTTAAAAACGAGGCAGAGAAAGTGGAATTTTAGTTGTAGGTGGAAAGGTAGCCAGTCGAGATGAGAGAGCGAAGAGGAGATAGAATCACGGGGGTTAAGGAGACAAAGGGAACGAATAGCAGAGTGGTAAATGGATTTGAGAGGGGTAAGCTGAGAGGAGGGAAGTCCGAAGAGTAGAGAGGAGCAGTAGAAAAGACAGGAAAAGATGAGTGAGGAGATTAGGAGTTTAGTAGCATGGAAAGTGAGGGAGGGACGGATTTTGCGAATGTTGTAGAGGTGGAATCTGCAGGAGCGGGAGGTGAGTGAAATGTGTTTTGCGAGAAGTTGAGAGAGGAGTCAAATAGAACGCCTAGGTTGCGAGCATGGGTGGAGATAGGAAGATCAGTGGGAGGAAAATGGATGAAAGGGGGGGAGAGGGAAGGGGAAGAGTATTAGATGGGAAGAAAAGGACTTCGGTTTTACTGGTGTTGAGAGAGAGAAAGCGTGAAGACATCCAGTTCTTAATGGCTGTGAGGCAGGAGGAGAGTTTAAGATGGATGTCAGGTGTGAAGGAGGAGAATGAAATAGTTGAGTATCATCCGCATAGAAATGATGGGAGATACCAAAGGAGGAGATAACAGGGGCAATGAGGGAGGTGTAGAGAGAGAAGAGGAAAGGGCCAAGTACAGAGCCTTGAGGAACACTGTAAATTAACGGGAAGGAAGGAGAGGTCTGGCCACCCCATGAAACAGCAAAGGAACGGTTGGAAAGATAAGAGGATAGCCATTTTAAAACAGGGCCTCTGAACCCGAAGGAGGAGAGGGTATCGGGCAAGAGTGGGTGATCAACAGTGTCGAAAGCAGCAGAGAGATCAAGGAGTATAAGAATAGAGGATTGCTTAGCATGACGAGCTGAGAGGAGTGAATTGAGAATAGAGATGAGAGCAGTTTCAGTGGAGTGTTTGGGACGGAAGCCAGATTGAAAAGGAGGAAGGAGAGTGGAAATAGAGACAAAGGAAGAAAGTTGGGAGTAGGCAAGGCATTCAAGGAGTTTGGAAAGGAAAGGTAGGAGAGAGATAGGTCTGTAGTTAGCAGTGAGCAGTGGATCAGCGGAAGGTTTCTTGAGAATAGGTATTATCGTTGCATGTTTGAAAGCAGAGGGAAAGGTAGATGAGGAGAGACAGAAGTTGAAGAAAGAGGAGAGGTAAGGGATAATAAGATGATAGACCTTAGGGATGAGAACAGAGGGGAGAGGGTCAGAGGGGGCAGACGTGGGGTGGGCTGTGGATAGAATAGAGGAGATATCAGAAGGGGAAACTGATGAGAAGACAGACATGGTGGAAGATGGAGGAGAGGGGGGGAGGAGAGAGGGAGTCAGAGAGGGAGTTAAGTTTTTGCCTAAGTGTGAAGATTTTGGAGGAAAAGTAGTTGGCAAAATCAAGGGAGAAAGTGTAGAATTGGATGAGGGATCAGGAGTGGGAGGAGAGAGAAGACGGGAAAGAGTTTGAAAAATCCAACAAGGATGGGAGGCTTGAGACTGAAGAAGGTTAGAGTAGCAGGCGGATTTGGCCACAGGAAGACAAGAATTGTAAAGTGTATGGTAAGAGAAGTAAGAGGTTTGATTAGGAAGCGACGGAGTTTTGAGCCAGAGTCTCTCAAGACGTCTGAGAAAGCGCTGCATAGAACGGAGATGGGAAGTAAGCCAGGGTTGAGAAGGTTTTTGAGTAGGGCGGAAGAGATAAAGGGGGTAGAGTTGGTCTAGAGCAGTGGTGATTGCAGATGAGAGGGAGGAGAGAGCATCATCGGGAGAAAGTAGTTCAAAGTCTTGGAGAGTAGGAAGAGAAGAAGAGCAAGTGTGGTAGAAGAGGGTAGTATCAAAATCACATAGGTCACGACATGAGTAGATTGGCAGGGAGGGATTAGTGTTAGAGGGTGGTGAGAGAGGAGAAAGTGAGAACGAGAGTAAGGCATGGTCAGAGAGATAAACAGGAAGAGAAGAGACAGGAGAGGAGGTATAGGAGGAGTTAAAGATGAGGTCAAGAGTGGAACCAGAGGAGTGCCTAGGGGATGAAGGAAGGGGGGGAGAGGAGGTAGGAATCAAGGATAAGGAGGAAGGGAGAACATTGGGGGGGAGAAGGAAGATGAATATTAAAGTCACCAAGTACAGTTAGAGGAGAGGGGGAGGGAGAAATGAGTGAGAGGAGTTGATCTAGGTCTTCAAAGAAGGAGGAGATAGGGCCAGGAGGCCGATAGATGATCAGGAAGGAAATAGGAATGGGAAAGGAGAAGGACTTGTAGAGGAATTCAAAGGAAGAGAAAGAAGGGAGAGTTGGGGAAGAAGAGGAGGAGATGTATTTGGATTGGTACAGGAGACCGACACCACCACACGACGGCGGAGGCGGCGGGGTATGAAATAAAGAGGAAGAGGAGGTTGTGAAGGAAGCGGGGACAGAGGTGTTATGAGGAGGATCCAGGTTTCAGTAAGGCAGAGGAAATGGAGGTTAAGACGGAAGAATAGATCAAGGGTAACAGCGGCTTTATTACAGACGGATCTGGCATTCCAGAGAGAAATGTTCATAAGGGCAGCGTGTTTGGCAGTAGGGGGGTAGAGAAGGTGAGGAAGGTGAGAGGGGAAAAGTTGGTGATTGGGAGAGTGGGGGAGAGGATGGTAAAGGGTCTAGTCATAAGGAGGAAAGAGGAGAGTAGAAGAGGGAGGAGGAGGGGGAAGGGATGGGAGAGGGGGAAGGTAAAATGAGAGGGAGATATGGCGGATCGCATATGGTCGGTGGGAGCAGGTAGTGGAAATCAATTTGGGGGTAATAAGGGATGGCGTTAAGGTATAGATGATGAGGGTCCAGACACAATGTGAAGAAGAGGGTTCAAGGGCTGTGCAGAATACATTGGTCAAGAGAGCTCGCAAAGCTGGACAGTTATTGGTTCAAGGGCTGTGCAGAATACGTTGGTCAAGAGAGCTCGCAAAGCTGGACAGTTATTGGTTGCGAGGATGGCTGCGGCACTCAACCCAGGTCCAAAGGGAGGGGCAGCTGGAGGTAAATCAGATGTATGAAGTTTCCAGGGGTTGCTGCCGATCCGGAGTGTGGAGTGGTAGGAGGGGATGACTGCTGTTCAAGATGAGTACAAGGCGGGAGGCTCCCGCAGTGCCGACCCGATTTCCGAAGTCAGACAGTGCTAAACAATTTGGAACTGGCCCTCAGGACTTATCACGACCCTATGTGTAGAAGAGGAGGACCAGATCTGGTGCAATGAGGGCACGTAACCACGGACCTCACAGGGTCAGGTAGCAGGAGACTCAGAGGTTGGTCCAACAAAGGCTCAGTGGACTGTCATAGATGTGCCCAGGCCCGGAACCAGGAGAGGGAGTCCCGGGATGAATTGTGTGGGTGGAGGAATCAGGGGCCGCCGCAGGTGCCGGGAGTGAAGTGCCAGCAGGGAGGACCGGCGCCTCAGATGGCCATGAGGCAGGCAGGATCCCGCAGGGTTGGACCGCAGGCAGAGCGGAAGGAGGCCGACTCTGAGGCCCGAACCGATGTTGAGTGTGACAGACCCAGCACACAGCACTCACCGGGACTCCGCGGTTAGCAGAGGAGATCAGGATCCAGAGCCATGAGGGGATTCGGCAGGCCTCACAGGGTCCGATGGCAGAAGGGACACAGAGGCCAGACCAATGCTGTTTCCGCGGACGACTGTAAGGGCATCCAGACCCCGAACCAGGAGAGGGGGTCTGCGCTGGAATGAGGTGGGCGAAGGCGGGCTGCTCAGGGGCAGGCAGCTGGAGAGAAACTGAGGCTGGTCCGATGCTGGCTCTCTGGTCGATGGCTGTGGGCCCCTGACCCTGAGTCGGAGAGGGGGTCCTGGACCCAACGATGTGTGTTAAGGCGGGCCGCGCGGGGTCAGACAGAAGGAGAGACCCTCAAGGCCAGTCTGGCACTGGCTCCCCGGATGGCCGCTGAGGCATCCAGACCCGAGCTGGAGAGGGGGTCAGGCTGCTATGAAGGCATGTTGAAGGCGGGCCACGCAGGGCCGGGCAACAGGAGAGACCGTGAGGTACGTCCGACACTGGCTCTATGGATAGACGAGCTGTTCAGGGCTGGAGGAGGGTCCGGAGGTTGCCGCCGACTTCTGACCTGCTGCCGACTTCAGTACTGGCTCCCCGGATGGCCGCTGTGGCACCCAGACCCCAAGCTGGAGAGGGGGTCTGGGCCGCAATGAAGGTAGGTTGAAGGCGGGCCGTGCAGGGCCGGGCAACAGGAGAGACCATGAGGCACGTCCAACACTGGCTCCATGGATGGACGAGCTGCAAGGGCAGGAAGAGGGTCCGGGGGTTGCCGCTGGCATCGGACGAACAGTGGCTGGAGGGGAAAACTGTTGCCTAATATGTCCGCAAGGCGGGAAGGATTTGACTGGATCGGCCCATAGTTGCTGCCGTTGTCGGTCGGCCCATTGTTACCATCATCATAGTCGATGTAGGCATACTTTTTGCACAACACTGGAGTCCCAGTTGGCACACACAGAAGAATAGTAACACAAAGACGATGATAGGGACTAGTATTTTCATCATCATATTTACCCATGATGGTATCCAGCTGAACACATTTTGAAACCATGTACTTTCTACCGCTCCGCCCTCTGTTCTCATCTTCTCTCCTAGATTGTGGACTGCTGTTATCACGTGTGAGAGTGTCCCGTTATCTGCGTCTTTGGATTGCACGAATGTGCAACAGGCCCCCCCCCCGATTTTTCGGCAAACACCACCGTCCATCGCGTGAGGAGATCTAGAACATATCTGTTTTACATTGTCATTAGGCGTAGGGTGCGGAGCTCTATTTTTATAACGTTGAATCCTTCTTCAGTGTCCTTGGCCAGTTGGATGAGCTCCCAGTGTACTATTTGCAACCATTTGGCGTTTCCTCGTGCTTGGGGTCCTGGTGCTAAGAGTGATGCAAAAAATGTCTCTGCAGATGAGAACAGCTTGTATTTTTGCGGGATCTCAGCAAGGAGTTTTGATGATTCAGACGAAATGTAGTTGGATGATCTTTTGCTTCGTGACAACTTTGTTTTCAGCTCGTATTCTGACAATAGTTCATACGCTGGAAGTTCTGTGTTTTCTTGTTGGGGCACTGCCGATGGACCAGCCGATTGCCCTGCTGCCAATTTGTCAGCCGAATCTCCTGCTGCCGATCTGCCAGCCGAATCCCCTGCTGCCCAGTTAATATGGCTTTCTGGTATTACCATCAGTGCTGTATGGAGAGTGGCTAAGGCGCAAGTACCCTTCCAGGATGCAGGTAGAGGCAGGTATGCTTGTTTGCCGCAAACCTGGTACATGTCCATGAGGGCTGCAGTGCCTTTTTTCAGGTCTGGTATTATTACTGTCTTGTTGCATTTTCTTGCTTCCCCCATGTTCACCTTTCCTTCTCCACGGAAGCATAGTTCGTGCAGCATTTCTTTTTGCATTTTTATGGGCTTTTCCAGCGCTGTAATCCATGTTAGCTTAGCAACATGCTGTGACCAGATAGGCGTGCACACTCCTTTTATCCATTGGAATGCTTCTTCGGCCAGCCCCCCGAGTGTTTCTGCTCTGCACTCAGTAGTTCCATCGTGCCACTTGTTCTCTGCATACCTCGTCCCCTTTATGACAAGAAATGGTTCTCTGAGGCAAATCACTCCTTGATGCCGGCTTGTGCATGTTCTCTCACTCTCCATTCTTTCTAGGCTGACGGTGTGTGCCTGGAAGGTGCTTTTTATCCTACACAGAACTAAATGAATTAAACACTGAGCCTCCAACAAGGGCACTTCCTGGGGTATAAACATTTTTGGTGTCCCTGATGTATGAGGAATGAGTGAACAAACATAGCCGCTTTCATTTGTTGCTTGCTTTGCCGTAGCACTCATGTCTGCGTACCATTTGTTAGATTGGTCAGGGTGGCGGGGTCTTCTATTTCATCTAACCCCAGGTCATGATAAATGTTGTATCTTTTCCCTCCTGCCCCCTTTTTACTTCTCCTTCCCTCCTTGTGGCTTCTCACTCTTAGGTAATGTATTGAAAACATCCAGCCCTGGTCGTGTCATTCCTGTTGAACATGGCATGTGTATATTCACTAGTGGTAGCAGCGTAATATGAGGTAGGTTCTATAACTGCCTGTGTATATGCACTTGTATTAACTAAGTCTTTTGGCCAATAATAGTCACCATCATATTCATTTGATTCATAATCATTACTCATATTTATGCCAGGATGTAACACTGAGACAATTGTTGGACCTGCAATGGCGTGTTCCGAAGGTTGCGTTACATTTGTACCGTTAATACCAATCTTATAAGTTTCTCCCCACATTGTCTTTACTCCAGTCCATATTAGATTGGAACCTTCTCGTATCATATTAGCCCCGCTCCCCCCTGTGTGCAAATCATTAACCAGCGATAAGAGAGTATAGTACCAGGCCATGAAAAACAGCATCACTGAAAACAAGATTGCAGCACATTTCAAAAGACATTCAACATTACTAAACCTTTTTCCCCTGATGGCATCCCTATCACTATCTAAGATAATTGCATCCGCCGTAATTGTGCTTCGTTGGGCCATTTATCACCTGGAGGGGCGATACAAAATTGTAAGTCATCATAATATGTACATCCATTTATATATTTACATTTCATATTCACTCATTACTTACCATTTTGCTATTTCATTTTTGTATACGTTTCTCAGCTCTTTGTTTCAATTACATCCTTTGTTCTTAGGCATTTCTAGAGAGAGAGAGAGAGAGAGAGAGAGAGAGAGAGAGAGAGAGAGAGAGAGAGAGAGAGAAGAAAGAAAGAGAGAGAGAGAAAGAGATAAAAGCAGTAAAAGGAAATTGATTCGAACATATGGCAGAGCAAACCAGAGGGCATAACATCCTTTCATGTTCCTTCTTCATTAAATCACATTGTCATTGTTTTTCAACCTCGTTTGTAGTACCTGTTGCACATTCCTGTTCGACTTGAGGGAGTGTACTATTGCGTGTCCTCCTCACATATGAGAGGTGC
>CM030321.1:829066346-829111116 GCA_002915635.3 Ambystoma mexicanum
GTGAGGTACTGTGATCCTGGATCAGTGGTATAGAGAAGAAAGCATTCTTCAAGTCAACCACAGTAAAACATGTAGATTCTTTTGGTATACTGCACAGTATTGATGCCGGGTTAGGCACTAACGGGAATTCTTTTGGATGACGTCATTGAGTGGGCGGAGATCTTGGATCATTCTCCACGCCCTCCTTTTGCTTTTTTGATCGGGAAGATTGCTGTATTACATGGGAGTTTGATGGCACTATGATACCTTGGCTCAGGAGTGCATTTATTGTTTCCTAATTCCTTCCTCTGCTTCTCTGGATATTGGGTATTGTTTCACTCTTGGCGGTATGGCACTTGGTTTAAGTTTTATCTTTATTGGTGTCACTTCATGTAGTAAACCTACATCATGGGGCCTGTAGTCCAAATTTCTGGCGCCACCTTTGCCATGTCTTCCTCAAATATTGTTGGTGGGGCACTAACACTGGCCATAAGCGGGTTGTGTACCTCTCTGTACTGGATCATAATGTCACACGGTATGCTTATTTCCATTATTATTTCTCCGTCGTCTTCGTTATCAGTGAATAATTCTTCATCAGTTATGTCTCTGAGCATCATGTTGGGATCTATGCATAGCACAGTTCTCCACTCGCACCCATGCGTGTCCAAGCCTATGACCACAATACGTTTACTCGATACCTGAACTGCCTCGATGTCTATGGACATGATCGTGCCTGGCACGACATCTGTGTTTGCAATTGGGCGGAATATAAAGTCCGATGGTGTCCTCCACTCTTTTCTCATTATCTCAGGCACTACTCGGGCTAACACCTTGATGCCATAGATGAACATCTCTATATCAATGGGTATCCCTCGTACTACAACTTCATTCATCATTGTACTGATCATCAACATTGCTCGTACTGGGCACACTCCTGGGGTGGAACACACTATCCCCCGCTCTGTAAATGAAATGGTCATGTTCAATTTGCTTAGCAAATCTCTTCCCAGCAAGTTGATTGGCGCGTCTTCGTGGTACAGTAAGGGTGCGCGCACTGTTTTTCCCCCCACCGTTATATCAAGATCTTTCGTGTAAGGAACTTTTAAAATAGCCCCAGAGAACCCCTGCTTTTCCAAATTCCTGCCTGAGAGCGGAAACCGCCCTTCCATAAGACATGATTTTTCTGCTCCTGAGTCTACCATAAAGATAAACTGCTTATTTCCTATCTCTGCCCCCACTAGTGGTTCCTCTTCTGCACGTAGGGTGGTAGATAGGACTGGACACGCAAGTGCTCCCTGTGGGCTGTCCTAATCTGCGTACCTTTCTTGTCCTGGCACTGAAAAGACATTATCTCCAACTACTGTTACACCACAGAATGGTGCAGGTGCACCGTTTGCAGCTGTTGTAAAACTGTTATTGCTGGCGTTCCCTACAGTGTTTTGTCGTGCCATGGGCTGTGATGCACTGTGATGTGGCTGTGGGGGTGGCTGTCTTTGTTGCATTTGGGGTTCATTATAACACTGGTCCTGTGGTCTTCCACTCCCCATTGGTAGTCCATAGGGGCTACCTGAGTGTTGGCAACCCCATACCTGTTCATTGACCATGGATGGTTGCCCTTGAAAGTACCCTGACGGCCGCATTCTGCAACTCTTGAATAGTGTCCCCATGTTCCACAATTCCAACATGACCCTTGCTGTCCCCCTCTCATCCCTTGCCCACCAAAACCTCTGTTTCACATACCTCCAAACCCCCTCTCTGTCTGTGGTACCCACCTCTTCCTCTGCTTGGTCTTTCTTGCCACTGCGGTCCTCTCTGTGGTTCTTCTCCGTTCCGCTATCCTTGTTCTCCTGCGGCCCACATCGCTGCTATTCCAACTGGTCTATTTCCCACACTTTAATCCCCCTTGTTCTCTCTATCAGCAGTTACGCTGACGTTTATGGCAGCAAACTTCACCAATTTGTTCTGCACTAGTTTTGCTTCGTCTGCCAACCTTTTTTGTGCCATCTCCTTTTCTCTCTCTTTGATCTTCCTACAGTAGTGTACAATTATACTCTGAATTTCCGGCCAACCCTTGGATTCTACCCCAGATATTTTATCCAAGGCCTTCTGTACCTCCTTCGGGAGCCCTTATTTGATAATTAAGTAGAACAGGGAAGTGGATTGATTCCACGCCGTGCCAGTTTCGCTTCTCCACAAATCTTGCACTTGCAGTATGAATTGCGTAGGATCCTCATTCTCCTCCATTGTACATTGCATCACTAAATGTAAATCTGGAATATCTGGAAACGTGTGCCGCAATGCGTCCCATACTTGCGCTCGAACATTGTTGAATGGCGATCCATCGTGGCGGTCACAACTCATTGTCACTCCTGGGAACCCTGCTTTTCCACACAGCGTCTGCCTGATCACCGACGGCGGACACTAGCAAACTCTTTACATCACCTACTGCTGATGGTACTCCTGCCGTGTTTTTCTCAAATGCATGTATCCATTTCCCTGCCCCTCCCGCAAGTGGGGGCAGGAGCTTCAACAGGTTGTTTTTGTCCATTTGGGCCCACGGAATGTATTGTGGCCTACCTGCTCCCTTATGTATCAGCGGCATCTGCAACTTATGTTTCTTTCCTGTCTTACTTACCGTCCCTTTCTTTATCTTACTCACCAACATGTTCCCCACTCTCTGCCTTAATCTACCTTGCCCTTGTGGGGGCGATGGTTCGTCAAAATCATCGAGCTGAGATGGTAATGGGGATCCCATAGCTGCTGCTCCCTCTTCATACTCATCTATATCACTCCACACCTCTTCTACTTCCTCTTCTTGCTCGCCATTCTCATTGTGTCCTTCCCCTCGCTGACTTTCTGGGGTGGCTGGGCGTTTAATTCTCACTGGTTTATCATTCAGATGGAACAGGAAATCTCCTGATCGCCATTCTTTTTCTCGCCCTTGTGATGTGGCTGTTCCCTGGGACAATACCGACTGCGCTGGTTCTGGCGTGGTTGGGGCTAACTCCCCTGTTGCACTTAGCGGGTGTGTGAGATCTGCCATAGTCAAGGGTGGTACTTCCCCTCCTCCCGGTAGCATTTGGCTCCTGTCAAACATTGCTCGTAATCGTGTTATTTCTATGTGTGCATGCACTAGCTGGCAGTCTAGATCTCCATTTAATTGCGCTAAATTTACTGGGGGCGCACTCGTTGGGCCATACAGCCCTCCTTTGTCATATGGCGGCGGACGCAGTTGCTATTGCTCCTTTAGAGGGAGTGGGGGTGGGGCATGGCGTTATGTACAGAGGCTCGCTATATCCTACTGCTGGTTTTGTCATTCAGGGGTATATTTTGGTTTTATCGCCCTCAGCTGTTGTCATAGTACACTAACTCTTTGGCGTTCCGCTTACCTCTTCCTGCCCTTTTTGCTTTTCGATTGTTTTTTCTTTATCTACCTCGGCTGTGGGGGCGACTTCTTCAAACATTCGCCACAGGTCCAATACTTCCCTCCTGTTCTGCGACTGTTTCCCCTTATATCTTGCCCATAAGTGCGTGGACACTAAATCTAACACCCTTTTGTCAGACAACCCTCCCTCTGGTGAAATTGGTGTCACGCTGTCCCCTTTTATCTCTGTCACCCACTGATCGTGGTATTTTTGTATTCTATCACTATATAGTGGGAGGTGTTGGCAAATCTGAGCTAGTGGTGTTATTCCTCCCATGACAATGTTTCTCCCTTCACTTGTACGTGCACTTGCACCTGAGCCTCCCTTCTACTCACCCCTTCCTTGTCCAGTCCACAGGACCTTCAATAATCCAGTGCTGGGGATTTTGAAACCAAACGGCCAGTGGAGACTCTGTGCTGACCTAAGGGAGCTCAACACATGGGTCCATACTTCCCGATGACCTCTGCCCTACATTGACCAAGGCTGGCCAGATCCAGGGGTCAAAGGTATACTGCCATTTACCTGACCAATGGGTACTGGACTGTACCTGTCAGTAGGGAGTACCAATACAAGCTGGCTTTACCTTCGGGGGCAGCAGTACACTTGGACCCGGACTCCCTTTGGATACATCAACTCCGGCAATGAATTTACCATCTTTCTGCATAAGGTCATGCCCGACTTGGGTGAAGGGGTAACCTGGCCTATGTAGATGATGTTCTAATCAAAAGCTCAACTGTGGAGGAAAACATAGCCAAGATCTGTTATGTTCTGACCCAGTTGAGGGTTGCCGGAGCAAAACTCTCTTTCCAAAAGGCACAGTGGTGCAGGACCCATGTCAATTTCTTGGGGCATGAGATAACTCCTGAGGGTATCTGTCCCAAGGAAAAGTAAGTAGAAGCTCTCCAAAAAATAAAATACCCCACAACTCTGCGGGAACTAAGGAGCCTCCTTGGACTAACTAATTGCAGCAGAAAGTTCATTGAGGACTACGCAGAGATCACTAGAACCCTGAACCATTTGTTGAAGGGGGGTCAAGTGAGAGTGGGATCCCGATCAAGCCAAGACAGTAAGAAAACTCAAATGAAGCCTCTCACAAGCACCTTGCCTAGCTTACCCTGTCAAAAACAAGGAGTTCTTCTTGGAGACAGGGTTCTCAAATACATGCTTGACTGAGGTATTATATCAAAAGCATGACAAGGTCCATAAGGTAATCTCCTATGCGAGTAAGACTTTATCCTCTGTGGAGTAAAAATTCAACGATTGTGAGAAGGCACTCCTGGCAATGGTGTTGGCATTGAAGAATTACCGCCCGTTTATCCAGGGGGTACATATCATAGTGGAGACTCCACACCAACCTTTGCAATATCTTCAAAGTGACAGAATCCGGGCCGGAAATGTGAGTAATTTCCAAATTACTTCCTGGATTCTGTCAATGCAAGGCTTTCCTGATGATGTCAGCTATATCCAAAACAAGAAGAGTCCCCTCACGCCGGGTCTGGCTGACTTGCATGATTGTGCCAGAGAAAACTGTCTCAAGGACGAAAGTCTTAAAATCAAGGACAACATGGAGGAATACCTTAATTCCCCACACAAAGTCTATGAAGAAGACAAGTGTGAGGGAATGCCCACTGTCTATGTGGATGGGTGCTCCTACCATGTTGACCACAACAGGGAAAAGGAACTTGTGGCAGGTGTGGGGAATGCATGGGTGAATGATGCCCCGGAACCCTCCGCTGGGTACAAAATCAGTCCCCGAAGTAGTCAAGTGGCACAGCTGATGGCTGTGCATCAAGCCATCCTCACTGCTGTCCAACACCAACTCAAAGAACTGGCCATAATCACTAATTCAGATTATGTATGGAACGGGTTCGTGGAGCACCTGGTTAACTGGAAAACGAGAGACATGCTATGTGCTAATAATAAACCTTTAAAACACGGAAAATTAATAAAAAATATTGATGATCTGGTCACCTCGAATGGGATGACCATCTACTAGAAAAAGATAAAGAGTCATTCTAAAGAAGAAGGACTGGACAAAACTGCAAATGATCTAGCTGATCAGCTGGCCAAAACCAGAGCCATCCAAGGGGATCTACTTGAGATCGAGTCACTATTGGGGGAAATCCAGGTCACTGCTATCACTAGGTCCCAGACAAATGCTCACAATGAACTCTCAACTGCACAATGGAGTAAGGAGACCCCAGATCCTGATTTGGTTACAGCTCAAAAATGGGATACAATAATTGGTAAGTTTTATCAACACATTGAGGATCCTGAGAACTTTCCCCTGACGAATACCGATTACATTGGGAAAGAGGACCTGAGAGTGTTGATGAAATGTCCAAAAGTGTTCCGAATCCAAGACATTGTTGGTGAGGAGATCCATATCTGGCCATGAACTGTGGGTTGTCCCTACCTCATTTTGAAGCCTGATGTTAAGTCACACCCATGATGCAGCCACAGCCGGTCATCAGGGGTTTCATACATTAGAAATCTTGCGAGAGGTTGCATACTGGCCTTACATGGGGCAGGACCTCGACCAGTACTTGAAGGGGTGTCTTGTGTGTGCACAATTTCAGCCAACATCACTCACACACTGTGCTCCCATCCAAAAGAGGGGGATGACACTGCCTTGGTCAGATTTGCAAGTCAATTTTATCGGGCCCGTGATTCGCTCCTCTAGGGGGAACAAGTACATGTTGACCGTAACATGCTTGTTCACTAAATGGATGGAATGTCTCCAAGCCCCAACTGGCAAGGCAGAAACAGCAGCTGCTGTGATGATCAATCACATCTTCTCGCGTTTTAGACTACCCCAAAGGATTGAGTCAGACAGAGGTAAGCACTTCACTAGCAAAGTGAAGACAAAGATATGGGATATACTTGGGGTCAAAAGGAAACTACACATTGCCTACCGGTTGTCCTCTAGTGGTGGAGTTGAGAGGTACAATAAAACTATTGTGAGCATATTAAAAAAGTTTGTGGCAAATTCTGGGCCAAGTTGTGACTTTTGATTACCCCTTGTGCTGATGGCCATCAGATCTACCCCTTCTTCTGCAACAAAAATGTCTCCATTTGAGCTGATGACTGGATGAAGGATGGTTTTACCCTCACATCTGCTCTACAGAACCCAAGAGCAGACCTTGATAAATGCATCCACAACTCATGAGTATGTTGAGAATCTGAGAAAACACCTTCAACATGCTTTTGCCTATGCTCAGCGGAATCTAGAAAGATCTGCAGACAGTATGAAGACCCACTATGATCTCAATACAACTAAAAAAGAATATCAAGTAGGAGACCAGGTCTACTTGTTCAATTTCCAAAGGAACTAAGCCAAAGAGCGAAAATGTTTCCCAACTTGGCGGGGTCCTTTTGTAATTGTGGCCAGAATCTCACCAGTCGCCTACAGAATCCGCGTCCCCAAGGGCAGTTTGGCAGAAGGGGAAGACAAGTGGGACCACATAAACCAGCTGAAGAGTTGCCATCCCAGGCATACTTTGCGGCAAATAGAGGAGTCAACCGGAAACCCAGAGAGGGAAAAACCGGAAACATAAAAGAATTACTAAATGTTCACCGTGTATGTGCAAGAAGAGTGTTAAGACCATTAGTAAACATAGATGGGGAATATTGGCAATTATAACCAATACAAGTGTCTTTCCCACTGCTGACATTCCCAGATGACATGTGGACAAGTAGTGGGAAAATATCCACAACCATGTTATGTTCTATCTTCTATCATCTGGACTAAGAATCATCCAAAGGATTACCAAGGAAGACCACTCAGGGACCGGGAGGAAAGACCCAAGGAGCCGGGAGTGCCACTCCATACTCCCAACCAGAACCCGCAATACTCCGGACCAGAACCGGTGAGGAGAGCGGGTTGCCTCCAGCACTGACGGGAGAAGTGACTGAAGTTATCCAAACGGACAGAAAAATAACATCCCAATCTCCCAACTTCCCCTTGAGTGGAGGTCAAAACCAAGTTAGGAGGGGGGCTCTGTGGGATGTATTGACCCACTCTGCTATGCTATGCAGCATCACCCTGCCAGTTATGGTGAAAGACCCAGCAACAAGGGTGGAAAAACCCTTGTGCGTGCCAAAAACCTACAAAAACCTACAGAAACCGTGTGATTCAGCAAACAAAAAGATGGAGGCACAACCTGCCACCCATGATGCATAAGTGGTGGGATAGAGCACACCCTGCAGAAAATATGCCTGTGGTCTCCATGACCAGCAAACAGAGTGCAGAGAGAGAAGCAGCACTTTGCAAGTGAAACCCCAAATGTGCCTACAAATGACATTTGCTTTGTTGCTAAAAACTCCAAAATGCCTTTAACACAACACTTCTTAACATTCAAACATCTTGGCTGGGGCTAAAATTCATGTATCTAATGAAGCATTGTGAAACATACAAAGTTCTAATGTGAAGAGCATAAACATTCTTCAGAGAACTGGATTGTCTGAAAACTGACAGCCCATGCCAAAATCTGGTGCAGTACGCTGGCTGCCTGAATGACAGCTGTCAGATGAGTACTGATGAAACTTTAAGTGACTAAAACTAAAAGTCTGCTGAATTAGCAAACATAAAAAGAATTGTTGCCAATAAGGAATACAGATTTTAGTTGTGTTTTTAATCCCACAGATTTTAAGGCTAAGAATCATGTATTTATGTTTGATGCAACAAATTTGGTTTTTGCTGGATTTAAGAAGTTAATTAGCCTGGCTGAGCTGCAAGAACTGGAAAAGCAGGTTTCTCCCAGAAGGAAGGCCTTCCTCCCAGCAGAAACTCACTAGGAGGTGCTAATTGTGGGTTCGAACAGACCCTTGTCTACAGAAAGAGAAGGAACAATGACAATCCTTTCGGTCCAGGAAGCGGAGGTGTGAAGGTGGTCGTAAACTCTCCTGCAAGTCACTTCCCCAAGGAGGGGGATGCATTGGACTACCGGGAGAGACAAAGGGGTGGAGCCAAGCATCCATCTGCTGTTAAGAATGAACCATGAACAATGTTTAAAAGATTCATAACTTGTTATTCAAAGTGGTGAAAAATATAAAAAGGACAGAGTTGTTAATTAAATTTTTGGCTGCACGTGTGAAGAGGCTGTAGAACTGTGTGACATGTTCTGGACAGGAATGGCAATATATGTGGCTTTATTTGAAATGTATTGATGTTAGAATTTTCAAAAATTAAACACACATCCCTATGTTAAACACACATTTGTGGAAAGTTGTTTAAAATTTGGAAATTGTGTTCATAGCGAAAAGGACAAAATTCTGTAGAAAGTTGAGACAAGATCCGGGGTTTTGAGGAATAGCTGCTACATAAAATGTGGCATCTTTGTGTGTGATTTGTATAAAGGTGACCAATGTAGACATGTATATTTAGTATCAAATTTGATTTTGAGACCAGTGGCTAAAGGGAGGTCTCTGAGTACTGTAAAGCAAACCATAAATTGTGACATCATCTTGCCTTGATCCAATCACTGAAATTGCAAGGTGGAGATTAATGTTTTATCCTATCCCAGCTCCTAGGGGCAAGCTTAGCTAAACTGGCCCATGCACACACGTGTGATGTCATATTAAAGCCTAAATAAAGACAGCTGACAACACATAGGGACTCACTGATCCAGTGACTTTCCTGATTCCCGTGAAGCACTCTGATCCAGCATTCTACATCCAGCTTTCACATCCTTGCAGATCCAGATGCCAAAACTCTTGCCAGCAATAAGAGAACTATTGATTTCAGCAAGGCCCAAATTATCCCATGTATTCTCTCCACCCAGTGAAGCGCTGTGTGGTGTGTGGTGTGTGAAGGCCTTTTGAACCCGTATCCTGAAATTCTCTGGCTTGCCACCACTAGGCTTGCCTGAGAAACTCGCTATCCAACTGACTAAAATACCCACAGACTAGGAGGGCAGATCCTGTGTAAATCCGTCGAGCAGCCTAGCTGATCCAATTCCGTGCCTGATGTGCTGTTCTTCCTAGACCAGATCCAATCCATGACCAGAACTGACGATCCAATTTAATAACTTATTTTGTAAGTATTAATAAGAAGAAAAGTGACCTCTAGTATCTTTGCATTGCCTTATCCCAATCTCAACCCATCCTGTATTTTAATTCAGAATCATAGTCTTGACAGAACCATTCCTGCACTGATTTTTCTTGTTTGTTTTATAAAATCATACGTCATTAGTGATGCTGAGTAAGAAAAGTAAATCCCAGAACAGAAACTAGACTATCACACGTGAAGGGTTACGCTGGCCACGTAACTGTGGAAATTCGCGTGTAACATTCTCTTTTGCATAGTCATAATCTAGTGTAAGCAAAACCATCTTTCATTTTCTAAGTGCATTTCCATTTTCCATTCTCAAGCCTATTTTACAAAACCGACCTCTGCTGCTAAAACTTCCATAACTCCTGCAGTTTTTATGATAGAAACGAAATTCCAATTCCCACGTGTTCCTAACATCCATACCTATCCAGTGATTCTCCCGTTATCGTGAATATCACGCAAGGAAAAGTTTGCCGCAAATTACAATTCTGAGAAATGTTCACACGTGTGAAATAGCTTTAATTTGCTTCCGACTTGGACTTTAAGATTTCAAATTCTAATTATAATTGTAAAGCCATGCTGACAGCTGAAAAGTCATTTCCGTTTTTCTCTTGTGTTTGATGGGGTAAGGGGGGACTGATATTCTGTTTGATTTGTGCTATTCCTGAAATCTGCTCTCTCCTCCCATCTCTTTACATTGCCTATTGGGGGTTGAGGGGTGTTGTAGGGGGAACCTTTAACCATAGTGCCACATGTCCAAACCAACACAAAAGTATTCTTTTCTGTGCTGCATATTTTTTTGGTGCTCATTACTTGATTCATAGTGTATTAAAGACAGTAGTCTGTGTTCAGTCACCCCATTGGTGATTGTTGTTTATCTATTAAAACATATTGTGATTACATTTTAAATACACAAATAAATATTTACCTTTGCAAACTAGCCTGATTCCTGGTTCAGTGTGACCGGGGGGGTTCCAGGAGAAGGATGTGATATGAGTGGTATATCGTTCAGAATATTGAACTTATAGACACAAATAAATAAGGGTTCCAATTGTGCACTACATGCCGGGCTTGACTTGGGTGTGTGCCGGATTGAAATCACTTACAGACTAGACCCCCGAGAGGTAGGTTTTAAGCTTGTGGATGTCCTTGATGGAGTCATCCTTGCGGTATATCTTTGACTTATCAGCGTATTGGTCGATGTGGATATTGTGTGTGTCTAGGAGGGTTCCGGGTGGCTCCATGTATAAATTGAAGATCACTGGGTAGGAATTGAACCCTGCAGGAGTCCACAGGTGACTGGTAGGGTTGGCAATCTAGAGGAGTCCAATGAACAAACAGCTGTCGGTTGGTGAGGAAGGACTGGAACCAGCGTAGGACACTGTCTCTGATCTTGATGTGCCGATGTAGGTTGTCTTTGAGCAACTTGTGGTCTACTGTGTTGAATTCAGCTGAGATGTTGAGTACAACCAGGATGCAGGGTGGCTGTTATTAAGGATGTTGAGCACATTGTTGACCATCTGTATGTTTTCCATCTCAGTGCTGCATCTGGGTCTTAACCTGGATTGGTAGGTTTGTAGGAGATTGGTGGCATTGCTGTGTTGCTGCAGTTTGCGGCTACCCATGGGCCTAGGACATGGCGGGGACAGGGGGGATAAACCCCACCACAATTTTAGGCAGGGGGGATATAATGTTATTTATCCCCCCCACAATCAGAAGCAAGGCGAGGAGCAGGCATTTAATTTTAGCAAGGCTGCCTGTGTTAACGTAAAATCAGGGCTGGAGCTGGACACTGTATAAGCTGATGTTCGCTCGGCTCTGCTCATACAGTGTCTCTCGCTCAGAGACAGTCAGTCGTACTGACTGACTGTATGTGGCTGCCTGCCTGGTGGAAAGGCCCAGACCGCACACATAATTGTTTTGTACCTGCTTGCGCTCCTGGGGTTTTTATGCTTGTGAGCACAACAGTTCCCACCTCTTTGCTTGGATGAAATTCCAGGCATTTTGCTTAATGGGCAGGCTGGAGATAGCACCTATACCTAAAGCAGTCCAGGCATTGATGGCCAAATAAATGATTTTTTATGGCGCTGAGACAACTGAGCTTGTAGTTTTGAAAGTATGTACCATTACTGTTGAAACTGCATTTAAACACCTTTGTCCAGCTTCAGTCTACCTCTAGATTGAAAATGTGTGAAATCCCTAACTCTTATATAATGTTGATGTCGTTTTGATGCTGCATGCTTTAAGAGAGACTTTATACAGACTCATAATAATAATAATAATAATAATAATAATAATAATAATTCACATTTATAGCGCTACGGACCCTCAGGCATCTGAGCACTGCTCATTATTACCGCTCATTTATCGACCTCAGAAGGATGAAAGACTGAGTTTTGGCCCTGTCGGGAATCGAAACCTGTGTAGGCAGGCTTCCCATGGATGTCAAAGCCGGGATTCGAATCTGCGTCGGCAGGCTCTGCATGGATGTCAAAGCAAGCGCTGTGCTTTCTGACTGGCGTTTTGCTTAATGGGGAGGCTGGAGGTGATACCTAAACCTAAAGCAGTCCAGGCCTTGATGGCCAAATAAAAGATTTTTCATGGAGCACAGACAACTGTGCTCATAGTTTTAAAAGTTTGAATCATTAATGTTGAAGTTGCATTTAAACAACGTTATCATAGTACCTGATTGTTATGAGGCAAGCTAAGCAACATTATTAACAATTAGTTTTGGGCTTTATTATAACAATGTTTTCCTGGCAGCAGCGGCCAGAAGCGATGGGCTTGCAATTACAGGTGCATGTTTCACACTAGTCATTAACGCTTCATTGCCTGGTTAAAATCATTGTTTATCTGCTCATAGACGGCCCACATGGGCTGAATGGTGCGGCATCAGCGCTTGGCTCTCGCCGCACATGAAACAAGTGCTGCTCCTTCGCTGCAGTGACCGATGTCCTGACCCGGACATGATGCATATTATTTGCAGCACTTTGGCTTTTAGTGCTATGATAAAAATTAAACCATCAGCATTATTCATGCATATTGTGTTTAATGTTCTCTCCTGATTATGAGCTAGAGAAATTGTAACAGCAATGTAGGTGCTGTAATGTATAGTAGCACACTTGGTTCTGGGGCTGCTGCCCGGCGAAGCTTTTTGATATATATATATTCTCGCCGCTCACTTTACAAAGTGTCATGATAATGCTGAACTTGTAGCAACTTACTAGCAAGTGCAATTTTGGTAAAAACTGGCGAGCATGGCTTGCTCCTTTGGCCAATTAACAACCAACCACCACACAACCAATTTATTAATCCAAGATTAGCTGAATGGGATTCGGGATGGCAACACAGTCTACAAGTCCACAAGGTGCCCCATGTCCCCCCAGATTTTATGTGTCTCCTACTCCCTGTAGCTACCTCTTTTTCCAATGACCTTACCTAGGAAGGGAAGATCAGTGATGAGGTGATATTTACCTAGGTTGTCAGGATCCAGAGTGTGTTTTTTTAATAGAGGGAGGATTTGTGCTGTCTTTAGGGTCAATGCGAAGGTGCCTTGACCTAGGGAGATGTTGATGATGTCCAGGTTGGAAAGGAAAGCTTCTGTGTGGAGGGTAATGAGGTTGGATGCTGGAAGGATGTCGTCTGTATATGATGTGGCTTTGAGTGCAGCCAGGGTTTCTACCAAGTCCTCTTTAGAGAGTGTCTTGAATGTTGTCGAGGGTGTCGAGATTTAGCAAGGTGGGACGTGAGGTGGGTCTCTGGATGCAGAGCTGGTGAGTATGTGCTGGTGAATCTTGCTGATTTTGTTGATGAAGAAGGTGTTGATAGTGGTGGATTTTTCGATGGAGTGTGGTATGGCAGTGTCAGGTAGCGGGTTGATGCAATGCTTGACCACTTTGAAAAGGGTTCTGCTATTTGTATTTGTTTATTATTGGCATCGTGCACTGAACCCTGAGGTAACTGCTTGCTGGAGAACTTGGGAATGTTGCAGGCATACTTAAATATGATAGAGACAGACATGTTGACCAAAGGTTACAGATAGGTCAGTAGACAATAAATACAAAATAAGAGCATATGCATCAGTGCAATGAAAAAAAAACAGAAGTTAGAGAACATCAATGGTCAGAATGTGGACTGTGTTTTCAGAGGACAGGCTTATAAGTGAGCCAACTATTTTCTCTAGTTCTGAAAGCACAGAAGGAGGGCTCCATTCTGAGGGTGGGAGGCAAGGAGTTCCAGCAATTAGTGGCTTGAACTGGGAAGCTAGCTCCTCCTGTGGTTTTTAGGTTGAACTTTGGTACTGTGAGGCAGTGTGAGTGGAGAGATCTGGTGGGTTGGGTTGGTTGACGTTTGGATAACTTGTCTGACAATTATTTGGGGGCAGAATTTGACAGGCATTTGTGGGTGATTGCCAGAGTGCGTAATGTTATTCTATCGCTCACCGGGAGCCAGTTGGTCTTTCATCTGATACTAGAGATGTGGCTAGACCTAGGGAGGTTTAATGCTGATCTCAAGGAGTTGTTTTGTAAAGCATGTATCCTGTTATGATTCCTTTTGGAAGATCCTAGGAATAGGGTGCTGCAATAATCAATTTTCACGTGTTCAGTCAGGTAATCCGAGGGTCACTGTTCTCGATCTAACCCCAGTCAGGTCCATACCCAACCAAGCTGCGGCTTTTCAGTCGGGTATTCGTCAACCGGGAACCCTTGACCCTTTCTTGTAGTGCGCACAGGCTGGTCAGCCACGGAGGCGATGGTTTTGATGGTGGGCGTCCCGGATCTCGCCGCATGGTGTGGGCCTTAAGGCACCTCTCCAAATCACGTCGCAGGGGGTCACCAAATGTTTGTGTCCTCCCCGTCTTTGACGTGCAAAAGAATAAAACAAACACCCCTGACGTGGAATAAGGCAAAGAGGGCAGGCTGCATGAGTTCAAGGCAAGGTTTATCTAATGAATAGTATTCAAGAGATATCTGAGAGCGCTCTGCACAAGTTATCATTCCATTCCATTTTATAAGGTAAATGACGCAACTAACATAGGATACTACGTTGGTCCCGGACTGGTCAGTTCACTTGATGTGTTAAGCTCACCTGGCTCCCACAGAGGCGTCGATCGGAACTGGACAGCTGCGGTCTCCACCAATGTGTCGTGTAGGGCCGAGATGACTGACTGGACTGGCACACCTAGCTTCGTTTGCTTGGCCCGTAGGAATATTCTTCTGCAAATCGAGAAAGGGAACTAACCACCCGTGGAGTTGAGCGTAAATTCCCCCACCCGCTGTTCTCCACACAGATCACCTTTGATGTCCCCTCTTATAGTCACACCTGATGGTTTGACAAGATGAGCTCTCCATCCTACATTGGACGCAGGGGCACGTTGATAGCCAGTTGCTTCACTGGCTGGAAGGAATTTTTGAGTTCCAGAACAATATTGACTCAGAGATTCCCGGCAAGACGCCGTAAGTATAAAGTTCGTAAGAGTTCAAATGCCTGACTTTCACTCTTGTCCGATTCCTTGCAGGTTGTAGCTTGACCCTAATGAAGAGTTCCTCGTGGCAACTGGTAGTATTCTGGTAAGGATTTGTATTTTCTAACACAGTTCGATAAAATAATGTCAATGTGTAACCTGTTGCTTTCTCCTTTATTCAGGCGCTGAGAGAAAGTATGAAGTCTACGGGAATAATACTCCGGCGGTAAAATCAGGCAAGTCTATTGTGGTGAGGAGGGTTCCCCTTGTTAGTCCTTTGTTTCACCTTGCTGTCCTTTTGTTTCCCTTAGGGCCGGGGGTTTGGCGAAGATGCAGTGGAAGCTGCGCCGACCCGTGAAGAGGAACAGTACCCCCGGTGGTAAAATCAGGTAAGTCTATGGGGGGGTAACTAATATTCCTCTGTGTATTCCCTTTGCTCACCTTGCTCTTCTAGTCTTCTCCTTAGGTGCCGGAGTGCGTCGGGAACATGCAGGAGGATGGGGTGGAATGTGAAGATGCTGCGAAGGCCGGTGAGTTCAGCGCGGCGCTGCAGCAGGCGAGGTGACGTGCATAAAATAACTTCTTTCTTCCAGCTCGAAGGCGTGATGGATCGGGAATTCAGGTAAGGATCAAAGGTATTGCTCTTTTTCTAACCTTTTCTCCTTCTTTCTCCCTTTTTCTAGGAGCTCCAAACTCGAAGCGGGCGTGGCAGAATGCTGGATGCAGACTTGCAGGCACGATGAGTGTTACGTTGCTGGATGCAGAATAACGCGAAGCGTGTGCTGCTCTTTGGGGGTAGTTTAAATAGCCTCCGAAGTAGTCTCAGGTAAGTATTCCTCCCCAGCCCCGCCCGAGTAAAAAAATAGTCCCTAAGTAAAGTAGTCCCTTCCAAGCCTCTTTTGGCTTGGAGCTCTTGCAGCATGGTCTGCATCAGGTAAGTTTGCAGCATGGTCTGCATCAGGTAAGTTTTAATCAATGAGCCTGGCGCCTATGGCGCCAGGACTGACTCTCCATATGAGCCTGGCGCCATAGGCGCCAGGACTGGACCCAAATAGCCCCTAGCAGGGGTTGTTGGGCTTGCTTAGGATAACTTGATGCCTGCTTCTGGGGTTGCTGGACTTGGTCTGGGTCCCCGGGGGTAGGCATCATGACACGATGTCTCAGGTGGGATGGCATCTCTTCATCCGGGTTGTTCGTTTGGTTGGCGGGAGGATTGATGTCAGTCATCTGCGCTCCACATGGGTGAAGGTCAGGTCACTGGGGGGCAGGGTGGTCACTATCTAAGCTAACATAATATATTCTCAAAAAATGCATGCACTGAATAATAATTGTTCAAAGACATTCAGTAGTTTATCATGTCTCTGTAAAAGTCACACATATATCTATACTATCAATAACATTGTATTATACAAGTCTTAGGTTAAGGGTATTGACTGCTATAATACACCAGTTGAGGTTAAGGTCCATACTCATAAGAATCTCTGGTATGTGGCATTTGTTAGTAGTAGGCAACGATATACTGCGGCAGGGGTCTAGTGATAGTTGGGCATCGGCTGGGTGGGTATCATGGCATGGTCATTGGTCTGGCACATGAAAGGAATATCTTTCAGGGACACAGGGCCACAATGGCAGTAGGTTTCCACTGGAGAGGGTGCGGGAGGGGCAACAACACGTTTGTGGAGATGGACAAGCTATGTGCTTGGCTCATGCTGGTTCACATGCAGGACAGTGATCTCAGAGGAAGAGCGATGTGTTACATTTATTATGTGTTGCAAGCATCTCTTGCCTCAGCGTGAGAATGGGCCCGCAGAGTTTTCCAGTCAGAGTGAGAACGAAGGTTGGGGCCCTGTGTCCTGCGCGCCTGGCCGTGCTGCTGCGAGAAAAGAGAAGAGAACCGTTTTTGTACTATCGCAGTGAGGACTAGTCACCAAGATGGAGTCGAAAGGGGTTACAAAAATGGATGCCCCGTGTCGTGCTCAGTGGTCCCATCTACGCGAAAGTCAACCAAAGTTAACATTGCATAAGGGCAAGGGGCGAACCCACTGGATGCACTTAGTTCGAGTTTTGTACTGAGAAGTAGAGGACGCTAGGGGTCTGACGGCCCCTCGCTCCCACACAATCCCAAACAAAATCCTGCCCAAATCACCCCTCTGTCAGAATCCAAAGCAAATAAATTAACCCACCAATTGGCCAAAAATGGGCATTATCTTTGCCCCCTTGAGGAGAAGGAGGGAAGATTGTATGCCCCAGTCCAAATACAGGGGCAATGTACATTTTTGGCACTGGTGGACACTGGATCTCAAGCCACCCTTCTATCAAAAAGGGCCTTTGATCAGCTGAATTCGGGAAGGGGGGAGAAATACCAAATCCCTCTCACCCATCTTCCTGGACAACTTCAGAACTTCGATGGGAATGAAATTCCTGTCAAGGGCTGCGGATTAAGACATCAAAATTGGGCGACACAAGGTGAAGCACCCTGTTTTAGTTGTGACTCCAGATGGCACACCATGTGTACTAGGGAATGAAATCCTCTGTAGATTGTTTTCCCTCCTATATTGTGTAAACAAGGTCCTCTGGACCCAGACTAACCTAGCAATAAACTTAAAACATTGTGTCAACCATGTTAGTTTAAATGGCACATGCCACATGGTTGAACAAAAACCTGACAAAATTGAATTCCATTTCCAAAATAACCAAATCCCACACGTGACAGTAATTGCAGTAGGACAACAAACTGGTGAAGGAAAGTCCTCTCTATTTCTGAAAATCAACCTTCCTTCCAGTCTCAATTGGCATTCCACACTGGAAGGGAATACTCTGAAATTCTATACAAATTCACAATCGGAAAATCCCGCTCCTATAGTCAAAATTATGAGAAACCAGCTCAAAGCTTGGCTGACATTCAGAAAATTGGAGAGCAGTTGTTCATCCCTATTCAGTTAAATGAGGGGATGGACTCTGTTCTTGCCCGAGTGTGTGTGAACAATGGTAAGAGCTTCATCAGTGAGGCCATGTTCTGAAAACTCCCAAAAGATCTAACCATTCCCACATTTAAACTGTTAGACAAATGAGAAATGGTCCTGTAAACACCCAATTTCAAACATTTCCTGCCTAGCAGTGTGCATGCTCAAAATTTCCAGAGGCAAGAAGAGCATAGTCCATAATGTTTGGGTCATGCGAGATGTCTCTGCTGCATTTTATTTAGGCAGTGACATTCTCTATCGCTTTGCCATTTGCTTGGACCTTATAGACTTCAAAGCCTGGTCCCGATTTGCAGGTAATCCCATGGACGTTGATGACCCAGAGAAAGCATTTCTGTCAGCTCAACTGCTACCATATGCAGTTGAAATTCAGATTGGAGAGGAAGTCACCATCCCAGAATTGACCCAACAATTCTCACTGGAAGTGAAAATTAAAAAAGGACAGAAACTGACAAATTCTGACACCTATGTTAATCTTAATGCTCATTTCCAACAGCAAGGGTTGGGGGTAAACCCAATACCACTAGTCAATACAGAACACAACACCATTCCAATAGAGGTGGATAACAGCGACCTAAAGAGTATCCCTCTGGTGGCAGGCACCATTAATGGAATGACGGTTGATGACCGACATTTTTCCATAGATTTAGTTAACAAACTGATAGGACCAATCCCCAAGGACTGTTCTGACAGTGATAGTCACAATAACACAACACCAGACAGGATCTTCACCCGGCATGGGGGAAATTTCCTGGTGTACTCTTCCTGCCCTTATGGTAAGGAAGATGTGACCTGTGACCTCAGGAGGGATGAGGTGATCTTTCAAGTCCACCAGGACTGCCTTCCCTACCTGAAGCCATCAGTCCAAGTCAGTACATTGACCAGGGACTTCCTCACCCAGCTCGAGTAGGCCGCTGAGATAGCCAAACCAGAAGTCTTTCCGGGCTTCAGGAAGATGGTTGAAGAGAGAGTCAACCTAGCTGATGCCTGTGAGACTTTGGAGCAAAAGCAAAAATGTAAACAAGTTTTCTTAGATTTTCAAGATCTCTTAGCGGTGGACTCATATGACTGTGGTCGCACCGACATTCACACAAAAATTCCCACGGACCCTGGCATGACTCCAGTGTTTGTGAAGCAATATGGCTTGCCTCTCGCATCAGTGGAGTCCGTCACTGAAATTATTAAGAACATTGAGTCCCGTGGGATAATTTGTCCAGTCCACAGGACCTTCAATAGTCCAGTGCTGGGGATTTTGAAACCAAACGGCCAGTGGAGACTCTGTGCTGACCTAAGGGAGCTCAACACATGGGTCCATACCTCCCGATGGCCTCTGCCCTACATTGACCAAGGGCTGGCCCAGATCCAGGGGTCAAAGGTATACTGCCATTGACCTGACCAATGGGTACTTGACTGTACCTGTCAGTAGGGAGTACCAATACAAGCTGGCCTTTACCTTCGGGGGCAGCAGTACACTTGGACCCGGACTCCATTTGGATACATCAACTCCGGCAATGAATTTAACATCTTTCTGCATAAGGTCATGCCCGACTTGGGTGAAGGGGTAACCTGGCCTATGTAGATGATGTTCCAATCAAAAGCTCAACTGTGGAGGAACACATAGCCAAGATCCGTTATGTTCTGACCCAGTTGAGGGTTGGTGGAGCAAAACTCTCTTTCCAAAAGGCACAGTGGTGCAGGACCCGTGTCAATTTCTTGGGGCATGAGATAACTCCTGAGTGTATCTATCCCAAGGAAAAGTAAGAAGAAGCTCTCCAGAAAATAAAATACCCCACAACTCTGCGGGAACTAAGGAGCCTCCTTGGACTAACTAATTGCAGCAGAAAGTTCATTGAGGACTACGCAGAGATCACTAGAACCCTGATCCATTTGTTGAAGGGGGCTCAAGTGGGAGTGGGGTCCAGATCAAGCCGAGACAGTAAGACAACTCAAATGAAGCCTCTCACAAGCACCTTGCCTAGCTTACCCTGTCAAAAACAAGGAGTTCTTCTTGGAGACAGGGTTCTCAAATACATGCTTGAGTGAGGTATTATATCAAAAGCATTACAAGGTCAATAAAGTAATCTCCTATGCGAGTAAGACTTTATCCTCTGTGGAGTAAAAATTCAACGATTGTGAGAAGGCACTCCTGGCAATGGTGTTGGCATTGAAGAATTACCGCCCGTTTATCCAGGGGGTACATATCATAGTGGAGACTCCACACCAACAATATCTTCAAAGTGACAGAATCCGGGCCGGAAATGTGAGTAATTTCCAAATTACTTCCTGGATTCTGTCAATGCAAGGCTTTCCTGATGATGTCAGCTATATCCAAAACAAGAAGAGTCCCCTCACGCAGGGTCTGGCTGACTTGCATGATTGTGCCACACAAAGTCTTTGAAGAAGACAAGTGTGAGGGAATGCCCACTGTCTATGTGGATGGTGCTCTTACCATGTTGACAACAACGGGGAAAAGAACTTGTGGCGGCGTAGGGAATGCATGGGTGAATGAGTCCCCGAACCTCCGCTGGGTACAAAATTGGTCCCCGAAGTAGTCAGGTGGCAGAGTTGATGGCTGTGCATCAAGCCATCCTCACTGCTGTCCAACATCAACTCCACGAACTGGTCATAATCACAGATTCGGATTATGTACGGAACGGGTTCGTGGAGCACCTGGTTAATTGGAAAACCAGAGGCATGTTATGTGCTAATAACAAACCCTTGAAACATGGGAAGTTAATCAAAAATATTGATGATCTGGTCACCTCGAATGGGATGACCATCTACTGGAAAAAGATCAAGGGTCATTCCAAAGTAGAGGGACCAGACAAAACTGGAAATGACTTAGCTGATCAGCTGGCCAAAACCGGGGCCATCCAAGGGGATCTAATAGAGATTGAGTCCTGTTGGGGGAAATCCAGGTCACTGCTATCACTAGGTCCCAGACAAATGCTCACAATGATCTTCAACTGCACAATGGAGTAAGGAGACCCCTGATGCTGATTTGATTACAGCTCAGAAGGGGATCCAATAATTGGTAAGTTTTACCAACACATTGAGGACCCTGAGAACTTTCCCCTGACGGATACGATTACATTGGGAAAGAGGACCTAAGAGTGTTGATGAAATGTCCAAAAATGTTCCGAATCCAAGACGGTTTGTTGGTAAGGAAATCCCAAGCTGGCCATGATCAGTGGGTGGTCCCTACCTCATTCCGAAGCCTGATGTTAAGTCACGCCCATGATGCGGCCACCGCCGGTCATAGGGGGTTTCATACACTAGAAATCTTAAGAGAGGTTGCATACTGGCCACACATGGGGCAGGACCTCGACCATACTTGAAGGGGTGTCTTGTGTGTGCACAATTTCAGCCAACATCCCTCACACACGTGCGCCTCTCCAAAAGAGGGGGATGACACTGCCATTGGTCAGATTTGCAAGTCAATTTATCGGGCCCGTGATTCGCTCCTCTAGGGGAACAGTACATGTTGACGTGACATGCTTTTTCACTAATGGGTGGAATGTCTCCCGCCCAAACTGCAAGGCAGAAACAGCAGCTGCCTGTGATGATCAACACATCTTTTCCCGTTTTGGTCTACCCAAAGGATTGAGTCAGACAGAGGTAGCCACTTCACCAGGAAGTAATGACAAAGATGTGGGAGATACTTGGGGTCAAAAGGAAACTACACATTGCTTACCGGTTCCTCTAGTGTGTGTGAGTTGAGAGAGTACATAAAACATTGTGAGCATATTAAAAAGTTTGTGGCAGATTCTGGGCCAAGTTGGGATATTCGATTACCTCTTGTCTAATGGCCATCAGATCTACCCCTTCATCTGCAACAAAATGTCACCATTTGAGCTGATGACTGGACGAAGATGGTTTTCCCCAGCATCTGCTCTACAGAACCCAAGAGCAGACCTTGATAAATGCCTCCACAACTCATGAGTATGTTGAGAATCTAAGGAAACACCTTCAACATGCTTTTGCCTATGCTCAGCGGAATCTAGAAAGATCTGCAGACAGTATGAAGACCCACTATGATCTTAATACAACTAAAAAGAATATCAAGTAGGAGACCAGGTCTATCTTAGTACAATTTCCAAAGGAACCAGGCCAAACAGCGCAAATTTCTCCCACTTGGACGGGGTCCTTTTGAAATTGTAGACCAGAATCTCACCAGTCGCCTACAGATCCGCATCCCCAAGGGCGTTTGGCAGAGGGGGAAGACAAGTGGGTCCATATAAACAGCTGAAGTGTTGCCATCCCAGGCACACTCTGCAGCAACTGAGGAGTCACTCGGAAACCAGAGAGGCGAAAATCCGGAAACCATAAAAGATTACTAAATGTTCACCGTGTATGTGCAAGAAGAGTGTTAAGACCATTAGTAAACATAGATGGGGAATATTGGCAATTATAACCAATGCAAGTGTCTTGCCCACTGCTGACATTCCCAACTGACATGTGGACAAGTAGTGGGAAAATATCCACAACCATGTTATGTTCTATCTTCTATCATCTGGACTATGAATCATCCAAAGGATTACCAAGGAAGACCACTCAGGGACCGGGAGGAAAGACCCAAGGAGCCGGGAGTGCCACTCCATACTCCCAACCAGAACCCGCAATACTCTGGACCAGAGCCGGTGAGGAGAGCGGGTTGCCTCCAGCACTGACGGGAGAAGTGACTGAAGTTATCCAAACGGACAGAAAAATAATGTCCCAATCTCCCGACTTCCCCTTGAGTGGAGGTCAAAACCAAGTTAGGAGGGGGCTCTGTGGGATGTATTGACCCACTCTGCTATGCTATGCAGCATCACCCTGCCAGTTATGGTGAAAGACCCAGCAACAAGGGTGGCAAAACCCTTGTGCGTGCCAAAAACCTACAAAAACCTACAGAAACCGTGTGATTCAGCAAACAAAAAGATGGAGGCACAACCTGCCACCCATGATGCATATGTGGTGGGATAGAGCACACCCTGCAGAAAATATGCCTGTGGTCTCCATGACCAGCAAACAGAGTGCAGAGAGAGAAGCAGCACTTTGTAAGTGAAACCCCAAAATGTGCCTACAAATGACATTTGCTTTGTTGCTAAAAACTCCAAAATGCCTTTAACACAACACTTCTTAACATTCAACATCTTGGCTGGGGCTAAAATTCATGTATCTAATGAAGCATTGTGAAACATACAAAGTTCTAATGTGAAGAGCTAAACATTCTTCAGAGAAACTGGATTGTCTGAAAACTGACAGCCCATGCCAAAATCTGGTGCAGTACGCTGGGCTGCCTGAATGACAGCTGTCAGATGAGTTACTGATGAAACTTTAAAGTGAGCTAAAACTAAAAGTCTGTTGAATTAGCAAACATAAAAAGAATTGTTGCCAAAAAGGAATACAGATTTTAGTTGTGTTTTTAATCCCACAGATTTTAAGGCTAAGAAGTCATGTATGTATTTTTGATGCAACAAATTTGGTTTTTGCTGGATTTAAGAAGTTAATTAGCCTGGCTGAGCTGCAAGAACTGGAAAAGCAGGTTTCTCCCAGAAGGAAGGCCTTCCTCTCAGCAGAAACTCACTAGGAGGTGCTAATTGTGGGTTAGAACAGACTCTTGTCTACAGAAAGAGAAGGAACAATGACAATCCTTTCAGCCCAGGAAGCGGAGGTGTGAAGGTGGTCGTAAACTCTCCTGCAAGTCACTTCCCCATGGAGGGGGATGCATTGGACTACCGGGAGAGACAAAGGGGCGGAGCCAAGCATCCATCTGCTGTTAAGAATGAACCATGAACAATTTTTAAAAGATTCATAACTTGTTATTCAAAGTGGTGAAAAATATAAAAAGGACAGAGTTGTTAATTAAATTTTTGGCTGCACGTGTGAAGAGGCGGTAGAACTGTGTGACATTTTCTGGACAGGATTGGCAATATATGTGGTTTTATTTGAAATGTATTGATGTTAGAATTTTGAAAAATTAAACACACATCCCTATGTTAAACACACATTTGTGGAAAGTAGTTTAAAATTTGGAAATTGTGTTCATAGCGAAAAGGACAAAATTCTGTAGAAAGTTGAGACAAGATCCGGGGTTTTGAGGAATAGCTGCTACATAAAATGTGGCATCTTTGTGTGTGATTTGTATAAAGGTGACCAATGTAGACATGTATATTTAGTATCAAATCTGATTTTGAGACCAGTGGCTAAAGGGAGGTCTCTGAGTACTGTAAAGCAAACCATAAATTGTGACATCATCTGGCCTTGATCCAATCACTGAAATTGCAAGGTGGAGATGAATGTTTTATCCTATCCCAGTACCTAGGGGCAAGCTTAGCTAAGCTGGCCCATGCACACACTTGTGATGTCATATTAAAGCCTAAATAAAGACAGCTGACAACACATAGGGACTCACTGATCCAGTCACTTTCCTGATTCCCGCGAAGCACTCTGATCCAGCATTCTACATCCAGCTTTCACATCCTTCCAGATCCAGATGCCAAAACTCTTGCCAGCAATAAGAGAACTATTGATTTCAGCAAGGCCCAAATTATCCCATTTATTCTCTCCACCCAGTGAAGCGCTGTGTGGTGTGTGGTGTGTGAAGGCCTTTTGAACCCGTATCCTGAAATTCTCTGGCTTGCCACCACTAGGCTTGCCTGAGGAACTCGCTATCCAATTGACTAAAATTCCCACAGACTAGGAGGGCAGATCCTGTGTAAATCCGTCGACCAGCCTAGCTGATCCAATTCCGTGCCTGATGTGCTGTTCTTCCTAGACCAGATCCAATCCATGACCAGAACTGACGATCCAATTTAATAACTTATTTTTGAGTATTAATAGGAAGAAAAGTGACCTCTAGTATCTTTGCATTGCCTTATCCCAATCTCAACCCATCCTGTATTTTAATTCAGAATCATAGTCTTGACAGAACCATTCCTGCACTGATTTTTCTTGTTTGTTTTATAAAATCATACGTCATTAGTGATGTTGAGTAAGAGACGGAGGAGCCTAAGAAACTTGGAAAGAAAAACCGCAGCGTTTTCCAACACAACGTTGTATTTATGTTTGCGGTCGCTTCAAAAGCGACCGCAAACATAAATACAACGTTTTTAAAGCTGTGGTTTTATTTCTAAGTTTTCCGGGCTCCTCCAGCCCGGAAAACTTAGAAAAAAAACTGCAGCTAGTGCTTATTTTTTAAAAAAAAATAAATATCACTTACCAAGGTTCAGCTGCAGCTTTCCTGCTCTGGTCTCCGGTCCCCGTTCTCCGCCTACAGCACTAATGAAGGGAAAGCCACCCAGCGGTAGTCTTTGTTTACTACAGCTGGCAGGCTTTTCCTTCATTAGTGCCGCAAAAGCAAAAGCCAGCACAGGAGGGCCTCCATTTCACAAAATGGATGCGCCCATGTGCTTGCGTTTGCGAATTTTGAGCTTGAATAGCTCAAAATTTTACATAGGAAGTTTTAAAACAGAGAATGCTAGTATTTTTTTTATGTTGCCTATCTATTTTTTAAATAAAAATGTTTACTAGACCATCCCGATAAAGGCCGTAAATTAGGCAATGTTATATTATGGGAGTTCCTAGCGAACGTTGGGGGTGCAATGATAGGGATCGGGGGTGTTGTCCCCTTGTTGACAAAGGAAGTGGTGGTCTGACCAGGCAATAGTTTCATTCTGCATTATTTTCGTGGAGTAGTTAAGGTCTGACAACCAATCCAGAGTTCAACCCTTGATATGCGTGGCCTCCGTGATTCAGTGCTTGGAGCCAAGCTGGGGGATGGAGTTTTCCAGTGCTAGGGCATGTTGGCTATGGTGTTCTGATAGTAGGATCAAATACTCAACAGTACAAAGGTCTCAAGCCTTCCTTTGTCAAGTATTTGGTTCACGTTCAACCACACTGTGTAGTCACTGCATGGGCAAACAACAGTCCAAGCCCTGAATGTTCACACAAAAAGACAATAAGTACTGGCAGGGCTCTGGAGGTCAATATTTCCCCCATTTACAGTCCAACCCCTTCACAGACTCTTGCCCTGGCTGTCTGCTTTGACAGAATTAAACAAACATCTTACACATTTGTGAAATATAGCACATTTTCTTCCCATCATGCAATTTGCATGTCTGCGTTCCTTAATGACTGCTTGCACCTAACCTTGCCACACAATTGTGAAACGGATACGATATTTTAAGCATTTCATAAATATGCATTCTGGTACTTGTATTGCTCATGCTCCATGCGAAAATAAAACCTGCAATCATACTCGGTTTGCTTATCGTAAGTATTAACATATGTGTCAGATTGGTTGACAAGTATGCTCGCTGTACTTCCCAAATCACCTCTCTATGAAACAAAGTGCCTGATTCAAAAAAGTATTTTACATTAGCACAACAACATTGAAAAACCCTTTGTAAATCAGGCCCATAGTCTTATGCTAGCTGTTCACAGGCATGCATTTTCACATACTAGCATACATTCCAATACTCCGCAAACGACATAGGAGATTGTGGTCCAGTACTCATTTTTGCTTTGATTCTGTGACTTTTGGTCCTTCTTTTGCCATTTTAAAATCCAGGACATTACGTTGTAGAGCTAAAGAAATCAAGAATGAAAAAGACTGGTCAAGTGTATAAGGGACCGGGTGGCCTAAGTTCATGTTTAACAACTTAAATTAAGTTGTTTTTAAAAATTGAGCACCAGCGACTGCAGTAACTTGTAAAAATGATGAAGACTGGTAAAGCAGTGAAAAAGGAAACCATAGATTGGCACAGAAAGAAGAGATAAAATGGCCATGGCTTTCATGCAAACTCAGGAGAAAACAGCACGTTTAATAAATGTGCATTTTTTTAAAAAGAAAATCTTTATAATGTTTTATTGGTTCACAAATCAAACCTTTAACATTGACATCAATATATTCATAAAACGTCCACATTCAACCTTTGAAATCCACCAATCCTCCTAAAATAAAGTTAAAATAAAATTGTTTACACAGTCCCTATCTATCCAGTGAGTTTCGCACTTAATCCTTTTCTTCAAGCGCGAAGTCCACTAATTTCATAGTTGCTAAAACCAAACTTGTTCTTTCACCCAATAGGACCCAATTCCACCACTGTTTAGCCGACAGAGATGAGATTTGTCCCATATGTGCCTCCAAGAACCTTGACCGCACTTCAAATAGAGCCTTACATGAAGTTATTAAATGAAAAAGAGTTTCAACACTCCCCATTTCTCTACAGTATCTATCTTGAGCGTTTGCCAAATCGATGTGTTTACTTGCTAGTTGAACTTCCCCTGTAGCCTGGATGTTCAGTCTGCATCTAAGTAAAAGATATCTGTGACAGGCCGATGGACATTTTTGGAGATACCTCGGAAGTTGGTTCAGACCCCTTTGCTCCATACTTAAAATTGGTCTGATTATCTCTAACCCTGATCTCAATAGTTTCAATCCAGTCTAAGTCCTGTAGCTTTTTTTTCTCACTTTTACTGGATTTGAAGCTGAATGCCTTAGTTCCATATCCTTATCTGCCAGGATTTTCTCCACCTTCAAAAACAGCACGTTTAATGAATGTGCATTACATGGAACATTAATTTAGCCATCACATGCCAGTGATTACACGTACTTAGTGTCTAACAGATATGTAAACATCACTAATATTAAAGGGGATGTACATGTATGTGTAATTAATAGAACAACGTTGATATGCATCGAATAGAATGATGCAAAAATGACATTTAAAATAATGCAAGTAGTGAAATGGAGATTTTCTCTGGAGAAGCATGATTTTGTTATCATTATGTATGCTTGCATTTGTCTTTTTCATCACATTGGTTTCCCTGATCAAAATAATTGTAATGGTGATTATGTATGTAGATGATGAGGTATGTTCACGTTATAACATATGTGACTGCTTATGACAATTGTTGATCATTTTAAAACAAATGAGTTGCAATTAGAATACATTTAAACCAAGTACCCATTCAGAAAATGTCTTGTTTGGCATATTGCATGTAATGCTTCTAAGAGTGGAACATTTTAGGGATCATGCTTGTGGCATCAGGGAGTTTGGGAGGTCTAGTGATGAGCGGTGCGGGCCCTGTGTGCGGAGCCTGAAGAGATATGACGTGAGGAAGGGAAGTCAGTTGAAAGGTGAAGTTGAGAAACAAAGGTGTGTGTTGTAACACCTCGAGCCTGCGTCTTCCTTGGGGGATAAAGTGCAGGCTGGAGCATACCAGGGTGGTCTTTGGGAGGTGCCTAAATGACAATGCTCATTGTAGAGCAGAGAAAAAATCATGAATAAAATACGTGCATGAACAGGTTAAGCAGATTTGTGCTCTACTCCAAATTTTCATTCATTTTTATGGCGGATAATGGGAACCGACATAAATGCAGTTTCTACTGGCCCATCCTCTCCACAACAAAAACTCACAATAATGTATACCGACCTGTCATGATATTGGGGACAGAAACGTCGCGGATTCTTGTAGAATTCACCCACCTGCTTTTTGCCCCAGCAAACATCAGGCAGGTTGCTTTGGAATCTATTATAACTGATGCATGTCATGCATGAACTGCAGGCGGCATACACACTGTTTGCACTGCTTACACCTATGGTCTGCGCTCTGTAGTTCAATGGCTAAAATTACACAGAGGGGACCTGTGTGTACCTAAGTGCAAATGTATCCGGTACCCTCTGTGCAATCCATGCACATAATTAAAATTGCATCATGGATTTTCTAAACATCTTTATAAATGTGTGCTAGTGTGTTGGAAAGGTGTATAGCCCTACTGTGTGTTTAGAATGATGAGTGGAACTTGAAAAAGCTAGAGTAAGAGAAGGAAGGAAATGGGAAATAGACAGGCGACTACCCGTGCTAAGACTGATGACATTTCTGGTAGAGCCTTACAAGAAGGTAGGGAGAGGGGAGGAGAAGGGGGAGAGGGACAAAACAAGGGGCTATTGTACTAGGCCTGACGATATTTCAGATAGTCCTGGAGGTGAAGGAGGGGAAATAACAGGTCATGAGGGGGCGAGGAGACAAACAGATTACTATCATAATAGGTCCAGTAACCATTCAGATAGAGTAAGTGCATAGAAAAAGAAAGAAGGGGAGGAGAGGGAGGGAAAATGGGAGAGGAGATGAGAGCAGATAATACATCAGTGATAAGAGCAGAGCAGCAGGGAGGAGAGCGAAAACAGTTGCAGAGGTTAGTGAGGCACATAATGTTACAAGGGAACAAAAAATGTAGGCAAGGAATTTCACGAAGACAAGGGCACAGCATGATTCTGGCCCAACCAGAGTGGGGGATCCAGGGAAGGTAAAGCATGTGAGTTGAGGGGGTGAAGCCCTAAAGACCCAAGAGTCAATGGCCCTCATTAGGACACTGGCGGTGAGGGTATGAACGGTGCCGGTAAGGCACCAACACCGTTCATATGGTCCGCTGCATTACGAGTTCTGCTCGCAGGGTCCTGACAGCCGCCGGGTCTTACCTGACGCGCTGTGTGGCACCCGCGAGCATAATTTGTAATGCCGCCAGCACCGTTTTCAATGGTGCAGGCGCATCCATGCTCCCCACCCCCATTCTGCCCTATAGGGCAGAATGGGGGTGGGGAGCATGGATGCGCCCATATATAGGGCAGAATGGGGATCGGGAGCCCGGCAATACCGCCACCCATAATGGGCAATTACCGCCCATTCATCACGTAATGGGCCGGTTATTGCCCAATCGAGGTAGGCGGTGCTGGTAGTGAGCATGTGGCCAAAAGTTAATCCAAGTGTAAGCTAAAGTACATGATGGTGAACCCTTCGTGAATCAAGACAACTCCAGCAATGAAAAAAAAAAGAAAAAAAAAGGGGTGGGTGGAACAGAACAGGGGGATGGGGCACCCAGCAATGTCACAGGGAGAAGAGGGGGATCAGATGGGGCATGCATATGCAACACAGGGGGCCAGAGGTAGGATTGGGGGGCATCAATCAGCATAGCAAGGGGCAAAAAGGGGTGAGGTGGGCACACACAACCATCACAGGGCAAGAGGGGATTGGGGCACACACAACCATCACGGGGGCAGGAAGGGGTGGGGGGCACACACGGCAATCACAGAGTGCAGGAGGGGGGCACACACAGCCATCACAGGGGGCAAGAGAGGGATGGGGGCACAGCGCTACTGTTAAGACGGATTTCTGAACTCTGATTTGGAGGGGCAGAGGTTTAGAAGGCCAGCCTAGTTTCTTGGAACAGGGTAATCTCTGGACAAGCCAGACCAATCAGGGTAGCTATGGCGGTGGTCAAGACTATGGGCCTCATTACGACCCAGGCGCTAATGGGTTAACGGCTGGTGTAGACCAGCCGTTAAAGTAGGGACCCGCAAAGGGACCTTGGTGCTAATTACAGTGCCGCAATTTGTGGCACCGTACTTAGCGCCTTTCCCATTCCCATTGAGCCCTATGGGGCAAAAATGGGAATGGGGAAGGGCCATGGAGGAAGGGGGAATTACCGCCCCGCCAACCTTGTAATGGGGTGGTGATTCCCCCTTTCTCCATGGCGGAGTCGGTAACTTACCGGCATGGACCATGGTGCTAATAGCACCATGGTCTTCCACCAGGGTCGTAATGAGGCCCTAAGTCTTAAGAGGGGTGAGGGTGACTAAAAGACCTCAATGAGCACACAAAGCGAGGACACTTACAAATTACTCCAGACAGGTGTTATATAAAAAATATAGACACATTTATTACAAGGTCTTTGTAACATTGACCATAGTAAAAGAATCACAGTAACACTATATAAACCAACACATCACTACCAATACAATATATATACAAGACCAATGGGGTCTAAAGGGTTAAATGAACAAAATATGTCGACAACCTGGAGGGGAAGGAAACAGGCAGTGCAAATAGTCTTTAGGCCCAGTTCAGCACCAATAATACACCTAAGAGGCAGTCCAAGCCCTACGAAGTGAGGAGCCTCGTGCTCAATAGTAAATGCTTTGCAGGTGCACGCGCTTGTGCCAATGGGCGGGATAGGGTCTCTTCCAGGATCTCTAGCAGCTCAAGAAGGTGGATGCGGCGATGCAGAATAAGTTTCCACTATTCAAGAAGGGCCTCCACTTGAAGGCTGAGGCAGTTTGAGGGTGCGGGATGGGGTCGCTATTTCACAATAGCGGTGGAAAGGAGAGGGACCCACAGGGGCCACTCGTTCATAAAAAGGGGCTCTTGTGCTACGTGCCACCGTTTGGGGGATGGAGTAATTACTGGTCCCCCATACTAGCTGACCCAAACTTCGCCAGTGCGATCCACTTCGTTGGCAGGTTCGAATGCGGCAAAAAGGATGTCTCGGCACACGGGTCATAAAGGCAGTGAACTTGCACAGGTCGTTGCCACAGCAGGGCAAAAAGGTAACCGCGAATACTCCGGTCCGGGTGCACTCATCTCACTTCAGACCTGGGAATGCCAAGTGTACGAAATTCGGTGTGAGGGTGCCGTGGACACAGAGTTTGCAGTATACCAAGTTTTGTTTTGAGGGCCTCTTTAGAAATGGCGGAGGTGACAGAGCAAAGGTCCTGCGTAAACTGGCCAGCCCACTGGCTGGCCCAGGGACACTTATGAGAAGGCTTACTTTCAGGATTTGGTGAAGGTGCCGAGAATAGTTGGTCCCACTATTCCAATGGGTCAAAGTGTCTTCGCAGACCTTCTTGGGCGATCAGATGAAGAGGGGTCCCATGGGATGACAGCAGGCTCAGGGTGCCAAACCTTCCAGCGGGTCACCAGCAGTTCCTCGACTCGGCTTCTTGTTGCAGGATACTTGGCTCCATTCATTCATTCGGTGTGAACTCAGGAGATCGACATGGTAGTGGTGTTTCCAGCCTCCTCTTATCCAAAGTTCCCTTCGCTCCAAAACGGAGAGGACCCAATGGAGGATCTGCTCACAAACACACACTTCATACGTGGACCAATCACGGACCACAGTGGTCCCAGGCATTCATGGCACTCCAGACTCTCTGGCACCCAGGATGTGAATTAGAATCAGACATTCCAGCCCACATCCTGGTGGCACACACGCAAGGCATGCAGAATCCCGCGAAAGCATTCGGATTTGTGGGAAAATGCATGACCAAATAAGGGCAGACCCAGGTCGGCTAGACCTGGGGAAGATTAAGGGGCAAGATGGCCAAAGGACAGAACAAAGAACATTGTGGCATGGCCAGTTTAGAGCCAAGCCACATATTCATGCCAAACCGCGGCAGTAAAGGGTTAAAAACAATGTGAAAAGATAGCTGCCACCAGTTTTGTCCTTGACACATCTGCACAGTTCATAAAAAGTCCAACGAGAATTTCTAGGGCCTTGGAAAATGACCTGAGATCCAAGTGTGCTGTATGGGAAGATACATTGCACACTTGTGACATGTTGCACAAAAGCTGCAACATGAGGAAAGGACTAAGGGAAGCAAAATTCTCCCAGTACTACCTGTTTTAAGGGCATGTCAGTTTCCCCATAAGAAGTGAGCGAAAGCCCAGAGGAGTGCATCTGAAGGCTGTGCTTCTCTGACAAAGTCAGTCAATGGTGGCTAAACAGCAGCAAAAAGTTTGGGGGTTGACACATGGAGGGAAAATTACATACAATTATGATATCTTTCCAAACACTCACACCTCCCAGACTAAGGACAGGGGGAACTAATCCACCCATGAATGGTTTCTTGTTCAGGTCGGTTAAAGATTCTGGACAACTTATCAGCATTGCTATGTTGGACAACTGGCCTATGCTTAACAGTGAAGTCAAAGCCTTGCAGACTTATGGACCACGTAAGCAACTTTGGATTCTCCTCCTTCATGTTCATTAGCCACTCTAAGGGCTTATGGTCAGTTTGCACAGTGAAGTGGGTCCCATAGATGTAGGGCCTCAGCTTCCTTAGGGCCCACACAACAGAGAAAAATTCCTTCTCTACTGTGGACCATCTGTGCTCTCTGTCCTTAAGATGGTGACTAATGAAGCCAATAGGGTGTTCCTTACCCTTCTCATCTACTTGTGATAGTACAGCTCCTATCCCAGTGTCAGAGGCATCTGTCTGCACAATAAAAGGTCTTTGGTAGTCAGGGGCCCTGAGAACAGGGGCCTGACACCAGGAGTCTTTTAAGCCTTGGAAGGCCTTCTCACACTCTTCAGACCAAGTTACATTTTATGGTTTCTTCGGAGTAGTGAGAGCAGTCAGAGGGGCAGCAATGGTACCATAGTCTGCCATGAAATTTTTGTAGTACCCAGTGAGTCCCAAAAAGGTTCTCACTTGGGTCTGTGTAGTCTGTAGGGGGTAGGCCAGTCTTGTACTGCTTGTACTTTACTGGGTAGAGGCTGTATCCTCCCTCCACCTACTTCATGTCCAAGATAGACCACTGATCCTTGTCCAATCTGGCATTTACTGGCCTTTATGGTCAAGTGGGCCTTCTGAAGAGCCTGTAACACGATCCAAAGGTGTTTCACATGGTCTTCCCCGGTGGTGCTGAAAACTGCTATATCATCCAGATATGCAAGACAGAATTCATCCAACCCATTCAACACATGATTCACAAGCCTTTAGAAGGTGGCAGGGGCATTCTTCAACCCAGAAGGCATTACCCTGAACTGGTAAAGACCTTCTGGTGTTGAGAAAGCTGTCTTCTCCTTGGCATGTTCTGCAAGAGCTATTTGCCAATAGCGTGCAGTGAGGTCAAACGTGATGAGGTACTTGGAGGCACCCAAAGTATCCACCAGCTCATCTGTTCTAGGCAAGGGGTGAGCATCTGTCTTAGTGACAGCATTCAGAGCCCTGTAATCCACACAGAACCTCAATTCAGAAGTACCTGCTTTTGGAACCAACACCACTGGGCTGGACCAAGGACTACTGGGGGGGTTCAATCACTCCAAGATCCAACATTTTGTTGACCCCTGTCTTAATCTAAGACCTTACTTTGTCTGACATTCTGTATCCCCTACTTTTGGTAGGTACACTGTCTCCTGTGTCTATGTTATGTTTGCACCAAGGTGTCCAACCAGGGGTCTGTGAAAACACGGGGGAAAATTGCCTAAGCAAAGCTTTCACCTCAGCCTGTTGATCAGAAGTCAGAAGTCAGGGTGGGCATCTCCCATCCCTCCTTGACTATGGCTAAGGGTCCCCTTACCGGGTACCAAACAGAAGTTCGAAGGGGCTGAAGCCAACACCCTCTTGTGGTACCTCTCTGTAGGCAAATAGTAAGCATGGTAACAGAAGATCCCATGTTCTTCTTTGAGGTTCTTCCAGAGCCCCAATCATGCGTTTCCATGTCCTGTTAAACCTCTCAACCAGACCACTGGTCTGTGGGAGGTATGCGGATGAAAACTTATAAGTGACACCACATTCCTTCCAGATGGCCTGCATATACTTCGACATAAAGTTGCTGCCTCGGTCTGACACATCTTCTTTAGGGAAGCCAACCCTAGTAAATATGCCAAGCAAAGCTTTTGCAACTGACTTGGCAGTCACAGTTTTTAATGGGATGGCCTCAGGATATCTGGTGGCATGGCCAACCAGCAGCAGGATAAACCTATTGCCTGAGGATGTTTGGGGGTTAAGGGGACCAACAATGTTGATCCTTACCCTCTCAAATGGTACCCCCACCACGGGGAGTGGTACCAGTGGAGCCTGGATTATTGAGCCACACTTACCAGATAACTGGCAGGAGGCACAACTCCTGCAGTGACTTTCTACTTGCACCCACATCTTGGGCCAGTAGAAGTGTTTGGATAACCTTTGCTTGGTCCTCTTAATACAAAGGTGACCAGCAAGGGACACTTCATGCGCCAGCAGCAGGAGGAATGGTCTTACAGCAAGGGGAATCACTACCCTCCTATGGTCTCCTTCTGTAGACTCTGTAGGCTCACTATACAGGAGCCCACCTTCCCAATAAATCCTATGCTTCCCAGGAGTTTCACCCTCAAGCTGGGAGCAGGCCTGTCTACTCAGGCCTTCCAGAGATGAGCACTCACGTTGGCCCTTACTGAATTCTTCCCTGTCCGGACCACCTTCTACTAATTAATCCTTTAGTTCAGGATGGTCATTGGAGTCCAATACTTCAGGTAAAACCACCTCCTCGTCAGGTACTGGTGCTTCACCAACTACCTCCACCTAAGTGGTAGGTGAGTTAGGGGGAATATTCTCTTTCCCTCTTTTTGATTTCCTTACTTTAGCCTTGGGTTTCCCCTTTGGCTGGGGCAGGGCATTGGTCATGACCAGTGCTGCCCTTGTCTGAGACCTTGTGCAGGGTCTTTCGGCTGTATCTCCCACAAGCCCTAAAGCTCTGAGATCATTTCCCAGCAAGACCTTTCCTGGGACACTCCTATGTATGCTCACTGGAATTCTGACTGCTGTACCATTGATAGTAAGAGTTACAGGTATTACTGGGAACATGAGAGGTGGGCCATCAGCCAATTTAGTGGGCAGCAGGGGAGCTCTGGCAACTTCCTCTGCGTCTACCAAGGTAGAATCCACTACAGCTCGACTACACCCACTATCCCTATGAGCTGGAGTATCTACTACATTGATCAGCACACTGTCTTTAAAGTAGTGCTTGGTATTATCTGGAATCCTAGCATAAGCCTCTGAGACTTTAGGCTCCCAGGAACCCAGGGAAACTAAAACTACCTCAGCTTCTATCCCACTAGGGAAGGAGTCTGAGGAGAAGGATGCTCCTGTAATCTCTTCTTCCTCATAGGAGGAGAAGGCCAGATTAGCAGAGTGGACCCCCAAGGTTTTGACCTTACATCAGGGATCCCCCTTCACATGGTCAGTTGCTCCAGAAGCAAAACAAGATCCGGTGGGTCTGTTTACATAGAGAGGCTTATTATAACCAGAGTTCTGTTTTGGAGGCTGACCTCCACTACCCTGTGAGTTCTCTTGTGTCTTACCCTTATTTTTCCTTTTGTGGTCCTTCTGGGAGGAGGTTTTATCAGATTCTCCTCCCTCCTTATCTTTTGAATTTTGCCCTTCCTTTTGCTTACCAGGATGAGTCTTGTCCTTATGGGACACTCTATGTGACACCCATAAATCGGCTGCTACGGCAAGTTTCTTAAGATCTATCTCCTTTGAATCTGCCAAATGCTGCTTAAGTTCAGGGGAAGAAGATGCAAACATGTTCCAGCATGACAAGACATATCATACCTTCAAAAGTAGAGACCTTATAACCTTCAACCCAGCTACTCAAGTTCTTTAAGGATTCAGTTACATAAGATACCCAAGTACCACCTTCTTTCTTTTTTTACTCTCTGAATCTTTTTAAGTATTGGGCAGGAGTCTTTCCAAACTTTAAGATGAGAGTTTGCTTCAACATTACAAAATCTGCTCTCTCAGCTTTTGACATTTCCATAATGGCACTGCAGCCAAAATGGGGCAGTCTGCTAATTAACCAGGCGATTTTATCAGCATTGTCAACTTGTTGAACTTCACATGCATACTCAAATGTATTCAGCCAGTCCATAATGTCATTCTTTTCCTCATACACACTGAGCAGATCCTTAGTAAACCTTGGATGAGAGGAGGCCCCAGACCCATGTCCAGGACCCTTGGATCCATTGGCAACTTGGAGCTTGGCCAGTTCCAACTGGTGATCCCTGTCTTTCTGTTTTTATGCCTGTTCTAATTTCAGTTTGGCCATATTGAACTCAAGCTCCTTCTGCCTAAACAGCAGTTCTTGTCTCTTGAATTCAAGTATGGACTCACCTTCAGCATGGGCAGAGTAAACATTAGACATTACATCCTCCAAATCCTCATGGTGTCTGTGGACCTGTGCAGCAGCAGAACTATCAGTTCTGCCAGTGAGAGCAGCCCCACCTCCTTCTGCATTGTCTTCAGAAGCTATAGCACTAAGCTAAGCTTCTTGCTAATCCATGATTCGTTGGATCATTTCCACTTTTGTGCCTTGAGAAGAGACACCTCTCTCAGCACACATCTTTTTCAATGTTTCGGATTTAGAAGCATTCAAAGTTAACAAGGTACTTGTTTCCATACTGTTAGATAGGACTATGGCCTTTTTAAAGTTATACTATAACAATTCACTATGTGTCCTGGTAGGAAAAACTTGAAATGCCCTCGCTAGTATGCAACACTGGATACCTTCAGTCCTATCCCACTGCTGTACACCAATTTGTTAAGACACATTTCTGAACTCTGACCTGGAGGGGCAGAGGTTCAGAAGGCCAGCCTAATTTCTTGGAACAGGGTAACCTCTGGACAAGCCAGACCAATCAGGGTAGCTATGGTGGTGGTCAAGACTAAGTCTCAAGAGGGGTGAGGGTGACTGAAAGACCTCAATGAGCACACAAAGCGAGGACACTTACAAATTACTCCAGACAGGTGTTATATTCAAAATATAGACACATTTATTACAAGGCCTTTGTAACATTGACCATAGATAAAGAATCACAGTAACACTATATAAACCAACACATCACAACCAATACAATATATATACAAGACCAATGGGGTCTAAAGAGTTAAATGCACAAAATATGTCGACAACCTGGAGGGGAAGGAAACAGCCAGTGCAAATAGTCTTTAGGCCCCGTTCAGCATCAATAATGCTCTATCTAAGAGGCAGTCCAAGCCCTACAAAGAGAGGATCCTTGTGCTCAATAGTACATGCTATGCAGGTGCACACGCTTGTGCCAATGGGTGGGATAGGGTCTCTTCCAGGGTCTCTAGCAGCTCATGAAGGTGGATGCGGCGATGCAAAACAAGTTCCCACTATTCAAGAAGGGCCTCCACTTGAAGGCTGAGGCAGTTTGAGGGTGCGGGATGCGGTCGCTATTTCACAATAGCGGTGGAAAGGAGAGGGACTCGCAGTGGCCACTCATGCATAAAAATGAGCTCTTGCGCTAGGGGCCACCGGTGGGGTATGGAGTACTCACCGGTCCCGACGCAAGCAGACCCAAACTTTGCCAGTGCGATCCACTCCGCTGGCAGGTTCGAATGCAGCAAAAAGTATGTCTCGGCATGAGGGTCACAAAGGCAGCGAACTTGCACAGGTCACAGCAGGGCAACACGGTAACCACGAATACTCCGGTCCATGCCCACTCGTCTCACTTCAGACCTAGGAATGCCAAGTGTATGAAATTCGGTGTGAACGTGCCGTGGACACAGAGTGTGCAGTATACCAAGTTTTGAGGGCCTCCTCGAAGCGGCAGAGGTGACAGAGAAAAGTTCCTGCGTAAGATGGTCAGCCCACTGGTTGGCCCAGGGACACTTCCAAGAAGGCTTACTTGCAGGGTTTGGTGAAGGTGCCGAGAATAGTTGGTCCCACTATTCCAATGGGTCGAAGCGTCTTCGCAGGCCTTCTTGGACGATCAGATGCAGAGGGTTCCCATGGGACGACAGCAGGCTTAGGGTGCCAAACCTTCCAGCGGGTCACCAGTGGTTCCTTGACTCAGCTTCTTGTTTCAGGATACTTGGCTCCTTTCCTTTGTTTGGTGTGAACTCAGGAGATCGGCATGGTAGTGGTGTTTCCAGCCTCCTCTTATCCAAAGTTCCATTCGTGCCAAAACGGAGAGGACTCAATGGAGGACCTGCTCACAAACACACACTCCATATGTGGACCAATCACAGACCACGGTGGTACCAGACATTCATGGCACTCCAGACTCTCTGGCACCCAGGATGCGTATTAGAATCAGACATTCCAGCCCACATCCTGGAGGCACACACACAAGGCATGCAGAATCCCGCGAAAGCATTGGGATTCTCGGGAAAGTGCATGACCAAATAAGGACAGACCCGGGTAGGCTCGACCTGGGATAGGTGAAGGGGCAAGATGGCCAAATGACAGGACAAAGAACCTCGTGGCACGGCCATTTTAGAGCCAGTCCTCCTATTTTTTTTTATTATTATTATTTTTTTTTTATTTGATATAGCTGAACAAATCAACTTTTCAAATGAATAAAATATTACATATTAACAAACAGAGAATTATAAAAACGTAGTAACATAATTACTTTGAATGTTATACAATTAAAACTACCTATATTTCATTTGTGCAAAATTGAGCTTAACATCTTAACAATTAAAGAATAAGAATACAATATGCTTGGCAGGGTTAATCTTGCTAGTTAATCACTTTCAACAGGCAAGATCACTTCCAAAAAGTGCACAAGAGCCTTTATCACCGCAAATTTCGAGCTATTAACTAAAATACTCCACAACTGATGTTCATCCCTATCTATATACAGACATAACAAATTACTAAAAAATGTCACCCGCATTGGCTGCAAATTTGGACATGCTATGATCAAATGCCGTAAGGTTTCTCTCTCACTGGATACTTGGCAAAATCGACAGAAATTTAAGTCCACAGAGATAATTTGACGCCTTACCAAGATTTCTCTAGTGGCCCATAAATTGAGCCTCAACCGTAAAAATAGATTTCGAATGTGGGCAGAGGGACATTTCAGGAGGTAACCTGCCATTTGGCCCATATGTTTAATTGGGAAATACTTGCTATCAAAATCTTTAAAATTTTAAACAGGCAGCATAGTTTTGCATCCAAACCCAGTGGAGGTACTTAAACCCTGCTCGCCCTGGGTTTTCGAGTAATAGTTGTAAGGAAATATCAGCCTCCACCAGAATATCAAGAACCAAGTTCCGCCACTTGGTTGGGAATGCATGTTTTGAGGAAGACAGATGGCACGCAACAATACTCAAGATGTTATTATTTCCCATACTGCATAAACATTTTCGAAAAAAGGAGCATAAGCTCCATTTCACTCTGCTGGATAAGGAGTTAAAGCCTAATTCAAAACGTACAATAGACATCGGAACACAATTTGGGAGATGCACAATCTTTTTCCAAAATGCGGCGTCCAGCCCATCCCACATTTTATCACAGGTGTATAACTTAGATTCCACTCCATAAAGAAGAATAGGGATTACCTTCTGCTCGTAAAACATTAGCACATGTTTCATAGTAAACTTCCCATACTTATAATGTAATATTCTCGCCTGTGAAATAGATAAAGCAAGTTTCTGTTGTAAATGTATAACATATTTAGTGTCAACAACAGTGTTATACAATAAAAGACACAAATATTTATATTCTGGGACCAATTCCAGGGATTGCTGTCCAATATACCAGTTATTCGACATGCATCTTGACTTCCTTCTTGGCTGACAAACCAAGATTTGCGATTTTTCGAGGTTTACTGAAAGCTGATTTTTTTCAGTGTAATCAGTCAATGCAGATATTAAATTCTGCAGTCCCTTTGGAGTTTGGGAGACTAGAACTAAATTGTCAGCGTATAGCAATCACGCTATACGCTGGCCTCCCAATTCCGGGGCATCTGAATTCACCGCCAAGAAGGAGAATCCCATGTCCAAAATAAACAAATAAAATAAGAAGGATGCCAAAATAACACCCTGTTTGAGGCCCACAAAAGTGGCAATTGAAGATGACAGAAGACCTTCTAATGATAGTCGAACTCGGATGGAAGTATTTGTATGTAGCTGAATCACCAGAGCCAGCAGGGCAGACGGACAAGCTAGTCGTTCCAACTTTTGAAATAAAAGATCACGATTTATCGAATCAAATGCCGACCGAAAATCAATACAAAATACAGACTTTGATTTCGGCTGGCGTACTTAGATTTCAGCATGTTAATGGTCATGATGTTCGGCAAAGTGCCAAGGCCACTAACAAATCCAGATCAAAATGGATCACGCTTGAAAGAGTTTTTAGCCCACACATTCAAATCTCTCAAGATAAGGCGGCAAAAGATTTTACCTGGAACATCAAGCAAAGATATGGGCCTATAGCTGGCCGGGTCAGCCCGATCACCCTTCTTATAAAAGGGAATCAGAATGGATTGCCTCCAAGATGAAGGTATCTTCTGAGTTGAAATGATATTGTCAAACAGAAGACACAGAATATCTGCCCAAATTTCAGGAAATTGCTTCATATGAGCATTTGATAGCCCATCTGGGCCAGGGGCTCTGGAATTACTTGCTTGGTTAATTTAATAAACATCAAGATGTCATCTTTATCGAACGAACAGTAACTGAAAGTCAGGTTGGCCCTCTGGCTTCTGTACACCTGCCAATTCTAAGGGTGCAGAGAAAAGGTTAGAGTAGTGCAGAACCCATGCCTCTTCAGATACGGAGTTTGTCTGAACTACAACCTGGTTTCCTGCAACTGCTTGGTTAGTAATATGCCAAGATTGTGCAGAGTTTTTAGTCGCTAGAGTTTTAAGCATAATGCTTCCGTCTGTTTGGTATAATGAGGCTTGCATACCTCTGGACCAATTCCTATACCTGGTTTTAATACTGATCAGGGTTGCCAAGCGTATATCATTAGGCAAATTTATTGTGGCCCTCTTTTCAGCCCGTACCAATGCTTTCCTGGCTCTAATGTCTGATCAAACAAATGCAAATGAGGTGATTGTTTTTGGTTATGTGTAACTGAAGAAGATTGAATAATTGCATCAGATCACGATAAACATCTTCATGATTATCTGTCTGAGGAGATTTAAGTTTAACTCAGCCTCATAACAGGTTCTAAATGCTGTCAAAGATGACATCGTCCAAGATAGGCGATTTCTGGCTGAGTTAACTCTGTAGGAACCCTTAAGCATGTGAGGTTGTGTATAGCACATAGTGAAGTTAAGAGACCAGGTTACATTTAGCGCATTATAATCGCTTGCGTCAGTATGAATAACATAAAATGATTTGACTTTATTTAGCATGCAAGCGTTTAACGTAAATGAAGTCAATAATTCCCTGACTATGGACACGGTGCCAAGTAGATCTAGGAGGGATATTCTGGGGAAAGCGCCATTTAGCATGAACAAACTTCGGGAAACAATGAAGCTTTTCCACTTAGCAAGACAGATCACCTGCCAAAATAACACAGTCCGACTGCCCATCAAGCATTATAATATCAAACGCTTCGCTCACAGATTCCAAAAATCTATCCTCTGCAATGCCCACAGGATTCCAATACAGATTTATAACAGCACACGAAAAGTTTGGGCTAACAATTCTTGTCATTTGTAAGAAAGGGTGTGGAGAAAACCAATGCTGCACCTTTAGAGCCGAAGATTGCTTGACGGCCGTTAATAGGCCGGAAGACGGGCGCCCCATGGGTCCTTTAACTGCTGGTGTCAAAACAAGATCATGGTTGTCCTACACTGGGCTACTCATAAACCAAGATTCTTGTAACAGAATAATATTGTAGTCTAGCAAGTGCAACGCTTGATTATTTAGTAAATGTCTATGCCCTCTGGAGTTCCAACTTCAAAAGGATACAGACAAACCTATAGGGTTAGTAAGCTAATCTTGAATGTTTTCGACCATGCCGTTATTTGTATATAGAACAGCCTCTTGGTTATTACTTGAATGTTGAAAATGGGGCTGTCGCATGAAAGAAGTATCTGTAACCTCAGGATTTGCAGCAAGAATAAAGCCAAGGTCGAAGAGCTGGGACTTAACAGCCCAAATTGCATTGACCACAACCCTCGAGTTTATCCAGAGTGTTACAGAAGAGCAATTCGAACGTTCCCTGAATTCTACCAGCTCAATGTCAATGGTTCCAATGTCATCAAGCACGGGGAACTCACTAAATATGGCTAAGACCGAGGCGCGGTTCAATTTATATTGTGGAGCAGGCTTCGGCCTGCAACTAAAAGACATGCATGTACAGCTGGGCGCTTAGCGCCAGAGGATTGAGCTTTTTGAGCTGGTGGTTTGGGCGTGTTATTCGGCATAGCGGACCTCATGGTGTATTCATTTGCTTGAGCAGAGCCAGAACCTACAAAAAACTTTGTTAATGCTGCCTGAAGTAAATTTTCCATATCTCTCGACACAGCAGGGCCCAAAACCGGCATCTGTGGATTAATATGCCCTTCCACATCTTGCTCACTTTGAGGTGTATTCGTAACCACTGTAATTTGTGATTTTGCTATGTGGGGCTGCTGTACTTTGGAGGTTATAGGTTCATAACCTTTAGCCATTTCAAGATTAGCAAAAGTTAGCTTCTTTAATGCCGGTTTAGATGCCATATGCTCGTCTACTGCTTGCCTTATCTCCTTACGCTGTTCTGCCATATTCAATGCTCTTGTATCATCAGGCAAAGACAGATTAATTACTGACTGAGCATTGGGCAAGTGGCTCGCCATATCAGCTGCAACGTTTATCAAATTATTTAGTGGACTATAAACGGTGACAGCTTAGCCTTCTTAGCCTGCGACTGAAGTAAATATTTTTTTGTAATTGCTTTGGAGGTAGTAAGGGTAGCATTATCAGGGGCTGATATTTTTTTGATAAAGGATTTGATGTTATTGCCACCATTACTAGCTGATTTTATTTTTTTTAATTTTTTTTGAACTGACAGCCTTATTAGGTACCATCTTTGTCACAACAAGTTTTAGAATTTGTACCATCAAACAAGGAATAATTTCGAGTTATTAACTGGTTCCCTGATACATCATTTACAGCATCTACCAAGTCAATAATAGGTTTGACTATCAAAGGAATTGCTTGGTAGTGCTGCACTGGATCATCAACCAGCCCTGAAGTTGGAGTTCCCACTGACTTTTTCATGCCAACCAGATCAATGAGTTCTCTCATACTTTCAATCTTATTAAGTACAGACAATTGTCCTGTTATTAACTGATTGAGTTGATTAGAATGTGTGTCCGCCTTATTTGCCAGAGCTTCAAACAATTTGGCCAGGGCTAAAATAGCAGTATTCATAGATGTTAACGCAATACTAGAATTTCCAATCAACCCTTCAGGCAGCAAACCTACACCTCCCGTTTTCCGCGGAGTTGGAGCCAAGAAAGATAATCTATCGGCAGAATTAACAGTACCAGAATGCGTAAATAAAATAGGAGACTGCAATAGACTGTGAGGAAAAACAAGAGGCATTTATATCAAGGTCAATAACAGCCATGTCCACACTCGGGAAAGTTAAAGCCTCATGGAAGTTCACAGGCTTGCTTAATGGACATGTAGAGATGGCTGGTGGCTTATCGCATGCTAAGCCAGTTACAGGTAAAGCATTATTTAATAAAATGTTGTCTGTTAAAGATACGTTTTCCTTTGTAAACGTAACTGAAGCACCGGACACTGACACATGGTGAGCAAAGTTCGCCCTACCATCTTCCTCCTCCGCATTGGACTTGTCATAAATTTCATGTGAGGAGGTCTTGGATTTTATTTTGTCCAAACCAGCCGGCGCTGTTGTTGCCGTTGCCGTTGACTCACTGCATGAGCTAACATTGTTCACAAAACCTGATGCGCGAAAGAAAGGGTGCATTTCCACACGCCCACATTGAACTGGGCGAGATGTCACTTTGGGCTTCATAGCGCTCGAACACGGAGTGGAGCTTAAGCGCAGTTTTTCCCTTGTAACCACAGCAGGAGGAGTGACACCATTAGTACAATGCAGATAAGTAAATGGGGCATCCCTGATTTTAAAGTGTTATTACCACGTATCATTTTTGGGCGAGCCGAGGAAAGGTAAGCTAACAGCTTAAAGAAGCTGAAAAGGTGTTATTACTCACCACAAGTATTGGTCCGGCACAAAATAGCCCGACCTGGACAAATGCACCGGCACACGCCGTATTAGCACGCTGGTACGAAGTAAACTGAAACGTTACCAGCGTGAACAGCGGAAACAGCAAACAAAGACGCCCTTCACACCACGACGGCTTAACGCCGGAAGGGCTGCTGGAGCTTTCTTTTGTAGTCGTTTCCGGGAGGCGGGGCTTCACGGAGATCATGTGACCAATGACGATGTTTCTGTATCTACACACGCTCACTTCCAACTGCTGTATAATATACAGGCTTATGCGAATCGTAGCGCTATGCAGTGCTTGCAGGGAGACAGTCCACAATAGTCCACA
>CM030321.1:829111136-829256785 GCA_002915635.3 Ambystoma mexicanum
ATACTGCATAAACATTTTCGAAAAAAGGAGCATAAGCTCCATTTCACTCTGCTGGATAAGGAGTTAAACCTAATTCAAAACGTACAATAGACATCGGAACACAATTTGGCAAATGCAGAACCTTTTTCCAAAATGCGGCCTCCAACTTATCCCACAATTTTATCATGGATGTATAACTTAGATTCCACTCCATAAAGAAGAATAGGGATTACTTCTGCTCGTAAAACATTAGCACATGTTTCATAGTAAACTTCCCATACTTATAATGTAATATTCTCGCCTGTGAAATGGATAAAGCAAGTTTCTGTTGTAAATGTATAACATATTTAGTGTCAACAACAGTGTTATACAATAAGAAGACACAAATATTTATATTCTGGGACCAATTCCAGGGATTGCTGTCCAATATACCAGTTATTCGACATGCATCTTGACTTCCCTCTTGGCTGACAAACAAGATTTGCGATTTTTCGAGGTTTACTGTAAGCTGATTTTTTTCAGTGTAATCAGTCAAAGCAGATATTAAATTCTGCAGTCCCTTTGGAGTTTGGGAGACTAGAACTAAATTGTCAGCGTATAGCAATCACGCTATACGCTGGCCTCCCAATTCCGGGGCATCTGAATTCACCGCCAAGAAGGAGAATCCCATGTCCAAAATAAACAAATTAAATAAGAAGGATGCCAAAATACACCCCTGTTTGAGGCCCACAAAAGTGGCAATTGAAGATGACAGAAGACCTTCTAATGATAGTCGAACTCGGATGGAAGTATTTGTATGTAGCTGAATCACCAGAGCCAGCAGGGCAGACGGACAAGCTAGTCGTTCCAACTTTTGAAATAAAAGATCACGATTTATCGAATCAAATGCCGACCGAAAATCAATACAAAATACAAACTTTGATTTCGGCTGGCGTACTGAGATTTCAAGCATGTTAATGGTCATGATGTTCGGCAAAGTGCCAAGGCCACTAACAAATCCAGATTGAAATGGATCACGCTTGAAAGAGTTTTTAGCCCACACATTCAAATCTCTCAAGATAAGGCGGCAAAAGATTTTACCTGGAACATCAAGCAAAGATATGGGCCTATAGCTGGCCGGGTCAGCCCGATCACCCTTCTTATAAAAGGGAATCAGAATGGATTGCCTCCAAGATGAAGGTATATTCTGAGTTGAAATGATATTGTCAAACAGAAGACACAGAATATCTGCCCAAATTTCAGGAAATTGCTTCATATGAGCATTTGATAGCCCATCTGGGCCAGGGGCTCTGGAATTACTTGCTTGGTTAATTTAATAAACAACAAGATGTCATCTTTATCGAACAGTAACTGAAAGTCAGGTTGGCCATCTGGCTTCTGTACACCTGCCAATTCTAAGGGTGCAGAGAAAAGGTTAGAGTAGTGCAGAACCCATGCCTCTTCAGATACGGAGTTTGTCTGAACTACAACCTGGTTTCCTGCAACAGGTTGGTTAATAATATGCCAAGATTGTGCAGAGTTTTTAGTCGCTAGAGTTTTAAGCATAATGCTTCCGTCTGTTTGGTATAATGAGGCTTGCATACCTCTGGACCAATTCCTATACCTGGTTTTAATACTGATCAGGGTTGCCAAGCGTATGTCATTAGGCAAATTTATTGTGGCCCTCTTTTCAGCCCGTACCAATGCTTTCCTGGCTCTAATGTCCTGATCAAACAAATGCAAATGAGGTGATTGTTTTTGATTATGTGTAACTGAAGAAGATTGGAATAATTGCATCAGATCACGATAAACAACTTCATGATTATCTGTCTGAGGAGATTTAAGTTTTAACTCAGCCTCATAACAGGTTCTAAATGCTGTCAAAGATGACATCGTCCAAGATAGGCGATTTCTGGCTGAGTTAACTCTGTAGGAACCCTTAAGCATGTGAGGTTGTGTATAGCACATAGTGAAGTTAAGAGACCAGGTTACATTTAGCGCATTATAATCGCTTGCGTCAGTATGAATAACATAAAATGATTTGACTTTATTTAGCATGCAAGTGTTAACGTAAATGAAGTCAATAATTCCCTGACTATGGACACGGTGCCAAGTAGATCTAGGAGGGATATTCTGGGGAAAAGCGCCATTTAGCATGAACAAACTTCGGGAAACAATGAAGCTTTTCCACTTAGCAAGTCAGATCACCTGCCAAAATAACACAGTCCGACTGCCCATCAAGCATTATAATATCAAACGCTTCGCTCACAGATTCCAAAAATCTATCCTCTGCAATGCCCACAGGATTCCAATACAGATTTATAACAGCACACGAAAAGTTTGGGCCAACAATTCTTGTCATTTGAAAGAAAGGGTGTGGAGAAAACCAATGCTGCACCTTTAGCAGCCGAAGATTGCTTGACGGCCGTTAATAGGCCAGAAGACGGCGCCCCATGGGTCCTTTAACTGCTGGTGTCAAAACAAGATCATGGTTGTCCTACACTGGGCTACTCATAAACCAAGATTCTTGTAACAGAATAATATTGTAGTCTAGCAAGTGCAACGCTTGATTATTTACGTAAATGTCTATGCCCTCTGGAGTTCCAACTTCAAAAGGATACAGACAAACCTATAGGGTTAGTAAGCTAATCTTGAATGTTTTCGACCATGCCGTTATTTGTATATAGAACAGCCTCTTGGTTATTACTTGAATGTTGAAAATGGGGCTGTCGCATGAGAGAAGTATCTGTAACCTCAGGATTTGCAGCAAGAATAAAGCCAAGGTCGAAGAGCTGGGACTTAACAGCCCAAATTGCATTGACCACAACCCTCGAGTTTATCCAGAGTGTTACAGAAGAGCAATTCGAACGATCCCGGAATTCTACCAGCTCAATGTCAATGGTTCCAATGTCATCAAGCACGGGGAACTCACTAAATATGGCTAAGACAGAGGCGCGGTTCAATTTATATTGCGGAGCAGGCTTCGGCCTGCAACTAAAAGACATTGCATGTACAGCTGGGCGCTTAGCGCCAGAGGATTGAGCTTTTTGAGCTGGTGGTTGGGCGTGTTATTCGGCATAGCGGACCTCATGGTGTATTCATTTGCTTGAGCAGAGCCAGAACCTACAAAAAACTTTGTTAATGCTGCTGAAGTAAATTTTCCATATCTCTCGACACAGCAGGGCCCAAAACCGGCATCTGTGGATTAATATGCCCTTCCACATCTTGCTCACTTTGAGGTGTATTCGTAACCACTGTAATTTGTGATTTTGCTATGTGGGGCTGCTGTACTTTAGAGGTTATAGGTTCATAACCTTTAGCCATTTCAAGATTAGCAAAAGTTAGCTTCTTTAATGCCGGTTTAGATGCCATATGCTCGTCTACTGCTTGCCTTATCTCCTTACGCTGTTCTGCCATATTCAATGCTCTTGTATCATCAGGCAAAGACAGATTAATTACTGACTGAGCATTGGGCAAGTGGCTCGCCATATCAGCTGCAACGTTTATCAAATTATTTAGTGGACTATAAACGGTGACGGCTGTAGCTGCAGGCGGCGCAAGCTTAGCCTTCTTAGCCTGCGACTGAAGTAAATATTTTTTTGTAATTGCTTTGGAGGTAGTAAGGGTAGCATTATCAGGGGCTGATATTTTTTTGATAAAGGATTTGATGTTATTGCCACCATTACTAGCTGATTTAATTTTTTTTAATTTTTTTTGAACTGACAGCCTTATTAGGTACCATCTTTGTCACAACAAGTTTTAGAATTTGTACCATCAAACAAGGAATAATTTCGAGTTATTAACTGGTTCCCTGATACATCATTTACAGCATCTACCAAGTCAATAATAGGTTTGACTATCAAAGGAATTGCTTGGTAGTGCTGCACTGGATCATCAACCAGCCCTGAAGTTTGAGTTCCCACTGACTTTTTCATGCCAAGACAGATCAATGAGTTCTCTCAACTTTCAATCTTATTAAGTACAGACAATTGTCCTGTTATTAACTGATTGAAGTTGATTAGAATGTGTGTCCGCCTTATTTGCCAGAGCTTCAAACAATTTGGCCAGGGCTAAAATAGCAGTATTCATAGATGTTAACGCAATACTAGAATTTCCAATCAACCCTTCAGGCAGCTAACCTACACCTCCCGTTTTCCGCGGAGTTGGAGCCAAGAAAGATAATCTATCCGCAGAATTAACAGTACCAGAATGCGTAAATAAAATAGGAGACTGCAATAGACTGTGAGGAAAAACAAGAGGCATTTATATCAAGGTCAATAACAGCCATGTCCACACTCGGGAAAGTTAAAGCCTCATGGAAGTTCACAGGCTTGCTTAATGGACATGTAGAGATGGCTGGTGGCTTATCGCATGCTAAGCCAGTTACAGGTAAAGCATTATTTAATAAAATGCTGTCTGTTAAAGATACGTTTTCCTTTGTAAACGTAACTGAAGCACCGGACACTGACACATGGTGAGCAAAGTTCGCCCTACCATCTTCCTCCTCCGCATTGGACTTGTCATAAATTTCATGTGAGGAGGTCTTGGACCCAACACATTTTATTTTGTCCAAACCAGCCGGCGCTGTTGTTGCCGTTGCCGTTGACTCACTGCATGAGCTAACATTGTTCACAAAACCTGATGCGCGAAAGAAAGGGTGCATTTCCACACGCCCACATTGAACTGGGCGAGATGTCACTTTGGGCTTCATAGCGCTCTGTCTTGATATTGGGCAAAATCTTCCTCGGGGCCAGCCCTTTGAGAGCAAAAATACCCAATTCAGCCCAAAATACAGGTTCTATTGTGCTGAGCAGTGATCTCATGCTAGTGACAAATGACACCCTCAAAGCTTTAGCATATTTATTCTAAGCAGTGAATTTCATATACATTTGGGATTCAAGTTACAGAATATTACAAAGCATAACACTTAGAGCAATGCAAAATATAGTGAAACATGGAACTTAGATAAACATAGAGAAACATAGAGAAATATAGAGAAACATAGAGAAACACAGTCTTACGTCCCTTTAATCAGCACTGGGGAGACCTTGGGCCCTCATAAGCTAGCTGTAAACAAGCCCCGCTCAGAGGACAATGCTGAAGGACACCGTATGAGCCAATGCCGGGCACCTGTTTCTGCACGAATCAAGTCCACAGGCGATCTCCCCCTGATCCATGTGTGCATGGATATTTTATAACTTCTTGCTGTCAGTCACCATGACGCACAGTTCCAGAACTTTCCCTGTGCAACTGGCTCATGGAAAAAACCCAGCTCTCTCTGAGATGCTCCCTGCTCGCTCCTACCCCCTCCCTTGTTCCCATCTGCGCTGGCTGAGGAATGTCTTATCAGTACCCTTCCCAGAGAAAAGGAAGATTAGCTTGGAGCCAGGGCTAAACGTTAGTGAGGCTGAATATTCTAAGGGAAGCAGGGATGTATTAACCCCATCTGCAAGCTCTAAAAGGCATGCACTCATAGCTTAGTGTTTATAGCGCTTAAGACTGGCTATCTAAGCGCTATATAGGTGCCATGATGTTCCAAACACTCCAAAAACCTATTAGCTACATAGCTGGGGGCCCTCCCTGCCTGTCATATTCCTTGTAGCTCACTACTGCATAATGGAAGTGCTACAACAGACTACTGTCAGCATTTTTAGCACATACTTTGAATACACTATTGGCTTTCAGCGGCTAATGCTGTCATCTAAAGCCCTGATTGGCAAGGTTGCAATTTCGTGTATCACTACATTCCACCCCTATTCAACGTGTGTGCGACAAAATGCTGACTAATACCTATCAATATAGTATTTAGTGGCAGCGATAAAGACCTTGGGGCTTGCAAGAGGTTTAAGCAAACTATCTTATAGCGGTTAGTTAGCGTGGCATGCAAGGTAAAACACTACCTAAACAAAAATGTACACAAAGTGAACAGTGACATATACCCTTGCCAAAACCTGGCCTACACAAAAATACCTACACAAAGTGAACATGGACATTTACTCTAGCCAAAACCTGGCCTACACAAAAATACCTAAATCAATTTTTGTATAACTGATTGTCAGTTAAAAAGCAGCATGCAGTTAAAATGTCAAGGCAATCCAGTGTAGTCTAATCTACAATGCACTATTGCATTTATGTATGGTTACCAATTCTAAAACCTGGCAGCCTTTCACCCTAAGGGCCTACCCTCCCCTGATCCCAGGCATTCAAGCGTGACTATGGGCTGTGTGACTAGACACTTCCCCCAGGTAGGTGGAACCCAACCAGAAACCATCTAATTTCGTGAACAAGGTGAACCCATGGGCACCAGGTTGTCTAAATAAAAACAATTCTACTAATTTACATCAAAGCATGGCATGTGTTATTCATGCAATCAAAAAGCAAGCAATTCAATCCATATGTATGCTGGTAACTATAGCTCTGCGTGCCAGTGTGTGGAGGATGGTTGCCCCCACCCAGTAAAAAGCCAACACCTGCTGATTTAACAATGTTTGCCATACAATGCATTGTGTGTATTTAGCAGTCTTGTTGACCTGCCCTATGGCAGACAAAAATGTCTACATGTCTAAAATTCTGTCATCTTCAATTGGCTGTCAATACTTGTAGCAGTGCTGGGCATATCAATGGGCCCCACTAGGCCAGAAGTTCTATAGCAGAGCTGGCATCAGAACCCATAGTGGCTAGCTTATTGTGCACAGTTTCTATGTCACAAGCATATAAAGCACCTGCAATTAATGAATCTAGCTCCCTAGCTACGCGCACTCTAGTGATGGGCCATAGAAATGGACTCCATTTGTAGCAGCTTGGTAGTACTAAGGAAACATTGCCTCATGATAAATCTATGTCTAAGTGTAGCACTGTAATAATGAAGGTGTGCATTACCAGTCTACAATTTACATGTTGTCTTACTACTGGAAAATCTAACAGGTTCACAGTGTCTACCTTCTGTGACTTGGAGAATACCCTTCTTCAAGTGGGATATCTACCATATACAATATTAACTTTAGCCACAAACACCATACTACTATCCGGCAGTGGCTGTTTCATCACACCATGGAAAAAATTCATTTAGTCAAGTTATAGTTCATAAGATCTTGGCGAGAACACTCGCTGCAGTTCTTGGTCAGAAAAACATCACATTAGACAAATTAAACAAATGGTATCCATTCAGTTGACAAAAGATGCCTGACAATGTGCCAGGCCAGTACACTAGCAATTCCCATGTGGATACTCATTTGTAGCGCTTTTCCAAAGAATTATTCCAAATGTGTACAATCAAAAGGTGACTCTTTGCATTAGTGTGCTGGAGACAGCTGTCCCCACAAAAACATGAAACTGGTTGGTTTAACAAAAAACGTGTCACACTCTGTGTCATAAAATCAAACATCAAGTCAGTCATGGTTTCATTTACCTGCCTTAAGCTGGCTGTAAAAGTATCCAGTGTTCAAAGATTACCATTTCAAATTATAGCTCATACACTTGGCAGCATTACTTCAATTAAGAATCTTAACCTACGCACAGGTGACTTTGATGTGCGCACTCATCTTATCTCAAAATAAATTACGCTCCTGCTTGCATAATTCTGCTGCCCCAACAGTTCATAAATCATTCTCCTGCCTACGTGCAATGTAGAATATTTTTTTTTTTCAAAAAACAAACATCTCTGGTTAAAGCCATTCAGTTGGAAGAGTAAAACCATTTGGTTTTTCAGATTCATCTCAACAGTGCATTTAAAAACCATTTTTCAATGTGTTAGCATTCAATTGCTGTGTCACACAGCTGTATGTGGTGCCTGATTGTTACAGTCCACAATTCATTGTCCATAGTCCTTTAAACAAGAAAGGGCAAAACATGTCATTTAAATGTGTAGCATCAAATACTTGATAATTAGCCAAGTCTGCATCGTGCCAGTTCAGCAAAAGTTATTACTCTGTTGGACACTATTCGCAGGTTACAGCATTGAGTGCGGTGCAGGGCACGTTAAAGTTGAAATAGCATGTCGCAGTGGCTCGCTTTCTCTGAGAATGCGTCTGACCCTTCTTTGATCAGTGTCACCCACAAACTGCATATTCACTTCCTGATATTGTAAATGTCTTGTTGTGCTTTGCCTAGGCAAAATACAAACAGAAATGTTAGGATGTTCATCAAAACTTCAATATCAGCGTTATCCACCCCTTCCCATAATACCACCCCCATCTTCAAAAAGTCTCATCAGGTAACTACACACTTTGTCATTGCTACTGCAAATATTTATCACCTTTCTGCATGTTTCTGGGGCTTATTTACACTCAACCATACGGGGTGTAACTGCTAATCACAACACTCATTTGTGCAATGCAATCATAGCTGGTCAATGGTACCTCAGACTGATCTGTGCTTTTACAAAGCCATATAGTAAGTACCCAGGTCCGCACAATGCTTTTCTTTTTCACCAAAGCGATCACAAATGCCAGGCGCCAACTTGCTTCCAGTGTCCCATGATCTTGGTTTAGGTTGCCCTGCTGGCATCACTCCAATTTTCAAAGGTAAAGTCTTTCAGTCCAATACCGCTTGCAGTTGTACGAGCAGCTTTGTTTATTTATCTTTCTTTTCTTAGCAGTGTCTTTTCAAAGCCTCTGGTTTTTTCACTGTCATTTTTTCAAAGGCGTTTGCTGTTTTTGAACCACCCCTTTGAGTGCGATAGTCTAAGCCAGTTTCTTTTGTTGCTTCAACAAATCATTCATTCTTGCACTAAGGCCGTGTGGCTTCTGGATCATGGCTAATGTGCAGTGTTCATGTTGTACTTCAAAGCCCCGCTCTGCATGTTGTCTCTTGCAAAACGGCTAAGCACTTTTTGTCAGTTTTGCTTCCATCTGGAATGCCATAATGTCTTTGTCAGTTACTCCATCCTGGCAATGTAGCTTGCAGTTTGCCAGATGTGTTTTTTCTCTTCTCAAAGCGCCTAGAGGTTTCTTCTCCAGTGCACAGCGCTTTACTTCAGTTCACATCACATGGAGCATTGGAATGCAGCTTGCACAGCAATAGCGTTTTACTTCACTTCACATCACATCACATGGAATGCGGTTTGCACAGTAATGTCTGTTGGAATGGGCAGCTGTCTTTTCTTGGCCCATTCACAGATGCATAGGTAAATGTTCAGATGTGATGTGCCCGTCTGCCATCCTGCATGAAGCCTTTGCTCCGTACCACAGTTTACTGGGCAAATTCTTTACTTTTTGAACAGCTCTCTGTTTTTGCTCCCCCTTCCTCAGGAATGCAGGCATGTTTTATCTTTCGTGTGCACCTGGCAGCGCCATTAGCACGCAGCTTATCTCTTTTGCCTATAACTCTTATACTGTGGCGGCTTCACTCGTTTCAGACAATTCATCCAGATTAACTCTTTCTTGTACTGTTTCTGCTTTTGTTTGCCTTCACGCACCTCGCCCAAGACAGCTTCAAGGCACAACTCTGCACACACAGCAAGACTCTTGTTTTCAAAAGCGGCACTTTTCTTGTCATTTTTCTACTCCATGTAATTTTGCAAAATGTCAAAGCGTCTTTTTTTCTTGTAATGTGCGATCTTTCAAGAGAACTCACAACCCATTAAATCTTTGTGCTATCCTATCACACACAGAATGTTTCATTCTGTTGTACCATTGCCAACTATAACCACTCAGTTCAGTGCATTTAAAAAATAAAAATGCCATATTTAGTGCAGCTCCCTGCACGTTTTTTTTTTCTGCAAGAACAACCCACACTCTATTGCTTGTGGGCTGTTTAATGTGTCAACAACATTTTTCCCCCATGTATCACAGTCAACAGGTCACTATTTCCAAAGCATACATCACTTTTATAAGGCAACAGCACAAATCCATGGCATAGCATGGGACAGTCAAAAAATACTCCAGGGCAATTTAGAAAAATATAAATTGTTTTTCCCCCCAACCATTGCAAACTGGTTCTGCAATTTCAAATCAGTACACAAAAATCGAAAATCCAAATAACATTCACTCACTTTCCTTTTAAGTGAGTCTCTCACCCAATATAAGCATGGCACAGCCTAAAATGCAATATAACCATTTTAGTGTGTTTCTTTAAACAGAATTTGCCACCATTAGCACATGGAATTTTACAGTTGCCAAAAGAAAGAAAAAACTCTTTAGGCTCTCAGCACAGATGTTACTCATTCTCCTAAGCATGGCTTCATTCCCCTTCCTCATTATTCAGGAATGCCAACCCTTCAAAGCATATATCAAAAAAAGACGAACCTTCGCCTCCGAACATTACAGCCCCCACTCGCTAGCACACTGGGCTGAGTCAATGGTTAAATCACTATTCACAATTTGCATGTCAAATTCTTGCAATTATTTTTCCTGCCCTCATGACAGAATAGAGATGAGAACTCCGTCTCATTATGCATTCCAAATTACAACTTTAAACTGGGAAACCACATGATAAAATTCTTTTTCTAATTGAAGCATACATCTTTCTTAACCATTCATCGGAGTGCTTTAAACAAAGCCATTTCCCGCTCGTTTATTGCCTTGTACTCCCTGGCACCAATCCCATGCAATAAGTCAGTCACGACTGATTTACTGAAGGGAGTCTTAACCACACAAGCTATCGGCCACGGCAAGCCGACACAACATTGCTGCCTTTTGAAGTCTCAGAGCTGCAGTGAGACCATCAAGGAAATGCGACAGCCTGCTCCCCACTCTACACTGTGTTCTCTCACACCATTTGTCATGTCAGCATGGCACTGCTCTTCACAATCCCACAAAGCTGCCACCAAATGTCTTGATATTGGGCAAAATCTTCCTCGGGGCCAGCCCTTTGAGAGCAAAAATACCCAATTCAGCCCAAAATACAGGTTCTATTGTGCTGAGCAGTGATCTCATGCTAGTGACAAATGACACCCTCAAAGCTTTAGCATATTTATTCTAAGCAGTGAATTTCATATACATTTGGGATTCAAGTTACAGAATATTACAAAGCATAACACTTAGAGCAATGCAAAATATAGTGAAACATGGAACTTAGATAAACATAGAGAAACATAGAGAAATATAGAGAAACATAGAGAAACACAGTCTTACGTCCCTTTAATCAGCACTGGGGAGACCTTGGGCCCTCATAAGCTAGCTGTAAACAAGCCCGCTCAGAGGACAATGCTGAAGGACACCGTATGAGCCAATGCCGGGCACCTGTTTCTGCACGAATCAAGTCCACAGGCGATCTCCCCCTGATCCATGTGTGCATGGATATTTTATAACTTCTTGCTGTCAGTCACCATGACGCACAGTTCCAGAACTTCCCTGTGCAACTGGCTCATGGAAAAAACCCAGCTCTCTCTGAGATGCTCCCTGCTCGCTCCTACCCCCTCCTTGTTCCCATCTGCGCTGGCTGAGGAATGTCTTATCAGTACCTTCCCAGAGAAAAGGAAGATTAGCTTGGAGCCAGGGCTAACGTTAGTGAGGCTGAATATTCTAAGGGAAGCAGGGATGTATTAACCCCATCTGCAAGCTCTAAAAGGCATGCACTCATAGCTTAGTGTTTATAGCGCTTAAGACTGGCTATCTAAGCGCTATATAGGTGCCATGATGTTCCAAACACTCCAAAAACCTATTAGCTACATAGCTGGGGGCCCTCCCTGCCTGTCATATTCCTTGTAGCTCACTACTGCATAATGGAAGTGCTACAACAGACTACTGTCAGCATTTTTAGCACATACTTTGAATACACTATTGGCTTTCAGCGGCTAATGCTGTCATCTAAAGCCCTGATTGGCAAGGTTGCAATTTCGTGTATCACTACACGCTCGAACACGGAGTGGAGCTTAAGTGCAGTTTTTCCCTTGTAACCACAGCAGGAGGAGTGACACCATTAGTACAATGCAGATAAGTAAATGGGGCATCCCTAATTTTAAAGTGTTATTACCACGTATCATTTTTGGGCGAGCCGAAGAAAGGTAAGCTAACAGCTTAAAGAAGCTGAAAAGGTGTTATTACTCACCACAAGCATTGGTCCGGCACAGAATAGCCCGACCTGGACAAAAGCACCGGCACACGCCATATCAGCACGCTGGTACGTAGTAAACTAAAACGTTACCAGCGTGAACAGCGGAAACAGCAAACAAATTCGCCCTTCACACCACGACGGGCTTAACGCCGCAAGGGCTGCTGGAGCTTTCTTTTGTAGTCATTTCCGGGAGACGGGGCTTCACGGAGATCATGTGACCAATGGCGATGTTTCTGTATCTACACACGCTCACTTCCAACTGCTGTATAATATACAGGCTTATGCGAATGGTAGCGCTATGCAGTGCTTGCAGGGAGACAGTCCACAATGAGCCACAGGCGGAAACAGCAAACAAAGACGCCCTTCACACCACGACGGGCTTAACCGCCTCCTATTTGTGCCAAACGCGGTTAATGCGGTTAACATGGCAGAAAAAGGTTAAAAAGAATGCGAAAAGATAGCTGCCACTAGTCTTTTCCTTGACACATCTGCACAGTTCTTAAAAAGTCCAATGAGGGTTTATAGGGCCTTGAAAAATGACTTGAGACTCAAGTGTGCTGCATGGGAAGATACATTGCACACTTGTTACATGTTGCACAAAAGCTGCAACATGAGGAAAGTACTAAGTTAAGCAAAAGTCTCCCAGTACTGACTGTCTTAAGGGCATGTCAGTTTCCCCACAAGAAGTGAGTGAAAGCCCAGAGGAGTGCAGCTGAAGGCTGTGCTTCTCTGGCAAAGTTAGTCAATGGTGGCTAAACAGCAGCAAAACGTTTGGGCTTGACACATGGAGGGAAAATGGCATACAATTATGAAATCTTCCCTAACAGCTATCATCACAGGGGGCAGAACGGGGTGGGGAGCACACACAACCATCACTGAGGCGAGAGGATGTGGGGGGCACAACACAATCATAACAGGGGCAAGAGGGAGGTGGGGAGACACAACACAACCATCACGGGGCAAGAGCGGGGTGGGGGCACACACAACCATCAGTGGGGCACACACAAACATCACAGGGGAAGAGAGGGGTGGGGGGCACAACACAACCATCACAGGGGGCAGGAGGGAATGGGGGCACACACATCCATCAGGGGTGTAAGAGGGGGGTGGGGGACCACACAACCATCACAGGGGGCAATGCAGGGGTAGCGGGCACACACAACCATCAAGGGGGGCAAGAGGGGGCACAACACAACCATCAAAGGGGGCAGGAAGCGGTGGGGTCACACACAACCATCACAGGGGGCAAGAAGAGGGTTGGGGCATTACACAACCATCACAGGGGGCAGGAGGAGGGAGGGGGCATACACAACCATCACAGGGGCAAGAGGGGGTGAGGGGCACACACAACCATCAGGGGGCAAAAGGGTGTGGGGGCACACACATCCATCACTGGGGGCAAGAGGGGAGTAAGGGGCACAACACAACCCTCACACAGGGCAGGATGGGGGCACACACAAACATCTCTGGGGCAAGAGGGGTGGGGGCACACACAACATCAGGGGGCGATGAAGAGGGTGGGGTACACACTAACATCACAGGGGCAAGAGGGTTTGGGGGGCACAACACAACCATCACAGGGGGCATGAGGGAGGTGGGGGGCGCGCACAACCATCACACGGATAGAGGGAGGTGGGGAGCACACACACCATCACAGGGCAAGAGGGGGGAGCACACACAATGATCACAGGAGGCAAGATGGGGTTGGGGGCACACACAATCATCAGAGTGGCAAGAGGAGGATGGGGGCATACACAACCATCACGGTGGGCAAGAGGGTGTGGGGGGCACACACAACCATCAGGGGGGTAATAGGAGTGTGGGGGGCACACACAACCATCACTGGGGGCAAGAGGGGAGTAAGGGGCACAACACAACCCTCACACAGGGCAGGATGGGGCACACACAAACATCAGTGGGGCAAGAGGGGGGTGGGGGCACACACAACCATCAGGGGGCGATGAAGAAGGTGGGGGCACACACTAACATCACAGGGGCAAGAGGGTTTGGGGGCACAACACAACCATCACAGGGGGCAAGAGGGGGGTGGGGGGCACACACAACCATCACAGGGATAGACGGAGGTGGGGAGCACACACACCATCACAGGGAAAGAGGGGGGAGCACACACAATGATCACAGGGGGCAAGATGGGGTTGGGGGCACACACAATCATCAGAGTGGCAAGAGGAGGGTGGGGGCACAACACAACCATCACAGAGGCAGAAGGTGTGGGGGGCACACACAACCATCCTGGGTGCAAGAGGGGGGTGGTGGCACACACAACCATCACAGGGGGCAAGAGGGGAGTGGGGGGCACACACAACCATCACCGGGGAGCAGCATGGCAGCATACCGGTGCACACAGGAGCACACAGGGACTTTGCTCATGGGCCTTCATTCAGTGGGCCGGCTTTCCAGCCTGCCCGTACCCAATTTGCCAATAGATGGGTTCTGGTAGCCAATCTCAGCAGTGCCTCCAACTTGTCGGGGGGTTTTCTCCCGGGGTCGGCTGGGCCTTCCGCGGACCTCCGGGCTGGGAGGCCCCAATTCCTCCCGCGTATCCCAAAAATGAGTATGAGACACACACAAGAAGCAAGGTGGTTCTGCTGTTTATTGAATAACGGCAGGGATGGGTCTAGGATCGTACGCGTCCGTCCAGACTCTCGAAATTCGTGGGGCTCGCAAGCCCCTTTTTGCCTCAGTATGACGCGCTACTTGCGTCACCTGGGAAAGTTAGCAAAAAACCTATCGCCACTCTGGATTGGTTCCTCGAGTGGTAGGGTTAGTATAGCATACGTATAGAGAATGCTGTTAGTGGTTAAGGGTCAGTCAGGTGGTATACTTGGGTTGTCCCTTCTATTAGATACTTGAAAATTGTTACACAAAGACCTCTAATGATTGGCTAATGTTAATGGCGTCAGTGATGAGTGCCCCATGTTCTGATTGGTCCACTCGCGAGCCCCCCAGCCTGGGACCATCGTTGTTCCCAGCTCGCGGTGTACCTGTCATTTGCAACAATATACAACTATGTGTTCGTGCAGACAATGCGTGGATTTGCTCATATGTCTGAGAGCAGGCCATTCCCATCGCTGTAGGTGTCCATTGGGTCATTTCATTGTTGCAGCCTGTGTCTCAAACGTGGGACCCAGGTGACTTCTCCCTCCTGGGTCTGGCATCCTGTCAGGTTTGACTTGGTCATGTGAGGAGAGACCGTGGTTGAGGCAGAATTCTGCACATTTAAAGTTGTATTTTCCACTGCGTGTCTGGCTTTGCTTGCAGGTGTGACCTTGGCGTCGGCTGGTAGCATGCGAGTTGCAACATCGCTCCCTTGGCTGTCAGTTATCGCTGGGCCCATTCTGCAGGGTCAGCAATTGTACTCTTGCTGGTTCAATGTTCGTGGAGGCTCTTGCTTGCGGCCTAATTGGGCCTGGTGCATAGGTGGGGATGTTTAATGCATGGCACTTAAGTTGCGGTATCACATTGCTTCATGGGCGGTATCATGTCTTTGTTGTATTTTCATCACAACGCAAGGGTTAGGAGAAGCGTCAGCAAGCATTTAGATGAGTGCTTTGTGCGTCTTGCGTTTCTGTAGTCCGAAAAACCTATGTGAAAAATAATAAAGATGCGCATCAGTGGGTGTGTCCGTCACCTACGTCATAGCACTGAGTATGTTCTTCGTGTGGATGGGTGTGGGGGTGTCCAGTGTTTATCGTTGCACGGGTGTTCTGACAGTTGGCTAGGTCGTCATGGCATCTCTAATGATGTGTTTCCTTACTGTTGAAGGGCTTAGTCGAGTTCATCCATGCCGCAGGTGTTGGCTTGAGCAGGGCAGGCTGGCGGGCAGGCTGATGGGCACATCCATATGTTCCTGTACCAGGGTATTTGGTTGACTGGTAGATAGGCAAATTCATCTTGTGGCGGGTGTCTGGGTCGCGATCCTCTAGGCCAGGGGCACGAGGAGATTGGGGGGGAGTCTTTTCTCCCATTCTCCCACTTCAAAGCAAAGACACACTCCGGTGCCCAATGAAAAATGAAAATGTGGCGACCATGATCAGAGGGTGAAGGCATCACAGCAATGCCAGGCCCCTTGGGCCACGACGCACCCCAAGCACAAGGGAAGACACATGGAGGGTTAGCAGGTGGTGCCGATGGAAAAAGGCACCCATGGAGGCTTGCAGTGCCCCAACGTCAGAGTGCAACACCATCAGGGATATTAAATTACAAATAAAGCCAGGAGGGCCTTACCTAGTGTTGCGCTCAGTGTGAGGGTTGCATGCGATCCAAAGCATGCCGTGGGGGGAGCACACTGGTGAGGCTGGTGCTGCAGGCAGGCGTAGAAGAGGAAGAAACGAGATGCAGGGAGCAGACAGGGCCTTTAGTCATGGGCCTTCGTTCGGTGGGCTTTACAGCCTGCCGGCACCCAATTGGCACATAGATGGGGTAGGCTAGCCAATCAGAGCCAAGGCTGCAGCAGAAAGCAAAGCAGCACTCTGGTGCTCCATGAAAAACGAAAATGTGGCAGCCATGATCGGAGGGTGATGGCATCAGAGCAATGCCAGGCCCCCTAGGCACGAGGCACCCCAAGCACAAGGGAAGACACATGGAGGGTTAGCATGCAGTGCCGATGGAAAAAGGCACCCAGGGAGGCTTCCAATGCCCCAGCATCGGAGCGCAACAACAATCTAAAATGGTGATAATCTCAATCCATTTTCACAAGATAAAAAATCAGGTTATGATCACACCCGTTCATAAAATCAGCCTAAATTGGACGTTTATGATCACCAAGCGCCCCACTACAATATGAGTTTTAAAACTTCCTACGTAATTTACACAGACTTTCACAGTTGATTAGCAAATGCTCAATTGTCTCAAGCGCATTCGTACCACACAAACAAGAGTATCTGTTTTCACAGGGAATTCCAGTTTGCACACCTTGGGTAATTATGGCAATACTAATGTTAAGTTTGAGCCTCATATATTGCCTGGCAATCATACTATTGGGCTAGGCTGTTAAATGGGAGGGTTCAAAGCTGTGTTCAAATATATGATCACGTAATTCAACAGCATTGCTATCAGAGTACACGTGCACGAGCTGTTGTTCTTTAAGATTCATTTAATTTTATGTTTTATGTGTCATTTTATTATGTTAAAGTATCCATTCGAGGCACAACCATAACATCCTTCTGTCCATTTTGCATATATAGAAAACATCTGTCCCAGAATTCCAATTACCATAACCTTGTCTACTTTCTGAAACGCATCTAGAAACATCCTCATCATGGTGTGTGCCCTTATTTTGAACACATGTTCACAGAACATAATCATCTTCACAGTAGTTTTAGTGGTTATATTGGTAAACGCACATTCCAAGTAGAGGTAGTTAATTGGCATTGCAGTTGGAAGGAACATCAACCGCGTAGCATCACGCTTCAAACCATTGCAATTTGCCTTCATACTTGACGGTTACACTTCACCTTTGTTGCCAACCAGTGGGTCTCCAATTTTAAGTTATTTTGCACATGCACCCCTACGTAATTATAGGTATTAACATTTGCTAACAGCTGCCCATTTAGGGTACATGTTACTTTCGATGCTTTGGCTTTGGAAAAAGTACATTTCATTATTTTACTCGTGTCCCTATTGATAATCAAACCATTGGCTTGGGCATACAAACCTAAGTTTGAAATTAGCATTTGATGCCCTTTGGGAGTATGGTCAACCAAGATGAGGTCGTCCGCATACCCTAACCAACTAAAACGCTAATGGCCCATGTTCAACTGACATGACTTGGGATTTATCAATGCAATATCCAGGTCTGTCAAGTACAGATTAAATAATGTCGCTGCCACCGTATATCCCTGTTTAATGCCACTATGGGTTGGCATAGCCTCAGATCATTTTCCTTCAGCATATAAACAAATCTTTACATAGGTATCTGAATACAGTAGCATTGACATTTTCAACAGCCAACTCAGTATTTACCATTTTGCTAATTTACGCCACAGTCTATTCCGTAACACTGAGTCGAATGCCGCTGAAAAAACAATGAAGGCAGCATAAACTGGCATCTGCCTGCACTTCCAGGTGTATTCAATCAAAGTAACAAGGAAAACAAGATTACGCATGGTACTCGATTTCTTTATAAATCCCATCTGGTTTGGGGGCAACACATTGAGACTTCCAATCCAATCATTTAATTCACAGATAATATCTTAGAGAAAATGTTTGATGGCACATCAAGCATGGCCAACATGCAGTAATTTGCTGCTATATTCCATGGGCCTTGCTTTTGTACGGGTGAGATATGAGATTCAGACAACGTCTGTGGGAGCTGAGCTCCATTACCTATCTGTACGGACAACAGGTACAGACAGTGCGCCCACAAACCTGGTGAGGATTTCTCACAAAGAGTTTAATTGTTTGATCATTATTGTAATGTCCAAGGTGGTAGCACTCCAAGTCCAGATAGTGTTAGTCAGGCTAAATTGTAACTCTACATCTTCACCTTGACCTAGTGTGTTAGTTATGTATTTCATTCTTACTCAGTCACGCCATTGATCAGTAGTCCTCTCAGACTATTTTTGGTATCAGGTAATAAAATTGTGGCAAAAATGCTGTGGTTTGGCCCGGTAAAGGTGTACCCCATTATACCATTTAAGGGGAGCAGGAGTTGCGGGGGTGTCCACCCGCTCCCCTTAAATGGTATGATGGGTCCGGGGGTTGCGGCGGTGTCCCCTCCATCCTTTAGATGATTGTGGCTGCAAAACCACAGCATTTTTGCAGTGATATTTTGTATACATGCTCATTTTTGCAGCGATTTTAAGACATGGAACCCTATTTTTTCTCAAAATCATCCAAATATTCATGTTATTATTTTGTATTTGCTGCCATTGCAATTTCCTTCCAGATGTTGATTCTACTTTCCTGTTGCCTTTATTGGACAAAGTCATTGAAATTGCTATTTTCGGCCTGCTGATGCTATGTCTCCAGCATGGCTGCCAGCTTCTTTGTGTTTGTGAGGCAGTGACTCCAGAAGTGCCTTCCTCCAAAGACTGAATTGATTGGCTGCAATTCTACCTTTACAGCCAATTGGGGCACCGGCACTCACCAAAGGGCCATTTCTTTGTTGTGTTTTCTTTCCCTGCATCCCACGGAGCCTGCCTCGCTGCCTTCCACCAGCCTTCATGGAGCCCTAATCTCCCTGGGCAAATCAGAACCATCCTGCACCTTTAACCACTTTCGGTCGGCTTGTTTAACTATCTTTATGGGCTTGCAAACTTCATGATTCGGATTAACTCTACATAAAGCACACTCTTTATTGCATTGTGCAAATTATCTTTTTGCCACAGCTATGACTGGATCAAAGTTAATGCGTCTAGATGGCGCTATGTTGGAGCGTTCAATAAACACCTTAATAGTTCCTCTGTACATTGGCGCAATGTTTGATATGACTGGCCAGAAGGGAAAATGCTGCCACAATCTCATTCCTGTCATCATTTAATGTGTCAATGTGCCAAAATAAACTCATACAACAACACATTAGAAAGCTGGGTGGCACGAGTCAGGGCAGTTGGATTCCAAAGGATACGATTACCCTTTGTGTTGGTTAGGATGTCTCCATTCGTAGCGTATTCGCGAGAGTTCTCTCGTGAAACTAACGGGGATAACAATAAACAAAGCGCAGGTGGTCACTTGCTAAACATGGGATGACTGCCATGTCTTTAAATAAGCCAATAGCACATTGGTTAACAAAGATATAATCAAAAGAAGTTATAGATTTACCACTAATTCCTGTGAAAGCCATTGGATGATCCCCAGGACAACGGCCATTCAGCCGTGGCATTCAACATTCGTTAAGGAGTTTAGTCAATTTCCTCCCTAATTTAGCAGATTGCCGCTGCATAATGCTATGCAAGATATTATGTTCGCAGTGATCCCTCTGCTCAGGCAGATCGATACGAGCATTGGAGTCACCAACAAGAAAGCTGGGCAAGTTGCTCTAATATGTATTCAGTAATGCTTCAACTGTAACAACATTGGTCTGAGTAGCTAAATTGTTTTGGGGTTCCTCTATAGTCCATGAGCATTCTACTGATAGTATAAAGTCCACCTTTGGGACGTCCTTTGGGCCCTTTCATGGCAACCTTTTGTATAGTTGCTCTACCATCGAAATCTACCTGACTGGTTAGCCAAGTTTCTTGCAGGGCTATAAATGTAAAAGGTGACACATTGGAACTCAAACCTTCAACACTGAACAAATGCGAAAAACCGCGAGTTTTCCACGAGAGCATAATCTGTCTGTCATCCAGATTGATGTGCAAAGTGTGCTTTAAAGGCTACTGGGAGCCATTGCCAGTACTTTTAATCCACATATTTGTTGTACAGCAGTTTGGACTTTTCTAGATGTATATTTGAAGACCATAGAGATTCACTAATATGTATGACAACAACTTGCAGACATGTCATCTGGAAGCACTGGTGGGTAATGTTTACATTTCAATCCAAGCACAGCATGAGGAGGCAATTGTTGAGCTAGGTTTTCCAGTATTATAGGGCATAGCCATTCAGGTAATCTCTTACAAATACATCTCACCCTCTGAACTAAGAGAACATAGACTTTTCCAGTGCTTGATGTATGTATGTTGCCTGGCTATTTTTTGCAGGATGGCAATTTCTTTAGGACCAGAATCCTAACCCACGACTACATACTCAACCTGAGAAGATGGAGTCATGAGGCTCAAGTCTTTGATTTTCCAAAATCACTGCTGATAGATAAACTCTATCAGCAAGAAGAAGACAGGCAGCTGTCACTAGGCATAGCACTTTGGCAGCATGTTTAGCATCTACATGTTTGCTTTACTTTGGCAAGCTCTCTCTAAATCTGTGATTTCTTCAACGTGATTGTGTAACTTTACTTACATGACTGGCCACCACTGTATAACATAGATGCATGGAGTTGATTTGTTCCTGTTTCTAGACCCTCCATTTGAAATGTGTACATGAGCTTTATCTTCCAGGTGAGAGTTTATGCCGTTTTTGTAACTTATTTTCGGGATAGCATATTATTATTGCAGGTATTTAGCTTCTGTTTCTTACACATTCCACAGCCTTTGATCTTGGTGGCTTTCATTGTGCTTCTTGGTAAGGTATGTTGAATTTCAGTTTCTCTTAGGAACTGCTTTTTTCAAGGCATTTTCAGGATATTTATATTCATATGCACAAATGGGTCTTGACAGGTTACTCCCTGGTCTTGCATGTTCTGTTCTGTATTAGACGAGAGTTGTACTATTACTATGAACTAATGGGGATAACCAAATGAGTTATGGTCCTTAAGAACTTTTTGAATGTATGTAATGCTATGATTGGAGATTATATATTATTTATTTATTTATAAACCGCTGAAAGCCCACAGGCACTGCACAAAACAACATATTATAGACTAAACATGCCCAAAATCTTCCACATAAAAACAAACAGAGCGGATACCAACATCCTGTGGCGTCTTAAACATTCTTTCCAAGGACTCAGACTTCAGAGATTTAACCAACTATAAGGTTCAAGTTCGATGATCCTCTAGTTAAAAATTGACACTTGCTGAGGAAGGCTGGTAAGATGCTTGTCCCACAGCCGACAGCACACAATCCCTGTTTTCGTGGGAACACCATTCATTGATATGAACCCTGCACAGTATCTTCAAATCCAAAGCTCTAACCACACCCGGCCCAGTTTTTGATGATATGATATGGCATTTATAACGCGCCTATACACAAGTGTTTCAAGGTGCAACGAGGCAAGGGAGGGGGAGGAAAGGGAGGACAGACTACGATCCTACTAGGCCAGGTGTCATTCAGAACGCACAAGTGCATGGGATGGGGGAAGGGAAGAAAATCACCAAGAAAATGTTGCCAGTGAAGCGATTTAATTATCGTGCATCCTAAAACGGCTTCCCTAACTTATTCAATGAAACTATTTTTAGATACAGAACAGTGTCTTAAAGGTCTCAAAGGGCAATGGCAGAAAGGTACAACATAGGAATAAGGCCAACGGGTCATGACTGAGAAAAGCCTCCAGTAATGTCACAGCTCTTCCTTAGATTTTTGTAGTGAATCAAAAACTTTGATCCTGATGGGGGCATGGCTTGGCGCTTAGAAGGATGTCAGCCTAGCATTTGAGCTCCGCTCTGGTGAAGCACGTCTTATATCTAAACTCTCATTTACTCACACGTTTATGGTCCACTTACCTGTTATCTGTCCTCTGTTTTCCGTCTTTAAGTCCCGAAGATTGAAGAAGCTTGGAAACATTCTGACGGCCATCCCATTTTGAAGATATCTTTCGGGAGGCTGGGCCCTCAAGCCGCGTCATCCCGCACGTCGCACAGCCGGCGCATTCAGTCAGCTGTGCGGCTGCAAGGACGGACGCGGCCGCTGAAAATCACGGGAGCATCGCCTTGCTCCACAACACTGGTAAATAGGAAAAAAGAAAAAGAAAAAAGAAAAAGAAAAATAATATAATAGATTCTGCTTCGTATTTGTTTGCTCGTTGTCCTTTTCCTGCTGAACTTCTCTATTTGAAAGGAGGGAAGAAAAACAAAAAGACACTTCCTAATATTCTCTCTCCCTTTCAAAATGAAATAGACTTTTTTGGACTGCCTCATCTACCTCTGCCTACATAACATTGCCTTTTTTTATTTATGTTTTATTTTTACTCATATGCATCATTACTGAGGCAGTGTAGTAGTGTATGTGGAAACTATAAAGTGAGAGGAGAAGGAAGTGAGGAGGGAAGGAAGAAGAGAAGAGAAGAAAGGGGAAAGAAAAGGAAGGGAAAAGGAGAGAAAGAGAGGAAAAAAGAAAACAAAAAAGAGAATAGGTGCCAAAAGAAAGGGTGAAAAGAGGGAAAAGGGAAAGAAGGAGGAAAATGGAAAAATTAAAAAGGAGAGAAGGGAGTGAAAAGAGGAAAAAGGGAGAGAGGAAGAAAGGAAAAAGTAAAAAGCGAAGGAATGAAAGAAAGGAAGAGGAAAGATGAGAAAGAAAGAAAGGAAGAAGAGAAAAAGAGGAAGTAAAAAGGAAGGCAAGAGGGAAGAAAATAGAAAAGAAGAGAAAGGCACATAGCAGGAGGCAGTGGACAAGTGAAACAAATAGAAAGTTCAGACAAGAAAGAAGAAAAGGAAAATATTTGAAAACAACAGGAAGATAAGAGAATAAAGAGAGAAGTGAATAGAGGAAAAAGATAGTAGATTTTTATAATACTGCACCATGGCTTTGAAGAAAGGTCAATCTAAAGAAGAGTTAACCCAACAATCTACTATGCTTAAAAGGCAAAAGATTGATTCTCCACCAGTAGAGAACTTAACCGACCCAGTTATGCAATCCATATTATTAGAAATTAGAGCTCTTAAGCCCTTTATGGAAGATACAAATACTAAGTTACAGCAACTGGACAATAGGTTATCTATCTTTGAGGCCAGAATGAATGAAGTTGAGAGGCGGGTAGGAGATGCAGAGGATATGTCTAATAAAGTTACCACACTGGAAGCCACAGTATTAGCTCTAAAGCAGCAGACCGAAAATCCTGAAAATCAGATCAGAAGAAATAATCTTCACATTATCGGCCTTCCTGAAGGGATCAAAAAAGACAACCCCACTGCCTTCCTGTGTGTGTTTCTGCGCAGGGTCCTTAACCTCTCGGCCTCATTACAACTAAATATTCAAAGAGCACACAGAATTGGACCTCTGAGACCAGCACAAAGTGCCAATAACCCCCTCAGAACCATTGTCAGAACCCTCTGGTCCTAGGCGCAGGACCAACGCAGTACCAACCACCCCCACTATGGTCGTGGAGCCTGCAAGTCGAAGCTTACGCAGGCTACCCGGACCAGAGCAGGGAAGGAGGGTAGGGTCTCGTTGTTTGGATAGGTTGGGGGTTTTAGGGAAATCGGATTGAGGATTGGGTAGTGGTTGTGGATAGGACGGGGAATTTTAGGAAAAGGGTTGATTGTTGCACACTTTAGATTGTACTTGGTACCAAGTAGCTATTTGCACACCACCTCCACATAGTCAGACTTAGGCCCCCTCACTGATTAATCTAACGTACAAGTCTAAGCCATGCACCTAATTCTGTCCACAACTAATTAGCATTTTTCAGCATGCACACTTAGCTCTGGTTTTTCAGTGTCCTGTCCATGATGAAGCCGTCAAGTCTTGTGGCAGGTCCGTAATGTTCAGTGCTGGTCCAAGAAGCTAGAAAGAAATAACACGAGTTAGGGTTTTGCCTCTGCATTCCCATAACCTTCTCATTCGTTCCTCACACACATACAAACACACAACATTCCTTGCTGCCACCGAGCTCTGATCACAGGCTTTGAGTGTGCCAAAGTTCAACACTCTTCTGAGGCTTTCCACTTGTTCCTGATGTGGAGAAATGCCAGTGTTAACTTCCACAGGGGTCTTCCTTCAGACCGCCGCGGTAACTTTTGCCCATGTGTTTTCGCCTCCCGTGCGCCTAGTTCTCCCTGGTCCCAGGAGGCGGGAACACACGTACTAGCGTTTCGTACGCTTCACTTCCCCACTACAAATACAAGCGCGGATTAGCGACGCGCCTAGGAAACACGCCCATTTATCTTTCCAGTAGGCGCAGGGGCTAGGAATGGGCGGGCTAAAGCCCCCTGTGCTTCTCCCCTGATCCCTCTGATCCCCAAGATGGGTTTAAGGACTTATCTTGCGGGGGCGAGGGGCCGAACTGCTTCTCCGGCGGGGCGGGGCCCCTCGCGAATAATTCTGGAGGAGCTGGGCTCTGCACGTCCTCTCCTTCCGAAGTCTCAAGCGCAAGCCCCGTGCCTCGGGGCTTGCGCATGCGCGTTGATGTGCCACACCCTGCTGGACTCCTGATTGGCCCGTGGCGCCCCCGAGCATGCTGGGAGTTGTAGGCAGGAGACTGCTTCTGCTGGGAGCTGTAGTTTTGAAGGCTGCTTTTCTGCAGAAGGGGCACAGCAACCTTTTAAATGGATACAACTTCTGGACCCAACTCGTACGCTCAATCACAGCCCCCACCATGCCCCTCTGCACCCTTGTCTTGGTCTGGTCTTGGCTTTGGCCCTGACAGCACTCCCCCTCCCACGGAAGGTAGGCCCTCCGGGTTTATCTGGATAATTCTTATGGAAAGTGCGCAACAATCTTGGAGCATGAACGTGATGTGAGGGCTCCCACGAGCGCTCTTCAGGTCCATACCCTACCCAGTCCACTAAATAATATAATTGACCGTTAGTGCTCTTTTTGGAGTTCAAAATTGCACGTACTTCATATTCAGGTTCTCCGTGAACAATTATCGGGGGGTTTTTCTTAACGGGAGTTCCATACGGGGCAGGTTTTAGCAGGGACGTGTGGAACGTGGGATGAATTTTCATTTGGGATGGTAATTCCAATCGAACTGCAACTGGATTCACGATTCGTACAATTGGGAATGGGCCTAAGTAACGGGGCTGTAATTTCCTGAGACCATCCAATCGAATATTGCGGGTGGAAAGCCACACTTTGTCACCCACACGATAGGGAGGACTGGCACAGCGATTTTTGTCTGCATAATACTTATAAGAGTTTTTTGCTCTAACAAGATTACCTTGTACCTCCTTCCATACTTGCTCAATTTCGATTCGCTGTCCCGCTAGTGTGGGCAATTCCACTCCCAAGGACGGGACAGCTACGGGAAGAATACGTGGATGTCGTCCATAAAGACAGTAAAAAGGAGTCTTTTTGTGGACGTGTGTACGGCATTATTATAGGCCAGTTCAGCTAACCAAGTATGCTGGACCCAAGTGGTTCTCTGCTTGCAGCAAAGCAACGCAAGTATTGCTCGAGCCCTGATTCACACGCTCGGTTTGGCCGTCGGTCTCGGGATGGTACCCGGATGACAAATGGACTTCCATCCCAATAATCCTACAAAATTCACGCCAAAATCGTGAAATTAATTGTGGGCCTCTGTCGGTAATAACATGGTGTGGAAGCCCGTGTAGGCGAATGACGTTTTGTAGGAAGAGTTACGCAATTGCACTAGCGGTTGGGACTCCCTTGCAATGAATAAAATGGGCCATTTTTGAAAAGGTATCTACTATAACCAATATTGAAGTGTGACCTTGTATAGGCGGGAGATCCACAATGAGGTCCATGGTTACAGTGTGCCATGGTACGTCCGGAGTCGGTAAGGGACGCAGAAGGCCTGCAGGTCTTTGGTGACTGGCCTTATTGCGGGCACAGATGTCACACTTCAATACGTGTTGTTGAACATCTTGTCGCCACCTTTGGCCACCAAAAATATCTAGCCACCAGTTCTTGTGTCTTTGATCTTCCCGGATGACCTACAAGGGATGAATCATGACACCACGACATGGCCTTTTCCCGGAGTGCCATAGTAGCAAATACAGAGCATGAGCGTGGGTAGGGAAGCCCTGCAAGAACTACGTTCCCAGGGTCCTGTTTGCACCAATGGTGCAGTTCTTGCATAGAGATTTCTTTCTGAATTGCTTCAAAGAAGTCAGAGGTCGCTCCAATAATATGAGCGGGAGGGATTATTGACTGGGGCGTGGGGTTCGCCTCTCGAATTGTCGGCTCGGGATAGCGTGATAAGATGTCAGCTTTCTGGTTGCTGTTTCCGGGCCTATATGTGATGATAAAGTCGAACTCCGCGAAATACATGGCCCAACGCAACTGACGCGGGCTCAGGGTCTTGGCGGTTTTGATAAATTGTAGGTTTCGGTGGTCTGTGATTACTGTTATCGTATGACGTGCTCCCATCAGATAGTGCCGCCATTCACTAAATGCTGCCTTTATTGCCAGCAGTTCTCGATCTGCGATGATATAATTCACCTCGGCTGGCAGCAGCTTCCTTGAATAATAGGCCACCGGATGTAATAAACCCGTCATGGGATCTCTTTGGGACAGAACGGCCCCCAAAGCATAACTGGAGGCGTCCGTTTCAACCACAAATGGTCTGGACAAGTCTGGGTGTTTTAGTACCGGAGCGTTGGTGAAGGCCTTTTTGAGCTGATTAAAACCCTGTTCGGCTGAGGCATCCCAAACAAACGGGAAACCCTTACGAAGAAGCTTCGTGATTGGAGTAACCAATGCTGAAAAATTCTTAACAAAGCGTCTGTAAAAGTTTGCAAACCCTAGAAAGGATTGTATATCCTTTACATTAGCCGGAGGTGCCCAATCTAAAATTGCCTGCACCTTTTTGGTATCCATTTGTACGCCGGTTGGGGTTAGGAAATAACTTAAGAACTCGACAGTGGTACGATGAAACTCGCACTTTTCCAGCTTTGCGTAGAGATGATGTTCTCGCAATTTCTGCAACACCGCACGTACATGTTGGACATGTTCCTGGAGGCTACTGGAATAGATGAGGATGTCATCAATGTACACAACGGCACATACATCTAAATATTCTCGAAGTACCTCATCCAGGAAATGTTGGAAGGCGGCGGGGCGTTACAGAGGCCGAATGGCATGACCTGATATTCATACAATCCGAACTTGGTTCGGAAGGCGGTCTTCCACTCGTCTCCTTCACGTACCCGTACCAAGTGGTATGCGCCTCGAAGGTCCAACTTGGTATAGATGACCGCATCCCTAACTTGGTCAAGAAGTACAGGGATTAAAGGGAGCGGATAACGGTTTTTAATGGTTATCCGGTTCACTCCGCGGTAATCAATACAAGTCCGGAGCTCCCCAGACTTCTTCGGTACGAAGAACAACGGTGACGAAACCGGAGAATTGGAGTGCCGAATAAAACCACTCTTGGGGTTTGATGCTATATATTCCCGGAGGTGGTCATTTTCAGCCTCGGTCAAAGCGTAGATGCGGCTGCATGGCAATACCGCTCCTGGCTCCAGGTCTATCCGGCAATCAAAGGGCCGGTGTGGAGGTAAAGACTCAGCAGCCTGTTTATTAAACACATCCACAAAGTCGGCATATTCTTGGGGCAGATCTTCAGGACGTACCTCTGATTGACTATTAGTAATGCTGATGGAGCGTATGTCCGGCAAAGCCTTTTTCAAACAATGTTCTCTGCAATATGGAGAATTCAGGTCTATCGACCCTGAGGTCCATTGAATGTGAGGGTCATGCTTCTTTAACCATGGCAATCCCAGGATAAGCCCAAATTGCGGGGCGGCAATAATGTCAAAGGCAATCTTCTCTGTATGCCCATCTCCACACTGAAGGATCATAACACAGGTACTATGGGTAACGGGACCTGAACTAAGGGGGGTACCGTCTACTGCATGTACCAGTTCTGACTTAGGTTTACATTGCACCGGAATTCCTAAAGTACCCACGAACTGGGCATCGATGAAATTGCCAGTCGCACCCGAGTCGATTAACAGTGTAGCCTGTTTCTTTTTCGTCAAGAACTCTAGGCAACCCTTCTGAGTGATATATGGGCCATGATTCGAATAGCCTGCAATTGGGGCCCTGCTGACTAGGCTCGACCGGGTGACCCCCACTACCGGCGAGCCGAGGCGTTTCCCTGGGTCTTTGGTTTGGCAGGGCATTCGCGAACGAAATGCCCAGCCTTACCGCAATACATACAGACCCCGTCTTTTCTTCTCTGCTCTTTCTCTTCTTTTGTTAGGGGGCCCCGGATGGAGCCGATTTGCATCGGCTCATCCCCCTCAGATTTGTCCACCGTCCCACGAGATCCTTTAAATTGGTCTAACCGTGGTACAGGACGAGATTCTCCTCTTCTCTTGTCGCCTCGCCTTTCCGCCAAGCGGTGGTCAAGACGCAAGGCTAAGTTTATCATATCCGAACACTCTCTTGGCTGTGGATCAACCTGAGCTATAAGATCCTTTAACTCATCTTTCAATCCCTGATAAAATAGGGACATCCTTTTTTCTCTGGGCCATTCGGCTTCTGCCACTAGCCGTTGAACTGCGTGACATAAGTCACCAGTTCCCTATTGCCTTGCCTTAAACTCAGCAATTCCCGATCTTTACAGAGGGTAGCTGCCTGTCGATTAACGATTTCTCAAATTCCCCTAGAACTCATCCCAGTCATACAGGACGGCATCGTCTTTTGAACCAAAGGATTCGCCCAAGAGGCGGCGTCCCCTGTAAGGTACGATATCACAAAGGCAGTACGTGCTTGAGCAGACCGAAAGGCTGACGCCTTGTGAGAAAGTGGAGACGACATTGGGTCAAAAACGTAGAGAACTTTTGCGGATCCCCTGCATATCGCTCTGGAGGTGCAAGGGGAACTATGGCTTCTGGGGTTACATGTACCTGTAACGGGGTAGACGGTTGACCAGGTAAGGGCGATGCTTGGGCAGCTAGACTCCGTACTTGCGCGGACAAGTTGCATATTCTTGCCTGGATGCGGCTAACTCCCCTTGCAAATCCTGCAAGGCTTTAGCAATTTCTTCCATGACTGTTGTGAGGGTTGGCTGTGCCGCTCAGGCGCCTGGAAAATACGTGTTCTTGCGCTTCTGTCAGAACCCTCTGGTCCTAGGCGCAGGAGCGACGCAGTACCAACCACCCCCACTATGGTCGTGGAGCCTGCAAGTCGAAGCTTACGCAGGCTACCCGGACCAGAGCAGGGAAGGAGGGTTAGGGTCTCGTTGTTTGGATAGGTTGGGGGGTTTTAGGGAAATCGGATTGAGGATTGGGTAGTGGTTGTGGATAGGACGGGGAATTTTAGGGAAAAAGGTTGATTGTTGCACACTTTAGATTGTACTTGGTACCAAGTAGCTATTTGCACACCACCTCCACATAGTCAGACTTAGGCCCCCTCACTGATTAATCTAACGTACAAGTCTAAGCCATGCACCTAATTCTGTCCACAACTAATTAGCATTTTCAGCATGCACACTTAGCTCTAGTTTTCAGTGTCCTGTCCATGATGAAGCCGTCAAGTCTTGTGGCAGGTCCGTAATGTTCAGTGCAGGTCCAAGAAGCTAGAAGAAATAACACGAGTTAGGGTTTTGCCTCTGCATTCCCATAACCTTCTCATTCGTTCCTCACACACATACAAACACACAACATTCCTTGCTGCCACCCGAGCTCTGATCACAGGCTTTTGAGTGTGCCAAAGTTCACCACTCTTCTGAGGCTTTTCCACTTGTTCCTGATGTGGAGAAAATGCCAGTGTTAACTTCCACAGGGGTCTTCCTTCAGACCGCCGCGGTAACTTTTGCCCATGTGTTTTCGCCTCCCGTGCGCCTAGTTCTCCCTGGTCCCAGGAGGCGGGAACACACGTACTAGCGTTTCGTACGCTTCACTTCCCCACTACAAATACAAGCGCGGATTAGCGACGCGCCTAGGAAACACGCCCACTTATCTTTCCAGTAGGCGCAGGGCTAGGAATGGGCGGGCTAAAGCCCCTGCGCTTCTCCCCCGATCCCTCTGATCCCCAAGATGGGTTTAAGGACTTATCTTGCGGGGGCGAGGGCCGAACTGCTTCTCCGGCGGGGCGGGGCCCCTCGCGAATAATTCTGGAGGAGCTGGGCTCTGCACGTCCTCTCCTTCCGAAGTCTCAAGCGCAAGCCCCGTGCCTCGGGGCTTGCGCATGCGCGTTGATGTGCCACACCCTGCTGGACTCCTGATTGGCCCGTGGCACCCCCGAGCATGCTGGGAGTTGTAGGCAGGAGACTGCTTCTGCTGGGAGCTGTAGTTTTTGAAGGCTGCTTTTCTGCAGAAGGGGCACAGCAACCTTTTAAATGGATACAACTTTCTGGACCCAACTCGTACGCTCATCACAGCCCCCCACCATGCCCCTCTGCACCCCTTGTCTTGGTCTGGTCTTGGCTTTGGCCCTGACAACCATGATATTAGATCTCCTTGAGTTTTCTCATGTAACACTTATTATAGAAAAAGTTAAGCAAATCAAAAACTTAACATCAGAAGGAAAAATAATCTTTATAAAACAGGATGTAGTCAAAGCAATGGCTGAAAGAAGAAAGGAGCTCGCTCTTTGCCTTCAGCACAGCTATGAGCCAATTGAATGCTAGATGTGGCATAATACACCCTGCTTCTCTTAAAGTTACACTAAATGGGCAAACTTCAACTTTTCAGAATTCAACGGATCTACACAGATATATCCAATCATAGAAAAGAAACGACATGGATACACTACCTTCTATCACATGATGACTTTGTAATCCACTGTTCTGTTTTCTCCACCGAGTGGCGTGTGGGTGGGCCTAGTCCTTTCTTTCTTTTTTCAGCTCCCGCCCCACCTCACTATGTTCTCTATTTTTGCAGCATGGTCTGGCTGCCTTTTTGTTGCCGCCCTTTTTACTCAACCTTTAAACATAACACATTGTTGCTAAGGTCCATGCTGCACCTTTTGTTGGTACCCCCTCCTCATGTGTCTCTCCCTTTGTGTCACCTTTTGTTATGCTGGATACATTGTTGTGTCTCTTATCAATGTGCTATGCCTGTTTATTTTATTGGTATTATAATAACTGCAATTTCTATAAAGTGTCTTCGTATAAATACCCAATGATTAAAATATACAGTGCTCCACGCTTATGCCTCTAAATATAATTTCTTGGAACATTAAAGGATTACATAATCTGTTCAAAAGACAAAATAATGCTATCACATCTAAATAGATTGAATCATTCAATTGCCTGCATCCAATAGTTGCATCTTTCAAATGAAGAAGCAGCTAAACTCAAACGGCATTGGGTCGGTAATGTATTCTCCAGTGCTGCAGAAGTGGTGTTGTTACCTTAATCAATAAATCTCTAAAATGTAACATACTATATCATGACTCTTATGATAAAGGTTGATGGGTCCTGCTCAAAATACTCATCAGCTCTATAGAATATTCCATAATCAACATTTATGGTCCAACATCTCCTGATCCTAACTTTTGGTGGTACCTTAGAAATCATATGCTCCAGATAAATCCCTATAATTTGATCGTTTGTAATTGTAATCAAATCATAGACCCCTTTCTAGATAAGAAATCTACTGTTTGTTATATTGATAATACATCTCATAAAAAATTCATTGATTTGATATCAGAACTAGGCCTTAGTGATAATTGGCGTCTACTTCACCCAATTGATTAAGATGTTACATTTTATTCTGCACCCCATACATCCTTTTCAAAATTCTATTACATTTGTATTCCCAACTCCAAGGCTAGCCTTCTCCTAAAAGCCCAAATAGAGTCTATTATGATATCTGATCCTGCTCCTGTTCATATCCAATTACAATCTCCCTGTAACCCTCAAATAGATGGTTACTCAATACTAGCTTGCTAAGCAATGTCTTATTTGCACCTTTTATGCCCCAAGAGCATAATAATTACTTTGCCATGAACATAAACCAAGAAACCTCCACTTCAAACAACTGGGACTGCTATAAGGCCAGTTTTAGATGCCATATTATATCTTCTGCTGCCAATAAAAAGAAAAAAAAACATAAGCAGGAGTCTGAATCTATTCTCAAGCAACTGAAACCTCTGGAGACTCGTTTTGCCAGTACTGGTGCCCCCTCAATTCTTAAAGAAGTTTGAAAGTTACGATTCCAATATAATAGAATTGTAGCTCAATACTCTTGTGCAAATATGCTCGGATATAAATTAAAAATGTATCAACTTTCCAATAAGGCGAGCAAATCTTTAGCCTCCTACATCAAATTCAAAAAAGAAAAAGCTAGCATTGTAACCCTACAAAATCATCTGGGAAATAGAAAGCATTCAGATATGGATATTCTCCAATTTTGCTCAAATTTCTACTCTAAGTTATATACCTCTGAAGCTCTTCCTAATAATCCCTCCATTGAGGATTTTCTGAACAATCTACCTAAGAACTCCTACCCCCCAATAGATCTTAAATCTCTTAAAGCTCCAAATACCCCGGCTAAGATTTTTCAAGCTATCAAACTTCTTAAGAAAGGCAAAGCTCCAAGTCCTGATGGCTTTCCTACCAATGTCTACTCCCATTTTTCCATGCTATTAGTTCCTAAACTTAGTGATCTTTATTCTCACTTCCTATCAGAAGGGAAAGCACAAGGATCTTTTCTTGAAGCTATGATTATTGTTTTTCCCAAGCCCAATAAAGACCCTGAACTCCCTCAAAGTTATCACTCAATTTCCCTGATTAACACTGATAGTAAGATGTATGCAAAGATCCTAGCCAACAGACTTCTCCCCTTTCTCCCCAACCTCCTTAAACAAGACCAGGCTGGATATGTCAAGAGAAGAATGTCCTCCTCCAACATTAGACTCTTTCTGGACATTATAGACATAATACACCAATCCAAAGATCCCCATGCTGCAGTTGCCCTAGATGCCAAAAAGGCTTTTGATAGAGTTGAGTGGGATTTTCTATTGATAACTCTTAAATGCCATGGTTTTGGCCCCCCTTTTTTATCCCCAATTAACATACTTTACTCAATGCCCAAATCGGCAATTTTTGTCAATGGTCAACTATCTGCTTTTTTCCATCTTTCTAGAAGAACATGTCAAGGATACCCTTTTTCCCCAATTCTCTTTATTCTAGCCCTTGAACCCTTCTTAGAAACTATAAGACAGAATGATAGTATATTAGGAGTTCGATCATCTAAGCACCTTCGTATTAAAACGGCAGCTTATGCGGAGAATGCCCTTCTTCTTCAGAAAAAACGCAGAACAAAGTGGCACACATCTTTTACAGATAATCTCCAACTTTGTTAAAGCCTCTGGTTATAAACTTAATATTGATGAATCCTAGATCCTTCGACCTAACATACATTGCACACCTCATCATTCGCTATCCTTAGTAATGAAATGGTGCCCTCAAGGCATCAAATATCTTGGCCTCAATATTTCCACTTCTGTTCGTGGTGTGCGTAGGAAAATATTGATATCATACTTACAAGAGTCTAGGAACTTGTAACTTCAAAGTCACCCCTATATCTCTCTTGTTGGGGCCAGTTGGAATCCATTAAGATAATAATCTCCCCCCTTCATTCTATATCTTCTATATATGTTACCTATTGCACTTCCCCTTTCTTTTTTTTAAATCCCTAGATTCCTGCCTAATTGGATTTCTATGGGGGAAGGGAAGGCATAGAATTTCACTTAGCAAATTAAAAAAAGCTCGCTCTATGGGTGGTGTCAATTTTCCAGACTTTAGAAAATATCACATGGCCTTTGTTATTAAACAAGTGCAGTTGTGGTTTGTTCAGGATGAACTGGAATATTTACCCAATTGGGTACTTCTAGAGAGAGCTACAGCTTCCCCAAAACCCCTGTCGGATATTTATCTCATTAAAAACAAGAATACACTCACAAAATGTTCTTCTATATGTCAATCTGATTCTTATCTCATACTATATATGTTTCCATCCCTGACCAAAATTTCAACTTTTACCTCTCCTCTTATCTGGCATAACCCCCTCATTAAGTGGAAGCCATGGCTACCTAGAAACATTAAATATTGTAACTATTGTTTCTCACAAAATGCTCCCATTGCTTTTAGAGATTTTACTACAAAATACAAATTACCTGCCTCTGCCATGAAACAATTTCTAATCATTATTGCTGCTATGTTTGAAAACTATGAACTACTTATCCACAACACCAGCAGTCCGGATGCGCTAAGACTATTTCACATACTGAAGTCTAATAATACTGCTTCCTTTTTCTACAAATCCCTGAGATCAAATACAGCAACTGGTGTTCTACACAACAACTGGGAAGATGATTGTTCACTACCAAACCTTCAATATGACTGGCCTTCACAGTGAAAATACATCTCTAAAATTACTTAATCAGCCAGCCTAATCCAAACCCTATTTTTCTTCGACCAGAGAGCCTTTTCCACCCCTATAGCCCTCTTCAAATGCGGCCTTCTACCTAATGATCTTTGCTGGAGCTGCTCACAAGTCCCAGGTTCTTTTAAGCACATATTTATAGAATGTAAACATGTTAAGCCCTTCTGGATTTCAGTTTGGCGAACAATAAAACTTATTTTTAAAATGTTTGTTTTGACAGTCCTATTTTCGGAAGCTCTCTTTTACATTCAGCAATTGCTAATGTTCATACTAAATTACTCTTTGACTTATGTCTCATGGTAGCACTCCAAACCATAACCACCAATTGGAAAAATTGACATTGCATTTGTTATAAATGTTGGTGGAATAATATTTGTTATATTCATGGGTTGGAAAACTGTACAGCCTCTTCTCCAGCTTTACTTTGCAAACATACATTGAAAGGGCAACCTTTTCTTGATGTTCCCTTTGTCCACGTTATGTCCTGTTTGTCATGTTAGTTACATGTTCTGTTCATTATTGTTATTTCATACTCCCTTCAAACCTTTTAGAAGTTTAACTTAATTAATCCATTGATACATGTTTGGCACAAATATACACTGTGTTCATTTTCTTAACAATGTTATGGATATTTTATGTATAATCTGGACAGTTACTTTTGTTTATTATTAATGACTTTTGATTGTCTTACATATTGACTGCATATAATTAATACAAAAATTAAACAAATACGCTTTGATCCTGTCTCCTTAACACCTTTTTAATACTGCAAGTCATGGTTCGAAGTAGGTGAGTGGCTCAACCAGATGTGAGCATCTCTGTGTGTATTCCTGCCCACTGACAGCTCATGGAGCTAGATGGTGTCCAGATGCAGAAATTGCTGGCTCCAGTTGTTGAGGCTTCAAAGGTGGTTCAAAATGAAAGACACAGGCAATTCAGTTGTGAGGGTTTGATGCAGAGAGTCAGTATCAAATGTATGTGATCAGCAGCTTCATGGCTCTCCTGGATCCTCTTGGTGGCTCAGTGAAGTGCGGAATACCTTGAAGAACAGGTGCTAGATTTTGGCTTGGTCATCTTTATGTGGCTAGATTAAGGAAATGCTGGATTCTTCACCTATCATTGCAGCACTTTTGGGATTTCAGCATGCTGAGGCTTCTTTTACAAGGGTCATTGGAGAAAATCATGCTTCTCCTGCTTTTGCCAGTCAAGGTAAATTAGTCAAGGGAGCTTGCAGGCTCTTGGTCCAGTTTTGGGCATTCTCTCCCCTCAGTGTTAACAGTCTCCAGTAGCAGGCACTTCCAGTAGCCACTCCTGTTGTCCTGCAGAATTGCTTAGGGAGAGAGCTGTTCGCTCTCCTGGATGTATTGTTTTAATGCTGTACATGCGACCTTGAGCAGCTTCAGCTCCAACAAGAGTTCGGTCTGGATGCTCCTTTTGTTTTAGGAGTCCAGAAGATGATTCCCCAAATGGGGTGTTTCCCCTCCAGATATTGGGTCAAAGGTGTGTGTTTGTTTTCAAGCCTTCTGTTAAGGCAAATCTGTATCTCTGTTACAGATTTTCCCTCCACTGCTGTATTATGCACAGGGTCCTTGATCTGCTGGATGTAACAGGAGCTTTGAGGGAAGTGATGTGCTGTATGATACAATGTGCTCTATGTCGTCTTTCTGTAGTTTTCTGCCGTTGTGACTACTTTGGACCTCCTCTTTGTCCGTCCGTCTCAGCTCCTTGTTGATTATTCATTTTCAATGCTTTCTATTGGTATCAAAACCTTCTTTCATATACCTGCTCCTAGCCTGAATCGTTGAGGAAGCCAGCCTCTACGCCCGGAAGAGGTGTCAGAATCTGCACCAGGATCATGATAGCTTTCATGGAGGTAGCTGCTCCCGCGTGCTGTATGAAAGGTTTAAAATGCACTTGTCTACATCAAATGTATCTTTCATCTTTAGGCAAAAAAAGGAAAGCCTTCATGGGGGAATAAAGTATATCAGCAAATTCGGTTTTGGCTGTTTAATTGTGTCTCTTCATTAATCACTACAGCTATTTTTTAACAAGAGATAGTTTTACCTTACATTACCATTGTACCTAGCGTTAAACTTTATATTCATGACATTGACATACAACAATTGAAGACTTTGTTTGCTACCATTCGAATTAATGTTTTATTTCCAAATGAGTCGAGTGTAAATGTTAGACTAATCTCCTTTGTAGACATGCTTGTAAGAACATAATAATTAGAGAATTGTCTACTTGGAAGGAGAGTAAACTAAGTGGATACAATGTAGCATTGTGAGCCTGGGACTCCCACCCACATGTGAAGCCAAAGTTGAAAGCCAAGAGGGTCCTGGACCCTGAAAAACGAAGAAAGACATTATAAGAGAAAACACTCACTTGGCAAGGAAGTAAACCAAGCTTTATAGAGTATTGCAAATCTGGGACCTGCATCCACTTGAAAGGTTAAGGATAAGAAGGCCAAGAACCCTCAGACTGATAAGGAAAAGGAATCCTACACTTGGTAGGGGAATATGCCAAGCTGGTAGGATAAAGGAACTGTGAAGTCAAGCAACAGGTCATTGTGAGATATCCAGCAACTTAATAGAAAAACAAGTCTAGGGGAAAGGAGGACAACATTAGCCTTTGGAGTTGCATATTTTGGAAAACATTTTTGCATCACTATATTACCAGAGAGACTGTGACATTTTCTGTTGTTTGAAAGCACAACAAACACGTTTTACTTTAAGAGAAGACCATCCGTGCACAGTTATCTTAGGTTGTTTGTGTTAGGGACAGTAGTGGGTCTGCGACACGACAGTGACAGAGTTTGTAGTTTTCCGACTTCCTGACAATTTCATTAGTTTCCTTTGAGGCGGGGAGCACCCCCTCTTAGCTTTAGGTATAGAGAGGCATTTTTTCAACCCTCTTATTTTTAATTAAAAGTATTTATCCAAAAATATAAGAGTTTTGTGTCCGAGCCTTACTTCTGCACCCTTATACTAAGAAATCAACAAACATTTTTTTTTTTTTTTTAAAAAGCTTTATTTGCAAGATCAAGCATTATTGCAAAGCAGCGTAGACTGTATCAATTTAAGACTTCCTGTTTGCTTATGTTTTATTGCACAAAGCTCTGTGCATTTGGTTATTTAGTTATTTACACCGCATTAGTGCAATTTACCCCATCTCCGTCCAATCCCTTGACAATTTTAAAGAACTGTTTGCTTCTGTTAAGATAGAATATCAAAAAAGGTAATTGCTACACCCATGCAGACAGTATCACCATTATACTGCAAAAATCAAATCGATATCCTTAGACTCGCTTATGACTTTTGGGCAGCATGTGATACGTAAATAATAAAGGGACCTCGTCCTCTGAAACAGGTAGTTCAATGCCACTGTAAATTCCAGAACAGTAATGAGTCTGTGATTCACATGCCTAATATCAAGGCTCTGAGAAAAATCAATTTCCTGTGAGGCTGCTCCTTGTTCCTTGCGTTGAAATCCATATATATGTTCCCAGAGGAGGGCCTAAGAAGATAGAAAGTTTCAACTCGGCTAGAGTAAAGGTCGCTGATACGACTGCGGCACATGGACCGACTGGGCTTTTAGTTACTGAGAAAGCAGTAGAGCCACCAGTTACAATGCATAGTCTGAAGTTGCATTGTTTTACTCCCAATAAAGCAGGCATGATAAAACCACTCTAGACGTCCCATGCTTTAATGTTCCAAAAAAGTAGCAGTTTTAGAAATGAACAGTCACATCCATTCAAAACAGAAAGAATCTGAATATGTGACTTTCCCACATCTGGAAACGTTTTACCAACTAAAATGAACTCATGATGCCTGTTTTGACAAAGGCTTCTTTTGAAGTAGAATGCTTTTGACTGCTTTTTTAATTGCATTAGTTTTTTTTGTGTGAATTATTTTTTTCATTTTAATGTCCAATAAGTATTTTCTTTTGAGTCGACCACTTCCAAATGTGAAAGGTCCACTCCATGCAATTGTTAACTTTTCCACCATGTAGTGGAACATTAAAGAGCAATGCAAAGGTTAAACCACTTTAAAATGTACAGTTCCACTATGTGTGTGAAAACGTGTAAATGCCCCTGAAAATTAGCCATTGCTGGGGCATTTAGAATGAATTGCTACGGAATCTCCATGCTTTTATCAGTTAGCGGTTACAGGAAGATTGCATAAGAATCCTTTGCATTATTGCCAGCATAAAGATAAATGCTGGTGGTAATACAGACACATTTGTTAAGTAGATTTGTAACAGCAGGCTCACATGTAAAGGGTGTCCTGCTTCTGAAATTGTTGAAAATCCTGTAAGATCTGTAACAATTGATGTACACGAGTACTGACACATTCATTGCCATTTTTACAAATCCACATGCCATGCAAAGTGGCCCATTAAATGTGTGGGTACTGCGCTAGTTTTCTCCAACAAATACACCAGCAATAAGATAAAAAGAATGGCACATGTATTGTATATGTATGTAGTGTCCTTTCAGGTGATGAGTCCCTGAAGTATTTGTTCAACATTTGATTTGATTTGATATGTAGTATTTATATCACACTTTGGGCAGAATCAACTCCATCTAGATCATCCACAAGATCATCCACAAGGCTATGTGGGGCCGGGGACACTGTATCTTCAGCGCTTCCTGACCAAATGATCCCCTTCTAACTCCTGCGTTCCTCTGGCATCAACTTCCTCCGTGTGAAGCGATTTTCTAAACAGAGAGCTGGTGGTCGATCACTTTCTTCTGCGGGCTCCCTCTGTGCAATAACCTCCCTGTCCCTCTGCATCTTGAGCAGGACCTCATTAAGTTCTGAAAAAAGCCTTAAGACCTCTCTCTTTACATCTTCCTTCTCCTATCTTCCCTGCTAATCATACAGTAGCGTGAATGATGTGCAGGCCCATTATGTATCCTCAGGACCCTGACCCCCCACATCTCTCACCCTAGCAGCTGTCTATTTACTGCATTTACTTTCTTCTCTTATAAGCACTTCACCCCAAGCACTTCTCCATGAGCACCACGGCACCCCCCTACCCTCTGCACCTGCACATTCCGAACAGTCACAAGGTTTACTAGGTGTGTCTCCCCTTCTTGGCATTCTCATTATTTGTACTATTAATTCAATTTTTTATCTTTGTTGTAATACATAAATAAATAAGATTGTATTCATCTGTTTATTTTACAGAACATACATCTAAAACAGTGCTCAAAAGATGGAAATATCACAGAACAGTAAACACCATTCTCCCAAAGAGATGGGGTTTGACCAACTTCTGAAAGGCAACAAAGGGACTCATACTTCGTAAAGATAAATGTAATGAGTGCCTTACTTAGGATGATAAATGGAGATGTGTCTGCTCTATGAAACAGTGTGATGGTGGAATCAAAAATAACTGGTTTTCTGCTGAACAAAATTAACAAATTGGCTGATAGTATGCACACAATTTGGACAGACAAGCAGGGGCAAGTCCATTCACACATTTAAAACCTAGCAGAGCATTTTGAATTAAATCCTCTGTCTGACAAGTATTCTTTGAAATGAAGTCTGAAGCTGTTTTGGGTGTGTTACATATAGGTCTAACTGCCGCAATTTTGAATCGTTAGAAGATGTTGAAGTTGTTTTATAGAAGTGCCATTCATAATAGCATTTCATATTACAATCTGGACTTAGCCAAAGAACCCACCACAACAGCATGATCTGTTGAGGAGATGATATAAGGGAGAGCATGATGAAGCATCCAAAAAGAGTATTGTAACATAGCTTTATTCTAGTTTCGACTGTCAGCAGCAGAATAAGTTCTTAAACTTCATGGAAAAGGTCATGGGTAAGACAAACAGACAGGGGGGGAGGGATGCAGACGGCCTCATTACACGGTAGGCGGTGGACCAAGGTGCTATTAGCACCTTGGTCCATGCCGGTAAAATACCGGCACCGCCTTCGAGGAAAGGGGAATTACCGCCCTATTCGAAGGTTAGCGGGGCGGTAATTCCCCTTTCCCCCATTGCCCTTCCACATTCCCATTTTTGCCCCATAGGGCATAATGGGAACGGGGAAGGTGCTAATTACGGTACCGCAAATTGCGGTACCGTAATTAGCACTCTGGTCCCTTTGCGGGTTGGTTTTTAATGCCTGCTAAAAAGCAGGTGTTAAAGTACCAACCCGCAAAGGGACCTCGTAGTAAGGCGGTAAGTGTTTACCGGTACCAGTGCCCTTACCGGTAAACCCTTACCGCCTACCGTGTAATGAGACTGTGATATCATATGTTCACACCAACACAATGGGCCTCATTAAATGGTAGGCAGTAGCCATGGCGCTATTAGCGCCATGGCTACCCCTTACCGCATTCCGGGTCCGTGTTCCCGGAATAGGGACTTACCGGGTCACTCCGAGCTTGGAGGACCCGGTAAGTCCCCATTCTGGGAATCGTTCCCCATTCCCATTTGAGCCCCCTTATGGGAATGGGGATGGAGCTAATACCGGGCCCGCTATTAGCTCTGAAGTCCCTCAACGGGTCCCTTCCATAACGACTGGTAAAACCAGGCGTTGCGGAAGGGACCCGCTAAGGTACCTCGCAGTAGGCCGGTAAGGGATTACCGGCACCGGTGCCCTTACCAGTGCCGGTAATCCCATACCGCCTACCGTGTAATGAGGCCCTATATAATCTATGGGCCTCATTACGAGAAGCGTGGTAAAAATGGGGTCATTACCGGCATGGAGGAACTAGCGGGTCCGAGCTCGTATGATGCTGCTAATAGCGGGCAATTACGAGTGCGAGCCAGCGCGATCCCCCATGCCGGTAATGGCCATACCGAGGGATTTATTCCATTACATAAATCTGGAGGTTAGTGAGATTTATGCACCAAAATTGTGGCTTGTGTTTCTAGACATTAATAGTATTTATAAATAAGAAAAGGATGACAAGAGACCATGATGGGTTTTATTGTTTTTATTTTTTTATATATGTTTTTTGTATAGATGGTGAGGCTTACTCCAGTCCATGAAAGGCAAGACAACCAAACTTGACCTTACGTCCTGAGGAAGGTTTACAGAAAGAAAGGGACTATATTATCTGTTCCAGGAGACTAAAACATGTGTTGACTCCATAAAGAGTTTGAAATTATACTAAACTGTCTTACGACACCAGTAAAGAAGATAGGGTCGGAATATGTATTACAATGATCTTCATGAGCTATGTGTAATATGAATTTGCATTTACATGAACAAAAAGGAAAGCCATTGCTCTTGTTTGAGAATGTATTGGAATTAATGTGGAGACTATTAAGGTATGAGCCTGATGTTTTGTATATTTGTATTTTTGCTGAACGATTGTATTTTTAAGTTATAGATACACATTAGTATCACAATATATTTTTGTATGGCAAAATAAAAATGTTCATGTAAAATATTGATTTAGTGGGACCTTATCATCCTTAATTCACTGGTCCACCCCTGCATCTTTGTTGCTCTTTTGCTTAAGGGACCAGGAATTATAGTGCAGGCATCCCCTTCTGTATCAAATTAGGCCAGTGACAGGGCAATAATCTTGTGGAGATTTTGGGGCCGATTCATGGAATAAATGTGCAAGCTGGCGCAAGCATGCACAAGCGTGAAAAAGCAGGTGCACACGCACATGTGCGATTCATGGAAGGCCCTCCGCATGTTACCCTCAGGATGTGCACCAAATCTGTGCGTGGCGCACACAGGCGCAAACGTCATTGAACATCCCGAACGCTGTGCGCGATGCGCACAGGGAAAGCGCACAACGTCGGCGCACACACCAAAAAGGGGGCAGGACATGGGGCCTAACACGCAGAATGGGAAACAACGCGTGAAAAAGAAGGCGTAACTGGGGAAGTACTGCAGGGAAATACACGGAACGCCCACATGCACGTGAACAGAACGTATTCATGGAATCGAATACGGGAAACCGGCGCACGCTAAAAGACACGCACAGGCGTCAACACGTCCGCCACACGAACACAGGCGGAAGCGCCCCCGTGCACAGTATAAAAATGTTATACTGCGTGCAAACAATAAACACGTATATACAGATACGATGAATGCCCCATTTGTCGCAGCACTGATCGTGGGACACCGCAGGAGGAGGAGAATAGCCAGGGCCCATATTTTTTTTTCCCAGACTAGCCTTTTTGGGATGCATGACAACCAGGTCTATGGCAGGTATAGGTTTCCACCTCGTATCATCCTACGAGGAAGGATATAGACCTTACATCCCCACCCTGTGCTGCCAAACATTGACCCCCTTGGAGAAGGTGCTCAATGTCCTGCATTTTTGGCCACTGGGTCATTTCAGTGGACAACTGCCATAATGGGTAGGTTCTCTCAGGCCACGCAGTCACGGTGCCTACACCACGTGTTGGCAATCATGACTGCGCGCCCCTCAGTCCGCAGGCACATATACATGCCCAGAACACCCGCAGAAAGGCAGACCATGGTTCTGGACTTTAACAGGGTGGCACACTTCCCCAAAGTGCGCGGTGCCATAGATTGTACCCATGTGGCCCTACGTCCACCTAGGGCCACTGAGCACATCTATCGAAACCGCAAGCACTGGCATTCCATCAACGTGCAGGTCCAATGTGATGCAAAGGGAATCATCACCTCTGTCTATGCAAACTACCCTAGCTCTACCCATGACAGTTTCATATACAGAATGTCCGCCCTGAGCCGGGCCCTGGAAGCTGGGAAGCATGGTGACACATGGCTCCTAGGTGAGTACAAATGGCTGTGCACATGCATGCATGTCACACACAGACAAATACACAAACCCTAATAATCACAACCATTTATCACCTCCCCAGGGGACAGTGCCTACCCTCTGAGCAACCACATGATGACGCCAATCCGGAACCCACCACACCACCCCAGGTAAGATACAACGCTGCCCATATTGCAACAAGGGGCATAGTGGAGCGCCCATTCGGAGTGCTCAAGTCACGCTTCCACTCCCTTGCCGCTCTGGCAGCCAGCTACTATATGCGCCCCAGTAGTGTGAAGGATCATTGTGGCAGCATGTGTCCTGCATAATGTTGCAACACTGCAGGGTGTACCGGTTGACACGGTGGTGCCCCCACAGCCCCAACCACAGGCCCAGGCGCTGCCCATGGGAGGGGATAGGGTACGTGGCAAGGCAGCCCAGAACCAGCTTGTGACCACATTTTTCACCTAAACTCCCACCCCTGCGGAGTGCACACAGGCCTAGCACATACCAGGTGACCATCTATGATGACAAAGAGACAGTCAACTGTCACAACCTTACCACCACGAGAATGTTGCCATGGAAGTGCTACATTAAGTGCATCCGTAGCTACTTAAACATAACCAATTCTGTGGGACCGAAAGACACACATGCAAGGTGTGTATCACACCACCCCCGGCAAAACAGGCCATGTCAATCACTGGTATGTCACCCAAACCCTCCCAACCCACATCACCCTTGTCTGACACATCATGACATGGCATGCAACAGCAAAAGCCCAACACATGACCAATAAGATACGAGTGACATCTGATAAATGGAAAGTGGCCCGATACAATGACGCCTGATATGGAATCAGATGAAATGACTGACCAACAACCTCCCACACATACCAAGTCATACACAAATGCTTTCCACCAGTCGTAGCATGAACACAACACTGAATGCCTGTTCACATGCACATTGGGCAAGGCAAAATCCCTACTCCCAACCATGTGTGCTGTGTGTGTCTCCTGCAACACACTGCTCAGCACACAGCACAGTGAGCAGCCATTGTGTTGCAGATACACCTTGAGCATCACATGAAAAGGACAAATCAAATAAACAACCAATTGACACATGTACAGGATCCCCAAATGGTAATAGATCATGCGCTGCAGGGACACAGCGGGCCAGAGAAGGCAATCTATGTGCACCTGTGGCCATGGAAGGGTGGTTGTATGTGTGGTGGATCATTGTGCAACTGTGTGTGTCAGTAGGGACATGCACTCAATATATGCATGTGAAAGCAAGTGACCCTCAGTGTCCTGTACATATCACATGTGAACATTGGCCATGTGTACACCCCAGCATGTCAAACCACACCAATCCCCTGACACCTGAAAAATAAAGACAACACAGGAACAGGCATTGACCAGCAGAACACATCATGTACATAGTACCCCACAATTACAATGTCAGAGTGCCCAAAACACTGTAGCCCAATCCAACTGTTCAACAACAAAAGGCCCTCCCTCATTTAAACATCACCAAGACCTTCGGTACAACTGTCTCTGGGGTATTTAGCCTTCTTCCTTCAAGTCTACCTGGCTACAGGATCACCCTACTCCTTGGTCTCCATGTTCCACCTTGCGTGTGAATAGGGTCCAGCCCCCTCAGAGGCCACCTTGACTGGTAAAAATACCAAATCACAGAGAACTCCAAGGAGCCAAACCCCCAAACCAGGGAAAATGCCTGTAGGCACCAAAAAACCCTGCAAGAGTCTCCAGTAGATGACTTGAAGTAGCAGAAAATGTCCAAGCACGTGTCCCAGCACAATGATAGAACAACCAAGGTAGCACAGTTCAACAATGGTCCAACAGGATGGGTACCATTTTTGGTACATAATATACAATGAGGATGCAACAACTGATGGGTAGTGTCACGGCTCCGGTGTCCAGGCGCAGGAGTGGCACGAACCAACCACCCCCTCCATGGTCTGGGTGCCTGCAAGGTCAAACCTACACAGGCCTCGGAGACCCCGGCAGGGAAGAAGGGTCAGGGATATGTTGTTTGGACAGGCATTGGTATTCAGGATAACCGGAAAGAGGGGCAGGAGAGGGGAGTTGGATTTGCAAGGGAAAGCAGGCAAAATACAAAATACAACTTTTGACTATAACACATATTCAATCCGAGAAAACATGTTCATCATGCACATTGTACCAAATGAGTCAAATGCAAGCCAAAGAGAGACATATCTCTGGGGTGAGTGCTGGCCTCCTGCCTGTGCACTCTCAGCTCTGGTAACAGAAGCAGTTCAATGCTGCAAAGAGAGCGTGACTTACTAATCTGTGTGTGTTAACAACACACACACACACAACACCATTCATGCCCCAAAGTAAGTGACTTCTCCACAAACAAACACTCTTGTCTGCTGCTCTTTACCCATACGTTAGCTTGCCCCTGTGATGGTTCAGACACTGTCAATGCAGTAAGGTCGGCGCATGTGGGCTCGCGGAAAATGGAAGACCAATGCGTCAAGAATCACACATGATACAATGGTCCCTGGGTGAGCTGCTAAACGCATATAGCGAGGTGCAACTTCAGTACAAGTCATGTTCTAGCAGCCGCAGATTTCAATAGGTAGTGCACGTGGCAATTTGCAAATGCAAATGATATGCACTACACACAAGTTGATGCCTCGCTGGGTGTCCCTGTGTGCTGCATCAGTTTCTGGCTAGGAACGCTACTGCGCTAATAACTCGAGGATATGTTCGATGGCCCCTGCGTGTGCCCCTGACAACTTGTAAAGCTACTTGGCATTTGGCCCTCAACGCATGTTAGCTGTGCTGTGCGCTTCTCCAATAATGCCTGTCAAAGCTCCCCAGCACTGGTGCTACTTAGCATGCATGTGCAAGTGGCCTGGTGGAACGTTGGCTGAGGTGTGGCCCCTTGTGCTACTCACCTTGCTTGGAGCTCCTCGAAACACGTCTGCTTCTGTCGGACGTCTGAGCACAAGCCCTGTGCTACTGCTTGCGCACATATGTGCACATCTGCACCACCGAACGTGGCCAGGTTTCAGTATTACTTGGCCCTGTGTCTGCTGGTAAAGGTAGTCTGGAAGCTCATTTTCCTGCAGAAAGGGCATACACGATATCAATAATGCTGGAAAGTTCCCTGTGTGTGTGTCTTCATGCTGGTTGTCACTGGGCCAGGTTACAGACCTACATCCAAACTCCTCCCACCATCAGTGTGTCATTGACAGGCAAAGGGTGCAGGCTACTGTCTACAGCATGAAGTGCATCAAGCACATATACAGGCAAGAAAAGACATACATCACAATCCACATCAAGTAATGGAGATATCATTCATGTACTCCCCCAAATTAATTACAGACATGGTGTGGTTTAAAACGCAACCAATCCCCATTAGGGGTGTTAACACAAGTAGTACAGCAGCAGACAGGCCACAGTTATGACGAAAGTCCAAAGCCCTTGTGTAAATCAGTGTTACACCGAACCATCCTAGCGAGCCCATGATAAGGGAAACAGGAGTCAGGACCCCAAGCTGCAAACATATACACAAGACAAGCTTGAAGGGCCCAGCTGGAACAGAACAGACAGTGGATGCTTTTAACTAATTAAACCAATAATGAAAAACCTATATTACCTAATTAAACTAACTATCAAATACAATATTAACTAACTAAACTAAAATGAAAAATCAAAAATGGCCACATATGACCGGGGGGGGAGGAGAGGGCAGGTACAGGGTGCACATCAACACCCACATGCGATGATGTTGAGACAAAAAATAAAACCTCCATGGGCTCAACGCCTGCACACCACAACCTGTGTGGGAGATATCTCGTCGTCCGAGTCACCCTCTTCCTGAAAAGGTTGACGTGGCACAGGAGTCTGACCACGCCTAGGCGCAGCTTGCCCCTCATCGGTAGCAAGTCATTTTTGGGAGAGAAACAAATCATTTATAGTGGTAAAACGTGTGCAGTGAAAAGTTTTAAAAAAAGGTTCCATGGAATTCTAACCAAAAATGCAATCATCATATCAGGCACATTTGCAGAACATTGGGCATCATTACGAGTTGGGCGGTAAGTGTCAAAAGTGGCAGCAACAAAATTGCCAGCACTTTTACCACTTCATTCGGGGTTCCAGTAAATGGGTGCAAATCCGGCCAGAGGAATTAGCACATGTGGAATTGTTAATGGAGGAATAAGTGGCAAAGACAAGCAGAATTAGCCCTGTGAGTGGAGTCAGGAATGAAACTAAGAAACAAGTTAGCTATGGATTTGGTTATAAGCTTCCATTAAAACAAAGGGGCTTGGGAAAAGGTCTCTCAGATCCTGTTTTAAGAGGAATGTCCCTACCTAAACCGAAACTAAGGATCAGTCTGTGTTAAGATGTCAATATCAATGCTGCACTTGTGTCCAAAGGTTATACTCTGACCCTCACACTACAAACTAAACCGAAAGGTGAACAGGGAAATGTCTTCAATCTGTTATGCTTTTTGAAAAAGAAAATATAAGTAGCTACAACTTAAAAGTTCTTTAGGGATAAACAATTATTGTTTCACAGGGTGACTCACTTCACCTGGATTCCTTTTTATCACAGACAGTTCTTTATAAAACAATTAATTGTGTTTTGTTGGGCCCCGTTCCATTCAATTCCAAATTATGTGGCCAAGATCTTGGTCTTGTTTGTCTGGCCCTCACACTCCTGGTACCCTTCCTTAGGACCTCTTGGTTCAACACATTTGCAAATTGCCCAGTATACTCTCTTGATGGGACTTCTTTAATCTTCACCTTTGTGGCTGCCTGGTATACCCTCCTGCCAGAATTCTTAAAGGGATGGTTCGCCCAAAATGTTTTATTTCAAAAATAGATAGGCAATATTAAAAAAAAAACAATTGGCATTTTTTTTTCAAGTCCCTATGTAAAATTTTGAGCAATTCAGGCTCAAAATTTGCAAAAGCAAGCACATGGGCGCATCCATTTTGTGAAATGGATGCCCGCCTGTGCTGGCTTTTGCTTTTGCGGCACTAATGAAGGAAAAGCCCGCCAGCTGTAGTAAACAAAAGCGACCACTGGGTGGCTTTTCCTTCATTGGTGCCGGGACTCGGAGGACGCAGACCGGAGACTACAGGCAGAAAAGCTGCAGCTGCATTTCGGTAAGTGCAATTATTTATTTTTAAAAATAAGCACTAGCTGCGTTTTTTTCCTAAGTTTTCTGGGCTGGAGGAGCCTGGAAAACGTAGAAATAAAACCGCAGCTTTAAAAACATTGTATTTATGTTTGCGGTCGCTTTTGAAGCGACCGCAAACATAAATACAACGTTATTGTGTTTGAAACTTAGAAAGAAAAACCTCAGCGTTTTCAAACAAAACCGCATTGTGTTTCTGCCTAAATCTGCTTTCCCATTTTTAGGGTTCTTAATTACCCTATAACATATCCGTAATTATGACTGTGTTAGTGTAACATGTAGCAAACACATAGCAGATGAGAGCGATACAAACTGCATGACACGTACAAGGGAAGCCCCCTTCATGAAGTCAACATACACATGGCCCCATGGGCTGACATGGAACATGAGTGAACAAAAGCAACAAAAGCAACATAACCCAACATATCCTTTCAGGATCGAAATGAACAGTCTTGCCCTTTATCTCTTAGTAGAATGGTCTCTGCAATAAGTATTGCCTCATACTTCCCATAGAGATTAAACTAACCCCAACCTGGGTACTGGCTAGAAACTCATTCAAGTCTTTAACGTATCAAGTAAAACATAATTCTTGTCAAACATTAATGAAACATGTATCCGTGTACTTATCTTCGAGTCCGGGTGCCTCACAATTACACCCGGACGTTCTGGTATCTCGCCGTGAGACGCTGCCGCCCCATGGAGCAGCTGCCGCGTATGGAAGTGAAGGCAGCGGTCTGGAAGGGAGGAGATTTCACCGCTGCGGCCCGAGAGCTATGGGGAGGTCTTACGCGAAGTTCGCGTTGCCTCCCGAGATTAACAGCAAGGCTACACCTGCTCTGCCAGATACTCTCCCTCCCTGCCGTGGTTGCCAGAAGCCTCCGTCCGCCTTCATAGACATAATTGACTCGCTTGCCATCCTGCGTTCCTCAGACACGCCGTTGTGGCCGCCCGTGCTGCACAACATTCATTATCAGCACCTGTGCACGGGCGGTCAACGGCTAAATACTCCATCAATGAACTCCAGCTGTCTCCTGGCGCGAATATGTGAACTATCATTTTGCCTCTAAGCATGCTGGGAATCGTAATTTTTGTATTATTTCTTACAATATTGTCACCTAGGCTTGCCCCAGACCCTATTCCTGACAACTGCAGCATTTAGCATTTCCTATTTGGGGCTCTCGGGCACCGCGTGGGGAGCCCGAGAGCCCCAAATGGGAAATCAGCTGTAGGCAGAAACACCGCGGCATGTAAACACAACCGTGTTGTGTTTCTGCCTGCCTTGGCTTTCACTTTGGGTCTCCGGTGCTCTCCTGGGGCGACCGCAAACAGAAATACAACAATTTTAAAGCTGCGGTTTTATTTCTATGTTTTCCGGGCCCCTCCAGCCCGGAAAACTTAGAAAATAAACCACAGCTAGTGTTTAATTTTATAAAAAAAATAGCACTTACCGAGATGCAGCTGCAGCTTTTCTGCCTGTAGTCTCTGGTCCCCGTCATCCGCGTACAGCACCAATTAACGAAAAGCCACAGAGTGGTAGCTTTTGTTTACTACAGCTGGCTGGCTTTTCCTTCATTAGTGCTGCAAAAGCCAAAGCGAGCACAACGGCCAATCGATTTTTTTTAATATTGCCTATCTATTTTTGAATTAAAAGTTTTTGGGTGAACCATCCCTTTAAGTGTATTGTCTTTGCCAGGTGTACTCACCTGCCAGTACCTCTTATCTTCATGCACTTGAAATTCCCTGAAATACCTTTGTGCCAGGATGCCAGGACTTTGTGTATGAATCCACTAACACATTTGTGCAACCAATTTGTTGAACAATATACCCTCTTGATATACCATTCGCTTCTGTGCTTCAATGAATTGTCATTCCATGCACTCACATACTGTTAAAGCCTTTGGTTTCAATGTACTCTCCCTTTTTGTAAACAGTCGATATACCCTTGGGTGCCCACTATCTTGGGGTGACTTGTAGGCTCTTAATGGTATTCTCCAGCTCTTGCATGGTCACTTTGTGAGGGCGCTCTTCCTGTTTTCTCTTTGTGACTGCTTTCTCTGTGTCTTTCCATTTTCCACGGCTTCCCATCACGATGCCGGTTTCAGATTTGGTCTTGCAGTTAAGGGTCTGCTTTCTGCAGTTGGTAAAAGACCAGGAGTCCCTTCCGCTCTCTCAGCATCTCTAAGGCATGTCCTCTTCTCGCAGCATTTCCCTTCTTCTACTGCCATGAGCCACACAGCTCTGCAACACCTGTTAGGCACCTTGAACCTTGAGGTGAGCCAGACCGATCTCTCTCCAACAACAGCAGCTTCTGATACTGGGCCGCCGGTTGTTACATTTCCTGTGCATAGGTGTTTTCGGCCAACAGCTAGAATTTTTGTTGGGCTGAAAGCCTCTTTTTTCTGCACTGCTCTTTTCCTTTTCCTCGTCCCAGTATTCAGAGGTTTCTGGGACATGTGTCCATTATTGATGTTTGATAAAAAAAAATTTAAAAAAGAGCTCAGGTATTCACTTTCTATATGCCTGGATGGGAAAGCAGTTCTGGTTGATGAATAACTATAACTGAAAAAGTTATTATCATTACTTACACATGTAGAACAAAGTAGGGAGTTTGTTGTGTATGCTTTGGTGAATAAACTTTTTTATTCTTCCAAGGGGTGGTGCAGGGACATAGCAATAGGCCATGAGGCGATTGGCAATTGGGTAAGAGAGGATTATCTTCAAGGGCAAATGAGGGGGATAACATGTCTCATCCAATGAAGCCATGACATTTCCCTGCAGGGTTTCTCTTCCCATGTGATCTCCCTTTATAAAGCACCACACAGGGGAAGGATCATGTATTGGATTCATCACACCTGTCAGAAACTCTCAAAAATGATAATTCCACTTAAATTGCATAACAAGTAAAAATACTGCAAATTTGCCACCAGCAAGGGGCTGTATTTCCACCAAAGACACAATGCTGTTACTGCCAGCTCAACAGGGAGATCATAGCAGAGCTACTCATCCAGATACAGGATGACATTCAAAGCAGCAAATACATCAAAACAGCAATAGTATCAATGCTAAATCATGTGTCGTTCTTGCATATGTACCTTCCACCACAATGTTGGCATGCTGAGTGGCATGTTGCAGTCCGGATTTTACATTGTGCTTAGCCAGCTTGGCCAGGTGCTGGATGCTCTAATGCAGCATGTACCCCCATCACATCTCCCTCCCCATCACCCTAGCATAGGTAAATGCAACAAAGGCAATCGTTTACACAGCTGTCGAATTCCCAAATGTCATTGCAGCTCTGGACTGCATGCATGTGACATTGCTGGCACCCAGGCATCAGAAACGTTGTGCCTAACAGGAAACATCAGCATTCCCGTAATGTATATGTGTCCTGTGATGAAGATCTATCCATAACACACTGTTACATCCTTTTGACAGGTTCTGCCCATGCCTTCATGGTCCTATGAAACAGTACATAGCCTGCATTTATGGAGACCCACAGAGGGAAAGGAATTGGATCCTGGATAAGTACATGCACCATCACACAACGCATGTATGCTTCACAAGTGAAATTTGGTCCTGATGATAGGGGGATGGAGGAACACATATTTGATGTCACATAAATGCATGCCTTGTTAAAGCCCTATGCATGAAGGACCTGCCCTCTCACATACCACATAGGAATCACCACCCCACCAGACAAAGCCCTATAGGACAATGCCATAGCAAGACATGAATGCATGATCCCAAATGTACTAAGATATCTAGAGTAAACTACAGGTACCACGATGCATACAAAACCATACTTACATGTACAACAGCCCAGCTATCTACGCATTGAACATGTTCATTGGAACTCCAGTTACAGTGTCTGACTGTCATATCTGGTCGCTGAGTAATGTGTAATGTGTCAAATGGGAAAATCCCCATGTGACATTGCCCAACAACCCTCTGCTGTATGATATGATATGATACGATATGATATGATATGATATGGCATTTGTACCGCGCCTATACACAAGTGTTTCAAGGCGCGATGAGGCAGGGAGGGGAACCAAGGGGAAGACAGACAACGATCCTACTAGGCCAGGTGTCATTCAGATCGCTCAAGTGCAGGGGTAGGGTGAAGGGAAGAAGTGCAAGGGGAAGGGGGAAGTGCAGTACAAAGTAAGTATAATAAAAATAAATAAATAGGGCCAGCTGCTGGCAAGTGCAAGGTAAGTGCAGTCAAGTGCTGGGAAGGGGGGCTGTAGGGATACAGAGACAGTCCCGCAGTGCAGGGGTTGCCAGGGAGGCAGTGCAAGTGGAGAGTGGCTGGACCCAGGACCGAGGTCGCTGAGAGTGGCCCAGTTGCAGATTTAGTGCAGTTTCAGTGAAGAATTTAGCAGGGGAGAGGGAGAGAGAAAGCAGAAGCAAAGAGGAAGGTTTTGAGGTGCTTCCGGAACCGCAGATGGTTCTCCTCAAGTTTCAGGGAGGCAGGAAGGCTGTTCCAGAGGGAGGCCCCTGCCGCGGAGAGAGATCTACCCCCAGCTCGTTGCTTTCAGAAGGGGCTGACCCTGAGGGAGTTGGAGATGGATGAGCGAAGGTCTCGGGAAGGAAGATATTTAGGAAGAGAGAGTTTAAGGTAGTACATGAAACATCACAACATGTAGTGATAAACATCCACAGTGGTCCCAAATGTGCCATAAGAATAGTAAGATACAGTTGATCAACATTTAATGACAAATTGTCACACTTGCTTATATTTCTATAAACAACACCTATGCTGATTGCCTTTGCTGGTTGCTCTGGATATCCTCCACTCCCATGGATGATGACACTTGTCTGGGACCCTTGCAAAGCACAAGAGAAGGCCTACAATGAGGCAAATGTAAGGACTACAGAGCATAGAGCTTACCTTTGGCCTACAATATGTATGAACTTGCATTTTGCACTTTACTGCCTCGACCAATAGGGAATAATGTTGTATTGTGATGAATTTTATTTGTATCTTGATGTGTTGACCTAGTGTTTTTTGAGAAACTCCTAACCAAAGCTGGGCTTTATATATTTGGTATTGTGAAACATGTGATTTACAGGAACAAGGACAGCCTCTACAGGTTGCATCCCAGGTTGATTGAAGTAATGCATTTATGATATTATATGGAAAGTTACCTTCACTGTAATGATGGCCTACCATTTATCATGCTTCGGTTCAGTTGGTTGGCTGAGTAGGTTATACTTCAGTTTTAATCAGGGATTGAACTAATTCTCACTGACATTATCAGGCACTCATATTTCAATTATGGATGTACTATAATTTTCAAATGCATAAATAGCAGTGGCCACAGTGGACCCCCCTTCTTTGACAGAAAACACCAAAGTGATGCATTGCTAAGCTGTTTTCAGACATGTATGCATTGCCATCTGCTAAAACAATATTTAAGAGGCGATATTATTCCACTCGGTCTGCAGTGTGGAATGAATCTTGTTTATTTCTGGATGAAGCAGAATATAAATTGTTGTTCTCCCAAATAGCCACTGAATTTAGTAGAGACTGGATTGTCTTAACCAATAACACAGCTCTAAAGAACAGCAAGAACATTTGTGAGGAAATGGAAACAGCAGAACTGTTCAAGAGATATACTGATGATATTCTTTTAATTTGGAACACAAGGTAAGGAAGCATTGATGAGTTCTGTAAGTGGATCAATGAGCTCAATCACAGTTTTAGATTTATATCAGCTAAGGACAAATCATCCATACTATTTGTGGACACCATCATAAAAGCATCCAATGGGAATCTCTAGAGAAAACTAACAGAATTAAATATTATTCTCCACTACAATAGTTCCACTCAAAAACATTGAGGGAAAATGTTCCATACGAATCAAAATAAATTGTACTTTGATTCATGTGTATAGGCATTCGAGAACAAGAGCCCACAGTCAAGATATATCCATTTTCTCATACAAAGCCTGTTAGGAAATATTTCCATTGATGGGTAATTTTCCCTCCAGCTGTGAACCTCCCAACTTTTGTCTTACCACACTAGTTTGACTTTTGCCAGTGGAGCCCAGCTTTTTTTCTGTACTCCTCTGGGCTTTTGCTCATCTTTTTAATGAGAAACTGACATGCCTTTCAGACTGTCAGCACTGGGAGACTTTTGTTTCCCTTACTCTTTCACTTTGTTGCCATGTCTTGGTAACATTTTATCAGTTCACAATGTACCTTTCAGTACAGTGCCCTGGGATCTCTTTTTCATTTGTAAGGCCCTAGACAACCTTGAAGGATTTTTGGTGAATGTACAGTCTGTCCAGTGCAGAGCTGGTGGCAGCAGTTACATTTAAAGCATGTTTGACTCTTTTCAATGGTCCTATTTGTGTTTGCCGCATTTGGCCCAGCACAGTGGCCAGTGTCTAAAATGCTCATGCGACAAGGTTCTGTGTTCTGTCCTTTGGCCATTTTGTCCCTTTGCCTTCCCAGGTCGAGCAGACCCGGGAAATTCCTTATTCAGTCATGCTGACCCCCACGCAAACTGAAGCTGTCACAGGCTTCTGCATGCCGTGTGCGTGTGCACCCAGGATGTGGGCTGGAGATTTCTAATTCCAATACACATCCTGGGTGCCAGGATGTCTGGTGTACTGAGATGACTGGGACCACTGTTGTCCATGATTGGTCACAAAGTAACAACAAATGAGAGTCAAAAGGTGGTCACCTCCCGTCTATACCTTAACTGTTGTATCTCAAAAATGACAGAAGGATATTTATTTAAAAAGTTATTCCTCAAGCTGGATCCTTAGCGATAACTAATTTGCCCTGTAGGTGAGTAACCTCATGCACAGTCGCCAGCAGCCCTGGTGAGTGCTGATGTGCCGACTACAAATGGGGTATAGAGGTCCTCTCCCTATTCTCTCTCACTACTTTCCTAATTTCTAAAAGTAAGTGCATACGTGTTGGGGGTCAGTCTCAGTCTTTAATATTGCCGCCTCCAACGCGTATGTCTTATCACACAAAACGCTTTCCCTATGATCAGTAGTCAAGGGATGTTAAAAATAATGTATTTCTGTTCACCTAACATTGAGTTAGATAGAACTAGCGATTATAATTGCTTCAAACAAGCCCCCTACATCTATGTATATGGGGTATCGGAGTCTGGATAATCAGTCCAGCACTACTTAGGTGTAGGTCAACCGGTTTCAGTGGGATTTAGTTAGTGGCCACTTTCTTCAGAACAAATACTTCTGAATGTGGTATTCTATATGTAATCTTCAATTTTGTGAAGGTTATGAGGATATCTTCGGGTGTCCAATGGGCTTAATAATTGGATCCCTGAATCCTATAGGATAAAACGACAAGAAAGAAAAGTGGAGCTGTCATCAGTCTAAGGTACTTCTAAACAGTTGCTGCTATGCAGTATGTGGGTTTGTCTGTCCACACATTCTAAAGGTAAGTATTTTCTTACCTGTGTATGGCAGTCTTTTCTTATTGCTGACTGTTCTATGTTGAGCAGATCTTGTGCTCAACTATGTGTGTTCCGTACTGGAATCTTTGGATAAATTAATGATCAATGCTGGTATCTCATTTTCTCGTACTCTAATTTTCTACCCCCATGGGGGAAGTGTGCTGCAACAAGGCACAACAACACAACTTATTCACCTGTCTTTACTGATGGGTCTTGCACAGTAGCCGGTGTAGGATCAGTACCTCTGCCCTTGAAATAGTACTCCTGTGGACAAAAACACAGGGTCCTTTAAGTAATCACCTAGGATAATGGACATGCATCTCAATAACCTGTATAAGTCTAGGGCCCGCTCTTCATAGTGTGTGACCCTTTAGTTTTAGCCATTGGTTGTAGACATGTATTTCGATGACCTGTATCTGTCTGGTGCCCACTCTAAAAAGTGTGTTTCCAGTGTCAATCTTATCGAATTTTGGGTGTGTGCTGGGCTACTCAGGTGTGTGTATCTACACATCTGCTCTTATGTACATTTACAAGCTCACACGTTAATAGCTAGATGTATCTGCACATATGCTCTTGTGCACATTTCAAAGCTCACGCGTTCAAAGCTGGTAAACCGCCAGTGCTACATGTTCAATTCTACTCATTAGTCAATTTGTTAGCGTTAACTACGCTATATCTTCGTTTGGCCCAACTATAAACACTTGTGCATTATCTCTACTGGTCTCATTGCTCACCTTAATTTCTTTTGCACGCCTGCGTCTTGTTTGCCAGTTCGTGAAAGGTGCCATCTTCCATTGCTCTTTGTTTTTATGGTGTCATCGCGCTCACGTGACCCAGTTCCTATGTTTTTTTTAGACACAAATGATATTTCTGATTCATGACATTATGGTTCAAGATGGATCACAAATGGGATGTCACACTTTTTTATGTGTTCCCGTGTCTCCGTGTTGTTGAATATTCATGCCTTATGTCTATTTATTCTATGAGATACGCTGTGACTACCATTTTAGCGCCAAGGATGCTGGGAAGTGTAGTATACACTCACATATCTGTTTTGCACAGTGATTTGATGGTGCAAAGTCATGCCTATGGTCATGCCTATGGTTGGAGTTGGAACACGATTGAGGTGTCAACATTTTTATGTTCCAGCGTCTCCGTAATGTTAACTGTTCATACCTTATGTCTGTTCTATGAGACGCGCTGTGCCTATCAATTTGGCCCCAAGGAGGCTGGGAGGTGTAGTATACCCACACGTTTCTGTTATGCACAGTGCTTGTTATAATGACGGCGCAAGGTCATGTCTAAGGGTAGCGGTGGTTACATACCCATATTCATAAATCCTGCCATGCTCGCAGTATTGATGGTAGCAGGATCACATTGTGACTAACACTTCAGTCCCAAGGGTGCTGGGAAGTGTAGTCTACATTCACAATCCTTTTTGCACTGTAATTAATATGATGACGGCACAGCATTGCATACTGTTTGCTGGTCAATCCAGAGTAGTGCTGGGAAACCTAGTACGGTGTACTATTCTCTGTTGTTTATACAGGATGGTGTATATGTGTCGTCCCAGCATCCTGTTGGTGATTACATATGCTATAGCCATAGGGGTGTTAGAATGGTTCTTTCCCGTGCGGTTTCAATGGGGATTTTCTAAGTGGGGGCTGTTGGATATTCCCGATGCACCCAATGTGATCCACAGTTATTTTCTGACTGGGAACACTTGTAGTTGATGATTGTTCAGTCACCTGGAGGGACATATCTGTGTTATTTGTCTGTCATTAGGTACAATATCAACCTCTTACATGACAGCCAGAGCTTGCCAACAGATTTCCTCGTTAAGGCTGAGTTGATGACTCCGTAGCCTGAAAATCCATTGTTGCTCTCTTTTCAGTAAGAGAGCTGATATATTGCCACCTCGTTTAGGTATTTTGACCTTTTACAGTACAGTCCATACAAGATCATTTTCTATATGTTTCATTTCAATGTAATGTTCAACCAGTGGAGCTGTTCTTTTTTTGGTCCTAATGTTGGACCTGTGTTCTCCAATGCGGATTTTATGGCTCTCGTCATCATTCCAATATATTTTTTGTTGCATGGACACTGAATCAAATAAACCACATTTGTGGTGTTACAATTTGTAAAGTTCCTCTGTTCCCAGGGATACTTCCAACCTAAATCAAAGGAAGTAGTGCGTTCAGTGAATTTACAGACTGAGCAATTTCCACACGGTGTGTGGCCCAATGGTCAAGGTGTATTCCTGAAAGTGGTTGTGTCGGGTAACGGTCTGGTTTCTTTGTGGCTATGCACCAAGGAGTCTCTAAGGTTTTTTCTCCTTCTAATTGCGAATCGAGGTACAGGTAGTGGATTTTCCTCTACATTCAATATGTGTAAGGCTTTCCGAATTTCTTTTTTCAGGCGATTCATGATTACAGAGTGACTGAATACTGCTGTAATTGTATTTTCATCTGTTCTTTTTGCCATGTCTGTTGAGGGTTATTTCTCTCAGTATATGTATTGCCCTCTTTTTAGCTTGTTTAATTATTCTGTGTGGATAGTTCCTGTCCTTCAGGTTCTTTAACAGTCTTTCCGCTTGTCGATCATACTCATTTCTGGTGGTAAAGTTCCTCCTAAACCGAAGAAACTGGCCAAACGATAGGTTTTCTTTTAATGACCTTTGATGAAAGCTAGTGTAGTCAAACAGAGAGTTTCTGTCTGTTGGTTTTGAAGACAGTGGTCTCAAAAGTGTGTCCCGTTCTTATGATCTTGAGGTCAAGGAAGGTGGCTTCTTTTTGCTTGCCTCATGGGTAAATCTGAGAAATGGGTTGAGTTCATTAATCCATCTGCTGAAGTTGTTCAGTGTAGCGCTATCTCCATCGAACACTAGTAGTATATCTATGTACACTCAATGACAGACAAAAAAACCAGATATGATCCCTCTAGTTGAACTGACATCATCGACTACAAGTGTTCCCAGTCAGAAAATAACTGTGGCATCACCATTGGGATGACATCAGGAATATCCAACAGCCCCCACTTAGAACAATCCCCATTGAAACCGCACGGGAAACAACCATTCTAACACCCTATGGGCCATATCATATGTAACTCACCAACAGAGATGCTCGGACGACACATATACACCATTCTGCTATAAACAACAGAGGAATAGTACACCGTACTAGGTTTCTCAGCCACTACTCTGGACTGACCAGCAAACAGTATAACAATGCCGCACTGTTATCATATTAAATTACAGTGCAAAAAGATGATTGTGAATGTAGACTAACATTCCCAGCACCCTTGGACTCAAAGTGTAGTCACACATGTGGATCCTGCTATACCATCAATTACTGCGAGTCATGCAGGATTTATGAATATGGGTATGTAACCACCGCTACCCTTAGATATGACCGTGCGCCGTCATTATAACAAGCACTGTGCATAACAGACACGTGTGGGTATACTACACCTCCCAGCATCCTTAGGGCCAAATTGATAGGCACAGCGCGTCTCATAGAACAGACATAAGATATGAACAGTTAACATTACGGAGACGCTGGAACATAAAAATGTTGACACCTCAATCGTGTTCCAACTCGAATCATAGGCATGTCTTTGCGCCGTCAAATCACTGTGCAAAACAGATACGTGAGTGTATACTACACTTCCCAGCATCCTGGCAGTTCGAGCAGACCTTGCTGTTCCTGTGCTACAGTAGTGGGGACAAGAAGGAGGATGTCAGGAGGTTCCTGCACTGCCCAGGGAAGAGGCCAAAAGCTGTAGCAAGAGATCGGTTTTAAGGTCGGAGTGCCTTGAAGTCCCTCTGGTTTCCTTCCTTCTCACTATCCGGTTTTCTACAGCACTCTGATGAACATTTGACCAAAATAGGACGATCTCCAGGTGGCTTGCGAGTTAGTTGTTCTCACCAAACTCATGGGAAGAAGTTAGCCTGGAAGAGCTTTTCTGTCGTCGGAGTTTCATGCAATTTGGACCTGCAGCAGGGTTTCACCGGTCATGCAGGAGTTGCAGTCCTCTTCCTTCCTCTCCTCTTCGGTTCTGCCGTTCCAGTGGTTGACTCTGCTTTCCAGGTCCCAGAGACTTGCTTTTAAAAAGTTTTCCCCCATTCATTCAGACTGGCTGTCACTCACCCAAGAGGGTGGCTGTCCTTACTGGACAGTCAGCCAGCCAATCACATCAGAGTGCATCTAGGTCTCCTAGGTGACTAAGCACAGGGAGTTTTGTGCACCTCCCTCACATCCTGTCCACCCCAGACACTCTGGCACCAGAGGAAGGCTTCAGCACAGAAACCTGCCAAAGGGCCCAAACAAAGGGACCAAACCTGGTTTGGTGTGCCGAGATAAACACAAGAAGGACTTTTCCTAAAAGAAAAGGTAAAAAAAGTTGACCAGAATCTGTTTAAACAGATGGGTCAGGGTGCCATATTTAAAAACATGGCTACCCTTGATTTTAGACTACTGTTGTTAGCGGTCACGAAAAATCATGGTAGTTGATCTAAACCACTGCCACCAGCCATTTAAAATAGGAAAATGTAACAATTTACTGTTACATGAGTGTTTTGACTCAGTGGAAGCTAAGCAACCCCATTCAGTAAGATAGGGTGTGCTAGGTCAGTAAACTTAAAGAGACTAGTAAAGTCAATTTAACTTTACATGTCCTGAGAGACAGTAGTCTTTCTCAGGGAGGGTATTTCAACCTTTGGAGAGTCTGGAAAGACAGCCCTGAAAAAGATGATGTCACTGGAGTTGTTTAAAAAGAACACACAAGTAAAAGACACACAAAATACATGGAAGAGTGGGAAAAAAGGCTCACACTCTTCCCAGGTAAAAAAAAATAAATCCTAGAAATCCAGCAAAGTTCCTGGGGGTCTCAAAAGGTAAGGGAAATTAGCACATTTGGAGAATTCTCCCTAACATCACCACAGACTGAGGTCCCCGAACGCAGCTCAGCATACTAAATTGTTTGGGAATAATATGCCAATGGGTATAAAAAGATGGTGCTAGGAACTAATTGAGAAATGAGCCAGGTAGCACTCAACAACGCAAGCACTTCATCTGTGGCTCACCCATGAACCCGGACTCCCCAGCACTTACGCCCTCTGCCCTCTTCCTTGCTGCACTTGCACGTTCTGAATACCCAAAAGGCATAGTGGGTTTGTCCTTCCCCCTTTTTCCTCCTCTGCTCTTATCAAATATTGTGTTTTGTAAGGTGTTTTAGACCCTTGTTCCCTCCCCTCGCCCTGTGGGCACTTTGAAACAGTATTTTACTTGCTGTATAAGTGCCTAACAAGCAAACAATAAACAATAAACAAAGAACCAAACCACCCCTAATGCAATGTTGGAAGTGTCAGAATTCACATTAAATAGTAAGAGACGACTTGATGGGTTGAATCCCAGGTGTATTTAGTAGCCAGCATAACCATGCATTAGTGGGGGTTCAAGGGGCGGGGTGTGTGTGTGTGTGTGTGTGTGTGTGTTTCAATGGGTTTTTACACTTGCACTTTGTGTGTGTTGAAAGAACTGATCTAACTCGCTCGTGTTTAGTAATTGGATACGCGCATGTATTCTTTAAACTTGATCATTTATAAAACTGTAAATAATTTTTTACACATGAGGCTTATTGTATCAACAGTAAAACTCGCACAAATGTGAATTTGTCACTTATTACAACGACAGGATTTGTTAAATGCTTTATTTGTAAGATCAAGCTTTGTTGCAAGCAGGGTACCCTGTATCCAATCATAACTTCACACGTCATTACGTTTTATTGCACACATGTGTCTGTGCATTTAGTTATTTACACAGCATTCTGTTGCGCATGGAATAATATGCTTTTTATCCCATCTCACTCCAATCCCTTGACACTTTTAAAAACAGTTTGCTTCTGTTATGATAGAATGCCGTAAAAGGACATTGCTACACACATGCAGACAGTACCGCTGCTATGCTGCAAACATAAAATCGATATCCCCAGGCTCGCTTAAGAATTCTGGGCAGCATGTGATACTTGGGGAATAAAGGGACCTCGTCCTCTGAAACAGGCAGTACAATGCCACTATAAATTCCAGAACAGTAATGAGTCTGTGATTCACATGCCTAATATCGAGGCTTGATTTCCTGGGAGGCTGCTCCTTGTTCCTTGCTTTGAAATCCATATATATGTTCCCAGAGGAGGGCCCAAGAAGATAGCAAGGCTCAACTTGCCCATGAGGAAAGTCCGCCGACATGACTATGGCACATGGACCGACTGGGCAATGAGTTCCTGAGAAAGCACATTTCAGAGCAGTATAGACACCAGTTACAATGCAATGCCTGCAGTGGCGCTGTGTCACTCCCGATGAGGCAGTCATGATGAAACCACTCTCATGCCCATTCACTTCCACTCAAAACTGAAATAATCAGAATATATGCCTTTCCTACATCTGGCACAAATGGTATTTACACTTTTTACCAACTAACATTATCTCAGGGTGCCTGTCATGAGGAAGGCTTATTTTTTAGTAAAATGTTTTGTTACTGCTTTTTTTGATCGCATTCGATATTTGTGTGTGAACTTTTTTTTCCACTGTAAGGTACAATGAGTGTATTTTCTTTTGAGCGGACCATTTCCATTTACACTTAAATGTGAAAGCTCCATTGTTCACTTTTCCACCATGTAGTTGAATATTACAGAGTAAAACAAAAACGAAACCACTTTAAAATGTACAGTTTCAACAAGTTTGTGAAAATGTGTAAATGCCCATAACATGTGCGACTGAAGGAGGAATTTACTATGAATTGCTTTTATCAGTTAGCGGTTACAGCAAGATTGCATAAGAATCCTTTGCATTATTGCCAGCATAAAGATAAATGCTGGTGGTAATGCAGACACGTGTGTTATGCAGATTGGGGACAGCACGCTGGCATGTGAAGGGTGCCTGCTCCTCAAATCTGCCTGACAAATTGTTGAAAGTCCTGTAAGATCTGTAAAAATGGCTATACATGAAATGACACTTACATTTTCATTTTTACATATCCACATGACATGCAAAGTGACTCATAAAATGTGGGGGTTCAACGCTAGTTTTCTGCACACATACACTAGTCATGCGATAAAGAAGAATAGCACATGCATTTTCTATGTATGCAGTGTCCTGTCAGGTGATGAAACCCTGGAGTATATGCCCAACATATCATTTGATTTGTAGTATGTATATCATGGTCTGGGCAGAATCAACTGCATCTAGGCACAGATTGTAATCTTTTGCTAATTTTACAGAACATACACCTCAAAAACAGTGCTCAATAGATGGAAATATCACAGAACAGTTTACACCCATCCCCTAAAGAGATGTTTTTTAGAACTTCCTGGAAGCCAACTGAGGGACTCAGACTTCGTGAAGGTAAATGTATTGAGATCCTTAATTTAGGATGATAAATGGAGATGTGTTTGCTCTATGGAAACAGTGGGATGGTGGAATCATCAATAAGTGCTTGTCCGCTGAACAAAATAAATAAACAAACTGGCTGATATTATGCAATCATTTCAGACAGACACGCAGGTCCAAGTCCATTAAGACATTTAAAACGATCGGAACATGACATGTATCCAGTGAAGTGAGGTGCCAAGCTGTTTTGGGTACCTTGAATATTATAGGTCGAATTGCAAACATGTTGAGCCCTTTGAAGATGGTGAAGTTGTTTAAAGGAATGCCGCTTAGAACCTGGAGTGAACCAGATAACCCACCACAACAGCATGATCTTTTGGCGGGATGAATCGGAGAGCATACCAAAGCACGTAAACAGAATAAAAGATAGCTTGTTCCAAAGCTTCATACGAGGCTTGACTGCCAGTAGCAGGCTTCATTCTTAACCTGCGTAGAGAAGGTAATGGGTAAGCCAAACAGACAGGGATGGGGAGGGATGCAGCCAGAGTCTGCTATCAGATGTTCACGCCCAAACAATATGATATCTGTCTTGTTGGGGTTTAACTGATGCTTATTTGTTGTCATCCACTGGCTAAGCTCAACAGTGCTTTGCGATATGCTTTGTAGTGACTCAGACGATTTACTAACTCTCCTGTACATCTGGGTACCATCAGCATATGAGTTGAAAGAGATTTTATTTATTAAAGAAATCCATCAGTAGTTTGATATCGCGCTCTGAAACACTTGTGTATGAACGCGATGCAAATTAAGTATATCATATCATATCATACAGAGGTAAAATGACAGCTGAGATAACAAAGAGACTGGCGAACTCGACAGCAAACCGGAATAAAATCAGAGGTGAAAGTCCCTATTTTAATGCACTGAGAGTGATTGGTTACGAAAGACTAAAACCACTTGTGTGAACATTTTGAGACACCAGAAACCTCAAAAAGGTGGTCTCTGTACCATGGTGAGGGTGGCATCCAAATTAAAAAGTATCAGTTATTGCCAATTTTTCAACATCAGCCTTTGGCCATGGCAACTGTATATTCTAACATATTATTCGGCACTAGCTATGGCCTTTAGCTATGGCCACTGTCTACACCTTTCAATGTTGTACACTGTATATTTTAAAACAGTGACATGGCTTTTAACTATGCACATTAGTATTTTGCAGCACTAACTGACCACTAGCTAGTGTATTTGATGATGGCCAGTGACCTAAATCATGGCTAAATCCATGGCCTGAATTGTTATTAAAAAAAATCAAAGTTATTTTGAGCTAACATCTTAATCATGTTATGTCTAATGGTATTTCTGATGTCATTTATTATATAGAATGTAATTAGTGTGGTCATCAGTGATGCAATTTGTGATGTTTTCAGTGTTCTCCTATAACATGTCACTCATGATGTCATCAGTGATGTGATCTGTAATACCATTGTAGTCATATGCTGCGCAACAGGGGGCACAAAGTTAAGGTGGCTTTAGCTGAATTTCAGGAGTTTTGATATGTTTTTTCCTTGAATTTCAAGTTCTTTTTTTACAATGTATTGCTCACTGTAACGCTTACCTCTGTTGCCCTGCAGGAGTGCCTGGTCCAGTCTGTAGTGATGGCCTTTCATAGTTCCTCCAGACCACTCCCTTCCCTCTGCACACTGCTGGATTAATACCCAGTGGACAGAAGACTGAGAGTGATTTGGTTTATGTGTTGGTGGATTTCGCTTCTCACAGGAGGGTCTATCTGGATCTCTCAGGAACCATAGGACAGGATTATAGTGTCTTAGATCATGGGTTCCCCAATCTACCTCGCACAACCACCCTGCACAAATCCTTGTATGTTGACCACTTCCACTAATGATCTGCTCCACTCTTATGTTCAATAGTAGCAGTCTGTTCCAATCCCCTTGCAGGTTTCTCCAGTTTCTTCACTGGGTTAGGTGACCCAGACCAGCTGTGGCACACCTGTTGTCTTGGAGGAGAATGTCTTGGAGCACAAGATGTGATCAGTTCCCCATGTGCTACCAATATGTCTATTTAAAAATGAAGCTTGATTGCTGCTGCTGTGTCCTTTTTAGGAATTGTCGGTGTTCTGCGGCTTGCTCCACATGCTGCACGCTCATGCCCCCATGTGTTCATTTGTCTCTGTTTCTTTTCAGGTCCCAGAGCGTTCTGCTGCAGTGGCGTGCTGTTGGTGGGCAGCGGACCATCACCGCATGGTACGGGAGCCTGGGGAGCAGAGCAGCGTAGGTATATGGAAGAACGGTGAGAAGGAGCTGAACGCTGGATCCGTAGGATTTCACAGTGGAAGAACGGTGAGGAAGTGCTGAATGCTGGATCCGCAGGATTTCACAGCGCTGCAGAGCGGATTCCTGGATCAGACGATATGGCTCAGGTAAGTTCAGTGATCGGGTGGGAACGCTGGAGTTCCCATTTCAGCAGGTACTGTTGCTGCAGCGGGTCAATTCCAGGTGAAGCGCTGAAGAAAATGGAGCTGTAGCACGTGGATCAGAGGAGGGAAGCGTTACGCTGACTTCTTTCAGCCGGAGGAAAACGCTAAGCGCTGGGTGTGGCCCACAGCAGGGTTTATATAGCCGTGGGCCCCACCCAGCACCACTAGACCACCATGAGTCCTCGCATTGTAGGCCCACTGGGGGCCATCTTGGATTTCACTCAATGATCTGTCCTGGAGGCCATTTTGGAATGGGTCAATGTAATGTGCATGCAGAAGTCTGTTCCTTCACCAAATACCCATCTTCCTAATCCAACCGCTACCTGCGTCAAGAGCTGGGGCCTTGAGGATCGTGACACTCACCTTAATGTCCCTGCAACTAATATCTTTCCTTGAATTTCAAAGGTTGTGTTATTCCATTCATAATTGACATTAATAATACAGACAATTGGGCTAATGAAAATGATGTATTGTGTGTAGAAAGTACAATAAAAATATATATTTTGCTGCCACATTCCGCCCAAATAAACCTGTTCTTAAATAACTTTCTTTGCATATTTACTTAACTTTTTAAAGTGTTTACATGTATTTGTATTGCAGATGAATAGAACATTATTAATGTGTTACAGTAATGGTGTACAAAGTCTACACTCAATGTATTCAAAAATAAATCTTTACTAGACTACTGTCCACATATATATGTACGTTTTACTTTTTTTAAACAGTTTAATAGCCATGGCTACCAAGTATGCATGCGTGGCTCAATGCGGCTACGACTGGGGGGTTTACCCGTGGCTTCCCCAGGGGATAACTGTGGCTATAATGAAATACATAAGGATATGTAGTTGTTTATTTACACACACTGGGCCTCATTACAACTCAGGCGGTAAGGGGTTTACGGCGCCGTAAACAGCGCCGACCCTTACCGCCTGAGTACGAGGTCCCTTAGCGCCATGGCGGATTTAACACCTGCTTTTAGCAGGTGTTAAAATCCATGGCGCTAAGGGACCATGGAGTTAATTACGCCACCGTAATTTACGGTGGCGTAATTAACGCCTTCCCCACTCCCATTATGCCCTATGGGGCAAAAATGGGAATGGGGAAGGGTAAATGGGGATTGGGGACTTACCGCCCCGCCAAGGTCAGAATGGGGCGGTAAGTCCGCCAACCACCATGGCGTAAACATAGTTTACGCCATGGTGGTAAAGTCACGGCCCAGGCGGTAACTTACCGCCTGGGTCGTAATGAGGCCCACTGTATTGAAAGGATCAATTACAGAATGGCACTCATTACCATACTGGCGCTAAACCAATGGCGCTATTAGCACCATGGTTGGTGCCGGTATCGTAACGAGACCGCCAATGTTCAATGGGGAATTACCATCCCATTCCAAGGTTGGCGGGGCGGTAATTCCCCATTGAATATTGGCCCTTCCCCATTCCCATTTTTGCCCCATAGGGCTCAATGGGACTGGGGAAGGCGCTAAGTACGGTACCGCAAATTACGGTACCATACTTAGCACCAAGGTTCCTTTGCGGGTCCCTACTTTAACTGCTGGTCTAGGGTCCCGCAAAGGGACCTCGTAGTAAGGCACTAATGGGTTAACGGCGCCGCAGCCTTTTACGGCATCGTTAACCCATTAGCGCCTGGGTCGTAATGAGGCCCAATGTGTTTTCATTGTCCATATATTACTATAAATTTGACCCTGAAAAGAACTGTTTTGTTGGGATAAGGAAAAGAGAGGTAGGAACTGGGAAGGGAAACATATTAGGATTAATACATATAACCAAAGGTATTTATATTTAGTACATTTTCTCGCATTTTTTTTTCTTTCTAAAGAATAGGGTAAAAAATGGGAACTTAAAATATAGCTACCATTGACAATTGGCTGTTAGTTCTGAAAGAGCCTCCCACCTGGATCAAGCTGTGGTGGGTTTGCGCTAATGATAAAGTTCCAAAGATCAGGTGCAGGCAGGATGGACTTATAATTTATCATTCTAATTGTTTATTTATAATGTTTTAATACAGAGTGATTTCTAAGTGCAGGATCGTAACCTGTTTTGCACTGCATGTTTTGCTTCCAAGACTAATGCGCTGCCCCTGAGCTATTCTTACTCCCTTTGGGTGTTAGTTGTTGGAAAATAGCTAGTAATCGTATTGGTCTGTGGCGCAGATGATAAATACTGCTGTGCTGATCTTGCTCCATGTGCTTTGACCTTGTGTTTCACCTGAGCCTTCCACTTCATCCCAATGAATGCTGACATGATGTTGAATTAACCTGTATGTTCCCAAGCTTTGTAACGTCTTATGTGGAGGTCCCCGCTGTAAAACCTTACCACAGAAATTGCACATTACCTCCTCAAACTCTTTTTTGCTGCGTTGGTCTTTTACGTGAAATATTGCAAACTCTCAGAAATGTTTTTTGTGCACATTGCTTCTTCTGTGGTTGTAAAGCTGAAACCACCCACACCACCTTATCATCACTGCTGGTTGTAGCCATTTTGAAATGTAGCACAATGGAGGAAACAAAAATATTGTAAAAAAATGGACACTGCCACTATCAAAAAAATGAAGAAAGAAAAAAAACAAGCTGAAATAACAAACAATGACAAACTACAAAGCACAAGATAAAAGTACAAAGGTGCAGGAAGAAGAAAGGTAAACGATGAATGGATAAATCAAGGTACTGCTTTTAAAAGTTTCTGAAGGCTTACAATGAAGTTCAACCACCAAGAGACAAAAAGCAATGACAGAAAAAAGGAAAGAGGTGGATGGGAGAGGGGTGTAAGCATGGTTATGCGATATAGTGAGCCAGAATGTGTTTTCTGTACGTGCAGGTATGCCTGAGTGCAATGATGTGTTTGTGCCTAATTATTGACCAATCATCGTAGCCACATTGAGGGAAGGCCCAATCACTTTGAAAACTGTGTTCTGTTCACATGGATATGCGTCATTGCGCCTGTTTTTCACAGCCAATCGGATCACAGGCTGTACTTTTTCCTCGCTTGGCCATGTCAACAAACAGTCCAATCTCACACACTGTGGTATATTGACACAGCTACGTCCATGTTGTATGATGAAATTTGCGCATGCGAAAAGACCCAATGGGACATTGAGCTTCATCGACATCGCTAGCTGTTTGGCGCCTCTGGCATAAACCAATAATATAATGCAAATCAGTTGCTCACCTACACATGAATCGTGGCCACGTCAACAAACGGACCAATCATACATTGTGATGTATTGGCATGGCTACTGGCATGCTGTGTGATTAAAACTGTGTGTGCAAAATCACACAATAGGACGTCAAATGTCTTCAATGTGGCTACACATCTTTGCACCTGCTGCAATCAATCATATCACGCACTGCAGCTGCGTGTCTATAAGTAATTCCTATCCGCATCAATGAACGGTCCAATCATACGTTGCAATGTTTTGACGCAGCTATGCCCATGCCGTATGACGAAATCTGTGCATGCAAAAATGACCAATCTGAGCACAATCTGAGCACACCACAGTGCATAGCCACAAATAATCACCAAATTCACATAAAAAGTTGATATTGATCATTGCTACTAGTGCTTGTTAGTAAAAGGTTTACCAAGAAACTACAATTACTTTTGGTGCTTTAACCCTTTAATTGTTTGTCCTGTTTACCCACTTTTACACTAATTGTCTTTTCCCTTGTCTCGTCATCTTCTGACTTACTTTAGATTGCAGCATTTTGAAAACTAGTTGATCTTTCACAGGAATTAATTGTAGCAAGTCTCCAAAAATAAGTACATGATTACCTACAACAACAAAAAAATTGTGGTCAGTCTTTAAAACCTATTGCAGTCACAAGTGAATGAACGCTAGCATCAAGTTAGGCGACATGCTTACTTCATCAACAATCTAGGTATTTAATTTTCTAAGAACGTATCCTACTTCTTGTGCTGACTTGATACAAATTTTCAACACTCTAGTTTTTTTAAAACTAGAGTATACTTTTGTTGTCATGCTGCACTGATAGCATCAACAGCCGAAGTAAAGTAACACCGCCTACATTCAATGCTGCTAGTCCTGCTGGAGCAGTTACAATACATGAGAGAGAGCAATCATGTACATTTTGGATCACAGCTCTCATTGCATGAATTAAAAAATATGTACCTGTTTCTGCTTGTCCACTAACATCCAATACAGGTTTGTATTGGACACAACAACATTCATGCTATTCATGCTGTAAACCGTGTAAGAACCTATCTTCAACTTTATAAAAAAACTTCTTTTTGCCAACTATTTCATCAAACTTTGCATCTGCAACTTTAGTTTTTTGCATTTCTACTTATTCCATGGCAAACTCAACATCAGATAGGAAGATTTTTTCATTGTCTGCAAGAAGACCTAGTTGATCTAGCAAAGAGCCAACAACACCAAAAAAATACTTTCTACCAAAAATACATTAACCTTTTGACCGATAATGTATGGTATTGGGTGGACAACGGAAGGTCTATCCCAAAACATTGACAGTGCTATTAGACAATGGGCCTCATTACGAGTTTAGAGGCAGCCATGGAGCTATAAGCTCCATGGCTGCCTCCAAACAGGGCTCCATTACCGGGTTCCTGCAATGAGGAATAACCGGATCATTCTGACATAGGAGGACCCGGTAATTCCTCCTTGCAGGAACCATTCCCCATTCCCATTTGAGCCCCCATAGACCTCAATGGGGATGGAGGTAACAACGGGCACATTACAAGTGTCCTGTTGTTACCTCCCTCTTCCCCTCGCGGGACCCGGAAAAGGTGTCTGGTTTTACCAGACACATGATCCGGGTCCTACAAAGGGAACCTCATTCCGGCCCCCTTCATTCCGTCAGCGCCAGGGTCGTAATGAGGCCCATGTCTTGCAATTACCATCATACATTAGAGATAGCATGGCGGTATAAGAGCTTCTGCAAAATTGTGAATGGAAAGAAGGTTATCTGTTAGCCACACTAGATGTGGCAGCCCTTTACACCTCGATCAATCATTTAATGACTATATCCAGTATTTGAACAACACTCGATTTGGAATTTGCCTTACAGGGCACTGCAACAACACATCAATATATTTTTTAGCCTTGCACATCTATATAGAGCAATGTATAATTGAAACAAGTACCTTTTGTACGACTACCAAAGTGAATTCAACTCTTCATGCTTCAAGCTGCTAGCGCAAAGTGACTATAGATAATGTACCTGCTGAGGATTTGCATCGGGCTGTAGGAACTGCAGTATGGACCAACTTGTTGACAGAGAATGTGCACTGCTGTCCATGAGATTTCAGAAAAGAAGATACCTCCTCTCTTGGTCAAGAACTCTATTGACAAGATCAAAAAACGTTCCAGAGCTGACCTCATACAACCGAGTCCTTAAGGGAATACGGATAAGATGACCACAGATATTATTAGACAGTATTCGCAAGACTTCCACACTTTATACTAAATAGTGCAGAGGCACTGTCAGCTCCTGTATATGGATAGGGATTTACAACCCCACATTAACTCGAAGCCCAAATTTGTATACACTAGGGCGCCAACAATCAGGCATCTGCTTTGTCCCTCTTTCTTGGAAATCAAAGACTCAGATACCAGCAGGGGCAGTTACTGGTTGAGGATCCTGATAGCCTTTCACTGATGTGGCAAATGCAATATGTGCAAATTTGCACACCGGGATTGTGGCAGATTCTCCTTTAAACCTGGCTCAGAGATTGTCATTAGAGATGTATTAACTGTAAAACCACTTACAACCGCCACCCTATAATATAAGAAACAACCAGATATGGCTTTAAAGGTCTAACAGTGATCATGAAGAAGCATTTAGAAAAACAAACGAAAAATGACCTATGGAGCAAGTTCATTTCTTCTCTTTTGTATATTCATAACCACTGCATGAGGTTTCTTGTGCAATTGACAGATGCTTTTAGTTTGTTGTTTATTAATTAAGCATTACACAGATATAGAGGGCACAAAAGCCTTACAGAGAAACCTCACTGACCAGTGTCACTCTGAAGGACTAGTTGGTTTATAGGCATTGATAATCACTTTGCCAAAAAGTAGAACAAATGAGTAGTGAAGTATGGTGGGAGGTGTTATTGCAGACAATCACCCCAACAGCCAGTATAGTGGTTGGATTTCATTCTCACTGACATGCTAGTAAAGTACCTTGCACATTGATACATTTAATAATACTAATAACATATTTGCATACATCATTTCAGTTTGTGCCAGCTCCTTCTCACCTCTAGGTAGAGTAGTATTATGCATGTGTATTGCCCAACTCTAATGTACATATTTGAATGAACTGGGCTAAGTGAGGCATTAGGGATTCAACTAATTTTCACGGCACACACACCCCTCTTACTTAAGCCCTTAACTTCCTGCGCTATCACTTCATCTTTTTCAGGGAGATCCACATCATTTATAATAGTAAACCTTGTGCAGCCAAAAGAAAAAGCTTCCATGGAATTCATATCCGGCATATTTTAAGAACATTGTGTATCATTACGAGTTGGGCGTTAGGTGGTAAAAGTGGTGGTATCATAATTACCACCTCGTGATCCACTGAAGTAGGGGCTCCAGAACATGGGTGTACCTTCTCCAGGTGGAATTACCACAAGTGGAATACGTGGCAAAAACCAGCTGAATTACCCATGTCAGTAAAATGCTGGCGGAATTTGCACCAGCTTCAAAAATGATTATTCCACTTCATTACAAGTTGAAATACAGCAAAATGACCACCACAAAGGGACTGTAATTCCGGCAAAAACACAGTGCTGTTTCCGAGACCTCAACAGGGAGACAGTAGCAGAAATGTTCACCCAGATGCAGGATGGCATACAAAGCAGGAAACACAACAAAACAGCAATATCACCACTTCTGAAACTTGTGTCCGTCTCACAGAGGCACCTTCCTCCACAATGCGGGCAGGCTGAATGTCATGATGGAGTCCACATTTTTGATCGTGCTTGGCCACCTTCTACAGGGGCTGGATTCGCTAATGCCAAATGCACACCAGCATATCCCTCTGTCCATCACCCTACCACAGGTAAGTGCAAAAAAAATGCCTAAATAGATAAAGTACCGGGTATTCTCCAGCTCTTAAAGCACTGTCCCATGAGCACGCACTATTTAAAAGATTCAAACAATTTACAAAATTCACTACCGTTATCACAATCGAAGTGATATCCCTCTGTCCATCACCCTAGTACAGGTAAGTGCAAAAAAAGTGCAAAAAACACAAAAATATGTAAAAAACAGTTGTATAGCAACACAGCCAAAGGAATTCAAAAAAAAGAAAGAAAATACAAACTAAGTACAAATAACAAATTAAAGAAAATACAAAATGCCTAAATAGATAAAGCGCCGGGTATTCTCCAGCTCTTAAAACACAAATTCACTACCACTATCCCAATGGAAGTGGTGCGGTCTGCCCGGCATAATTCCCACAGCTTCTAAAGGCCTGTGATCTGAAAACAATCCGTATGATTCCTGAAGGCCTGAGCCCATTTCCCTGACAGCGATGCACATCCATCAGCAGGTGTTTTAGCAGAATCATATAAAATGGTTTCACACACCCCTACCTGCATAAATCCCAATAATGCCGTGCCTCCTAAGATCTCCACAGAGATGCAAAATCAAGGTCTAACTGTGAAAGACCTTGGTTGTGTGGATCCAATCCCAGTCAAATAGAGTTCTCTTAACCCTACACGTGTTTCTAACCAGCTCTTGAAGTGAACTGCCCATATCTGATAAGAGCTGTCTACAGTACTTTGCCCACTCTGTCAAGATTTTTAGACTCTTGTCCCGAATGACTAATTTAAGATCAGGATACAATGAGGCACTGTTTATGACAAAGTGCTCCTGTATTGTGTTAAGTGCTTGTAGCCAGTAGTGAGATCAAACCCAATTCATACAGAACCACAGCTGAGGGAAAAGAGGGCAGCAGTCGGAAGACGGCCCTCCACATCTGGACCTCCAGGATGGGCACATAATTGGGAACTGATTGTTCATAAGCTTCAATCACATACAGGATTTTCGGGACAACGTTTGACTCGTAGAAATGAATACATCGTACAGCAGAACATTTCCAAAATTTCAAATCAAATCTCAGTTTTGAAGCAATTTCTGAGAGGTCAAGCCCGACTTTTTCTAATTTATCAGGATGCCCAGAAATAAGTGTGCCTCCACCCTCACCCCTCGAACATTCCAATAAAACATAGTTCTTTTCCCTGTGTTAGAAAACTGAATCACTTTGGTCTTGGGGGGTTAATGGTCATCGAGTGGGCCTCTACAAAGTCAAGGACAACATTCAGTCGGTGTTTGCAAGGCTATAGGTGTATTGTCAAATATTGAAAATTAATTGGCGTATGACAGCCTTAGCAGGCGTATGTGATGTAATTTGGGAGTGGCCTTGGCCCTGGGTTTCAAATAAGAGTGTATGTCCACCATATATATGTTGTAGAGGCAGGGGACCAGTACACACTCCTGCCGAACACCCCTTGCTGTTCTAATAGGCGTAGACAATTGACCTTGCTGATCTAAACAAACCTACACTGTAGAGTTTTCATGCAGACCTACCGGTAGTCTCAACAGACCCTCAGGAATAACCCATGACTGCAGTTTTTGCCAGAGCAGGGGGCAATCCACTGCATCAATGGCAGCCATTAGGTCAACCAGGGCTGCATAGACTGGATTGGCGCCTTTAGGCCATGCTGCGTGTTGCATGCATTTCAGAATTATACCATTGAGGGAGGTTCCCATCCCCCTGCGGAAACCTGTTTGCCACTTACTAAGAATCCCTGTGTTCATGGCCCACTACTCCAGATGCCCACGCAGGACAGAAGAAAATACTTTAGAGTCAGCGTTCTTCTGAGATATTGGGCAATAGTTACAGGGAGATGATCTTGCACCCTTTTTTTAGTACTTCTGACCACAGCTTTGAGTTTCACCTGAAAAGGTAATTCGACAGCTTGTTGGGCCTGGGGGTGCATGAGGAACTTAAGCCATGGATAACTTTCTGTACAACTTCAGAATTAATTTCTATCAGCCATGGCTTTAGTAAAGGGTATTTACCCAAGTTAAAACTTGCCAGGGAGGATTCGACCAGTGCGTAAAAGGCCTAAAAGTGGGAGACCCAATCTGACTTTGCCACCACATTAATTAGTCACCCAAGTTGCTGGCCTGTCTGCCCATTAGTTAAAGCCCAGAAGGATTTGGAATTTTTGCTAATAAGTGCGGTCAGCATCGATTCTGCATTTAGTTGTAAGATCTTAGCTTTTGATGTTCGTTGCCAAATTTTCAGGCTTTTTTTCTCAAGGGTGATCTTCTCAGTATATGTGGTTGTAGGTTCATCTTTATCCTCCGGGCCACAAGCTCTGTGTTATATGCGTGTCTATGGATGTTAAGGGCAGAACCTGATATACCCGAACTAGGAATGGCAGCCTTAATAATCCCTCTTACCAACCATTCAAAGTTATCAGAAGCAAGAAGCTCTTCTATTGAATTATCTGCAAGAGAGTTTGCGAAGAACGTCTTCACCATCCTTGCATGATTACAGGTCCACACAATCTTATTGCCCTGGATTTTCAAGGCTAGGGGCTCCCTGGATGTGCTTCTTCCTACCGGGTTCCTAGAACACATCAATATGTCAAAGTGTGCCAATAATAGTGTATGATCGCTCATGCTTGATCCTTCCCTCACAAACTGACTACATAGATCATGCAGCCCCTTATCTACATAAACATAGGGCCTCATTACACGGATGGCGGGAAGGGTTTACGGGTACCGGTATTTTACCGGTACCGGTAAATCCTTACCGCCTTACTACGAGGTCCCTTTGCGGGTTGGGGAATTTAACGCCTGCTTTTTGCAGGCGTTATAAACCAACCCGCAAAGGGACCAGGGAGCTAATTACGGTACCGCAATTTGCGGTACCGTAATTAGCGCCTTCCCCATTCCCATAGAGCCCTAGGGGGCAAAAATGGGAATGGGGAAGGGCAATGGTGGAAGGGGGAATTACCGCCCCGCCAACCTTGGAATAGGGCGGTAATTCCCCTTTCCACCAAGGCGGTGCCGGTATTTTACCAGCATGAACCATGGCGCTAATAGCGCCATGGTTCACCGCCATCCGTGTAATGAGGCCCATAGTCTATTATTGAGCTAATAGTTACATTGGTCCAATTAGCACAAGGGGGGATGTCCCCCATGACTGTTCCATTCACAACCATCAGCCCCAGGCTCGAAAGGCCACTAGCCCACATCTGATCATGCTTTAGTTTAGGCTCAGACAAAGGAATAGGACCCCCCCGAGCTGAGTCATAATTGTCCATACAGACAATCTGAATTTAGGGCCCCCCTCAAGAATATGGCCCTTAGGCTCTCTGTGATACCGGTCTAGCACAAAGGTAGTGATAAGATCCATTGCCTCGGTTAGCCGTTACATGCCCTGGTGTCAGTAGATATTTAGGATGAGGATATTAAGTTATGTCTTCCGAAAAATTTTAATATTGGTGGCCATTGTGCCAAAAGGAATGGTCGAATTTCACACCATTAGTATGTTCGGATCCGATTTAACTAGAGTCAATAAGCCTCCATAATGGCACTCGCTGTCAAATTGGTGTGCTGCCTGGAGTAAGGTCAAATAACCATCAAATGAGGGTCAGGTTTTTTTCCAGGTTTCCTGAAGGATAATGAATTTGTGTTGCCTGAGGATTCAGGGTAGATCTTTATTATTAAACAAATGGGAAGTGCTCCTGGTGTTAAAGGAAATTAACGACATGCAATTATGGATCTCGGGAGGTAACACCAGTGGTCTGACACCGAGAATCTAATTCAGGGCAATGCCCTGAAGCCACAACCAATCTCTACTTTCTTCTGAGGTGAGGATCTTCTCTTCAGCAACAGTAACTGTTCCTCCATGGAGTCTCCCATTTCTCGGTTAAAAAGCTGATCACCTTGGGGAGTCGACCTCTTGTTAGGGACACGACTGCCATCCAAAATGTTCTGCTCGACAGAGGGTTAGGTCAAAACCCATTCGGCAAAGTGAGTCTTTTTCCTTTAGCAGAATGCCCCTCACTGTCTTTGAGTTTAGGGAAATTACTGCTTGATCGAGACGTTGATGATCAAATAACAACACCCTTGCTAGATTTCTGGAAGTAATGCTAATCAGAGCTGGGCTCTCCCACAACAGATTGAAAATAATAGCCCTGTTCATAGTTATTTGGCGAGTTTCTGGCAACACACTTTCCATTAAGATGTTGTAGAGATGCTCTTTCTCTTTTGCCTCTTGGAGAAGCTGGTGTCTTGAGAGATTTGAAGAGGCCAGTAGAGCTGGCCCCATGGGATACTGTTCATGTGATCTTCCTTTTTCGCTTGCTCTGTTTGGACTGCCCGACGAAGTTGCCAGTAATTGGGGCACTGGTCTCCAGAACGGCAAATTCATAGGGAGTTACCCAGGTAGTTGTTTGGAATTAACGAGCGTAGGCATCTGTGGGACATGAGTAAAAGATATAGGGAGAACAGATTCTCTTCAACACATGAGTGTTCTCTGAGGTCCTGGTTTTTAGCTGTGCAGCCCCATCCACAAGGTTTTGGGAAGTCTACTCGCTAATGCCACATCGTGCAGGCTTAAGGTAATCGGTATGTGTTTTAAACCATGTGGATTCTGTACGGCCAAACTTGCAGTTCCTAGGTTGCTCAAGGTCGTGTTAAAAGTGTTAGAGTGAGCTTCAACTTCCTTAGTTTGTAGCATTGCTGCCTGCACTGTGGGTTGCAGGAGTAATGCATGTATACATTGATGTGCAGTGTGATTTTTTACTGTCTTTTGTGTCCTATTTTTTGCCTTTTTCAATCAAGGGCACAGCTTTTTGTTATGACCCACTGAGTTGTTCTTGGCCCCCGTAGCTGGAGCGCCAGGCAAATTATCAATTGATATAATTGAATCTTCCCCCACCGAAAGAACAATTGTCGGGTGGGTGGGGGTGTTCTGCTTCTTCCCCTCATTCATTCACTCACGTCAGCTCTGCTCGAGGACATCAATGTTCATATTCTTTGAAATGTTAGATGAGCTACAGGTGCAAGTCTATTAGCCTTGCAAGTTGGCTCTTGAGTCATGGATGCACATGTTGGCGTAGATGTATTCACTCATTTGATATTTTGCGCAGAGGCCTCCAAGTCCAGTGCGTCCTCTTTGTCGACAGCCCCCATCACGGCCCAGTATGTGCAAGATTTTGTCTAAACAATAATTCGTTGGCCACTATGTGCAGTTTTACGTTTCAAATTTGAACATTATTGACTCAAAAAGTGCTGTATTGGACTTGGTGTCTCTGTGAAGGCCCTCATACAGGGAACCCAATATGCAAAGTGCTTGATTTATTTCTGTCAAGCATCCCTCTCCGTCATAGTTCAAGCAATCATCCATCTTGCGCATTACTGCGGATAGTCATCGAGGAGAGAGAGGAGTCATTGCGGAGGCCGGTGATGATGCAAAAAAGTATGCTCAGACAGATAATGATCACTGGGTGTTGGTATTTTTTGTGATAGGCTCAGGTCAGGAGGTGCATCAGCCATTTGCATGTCTACCATTATTAGAAAACATTTGAGGCAGCATACTTTTGCCTGCGGCCGATTGACTACTTCAGTCTTTCCCTGCTCCCAACACCCCCCCACCAGCCAAGGATTCAATTGTTTCAAATGAATAAGTCTCTGTCTCCCTGACCGGTATGAAGAAAGAGGTAATCCGACAAAATCTCAGCTTCAGGGCCATAGTTTTGAGATCTGTACTGCAGGAGAGAACCTGTGTTGCAGCTTGCTCCGTACGGGAGGGTGGGAGCGATAAACATGCTGCGCCCAACAGTTTTGAATCAGTAAGTGCTGCTGAAAATGTAGTTGACAAAGAACCTCCACTACGAGGACATACATATTATATCCCGATTGCGTTGACAGAACAACAGATGTAATTACTTCAACACCCACCGCCTGAGCCCTGCTGCCTTAATAAGTTGCAAGAGAGATTAGGATGCTGCAGTTGTCCGTCTGGTCTCCTTCCACTCCAAACACTCCCAACACACTGCGCACACCGGGTGCGCTCTGCGCTAGAAAGCAGTATTTCACTGCTAGCTCTTCCTTCGCTAAATAGCCATGTCAACAGACTTTGTCAGACACTATGGAAACAGAACGGTCCTGCCAGTACTGCCACTTCCACCACACTGCTCACACTGGACGTGCTCCGTGCTAGAAAGCTATATTTCACTGCTAGCTCCTCCTTCGCTTGATAAACACTGTGAACAGACTTTGCCAAGCTCTTTGGAAACAGAACGGTCTGGCCAGTACTGACACTCCCAACATACTGCGCACAGAACCTATGCTGATTGCCTTTGCAGGTGGCTCTGAATATCCTCCACTCTCATGGCTTTTGACACCTGTCCAGAACCCACGGCCAGCATAGGATAAGGCCTAAAATGAGGCACATATAAGAACCATGCTCTGCAGAGAGCATAGAACATACCTTTGGTCTACTGACGGGGATGATCCTAGTTTCTCCATCAGACGGCGGGAGGTGCCCTAATGTAAATGCCCGAGAAGAGAGTCAAAATAGATCTGGTGTCTGCTATACTGCAAAAGATATGCATAAGTCGACATGTTCTCCTGCCCTCTTATGTCAACATGGATCCATCAAAGGATGATGATACAAATGCTGAGGATTGACTATTTCTTCAAAGCACATTTGGTTACACATACCAAACACAATTTTATATAGTCACATATTGAATTTGTCACACCCACTCAAAAATGACTGTCCTTACATCTGTATAAGTGTAAATATGATTTATTTTGTATACATATGAACACACATGCCCACCCACCTCCTGTAATCCCAACAGCCATGCCTGCTTACCACCCTCAATCCACAACACCCATGCCTTCCCACCTCGCTCAAACCCCAATACCAGTGGCTTTCCACCTTCCTTGTACCCTGTATGACTCCCACATCAATTAAAGTATAATGTCTGTGCCTTCTTGGGAATGGCAACTTACTCTGGCTGTACACATGCCACATTCCTTTGAGAGCACTGCTTGAGGATTCCAGCCAGTGACCCACTTTTGGGGGTGACAGAAGTGGAATGCTCAGACTCCTGCACCTGGTGTGGTGCACAGTAAGGAACAGGGTTCTCTGCATGGTTTTGACATCTACAGAAATGGTCTCTGTCCCTGCGACTCTGGCCCACTGCAGTCTTGATGCAGTTGCCACACAGCTAGTGAAATGAAGTCCAAACCTGTTTGGGGTACCTTGAATATAGGGCATCCACCAGCTATCTTAAACAGTGCACTGCGGTATGCTATGCAGTGACTCAGCCAATTTACTAACTCTCATGCACATCTGGGTGTCATCCACTTAAGAGTTAAACAAGATTATATTGATTAAAGATAGCTGTTAGTGGTTGGATAAAGATGTTAAATAACATATGAGAAATCGAAGAGCCATGGGGAAATCAGAGGTGTAACTCTCCTATGTAATGCATTGAAAGTGATTGGTTAAGAATGACCAAAAAATGTTATTGCAGATTTCGAGACACCAGCAACATCTAAAAGTCCGGAAAGCAGAATGGCCAGTTCCACTGCATCAAATGCCGTTGATAAATCAAGCTTTATCAGCAATGACAGATTGTATCAACCTTTGAACAGTTGTCGACATAAGCCTGTAGCCATAAGGTTGACACATTTTCCAGAACTTTGATTGGCCAATGCAGTCCAGCAAATTGGCAATAATTCTGTAGATATTTTGAATATAAGTATGGTTTATTTAGCAACGGAGTACCCATATTAATCAGCAAATCTGAAAGTACTAGTCCTTGTGCAAATGGAAGATGAACAAATGTGTTCAGGAATTTTGCCAGGAAGGTAGCTTGTGCCGGCCTCTTCATTCGAGTATGACATTTTACATATGTTTCATGGGTTTCGAAATCTGGAGAAGCCCAAATACAGTATTGGCGGTAACTTGGCAAAATCAAATGCAACTGTGATGCAGGGAGAATAATGTCTATGCTAGAAAGGGTTGCCTTATTGAGTGGTGGATCTAGAGAATTGGTAAAGGTGGTGGTTACACCCCTGGTTCCCGTCTGTGTCCCTTATGTGTCCCAATGGGCTGTACAAGCACCTGCAGGTTGATCATTTTTCAAATAGCAATCTAAGGAGAAACCTCAAAATAACCATGATTGCCCCTTCTTTGTAATATGCAAAATTGCAATATTTTTCATACTCTTGCTGTCAGTGAACAATACCACGTGGCCTATAAATGTCAGTGAACAAAAACAAGGGGCCTAGGTATGCAATGTTTGTTTGTTTGTTTGTTCATTTATTTGGTATGGCGCACAAAACCCAGGGGTAACAGGGCACAACAGAGAATAGGAAGATATGATTACAAACAAACTTAGTTGCTTGATAGGGAACATATGATTATAAGGCACAGCATTGCATTTAATAGAATATCTACATATGTATATGCATATATATATACAGTTAATTACATTTCGGTAGATCATCTAAGGGATTACATATATACAGTCAGGTTGGCTATGGTTGGTAAGTGGGGGAGGGGACAGGTCAGTCATGTGGGTCATTGGATCATAACCAGGCGAGAGAGTTACCCATAAAACTATAGTAGGATTGGACTGTTCTGATGTTGAGTGGGAAGGCGTTCCAGTACTGGGCTGCCATGACAGGGAAGCTACTGCCGCCTGTTTTCTTGAGTCTGAATTTGGGTATCTGTAGGCAGTAAGAATTAATCATTCTGGTTGGTGGGTGGAAGTTTTTTTTGCTATTCTGGTTGCGAGATGGGGGCTGCATTCTTTAGGCATTTGAAAGTGAGTGATGCCGTTTTGAGTGAGATGCGGTCACAGATTTTGAGCCATTTGTGTTCTCTTCTTTTGTTGGAGATGTGTTCCTTGGAGGGTAAGTTAAGGGCTGTTCTGAGTGCATTGTTTTGCAATGTTTGAAGTTTGGCGGTTATGTATTTGTTGGCTCCTAGGTACATGGCATTACAGTAATCGAGTCTGGAGAGTATTAGGGCATTGGCGATGATGATGCAGCTAGTTTGGGAGAGGAATGCTCTACTTGCCCTGATTAGCTTGCATGTGTATGCAGTAGAGGATGCTAATGAATGCAATTGTTTTTTTTAGAGACAAGGCTGAATCTAGGTGGAAGCCTAGAGTTTTCACTGTTTTGGCAACTGTGATGGTGTTGCCATCGATGTTGAAAGCCTTATAGTTGGGGCTGAGTTTTTTCAGATTGGCGTTAGAGCCGAGGAGCAGGATTTCGGTTTTCTCATCGTTCAGGCATAAGCCGTGTGTGGCCATCCATGCCTGAATGATGAGGTATATTTTGTTTACCAAGGCCGTATCTGAATCGTAGTTGCCCGAAAGGGGTATGAGGATCTGGGTGTCATCTGCATAATTAGTGTATGTGACACCCAGTCTGTCCAACTTGTCAAATAAGGACTTGGTAAAGATGTTGTAGAGGGTAGGGGATCAATGGCATGTGTGATGTCATATTTAATGTCCTGTGTGTTAGTCTTAGCAGTGCACGGTGGTGGTGCAAGTCATGGTTGCTTATCTTACCATAACTGGCAAACGTCTGGGTTTTTTCTGTTTTACTTACAACCATAACGTCCCTTTAACAACGTTTTTTTCATTGAATTTCATAGGTTTTACCAGTGCACCCTTAGTTTGCTACAAGTTCCTTATATTATACTCACCCCCAACATAGCAGCTGCAGAGTCTGCGGACAGTGAGATAGTCCACGGACAGAAGGTAGCATTCACAAAGCCCAGAAGCACAGGGGAGAACTGAAAATGTTCTACCCAACAAACACATAACATACATTTACTTATATACACCATTACTTATATTTACTGCACTCAAATATACCTTTTTGTACAAATCATCACTTCAAAATGTACAAATGATGTTTTAATTTATCACAAAATATAATGGACTGCACCAAGCACAAACCATAACTGTACACTTCATATTATCACTTCAATACAACTCTTCATACAGAGGCACATACACCAGGCACTCATTCCAAAACAATTTTTCACAAAATAGTAAATACATTGTATTTATATGTCTATTATTTCATTTCATTATGTAAACATGTTTTTTAAGCATATATCACTATTTTTTTATTTTAACAGAAATGGCAATCACAGTAGAGTGGTAGGAAGAAAACTTTCCAAAAGAAGAAATGAGTGATGATAAGATCTCTAATGGTAAACACTACATCTTTTAGTTTAAACAATTAATGTAATTTCTCCAGCCCTCAGTGAAATAACAATTACATGTGTTCTTATAGCACACACTTTACATGAAGAAACAACACCACAATGTAATTATGGAGAATCCCAACAATCACAAAGATAATCTCTATCACCAACTGTACATAATGAAATCTTGATTGTGTCTGCAAAATCAGATGAACTTAGTAATGACTTTAATGAACTTTTAAATTATGTTAAAAATCATGTTCTTAGAAATGTTCATTATCACTGTCCTTCTATACGTCCCTTTCTCCCCAGCAATCATCCCCATCAAATTCCCGAAATATAAATGAAAGCCGCTTTGATGAAACTTCACTTCCTCCCACCCCTGATCATCATTGTATAGAAATTCCAAATTCTCTCATTCATGTTTCCCATTCCAATACCTCATATATTTCATAAATATATTAAATGTATACTATACATCTCTTGTATATTATCCTATCATAATTCTTTTTTAAAACCTCAATTAATAGTCTGTGGACTGTACAACTGTTGGGGGTGTCCGGTTTATGAAATGGGGTGCCCGTGGAGAGCGTGCTGTGTCTGGACATGTCCGTTCTTGTATGATGCAATTTTAAGTAGTCAGGGGACAGCGCACTCATTTGCAGACATGCATGCACCCTGGGGCTCATGACTGATGGGTGTCTGCAGACACATGTCAGTGCCACGGACATCCCTGGACACCACCATGTGACCATACCTGTGCGGCTTGAGGGCCAGCATTTATGGCCATTTTTGGCCATTCTGGGGTATTTCCAGTTGGAAATGTACCCTTCCAGAGCTCCTAGATCCAATATTAGTTGATCTGGCAACTTTTTACAACTTTCCAATCCCTACTTTTGACTCGATTGTCTGTGGACAGTAGTGCAGTCCAAGGGCGGTTCATTTTAAGGGACCCACCCATTACTTCCATTCATTCTCAATCTGGCTATACAGGAGAGTGCAGCGAACAGCACCTGCTTTGCAGAACAGCTATATTTGCAGCATTGGCATCTGATATGGCCATCCCTCCTCTACCAAGCCACCCACCAACATCTCCATCTAGAGGGCCTGGAAAGAGTAACAGGCATGAGGATGCAGAAGAGAATGGAGGAAGATGAAGATGAGGTCAAGGAAATGTTTATCTCCAGCGCCCAATGTGAGTCCTGGGGTGGCAGTTTTTTACCACCATTGGGGGTGTACCAAAGGCTTGGGTATCCAAGGTCAGATTCACTGAGTTCATGGATGTACTCAGTCACAGAAAACCTGGGATGTACTCCTACGGGACTACCTCCATGCACTGCCACACCAGATGCAATCTCTCGGGTGCACTGAGAAAGGCTGTTCCTTTCTCAGTCAGAAGCAGGTTTATAGCCTCTACCCCATCTTCCTCGACCGCTCCTGCCACCACACAAAATGCTACTTTGGGGCAGAGGATCCCATTGGCGACCTCACAGGCCATTCAGAAGGCTGTTGACCCTTACCTGTTGAGGGTCACAGATTCATGTTTGTACTGCAAAGCACTGATCTGCAGGAGGGAGCAATTTCAAAGTGCTTTTGTGGCAGCGGTCAAGGAGCACAAGAAACACAGCAACCTACATTAAATTTAAGGCTGATGCAATATTTTCTTCTGTCCACCTGCCCCTCTTTCTCTGTGGTTGGTGGCCCTTCCCTGCCCTACCTTACCATGCATCTCCTAGAAAAAACAAAAACAAAACAAAAAAAGAAACTGTTCCTTTACGAGCCACCTTTCACAGTTTTCAAAAGAAGAATGGGGGAAAAAATCACAGGCCCCTTTGCAGCCTACATAGGCCACAGACAGTGTGGTAGTCTGCGGACACCTGGAAAATTCCGTGAGTGGGAGGGGGAATTAAAATCATTTTAATTAATTTTCATTCAAACATGGTGGCTCTTAAAAGGACATTTGTTCACTTTTTGACATGCATATATTTTCACAAAAAGCACTTCAATTTGTTTTATCTTTTTCCTTTTTGTTTAATTCAACTTCTAAAGAATACTGGAATTCATATTTGTATTCACATGTCCTGCTTCAATGCATTTTGAAAGTTTTCAAGAGAAATCTAATTGCCCACATCAGTTACATGCACTCTATCCCTTGGAGAAATTGTGACAATTTCAAATTTGATATTTTCATTATGAAAAGATGTCATGCCAACATCCCGCAAAAAGGCACATACAACTTTGTTCACAATGCACATTGCTTAATCAATGTGTGGACAAAATAAATTTGAACGCATCAACATGTGTCTGTGAGCTATATGAGAAAAAATAATTTTAAATATGGAAACAGTTCCATTAAATTGCAAACTGTAATGATATTCCGGTAACATAGCCCAAACTGTTGCCTCCACAGTGAACTAAAATGATGTCCAGATACTTCAAGTGAACCATATTCTCACAAAATGGGTTTCTCAAACTCCATGTCATGAAACTTGAAATTCATTGAATCCAAGATTCTCAGACAATAAACAGTGCTCAATATCACACCTTTAGCCAATGGATCCAAGTGTCTCCCAGAATCCATACACTCTGCTTCCTCAAACACATAGCCACAGCCATCTTCAGGGCCCTCACCAAAGAAAACTCCTGCTACCCTCTCTTTCTATACACCACACCCAGGAAACCTGATTGGCTGATCCCACGACATCCACAACTGTCTGCGGTATCTGCAGTCCTATTTCCATGGCAGGGATTCTTATAAGACACAGATGGCACGTGCGACTAAAAGACCTGGATGGCCTCTGCGGACTACCAAGGTGACCATGGACACTGTAGTAAAGGCAGCCATTTTACCCTTTCTAATTCCATGTTTCTAAGACTCCCGCATTGGCTGTTTTCATACTTCAAACCTTCAAACATCCATCAACCAATCACTTCCAAAAACTCTACATGTAACCCTATCATCTCAGTTCAACATTTCAGATGTACTCTTGAACTCTTGGAGTATGTCTCCTCTTACTCACAGCTACCTGCATCAAAAACTACTTTCAAATTCTCCAAGACTTCTATTTGTAGATTCAACATTTGCATTCAACAAGACATACATATAGGTATGCTTATATTCTTACCCTGTAATAAGATTCCCAATAAGCATATTCTCTTTTTCAACCACTCTAACAAATTCCATGTATTGCAGAATTTAGCACCTGCTCACATCAAGTGTCAGTAAATTACAATGCTGTGCGTTCAAAGATTTTAGCCGCATTTTCATGAAATTTTAAAAATACATATGTGCATTTATAGCAGGAGTGTGTAACTTTTTTTTATAAAAGAAAGGAAAAGCAGATAAAACATATTTATAGACCATTATTAAGTGGCCATTGGTGTGTGCCAGATTAATATGTTGGCAATACATACACACTTGCCAACATGACCCATTCCAAACTACAGCTGCTAATCAAGTCTTGGTTTCTTTCTTTGCATTCTGTAATTTGTAATACCACTTCTCCAATTTCACAGCTCAGACTACAAGTCACAGAATGCCAGAAACAATAACCAGACTGCAAGATTCAAAAGTGTCACATGTATATTAAATTAATTTAAAAATAAAAATGCTGCACGTTTACAAATATTTCTTTTTCGGAACATTTTCACTAAACTTAAGAGATGCATATATACATTTGCAACAGCACTGTGGGTAACTTCTTTGTAAAACAAAGAAAAACCAGATGAAAAATATTTGTCCAACATTTTTAAGTGCCATGTAGTGTGTGGCAGTTTAATATATTGACAGTACATGTATTCTTGTTTTTGTGACCCATTCCAATATGTAGGTGCTTATCCAGTCCTAGTTTCTTCCATGTATTGCACTTGTAGTCCAAGATTTATAATGGAAACTGTGCATCTACAACTCCCAGAATGCAAAGGAAAAAAAACAAGACTCACAAGTGATTACATATTGCAATTGAAATGGATCATGTTGGAAAGTATGCATGTACTGCCAAAGTATTACACTTCCACACACAAACTGCCACTTAAAAATGTATTACACATCTTTTCAATCAATTTTTTGACTTTCATGAAAATGCTCCTAAAAAGAAACATTTTTAAACAGTCAGCATTTTCCATTTTTCATCTATGTACATAAAACAAAGTGGTGTTTAAACAGTCAGCATTTTCCATGTTTCATCTATGTACATAAAACAAAGTGGTGTTTGTTTGTAGGTTTGTATGTGGCATTTATCTTGGGAATGTAACTCCTCGTGAGTGGTAGGGTCTGGGATCATGAATTTTGCATGAAATATTATTTATTTCATTGTTGAATTAATGCAACTATTTCTAACCCGATAGATCATCCCGTTCCCGAGATAATTAACCTTTTTTTGGTTTTTCAGCATTACGTTTGGTGGTGTTCTGCCTGCCATCTACAAGTCATATGTAGAAAGGGCTCATCAACGCCCTGTCTGTGCAGAACTGGTTTTGTGTTTTTTTTTCTTTTTCTAATTATTTTCGAAGACAGTAAGTGTGTCTTTCTTTTCATTGATTCATTTTGTTATCAACTCGATACAGGTTCATTTCACTAATTAGTTGAACAGCAAATTTGTATTTACCTCTGAATTAAATTCTCACATGAATATCATATTTGTATGCTTACTCTGATTATTTGCAGTGTGTGTTTAGCAGCGACAATGGCCACCACTGCTAACAAACACTGCAAATAATCACAGTTAGCATAACAATATGATATTCATGTGAGCATTTAAATCAGAGATAAATGAAAATGCGGTGTTCAATTAGGGAAATTAACATGTATTGTGTTTTACCTTTGTGGCAAACAACATATATTTTCATCTTTTGTTCGGTGGAGTATGAAAATAAATGTGAGAATGGACATCCCATGCATAGCCGGGTGCTTAGGCTAGTTCCATATGAATCTCATATTTTCCAACCTGACTCATTACATCCCTTACACTGCCACCATCCTCCACCTGCTCACACATATGTGTATATCACCAAAGTATATATATAACTCTTCACCTTACATCTAAACTACTCTTCTTTCCGAACCTCTACTATAAGACACAGATGCTGCTGCAACAACAGTCCACCATTGCATTACCATCCGGCCACAGTTTAATATTCTTTCAAACCACTGCAACATATTACAAATGCATTACACCGCAAACCGAGATATGCACCTTTTCCTCACACCCGTCTCTGCTATTGTTCTTTCTAATGTGCTAAACAGCACTACTCATACTCTTGTTTTAACAACATAGTTAACACACTTTCATACACCACCAATAATACAGCTTTATAAACTCTTTTTCCAACAACTCCTCCTACCTTCATAAATAACAACCTTGCTTACTAAACATACTTCGCAATTACCACATATACCCACTAACTTTCTTTTACATTTACAGGAAAGAAGAAGATTGCCAAAGATAGCTACCAAAAAAAGAACACTTTTCACATAGTACAAAGTAAGTACATCAATGTAGCATGTGTATGTTTCTAATTGTAACAATAAACTTTCACTACATATTAGCCTAGAATATTCTTTTCAAATCAACAACATTTATTTCACTCATACTCATTATATTGTAACATTCACACTATTTCTATTCCTGTAAAATACCACCATAACAACCACTGTCTTCCTGAAAACATCATAATGTCCCTATGTTAGGATAGGTCTTCATAAGTGAATTGATTTAAAACATTTAGCATGATACACATCATAGTTTATTGTATATATTTCTGAGCATTTCAATGTACACAGTTCTGTATATTACACAGGTTCCATGGCAACATGAAACTGCATCTGCATCACTGGATTCCAGAGAGAATGTTGTGATATGAAAGAGAGTGGCGGATGGAAGGGAGCAATTGGTGGCTCCCTGCTGGGGGTCGTTTCCTTATTCTTGTGATCTTGAAATAAAGTCATTTCATCACCAAACTCAGATTGTGCCTGCAGCTTCCATTTTAACAATTGGCGAAGAGGATCTAAGGATTTGGAGGAGGAGACAACCCCTGTGGACCTGCAGGGCACAGCAGGAAGTAGATTGGGACATGCTGCCTAAAGACTATGGGAGGAGAAGCTAAGGAGACATCTAGTCAAGGAAGTGACAGCCTCTCTGCACAGGAGACAGAAGTGTCTGCATTGGAAGCGTTGGATGCTACGCCCAAATAGTGTCGAGCGAGGCGGGGTGTGCGTTTGGAGACACCTACGAAGTCGGTGACGGGAGCATTGTGAAGGCACTTAAAAACTGTTGGTTGCCTACACCAGATGTTGCGGTGAGTTTTGGCAGGACCCTATAGCATGCAAACTGCAGTTGGAGCTTTTTTTATGCTTGGATGACAGTCGCTAAGAGATGCATCCACAGGCAGAAGAGGAGCGAGTGGCACATCATTGTTTTAACAGAGAATCCAGCACGCAGCGTGCCACGTCCACACGTGTAAAAAAAAAAAGGACCCAACGACGTTGCGCCCATATTGGACAGGCCAGCCCTATTGATCCACACAATACCAAAGTTCCTGGTTTACCACGTCACCGCGTCCATAAAAAAAGAGACCCAAAGATGTGGTGGCCATCTTGAATGAGTAAGTCCTACCTCTACAATATACCGTATTCTCCCTCGAACATGAGCACCTAACGGGAAGCAGTTCGGGACACGGCAGGCTTGAAAGAATTGCATTGAAGATTCCTCACTGGTGAGTCAGCAAAGCCCTTTTGGGGATTTGGATATTATCTTTTTTTTATCAGAAATCAATTGTTTAGTAGACGGGCAGTGGGAAGGTGATGACAAACAACAGTTAATGTAAATTAACGCAACTTAAGAACATTCTGAGAGATGGCAAACGTTCCGGCTCCGGTGTTCTATCTCACAGCCCCGGTGAGCCCAGAGTACGATGGGCGGATTGCAAGGAGGGCTTTAATAAATATGCTCTAGCAGTGTTTGGGCCAATTTTTCTAATGAACACAAAGAAGCATTATTATTTCATTGCTTGGGCCCTGCAGGTCAGGAAGTCTTAAAGAAACTTCCAGAACCAGCTGACATTTCTGGTGCGGGCCCATATGAAAAGACATTGGCAAAACTAGACAAACATTACCAAATTGAGGAGAACATTATCCTAGAAAGATATAAATTTGCCACCAGAGGCCAAAAAATTGTGAAAGTATAGAAGACTTTATTACAGCATTAAGGGGTCTGGCAGTCACGTGTAGATTCATGCATTGCCATGATGAACATATCAGGGATCAGTTGATGATCAAATGCTCCAATGACAATATGAGGAAGGAATTATGGAAGGAGAGGAATCCTTCTCTAGACAGGAGCATTGAAATTGCAAAAACCGTTGAGCATACTGACAAGTGTATCAAGACACTTCAGGCAGACACGCCTGGTGAAAGACCTAAACGTGAGGAAAGTGAAGGAGTTGTGCAAAAAAGTGTCAAAGATTAACCAAATAACCAAAAACAAGAGACAAATGGGTCAAGAAGGCGATCAGACTATGGTGGAAGGAAGTCTGAGGATCGACACGAGAACAAGGCGTCAGCTGGCAGAGGCTGCGTATGCCAATGGTTACAGTTAAAGGATTCAAAGGGGATGTCTAAAGATAACTCTGTCAGGGATACTGGATTTTCCAGAGAGTTCAAAGGGGTTGCGGAAACGAGATGCTACAGATGTGGGAGTTTTTCACATCTAGCATCTGATAAAGAGTGCTTTGCAGTACTTATAATATGTAATGATTGAGGCAGGAGAGGATATCTTGCCCGTTGTTATAAAAATGTTGATACTGGAATGAGTCAAGTGCATGAGGTAACTGCAGACTATGAGAATGATTTTGTCAGTGAGTTGGGCAGAGAAGTAGTGTACACAGTAAATGCTGTTGATGGGAAAGTGAAAAGAAAAAAAATAACCTTATGCCATTGTATTCATTTGTGGGGTTCCGGTCTCAATGCTCATTGATAGTGGGGCAGATTACACCTTGATTAGTGTACAAGTCTGGAAGGAGAAATTTGATTGCTGCACTCTTTGGGAATATTCTGTTAGAGCAAATGCATATGGGTAAATTCTGATAGAGATTATAGGGAGTTTTGAAGGTGAATTACAATTCAAAGATAGGAAATCCATTGGAATTATACATGTTGCAAAACAAATGTGGAGAATTACTCTCATGGAGCGATAAGGCAGAGTTAAAAATAAGACTGGAGGCAAGTCATCCAGAACAAGTACTTTCTGTGAAGAGTGTGGAGAGTGATAATGTTCAAGTGGAGAAGAAACTGGGGCGTTTAAAAGGATTTGTGCATAAAATCCAATTGAGAAAAGGGGCAGTACCTACGATTGCGAAACTCTGTACCATTCCTTTAGCACTTAAAGAGGATGTTGAAAAAGCGTTGAAAAAATGGAGTTGGATGGAGTGATTGAGAAGATAGAGGCATCAGATTGGTTTAGTCCTGTAGTAGTAGACAGAAAATCTAATGGGTCTTTGAGGTTATGCTATTGACCTTAGACAATTAAACAGCAAGGTGGTAGCAGACACATTTCCGCTACCGATAATAGATGATCTTTTAGTGGGGGTGTCTGGATCCAAAGTATTCTCAATCCTAGATCTTAAGTCTGCAAACAATCAGGTCAAATTATATCCAGAGTCTAGAGATCTTACGGCCTTTATCACTCCCATTGGTCTCCACAGTGAGTGTTTGTCAAAGCATCATGTATAGACTTCTGTGAGGTGAGAATGGAGTAATGTGTTATCAAGATGACGTGCTAGTGTGTGGAAGCAATGATGCAGAACATGATGAGCGTCTCAAGAGAGTTTTGAACATTTTGAAGGAAGCCGGTCTCACTGTAGCGATGGAGAAATGTACATTCAAGGCTAATACAGAAATTTCAGGCGAAGGTGATAAGCCTAAGGAAGAAGCTATTGAAGCTATTAAAAAGATGAAAGCTCCCAAGTCATGTGCTATCATTTCTGGGTCTTGTAGAATTCTATGGAAAATTCATTAAAGGTTTGTCTGTGATGTCACGGAATATGAGGATGCTTACTCGGAAAGGTGTTGTGTTTACGTGGAAAGAGGAGTATAGAAGAGAGTTTGAGGAGATAAAGTCATCCATTTTGAATGCACCTATTCTCAAAACCTTTGAAGAAGGGAAATGCACTTCAGTTTTTGTGGATGCCAGTGAGTATGGTATTGGTGCTGTCCTCATGCAGGATGATCACATAGGATTGCACACAATGGCATTTGCATCTAGATCATTGAAATGACCAGAAAGCAGATATTCTGTTGTTGAAAAGGAAGCACTAGCTTGTGTTTAGGGTGTGCAGAAATTCAAAAGATTTTTGTGGGGTCCCTACACAATTTGCACCAATCACAAACTTTTAGTTGGGATTTTTACCAATGGAGGTTTGGAGGGAGTTTCAAGGAGTATCATGAAGTGGGTAACTGCATTACAAGGATTACAGTTCTTCATGCTCCATGTAAGTGGTGAAAATAATGTAGTTGCAGATGCATTATCTAGGTCAGTGGAGAAGGAATCCCAGACTAGTGAATCCTACCAGTGTTCAGAGGGTATAGCAGACACTTTTCAAGTTCATGACCCGTTGAAGAAGGAGGAGTGGGATATTGCTTGTTCAGAGGATGCAATATATCAAAAAATTATGGAGTTGGTGATTGCTAGTAAATTGAAGAGATACAACAGAGACATGTGTGGTTATGCCAAAGTGAAGGATGAACTGTGGGTTCAAGGAGATTACTTGTACAGGGGTCATCAGATGGTAGTTCCACAAAAGATGAGCAAACTGGTAGTAGATTTAGCACATGTTGGACATTTGGGGGTTGCCAGAAATAAGTGTTTAATAAGAGTAGAATTTTGGTGGCTGGGAGTGGACAAAGACATAGAAGAACAAGTCATGAGTTGTATGGAATGTGTAGAAGGCGATAAAGGACTCAGGGTTTAGAAAGTGCCCATGGTTGTGAGAGAATGTCCAAAGGTGCCATGGGATGAAATTGCCTTAGACCTATTGGGTCCATTCAATATTGGAGAAGGCAGAGACAATCATTTACTGGTAGTTATGGGCTTGTTGTCAAAATGGCCTGAAGTTTGTGTGTTAAAAGATATATCCAGCAACAGCATAATCAAATTTCTTGAGCACTTATTTTGGAGGGAAGGGTTTCCCAATAAATGTGTGTCACACAATGGGTCAACAGAACCCTCATGGAGGCTACTAGCATTGCAGTTGCCACAGGTGGTGACTGGGTAAGGACGGTGATGGAAAGAACCTTCCAGTCAGGTTGGCTCCTCACAGCGTGACGGACGTATCTCCCTTTGAGGTGTTGCGGGGAAGAAAACCCAACTCACGCATGTGTCTAGGGTGGATGGGAAAATCCAGGTGTGTGGGTATATGTGGAAAAGGTGAGAGAGAGAATTACTGAATTAGGTACCAAAGCCAAAGCGAGGTATGATCAAAGGAATTGTTGTAGTGAGTTCAAGGTTAAATAAGGGAATTGGATCAAAATCAAACTTCCCACCAAAGTACGAAAAGGAGTAGAGTGGGGGATAGGAGCAGGCTGAGAAGGAGAAGGAGGAGGGGCATACATGTAAAAGCAAGGCGAGCACCCTTCCCCAGGGTTAGGTTAACCCTGCATCCTCACTGATACCCAGTTGGTCACCATGTACCACCTGAACAGGGAGACCATTACTGAGCTGGTGGCCACAACCTGGGAAGACATGGGGAGCAGGATTAATATCTGCACAGCTGTGCCCCCACTGGCCAAGCTGGTGGCAGTCCTGCAGTTCCTGGGAACAGTCACCTTCCTGCACTCTGTTTCCATGATGCATGGCATGGCATAGCCCACATTCTGCACTGTGTAGTGTCTGGTGCTTGAAGGACTCCTGCGGCAAGTGCAACGCACCAATGCACTGCCCACGACCTCAGCCCTGATCAATGCCATTAAGGCACAGTTCCATGCCATTGCCCCAATGCCAAATGAGATAGCCTCGCTGGAGTGTACCCATGTTGGGCAGGTGGCCCCCCAGTCCCATGAAGCAGCGTACCAAAACTGGAAGCACTACCCCTCCCTGAATGTGAAGGAGACCTTTGACCCCAACCTCCTCATCACCCACTGGTGTGCCCACTACCCTGGTTCTACCCACAATGCCATAGTCCTACGTAACAGCACACCACCAGGATTATGGATAGGCACAGAGGTCAATGGACATGGATAGTGGGTGAGTACAAACAACAGTACCCATGTGCCGCAAAGAACATGACCACATCTGGGGGGTGCAAATGACTACACAAAGGATGGCATGACAAGTGAATGCAAAATATGGACATTGCCCCCACCCTCCCTCAGACCAACATCACATTTCAGGCCATGGACCATGCACATGTCAGACTTACCTGCATGGAGAAGCAGTGACACACATAAAATACCAACAACCTACCTCAATATGACCACAGATACCACGATGCAACATGCACATACCAGCTCAATGCTGGTAATGGCTATATCTTCACACACAACTACACTGCCAGTCCCACAGACATGCACCCATGTACGTCTAGCCCTCAATGCCCACCTACCTGTTGCCACCAGATGCACAAGGAGGGCCCATGGGGTACCCAGCATGCAACAGGAATGAGTAAACACACCAACACATGCCAGCCACCATGACTGCAGCACGAGACAGCCACATACACCTAACATACCAAAAGTTGAAAGAGTGCATGGGAAGCGCCATCAATGCATTACACAAGTCACACTGCATGCACAGACATGAACTAGCCCTATGCCATGTAATGTAGACCCATATGCATGCACAAGTAGTACATAAAACCAATATTGAATGACTCCACCACTACACCTTGTACCCATGCCTAATGCCTGTACCTCTCCCCATGCAGGAGACTCTGGATACCCACAGCTGCCCTGGCTGATTACCCCTGTATTTGATCCTCAAACAGTGCAGGAGATTGCCTACAACCACCCCACAGAAGGACCCTTGTGTGCATCGAGCATAACTTTGGACTGCTAAATGCACGGTTCCTCTGAATTGACCATTCTGGTGGAGCCCTGATGTATGCACCAGAGGAAGTGGACACATGTGTACTTGTGTGTGCCATGCTGCACAATATCTGCCTCAGGAGGAATGTTCTGCTACCCCCTGACGTGGTGATGCCACCCTCAGAGGATTAGGAAGCAGGGCCAGTGTCTGAAGCAAATGCACACAAGTACTGATTGAGAAAGATGTTTGACCATTCAACATGGTGCAAGCCATGCACAACTGTGCTATTCCACCAAAACAATAAAACAGCAATGAAACAATCAGCACTATTCTCACAGTGGATGATGTAATGTTTTTGCCCAAAAAACAAAATTCCCACCAGTAACTCCCCAGCATACAATCCACCCTCCCCCTTCCACCACCACTCGCCAGCACCCAATCCCCTCTCCCCCCTGCCACCACCAGCTCCCAGCACAGCCACTCATGCCAGCCAGTGTCCCAGTGCTGTTTGCAGTCAGGGCTTTGCACCCGCTTGCCAGCCCCAGGAGATTTGTGGTGCAGTAGGTGCTGCGATTTCTGGTGTGGAGTGCCCTCATGCGATCACTGTGTGGTTGTTGTGGATGTGGATGGCAGGGAGACGGGCAGAAGATTCTGCTGATGCTGCATCTCATTGCCCAGCTGGATGGTTTCCGCAAGGGCAGCGACACCTTCTGTCAGTTTGCACATGCGTTGGACATTTAGCATCAGGGCAGACATGTTGGCACTCTGAGCCGTGTTTAGTCCCCTTGCCTCCCAGCGTCTCCTGTGTCATTTTCTGTGGTTTGCAGTGCTGGATGGCTGCAGGAAGTGGAGATTTTAAATAGATTGTGTTTTCAAAAATGGCCACCAAATGCTTCATGTTCCGGTGGTGATGCAATTTGCATTAGCGCTAATAGCGCCATTGTCTGGCGGTAGCGCTACTAGAGCTGTTTTCCCAAGGGCAACACTTATTTGGGTGCAAGTACAACCTGGTGCTAATAGCATTACTATCAGAGTCGGGGGCATGTGCACACCAGGTTGCGATGCAGCACAAATACTACTGCATGACCCGTCAGTAAAGGTATTTCTGCCCAGCGATATTTGCACAAAATTACCACCCAACTACTGATGAGGACAGACATGAAATTTTGCGGTCAAGTATCACAAATCTCTTTGCAAACATCCTTGGGAAAAACAAATACTGGTTCCGACATCACACTGATGTAGTTTGTATGCTAAGGAACCTAGGCACACCCACATGGTTTGTTACTTTAAGTTGTGCGGAACACGCATGGGATGACTTGTTTGACTTCTTACGCACTGCAAACAAAAATAAGAGGGAATCGATATAAAAACATCAGGAGAACTATGTTCTCCTGACCCTGTCAATGTATCAAGGTACGTTCACCATCGCTTCATTACTATAATGCACTTCATCTGCAATATATAAATGTTTAAAGAAAAAATGTAAGGCTTAGTGGTACAGCTGGTCTATTGGGCGACTTTTTCAGTATTAGGTTGAAACATAAATAATTCAAGGCAAATCAAAAAGGTAAAGTTTGGGGACAGAGAGAACCCCTTATTTCCACATATTTATCCTGTTTCATCGACCCAATACATTACTGATTGATTGAGGAGCTACTGACCACCGGTGTGGTATGATTACTCCAGCCCTGATTTGAGAAAGACTGGCAGGGGCCGAAACACGTGTTATCATAAGGGAAAATTTATGAATACAGATGATAATAAAATATATATACTTTTTTCAAACTCTAAAGGCGCAATGTCCTGGATCTTTTTGGATGCACTTGCATATTTGTATTATCATCTGCAATATAACTACACCTCCACTTAGAGAAGTGTAACACTTCTTTTGGAGAAAGAATATCAATACAGAGGAGCACCACACATCCACATGCTTTTATGGATAAAAGATGCTCCCAAATTTGGCCATGACAGTGATGTCACTTTTTTTACAGTTCATTGAAAAATACATTACCTGCAACATCCCTTCAGAAACCACACATAGTGACCTACATACACAAATATTACACTTCCAAAACATAAGTGTGGCAAATACTGCCGATACAGATATACAAACAAAGGTAAATACTCTACCAAATGTTGCTTTGGCTTCCCTAGACCAGTTTGCACAAAAGGACAAGTAACTAGTTTGATGTTTTCTGTTAGAAACATTGTAAAAGGAAAATCCCTAAAAATAAATACAACATTAAAAGGGACAATGCTGTCAAATACATCAAAGATTACGATGCAATCATTGCCCTCCTGTGGAATGCAAATATAGACATAGAATACATTGCAGACAATTCCACTGCAGTTGCAAGACATGTCACAGCCTATCTCACCAAAGATGAGAAAACAGAGATAAAATACCTCTGGAAGGACATATCATCTGACAAAACACTGTCACAAAAATTGTGCAGATTTGTTATAAAAATGCTCTCCCATAGATAATGCAGGTGCTACGAAGCTGCAGACCGTTTAACAGGTATAACCTTACATGGCAAATCTGAATACAATGTCTGGTTGAACTTAGTAAGCATAGCCACAAATGATCCCAACAGCCAGGACATTTTAAAAAATAATTTAATTGACAAATACTACCCGAACAGAAGTACTGCGTTGGAAAATATGTGCCTGTACGACATAGCCCAACACTACTCCTAAAACACCATTGTCACACCAGATGAGACAACTGGCAAATATTCAGTCTCAACTTGTGAAGGAAGCCTAGTAAAACTTACCAAACACAGCCTAATTAATCATATTAAGCTATCATGTAAATCTACCCAACCTATAGAAATTTATTAAATGGGACTACTACAACTTTTTAAGCAATGGAGAAAAGAAGACTTATTAGTTGAGCATGACTCATTTGAAGCTACATTCAATGCAAATGAAAGCAGTATGACAAATGTCAATTTCCAAAAATACAAACAAATGTTGAACAATTAACGCCAACACGAGGAAGACATTGAAGCTCTACTAGATAAAGACACTCATGAGCGCAGTCAAAGACCCCTTGGAGAACCACACATTCTAAATGAAGCAGAAATAGCCATGACTGGGTAAGAAAATACCATGTATCAATCTAAGCAATCTGAAGAAGAATTGTCAGTGCTCAAATCGCAGATAAATGATAAACATCTCACCATGTATCTAGAAGTCTCTGAAGAAATTGAACATGGTTTTAAACATGAAACTAAAACTTGTAGTTGTAAAAAGTATACACTACTTCTCCTGTATGTAAGTGGTGAAGCTGGCTTTGGTATAAAATTCTTAATTAAAATAATTAGCACATTTCTACAAGACTTATCAAACAACAACTTTTCAGTTGTTGTAACAGCCCTCACAGGTGCAGCTGCCTACAAAATAGGAGGTGTAACTTTACACTGACTAAAGCTCCTCCCAGTAGAACACCGAAACAAATTAGAATACTACAAATTATCAGCAGAAGCTGCTACTGAAGTATGCAGAATTATGAAACAAGTGAAAGTGCTCCTGATAGATGGAGTAAGCATGGTTTCCAACCTCATGTTGGCTTTAATTAATCACAGTCCTTAAAACTGACTACGAAGAACTATTTGGAGGAAACATTTTTATTGTTTATTGGAGACCTCCTACAGTTAACATCTGTAAAAGGTCAACCTATTTTCAAACCATTGGGACACAAACAATTCCTTAACACACTCAGCAGATTTGGAAATGTAAATCTCTGGCAACATTTTTGCTACAGGGAACTAGCACAAAACATGCTATATTTTGCAGATCTTACTATTCTAACATTTTTAAAAGAATTAGAACTGGTCTGCTTACTAAAGATGTAAAATCCACCAGTAATACTAGACTAATCCATGAGCCATATGGGGAAAACACATCTGCTCCTGATATCATGAAACAATGAACTCAACAAAATTCAAAATGCATGTCATTAATGCCAACGCTAGGAAGCTGTAGTCAATACAGCAATACCATGTTTAAAAAGAAATGCAACCCAAACTGCACATCAGCTCAACAGACAAACTAGATGTGCACGGCATGACACTCCCTATGTGCTGACAAGCAACAACACAACTAATTAATTTAGAAAAATGTATCTCCAACACAGCTGGATTATAAAAACGTATTAACTCTGTTTCTAAACTGCAGATTATTTCTAAAATGTAACCTTGACATGGCACAAAGTTTAGTGAATGGAGCAATTGATGCAAGTGTTGGCTTGCAAACATATCCACATGACAACAACATTCAGTTTGCCAATATACATGTTGACAACACTGCAGGAATTAAGGAAATATGCAGGGCAATAGCACGTTTGCTTCTTTTCAAAGGCATGTACGTACGGAGAGAACCATTCCCTCCATCTCTTACATATGCTGTCACTATTCACAAATCGCAAGGTCTAATCTGATCATGCATTGATTGACATTGGCAGCACAGTCTTAAAGAATGTATGAATGCATGAGTTATGTAGCACTTTCAAGTCTGTGTACAAACGCTGACATTCCTTGCATCCTAGAATACAACATGCTACATGCTATTCACCCCTCATCTAGATATGTACGTTGTACCCTATACCTCATAAAAAAATAGAACATTTAAAAAGAAAACAAATACAAACAGCACCTGTAGCAGATCTCCCAGGATTACTGATAAATAAACAAAAAACAACTGCTGCTCCATCAAATAATAAAACAACAAAACTGTACAGTCCAAAAACAATTGCACGTCCATCAGAAGATGAAGAGACAAATGTCTCTTCTCAATAAAAACTGAAGGCCAATCAAAGGATACAGAGGCACCACTTGCTGGTCCATTTAAATTCAGCAACACAACTGCACTAAATTCCTATGCAAATGTAACAATCAATCTTCTCTTCCAATTGCCACCAATAATTCACAATATTTACTTAAATGGCTTGGACCAGTTGAATTTGCAAATACTCGTCCTTCATAGAAATGCCACAAATAATCCTGGCAGCACTTACAGTGTCTCGGGTATAAGGGAATAATATGACCACTGTACATGAATGGTACAATTCACCGTACACACAGGAAGATCCACAGGAATTCCTAATGCACTTACTACAAGTACTAGAAACCAAAAACATCCCTATAAATGAAACTTCCAGATTTCATATAATTGGAAACATACCCTGCAAACATTTTTCACCACATCCTAAATGAACGATTAGTGTATGTATCCATAACAAATTGTGAATCCATTCATTTTCACCAGCTTCTGCAGAATGTAAATCATAGCTTTTTCTGACCTTTTAGTAATTCAGGCAAATGTTCCAGTGTAGGAATACACTCACATGGCCAATATGTGCTACTAATGCTTCTAAGGTACAATGCAGGTAGTACCAAAAATAACTGTAAGCTAACTAGCTTCACACATGGCCAAGTATCTCTTGGCAAGATAATCTCCACAGCAGTGGGCATAGTCTACCACACTGGTGCCCCAACTACTTCAGGCCACTATACTGCATATGTCAAAAAAAATAAGTGGTTGGTTTGAATGTAACAGTACTTCTGTTACTTCAGCTATTTTGTTAGATTGCCTAAAAAATCTAATCAATGTGGGTCCTGGGGCACTCCAATGGTTTTCATCTTTTCTTACCGACCGTCAGCAAAGTGTTCAAGTGGGGGGATTTCTCTCAGAAATACTTTCTCAATGTTGTGGGGTGCCACAGGGATCGGCTCTCTCCCCACTTTGTTTAACATTTACCTCTGTGCTTTGATGAACATTTTGGAAAAATATAATCTCAGGTTCCATTCCTATGCTGATGATACTCAGTTGTACATCAGACTTGACGATGTAGAGGATGCTCTCACTGTGGTCACTAGCTGCCTAGTTGAGATAAGCACCTGGATGGAGGAAAATTGGCTGCAATTGAACCCAAAAAAACGGAGGTGATTTTGTTTGACCCTAAACATCTCCTTGCAGGAGGAACATGTCCTCCTCCTCCTCAGTTTTTGGGGACTAGCCTTAAATAGTCCACCAAGGTCAAGAATTTAGGCTGTATCTGGCAAAGTGACCTGGGATGTAATGCCCAGGGCTCAGCCAAAGTACAGTCCGTATTCTATATCATCCGCCTCTTGCGACAAGCTCTACCCTATGTCCCTAAAGCAGATCGTGATGTAGTGGTGGGAGCACTGGTCAATTAAAATCTTGATTACTTCAATGGTCTCCTGGCCGGAGCACCAAGTAATCAAAATCATCGTCTCCAGAAAGCACAAAATGCTGGAGTCAGACTGGTTTTTGGTGTACCAAAAAATACTCACACATCCAGTCTTCATCAGTCACTACATTGGTTGACAGTCGTAGATCGGATTAAATTTAAGATCGGCTGTTTGCTTTATCGATGCCTGCACAACATGGCACCAGCATATCTAACAGACAAGTTGAGACAATACCAACCTACCCGCACTCTTAGGTCAGAGGATCACTTCCTTCTTGTAATTCCGAGGATGAAGTACAGGTCTAGGGGAGATCGGTGTTTCTCAGTGACCGGGCCTAGATTGTGCAATAGCCTTCCGTTATATCTGAGACAAGCCAATTCCCTGATGACCTTCAGAGCAGGTCTCAAAACTCTTCTTTTTAAATAAAGTCTGTTTTCCTGACTATTTTTGTTTGATGTATAGCTTTGTCTATCTAATTGGTCCTTCTGGCCTGCTGAGTGTCATCCTCTTGTTCCATCTGCACCAGGATATGATTCGGTTTGTTGTGTGTGCGCTTATAAATTCCTCATAATTCAAAAAATTCATACTCCAAAACATAGTGTAAAGAAGGCATGATATCAATAGTAGACACAGACACAATGGATTAAAGTTCAAAAACCTTCATTTGATATTTTGGTTGGGTTGGTAGAATACCTAACTGGCCCTAACTCTAGAATGGGAGTATTCTTAACCACTAAATAAAACCAAAACATTCCAAGTCAGTCTATTGAAACATAAAAAGGCCCACACAAAAAATAACTAACCTTGCCCTCATTCTCAAAGTGACACATGTGTTAAGGAAATTAAAAAAAAGGAAAATAGTGTCTCAAAGACATGTCAGAATGGCTTAAATAACAACTCCATTCCCTACCTTCAGCACAAAAGGCTCCGGAGAGTTTCCTAAAAAGTATAGGTGGTTGGGACAGTTCTTTCAGTTTTCCACACTTTGGCTTGCTGGTACAAATGAACAGCTCAAGTTTGGTCTCCAAGCTTCTGGTAGTTCGGCCACTTCCTTACGCTTTATCTGCCTTGTCACAAATATACACGTTCGAATTTGAACCTTCACTTACAACAATCCAACACAGTCTTCCCTCTGCCGGGCTTGTGTCTGCCTCTTTTGTCTCATGCACTTTCTTCATTATCACATAGTTCTGTTCAGGCTTCCCTCTGCCTGGCTTGAGCCTGTCTCTCAACTTTCACTTTATCACACATTTCTTCACAAGCTTACCTCTGTGGGCTCAAACCTGTTTTTCACCTTTCACTTTATTGCACAGTTCTGCACAGGCTTCCTTAGGCTAGGTTCAAGCCTGTCTTTCTCTTCATGGGGTTCCCTTCCCCATGTTTTGTCTCAGGTGTCTTTTCACTGTCAAAGACTTTTGAAACTGCAAGGATTTTACATAGACATCTGCATGACCACTTCAACTTCTCAATAGTGTTACAATCCAAAGTATTCCGGTTCTGCACAACACCAATGCGTAATATTCTCTTAGGTTTGCCTTCTTGGCATTTTCTAAAACTCATATGTAACACCAATACTTCTTAATATTTATAGTCTCTTATTTTTAGTTTGTCTTATTGGCCCCTTTCACAGTTCATACATTTTGCCCTGTTGGCATGTTCAAAGTTCACCTACTTTGGTTTTCATTCATTCATTCATTCATTCATTCATTCATTCATTCATCAACTTTCTTTCAGTATTTCGGTTACTTTCTTGCCATATATTCCCGTTCAACTCAGAACATTTCACAGAGACTTTTGAATGTGTGATTAGACCTCGCAGGACTACTCTGTAACTTTGTATTCATTCCTTTTACAATTCAGCAATTGCCCTTTTCCATGCGCATTTTATTGGCACACACGCAATCTTCAACTTTTAAGTTACAGTTACTTTTGCCGTTTAACACAAACTGGACTTTTGTTGCATGCGATAACTTACCGGTTGTGTTAATAATTCTTCTTTCATCAATGTGCTTCATGCAGCAGTCAAGGCCATTTCCAACATCTCTTCTGCTCATCCCTAACTCGTTGTTCTCCAGGTATGGTCACGGCTGCTTTCAAGTACCTTGAAGGTGTCCTTCTCCCGCTCATTCAGATTCAGCATTAAACGCTTATGGTTCCTGAAAGTGTAGGATTCTCGCCGGGCTCTCTCTTGAACTCTGTAACCGCAGATCAGCTCCTCTGCCTTCCAACTTCCGTTGCCTGGTTTGCCTCAATCCTGAAAGATCTGTTCCTTCTGATACCCAACCCCACTCACTGTGTGAACTGGCATGTTAACAACTGGCAGGAGTGCATAGTTAGGATTATGTGCTCTGACTCTGCCTAGTCATATTACACGCAGAGAGACATTGCAAGTCAGTAGAAGTAATCTGTCTGACTTCATTCCTCATCTTCATTTGCTCAGTAGTGTTGTCAATGTAGCATGGGGAGGAATTATGGAAGCTGTATTTTCCCATAAAATAATGAGGTGCCGCGGTTAAAGAGGTTGTTGAAAAAGAGGGATACCATGTCTCACCATCGGGTGCTTCTCCCCCACTCTCAAGGGCCACCTACCCAGGTGATCCTCCCTCGCTTGTCCACTCCCAGGGTCGGGATCCAAAAACGAGGGCCCTTCTCCGGTAACCTCTCCATTGGCTCCCAGTGGATGCAAGAATTACATTCAAAACCCTCTGCATTGTCCACAAGGCTTTCTGGGGCCTGGGTCCACAATACCTTCAGCTATCCCTCCGCAAATACCTCCCCCCTCGAGCTCTTTGATCCTCTACCTCAAAGAAACGCGCTGGGTGCAGATCTCTGTCTTCGACTGGGGCCTCCCTCTGGAACAGCCTCCCTGCCACTATAAAACTTGAGGAAAACCATCTCTGATTCTGGAATCACCTCAAGACCTTCCTCTTTGCTTCTGCCTTTGCTCCCCCTTTCCCCTGCTGAACTGTTCTCTCTTGGCACTGTGCACCTGGGCACCCTCTGTCCTCCGGGTCCAGGTACCTGCTCACCCTGTCACCCTCCTGCACTGCCTCCGGGCCACCCCTTGCACTGGGGTTTTTATATGTACCTATAAAGTCCCCCTCTTCCTTCCTCACACTTATCTTATCTACCCTGTCTGCTTCCCTATACTCAGCACTTGCCACTTGCTGGCTCCACTACCACTTTTGTGTTTGCTTTTATTATTTATGTATTTGTGTTTATTTCTGTTCTCCTTTTGCTCTGAACTGTCCACTTATCCCCCTTCCCTGCACTTTTCCCCTCCCTCTCTCCCATGCACTGGCAGGTACTCAATGTCACTGGGCCTAGTAAGATCGATGTTCTGTTTCTCCCCTGTTTCCTCTCCCTTGCCTGGTCACGCTCTGAAACACATGTGTATGAGTGCAATAGAAATAAAATATCAATATCAGCCTGAGAACTGGTCATGAAACGCCCTTTGCCTTTTCACAATAGGTTACCATCAAATCTAACACATGCCTACTTAATATTCCTTTACCCCAAATGTTCTTACTAAAGTATAGTACAATAAACAGTTAGAATATACCAACTGGTATCTGACTACATCAAAAATACTATAATAGTAATTTTAAAATCCAAGACAGTTACAATACGCCAACAGATATCTAACTACATTACAAACACACTTCATTGTAATACACTACAAATATGCCATCACAGTTACTTTTACTGTAACACTTCTTGTAAAGTCCATGCTAGCACACACAAATATTCTATAAAATGTATATTCTTGAAAAACTATGTATATTAGTAGGGTTCAATCCACTATGGATTTTATTCACAGTGACCCAATGATTATTTCATGTCAATACAACAACAGTGTAGCACACACTAATGTTGTTCCAAACGTATAACATAACATGTACTATTTATGAGGGTCAACAAAGTTAATCTATATGTATAATTGTATGCAATTAAAGGTGTTAAACAATCTTGCTGAACAAATTATACTGTTTTTTTTCCATAGACAAAGAACCAGAGATTCCAGCTTTATTACCATATGCAACTTAGTAACCATACAAAGTATTATCCTATGTGTTCTCCTTTCAAATACATATTCCATATGCACCATCCTCAATGGTACTACAATCATAAATACCAAATACACTTTAATGATATAATTCCACCATATTACAAATACTGTATACTCCCCCTAAAGTACCTATAGTTACTATACACATGCCCCCAAGAATCTGGTCACTGGTCACTACTGCCACAATATAATTAAACCATATAACAAGTATGTACATTACACCTTCAAATAACAAGACTCACCCAGAACCCCTTGCAATCCAAATGATGTCAGCAGACACTAAAATTGACTGCAGACTTGGCAGCACCTTCACATCCTTTTTCCTTATAAAAACAGCTCCATGTCAACTCTATTCCACTCCCCCACCCTTTCCAGGCCTTCTTTTGGCCACAAAATAACCCAACATGTGTTTCCCAGACCTTTTTGTCCACTGTGATTTCCGCGGTCAGTGGCAATGTCCGCCGACTCTGCAACAAATTCAAAACCTTTTTATTTTAACTATAAAAACAGCTCTATGTCAAGTTTATTAGACTTCCCCATCATTTCCAGGCCTTCCTTTGGCACCAAATAACCCAAACGTGTTTCCTAGACTTTTTTGATCACTGTGGTGTCCGGGGTTATGATGCACCTCACATTTCTACCTTTCAATCTAGTGTGCATTATATATATATATATATTATATTATATATATATATATATATATATATATTACACATATATTTATTTCTATGATGATTATTATTATTAATATTATTATTATTATTATTATTATATTATTATTATTATTATTAACATACAGTTATTACACTTTTATCAAAACCTTATTAAAACTAAATATCTTTTATCAAAGCATCATTAAACAAATGCTGTATAATTATTTCCTCCTATTAATACATTCCAGAATGTTTCCGCAACTTGGCATCTTCTTTCACTAATCAAATTGCCCATTCACCTGGATCTGACTTCCGTCAACCCAGTGAAAAACGATTCCTGCTCTCCACGCTTTCCCTGCATCATCAGTCCCGTGAATCACCATCCTCTTTTCCCTTATTATAATTATTTCAATTCTAATGAGAAGACATGTCCTTCCTCCTCATCCAAAGTAATTTCTGTCTGGAACTAAATCTCATCTGGAAAGCAAAGTAGTTTACCCTGTATCCCTGGGAGGCATGATAGCATTGTATTCAACCCATACTGGAATACCTTGGGATTTAGTGGCACCCCCCCTATGTAGATTCTGGATTCAGAATGCTTGAGTATATTCTTGTGCATTCACATAGTGAATCCCTGGGGTAGATGAAGACACCCACTCCCCCAACACGCACTATCCAGTGGACCAAATAATGGACACACCCCACTATGGAATGAGTCCAGGAGACGGATTGCAAGTAAAACAAATGCATATAGGTAAGTTGTGCATGCAGAGAACTCTGCTGCTCAGAGAGTGCTCTGCCAAACATTACACGGGTAGCACATAATAAGTCAAAACTGCGTCACTATTGACACTACACTATAGGTACACAACTCTGCATTACAATTGGTGAGGCACAATGATACAGTATGTATCCATATGGGGTGACCATGTTGGATTGGCTTCTGCTGGGGTGTCGATCCCGTGGCACGTGGGTCAGCATGGCTCATCCCTGCGAAGTGAAGGTCGGGTCAGCGGAGTGCTGGATTTCTTAATTATCTAATCTACGACAACAGGATCTGAGGGCATGAGACAAATTGTAGGCATAAAAGTTTGGCATGAATGGGGGTGCTTTTAGAGTTTAATGACAGGTTATAAGGACATTCTACCCTCTGCGCCCAAATATTCATAAAACAAAATGCCCAGAACCAGGTGCCTAACTTGGGAGATTTTGATCTACTGGATGCCTCATGATAGGGATGGACATGAGTTAATTTTATAGAGGAATATTTTGGTGAGGGGGATTAGTGCTATGATGGGTGTCCTTGTCTGGTCATGACAAGGGATAATTACAGAGACGTTATGGTTACAGGTAAAACCAAAAAAAAAAACAGAAATTCGCCAGTCATGGTGAGCTAGGCAACCATAACTCAGGCTACCACTGTGCACTGAAAGGACTAACACCCATGATGACTATGGCTACAATGAAGCAATGTGTGTGGATGGTAGAAGATTCTTGGATCCATTCATTGAAGATTTACACTGAATATTGTGGCATTTCTGCTACTATTAGATTGGAGGGAGTGGAGGTTTCATGGTACGCAGTTTGTGGATTCAACTGGGTGGATGTATTACTATTCTGTGAGAGTGTGGTTCACTTTAAATGTCCAGAAATTAATATTGTCCATTGTGGAGGCAAAGGTTTGGGCTATATGTCTGCAGTATCCTTGCAGTTTGCCATGCAGGATATGTTGAAAAGCCTATTGTAACTGTTTGCAGCTGCAAAGATTATTTTTTCTGAAATTCATCAAAAGCAAATATGGAGACATCCAAACTTGTTTTTTTTGACAAATATAAAAAGCTAGACAGCATGTCAATAAAGGTGTATATGCTTTTTAAAATGGTTTAAGAATGGCATCTTTTGACAATGAAAATATCAAGTTGGATGACATAAATACTTTTCAAAGCAATTTGACTGATGTTGGCAATCAGATTTTTCTTTTAAATGTTCAAAATTCATTGAAACAATGTGTGAGAAAAAAATAACGGAAAGATGTGAAGTTATTACTAAAGCATTTGTTATTAGGTGTAGGAAACAAAAATGAGAAATACAAAACAATTATTTGAAGCAGTTTTTGTAGAAGTTATAATAAACATGTAATTACAATTTAGCATGCCTTACTATAGTGCATAAAAGCAATACAATGAAAAAGGGTCTTTTTAAACAACCCACCAAAAAAGGCTCTTTTAAGAGCCACCATTGTAAAATAAATGATTTAAAATGAGTTTAACTCTCCCTACTCCTTTTTATTGGCCATCTAGGCCATGGGCAAGGTGGTAGTCTGTGGATGTGCACATGCCATCCAAGTCTTTTAGGGCTGTCAGGCATGGAAAGGGGTATGGAGAGACTGTGAACAGTCACAAACATCGGTGGACATCAGGGATTAGCCATTTGGGTTTTGTCTTTGTGGTGTACAGGAAGATAGGGTAGGAAGAGTTATCGTTGTTGTTGTAATGCCCACCTGGTTCTCACGGGGGCGCTGATCTAGTCTGGATTACTGCGGCCTCTTCTAGCGTGATGCGCAGGACCCGGAACACCGATTGGACAGGACCTCCAAATCGTGCTTCCTTGGCCCGTAGGAATATCCTTCTGCAGATGAGAAAGGGGATTAACAGTCTGCAGAATGGTGTGCTAGCTCCCCCCTTCCCCCCTCCGTTCCTCTCTATTTCTCCAAACCCGGTTTAAGCTCACCTTATGGTTTGGAAGGTTGAACTCTCCATCCTGCTTCTGGTGCAGGGGCGCGCGTTCGTCCAGTTACTTCACTGGTTTTCAGAATGGCGCTGGCAAAATCCACTTGACTTTCCTGAGCGATGCGCCGTAAGTATGAAAGTTCAAAGTTCAAGTGAGGCCCCCTTTATGCTGTCTTTCTCACCTGTGATCTGTCCTTTATTTCAGGTGCAGAATGAAGGCGATGCGTCGAGGGTTAACCTGCCGAGGTGAGTAGTAATGAGGGCGATCCCTCTAAATGTCCTTATCATTCCTCTGAAATGTCTCTAGTCCTTTCCCCATAGGGGCTGGGTTCGGTACCTGCCAACGGGGCGGCGCCGACCCGAAATGTGGAAGAAAAGCCGGTAAGTATTATGGCTGTTAATCAGGCTTTCCTTCTGTGTGTCCTTCTGCTCACCTTTTGTTTAGGTGTAGGTGCAGAGATGTGGCGTCCGATGCTGACAGCCGCGATGGAGCCGGGAGATGTCTCGAGGACAGGACAGGTGAGTGAAGCGTGGCGCTGCAGCGAGCAACGCGATGCTTTTAAATTGAAGTCTTCCTTCAGGGATGCTGGCGAGAAGATTCCGGATGCAGGTAAGAAGCTTGAAATAATCCTTGGTTTTCACCTTTCTCTTCTCTTCCTTCCTTGCAGGTCTTCCAGGTTCAAGACGGGCGTGGCTGTAGTCCAGGAGCAGGAGCAGAAACGGTGAGCGTTAAGCTGCAGGAAGCAGAACAACGCGAAGCATGAGCTGCTGTCTGGGCGTAGCTTAAATAGCCGCCAAAGAAGTCCCAGGTATGTATCCTTCCCTGGCCAAGCCCGAGTGAAAAAATAGTCCCTATGAAAAAATAGTCCCCTTCAGGTCTCAGGGAGGCCTGAAGCGTGCAGCATGGTCTGCATCAGGTAAGTGCACAAAACACCTCCCTTTATGAGCCTGGCGCCTATGGCGCCAGGACTGATGTCCAACATGAGCCTGGCGTCAAAGGCGCCAGGACTGAGTCCAAAGAATCCCTATAAGGGGCCGGTGGGCTTTTACCTGAGGGCATGATGCCTGCTTCTGGGGGTGCTGGGCCTGGCCTGATGCTCCGGGGGTAGGCATCATGACAGTTGTGTGCAGTGAAGATGACTATAGCTATGCCATTGAGAAAGCAGAGTGTCTGGATTATGAGTGAAATTTGCTACCGTTCTGTAAGAGTATGGTTACTTTGAAGCATCCAAATATCATTGTACTTCACGGTACAAACAACAGTTTGGGCTATGTCACCGGATATCACCGAATATCATTAGAGTTTGCAATGAAGGATACATTTACAAAGTTAAAGGAACTGTTTCCACATTTGAAGATTCTTTTTTCTTGGATTGCTTAGAGACAAATGTGTAAACATGCTACTTTGTTTTGACCACAAATCGAAGAAGCCAGGTGGAATGTAACAATGCTGTGTGTGCTTTTTTTTTTTTACAGAATATTTGAATTACATCTTTCCACATTGAAAAGATCAAGTTTGATGGTGTGAATATTTTTCGGAGAGATGGAGTGCATTTGACTCAGGTTGGCAAATCAGATTTTTCTTTTGAATGTTCAAAATGCATGAAACAGTGTCTGTGAACACATAAAATATGTAGTGAAGTATTTTGTTGTAAATCTAAAGCAAAAAACGATTTTATTTTACTAGTTTTGGGAAAGTTAGAAAACCTAATTAAGGGAAGTAGATCAGAGCCACCATTTTTTAACCAAGAACAAGTTAATTGATTGTAACTCCCACCATGCTGAACATTTTCCAGGAGTCTGTGGACTGTTTTACTGTCTGCGGACTATATAGCCTGTAAAAGGTGCTTAGGAAGTTACAGTGCTTATTTTTTGGTAGATACAATTATTTGGGACAGAAAATTGCTTTTGTCCTTTTTTCTTTATCTCCAGTATACACTTGTCCAGTATTTCCATTAGTATAGTAAAAAATGCTAATGGAAAGCTTGGGGAATCGTATTAAGTCTAACTACTTTACTGAAAAATGTAAAGCAGTCTATAAGATTCTATTTTTTAACTGTGAAAGGTGCCTCCAAAAGGAACCTTTTATTTTGGTATTTTTTGGTTTTTGTATTTATTTTTGTTATTTTTCACAGGAGAGGCAAAGCTGGGACTAAACATACAGGAGAGGCACAGCTGGGAAAAACGTATGGAAACCATGCATGGTGCCAGCTCTAAAAAAACATGTCCCACCCAAACTGCTAAGTCACATCCTTACAGCACAAGCCTACAAGCAATCCCAGATATGTTTCAGCTCCATCTGGATTCATCAGAGAGGCATAGCTTGGGCCAATTGGCACAGAAATTTGCCCAATATCTCGGCCATCCCATCCCACTTAGGGTGACTTTAGCGAAGTTGAGGTATGAGGGATGGAAGCTATTGAATGCATTGTAACCTGTGGCTTGTTCTTCACAAACCATTGTTCAGTTTCCTGCCATACCATTACAGAAGGGGTATCTATGTTTGAAAATCAGGCATAGCCTCATCCCCTGAAAGAGTCAGTACGGCCTTAGCTTCTAAGAGACTACCCTTCTGCACAAAACCACAAACAAACCCACACATGTTTAGAACTCAATGTGCATCATCAGTGAGATTTAAAATTGTAATCTAGACACAGCAAATTGGGGACCCATGTCTGTACATTTTGTGAATGTACAGACAATCGGGCATCGTGTCGGGCTGCATTGTCCTCCTATACCATCAAATAGCATGTTATGGGAGTATCTTAGTTGATCAACTATTTTTAAAGTTTCCCATTTCCAGGTTTAATTATTATCAATATTTCCTCACCATCCTCGCTAAACTACCAACCCATCCACCCCATACGGGACATCTGTAAGAAGCCTCTTTCTAAATCTGCCTGCTTCTACTTTCTGCCCTTTGCAACTCATCCAGAACAGGACTGCGAGAATTGTTTTTGGCCACAAGGCCTGGGATTGAATCTCTTAAACCCTTAATCTCTTCATTGACTCCCAGTGGCTGCAAGGATTAAATTCAAGACCCTGTGCATTATCCAAAAGGCTTTCCGGGGCCATGCTCCAAAAAACCTTCAACTTTCCCTCAGTAAATACCTTCCTACTCAAGCTCTTCGCTCCTACACCTCCAACTCCCTCTGGGTCAGTTGCTTCTCCAAGCAGTAAGTTCATTTTCCTCGGCAGGGGCATCCCTCTGGAACAGCCTCCCTGCCACTCTGAAACTTGAGGAGAACCATCTCTGGTTCTGGATGCACCTCAAGATGTTCCTCTTTGCTTCTTCCTTCGTTCTCCCTTTCCCCTGCTGATTTTCTCTGCCTCGGCACAGTGCACCTGGTTACCCACTCATTTCTAGCCCAGGTCCATGCCCACCCAGCCAATCACCCGCACTGCCCCTTGTGTCTGTTACCCTACAGTCTCCTTACCTGCATCTACCAGACACCCCTGTCTTGCTGGCTGCACTACCTTTTGTGTTGTTTTATCCCTTGCTCAGCACTTTCCATTTCTCCCCTCTCCCTCGCACTTTCCCCCTTCCCACTCCTATGCACTTGCACGTTCTCAATGTCACTGTGACTAGTAAGATCATTCGTTTGTCCTCCCTTGTTCCCTTCCCATGCCTTGTCGTGCTCTGAAACACTTGTGTATGAGCGACAAATAAAATATCAAATCATATCATATCGACAGCCCCCCTTCCGCTGCTCCCAACTCGGACCCTATTTAGCTCTTTCTGTGCAATCTCCCATCCCGAGTTCTCAAAGTTTCTCTTCAATAGTTGCCCATCAGGTTCCCCAGGAGACCCCTTCTCCCGGCCATCTTCAAAAACAACCTCTCCTCCACCTGTGTAGCAACCCTTGCCATATCTCTAACCAACCACTCACTAACAATGGGTATCTTCCACCTGAATGCAAAACCTCCAAGACAAACCGCTCCTAAAAAAGCCCTCTCTTGACCCCTTTCTCCTCCCCTTCAATTACCATCCCATCACCAACAACTGCTTCATGGCCATACTACTAGATCACCCAGCATACTCCCAGCTCAGCTTCTTCCCCAAGGCTGGCAGCCTTCTTGACCCTGCCCAGTCTGGATTTAGACCCCTCAATGGAACGTAATACTCCCTGGTCTCTATCTGGGATGACCTGAAAAGAACAGCAGATCAGATGACTTTGCTGCTCTCATACTCCTTCATCTCTCTGCATCCTTCGACATGGTTCACCACTCCATCCTCACAAACAGACCCTTTGACCTAGGCATAAGGGCTCTGCCCTCAGATGGATCTCCTGTTTCCTATCTGACTTGTCCCAAATCATTTCTCTCCATCCTTTCTCCTCTGACCCCCTGCCCAGTCCCCCACAGAGTCTCCAAGTGAGCCTTCCTACCCCACTCCTCTTCAACCTCTACCTTTTGCCCTCCCAAAACTCATCTGTTCCCACAATCTCACCTGCTGTAACTATGCTGACAAAACCCATATCATCTTAAAGATTCTCCACTCCCCCTCCTCACCCCACTCAGACTTTGCATCCTGCCTCTCAGACATTGACCTCTGAATGACGATCGATCACCTGATGCTAAAGCCCGGAAAAAATGAAATCCCAATCTGCGCCAAAACAGCTCTCCTTCCCCTACCTATTCCTTGTCCGCATTCATTAGGACTCGTGCTCACGCCATCCCCCTTAGTCTAAAAGCAAGGATACACTTTAAGCTCAGACCTGACCCTCTCCCATCACATCAATGCAATATCCAGATCATGCACCTTCCACCTCTGCATCGTCAATATGATCTTCCTTATATCTCCTACCCCCTAGTGTTTCTGCAATCATGGGCATCATCCTCTCGCACCTAGACTACTCTAACTCCCTCTATGTAGGCGTGCCTACAAGCCAACTGAGAATGTTCCAACGGATTCAAAACTCTCCAACAGGAATCCTCCTGGCACTCTCCCCAGAGAACACATCTCCCCAGCACTCAGGACACTGCACCCTGCAGTGCCCCCACCACCTAACCCCTGCACACGTCCCCCACCTGCCCATCTCTCAGGTACCAGCCTCTTCTTTTTCATTTCCACTGCTTTGTTTTGCCATCCAACCTTCCTGTGGGACACCAAGCACAAATGGAGGACCCAGGAGTCACTCCAGATATTCACACCTAGAATAAATCCTGACAGTGGGCCAGGTATTGCACTCATGTGGGCTTGAAGGGGGCAATGGATCTCACTTAAAATGCACCTTGGGAAAATCTTGCTGATCATTCCGTAGAAGGACAACTAGGCACCTTGGTCTCTTCATTCATGGTTAGCACTGCATGTAACTCTAAAGCACTGGAGGGTGAGCCAGGATGCCATATGTAATCATGAAATGTGGTCCTTGTTTTCTTACCAGAAGGAACTAGGGATGGCAATCACTCCCTCTCTAACAACCTCTCTGAGTGTGAGTAGTATGCATTCATTGAGCACTTAGATTGCCCTTAAAATGTAGCACTTCTCCCTGTACATAGATGGAACCCAGGAAATAGACACTTTTTTTTGTACAGCTAAATGATTTCTCATCTCGCACACCACACACAGTCTCACTCCACAAGCCCTGTACTCACATACAACACAAACACTATTGCACATCACCTCACTCATAAGAATGAAGCTACTTTCAATGACAAAAATTCAAACTGTAGCTTCCCACATAACTCTCTATCTCCTTAAACACGATCCCCCCCTTAGTCCACAGTATACCTCTGCTGCGCCTGTACACACTCCCTTTAGATATGGATGACTACCGGGGTCTTGGACACCCTTGCATAATTCTGATGTCTGAAATGCACACATGCATAATAGCACCTCCCCAATTCTCGCAAATGTTTGGACTTCGGTCCCTCTAGGGCATTCAACCAAAAGTGTGTTGGGACCATAATTATAGTGAAAGGTGCTATAACAAATGAGCAAATGAATGAATCATTATTATTAATATTATTGTCATATTTATTGAGAGTGGACCCAGCTTCAGGAAGCAACAGCACACTTTACAATCATAAGGGGAAGAAGCAAGTGAGGAGAGCAGAACAAACATGGGAACATGGAACTAACAACAAGTGAGGGGGAGTGTTTCAATATTGCAGGAAGGGATCTACAGGAAACTAGGGGAGGAAACATTGGTGGCATGTTAAGACCATCAGGGAGAACCAAATGTAATGGTACCAAATGTATAATTGAAGAGGAGGGAATGTTGTTGGTGTATAAATATATATCCTTAGTGGTATGCACTGTGTATTGCATTGCTGTGGTGCCTCTCGTCGATGCATAATACGAGATTTCTTTTCACTGTGCTATATGTTTTAATCGAGCGCATCCTGGGTCCGATGTATATGGTCTTGCTTTGTAATTTAGCCTCTCATTTCGCTGTAGATTGGAACGTGTGTGCAAGACTGCATGTCACTTAGTGACTATCATTGATTATTTTGGAATGTTAAAGTGCATACAAAACATGGCTTGCGTTTTCTTGGGATTCAAGAGGTAAACTGAAAACAGTGTTTTATTGTAATGTTTGTTTGGTGTGTAGAACAATTCATGTACATCAATTGTATGTAATGCCAATCTTCATTTCTTTTCTCAAAATCTGAAGGTTTCTAATGAGATTTGTGTTTGTTCTTATGGAAACACATGCATGAAGCATGAAGATCTGCTCTCCAACCTTGATTCCAACACCCCCTGTGTCCTCATCTTACTTGATCTCTCTTCTGCCTTTGACACGGTCAACCATGCCATCCTGCTCAACCATCACCATGATAACCTGGGTATTACCGATCAGGCTCTCGCGTGGCTGACTTCTTTCCTCTCTGATCAACCCTCCCAAGTCCAACTTGGGTCCTTCTCTCCTCTATCTCTATCTCTACCTGTGGTGTTCCCCAGCGGTCTAAAACTATCTCCCTGGCTGTTCAACTAATACCTGGCACTTCGTGCCCGTGACACTCTCTGCCCCAACTTTCAGTGCTATGCGGATGACACTAAGATCATTTTCATACTCCCTTCAGCCACCTCTTCTCCTTCTCTCATCTCTGACTGTCTGTCTGCTATCCAGGAGTGGTGTGCCGTCAATGATCTCTGCCTCAATGCCAGTAAGACTGAGATTCTCCTCATCGACACACCCACTCCCTCCTTTCCTGTCACTCTCTGGCCAGCCTCTCTAGGCCCTCTTCCTGCTACCACCTGTGAGGCTAAAATCCTTGGGATCATCTTCGACTCCACACTTTCCTTCTCTCCTCAGATCTCTGAAGTATCTAAGAAGTCACACTACCAGCTGCACCTCCTCAGAGGTAGCCTTCCTTTCCTCTCCTTCCCCCAGAAGCTTACTGTCTCCAGAGCTCTGGTTCTCTCTAGGCTGGACTACTGCAACAGCCTCTTTCTAAATCCGTCTGCCTTTATTCTCCGCCCTCTTCAACTCATATAAAACAGGACTGTGAGACTTGTCCTTGGCTTCAAGCCCAGGGATTGTATCTCTCCAGGACTGAAATCTCTGCACTGGCTCCCAGTGGCTGCGAGGATTACGTTCAAAACTCTCTGTATTGTCCACAAGGCCTTCTGGGGCCTCAATACCTTCAACTCTCTCTTCCTAAATATTTTCCTTTCCGAGCACTTCGCTCATCCTCCTCCAACAGCCTCAGGGTCAACGAGTTGGTGGTAGATCTATTTCTTTGGCTGGGGTCTCCCTCTGGAACAACCTCCCTGCCTCTCTGAAAACTGAGGAGAACCATCTCCGGTTCCGGAAGCACCTCAAGAACTTCATCTTTGCTTCTGCTTTCTATCCTCCTTCCCCCTGCTGAACTCCTGGCTGAAACTTAATCTGCACTGGTCACCTGGCTACCCTTGGCTCTCGAGCTCGGGTGCCCTCGCCACCAGTTGCACACCTGCACTGCCCCCCTGGCAACTCTTGCACTTGGGACTGTTTCTGTATCCCAACAGCCCCTACCAGCACTTGACACCTGATGTTTGTACTTGCCCTTGCACCTGCCACCAGCTGGCCGCTCTTCTTATTATTGTTCTAATGTATTGTTTTGATTTATCTACTGTTATGGTATGTACTGCACTTTCCCTTCCCCCTTACCCCTGCACTTTTCCCCTTCACCCTTCCCTGCTCTTGCGCAATCTCAATGTCACTTGGTCTAGTAAGAACGTTGTCTCTGTCATCCCTCTGTTCCCCTCCCTTGCCTCATCGCATCTTGAAAAACTTGTGTATAGGCGCATTATAAATGCCATATCATATCATATCATATCAATGGTACAGAATATTAAAAATGCAATAATGGTCATCTGTGTTACGCGCACAACATAAACATCGAGATCCCTTACCCTAGGGTTCAAAATATATACAGCCAGTTCTCTTTCTTCCCACTCCAAACGCACGTTGTAGCGAGGACAACGCAACAGAAATTTGGAAGAAACCACAGAGAATAACAAACACATTCTTTAACTTTTCAAGGAATCAGCAACTTCTTAAGTAATTTTCACCCGTTCTCTTTTTTTTTTCTTTTTCCAGGTGTCGGTGTTGTGTCTTAGGTCAAGCATAAAAGCAACTTGTATACATGCTGGCACACTAACCACACATGTGAATATGGAGAGTTGGGGCAGCTCTCCATATTCACATTAGTGTGCCACTAGGGTTGAAGGTGGTGCCAGAGGGAGATTGGCTGCTTCTCATGACAGCCTAGTCCCTCTCTTAAAGAAATGTAGCACGTAGCTACATTCGGCAGCTGCCACTGCATCGAAACACTTTGCCCATTAGCTTCCTGGCTTTGGCGAAGAGCAGTGATGACCTTTACGAGAGCCAACCAGAGACACAATAGCTTGGCCAAAATATGAAGCCTCCCAAAGCTCAACATAGGAAGTGGACCAGCACCAATTAAGGGATATTGCTAAAAGCAGTTGGGTGCACACCAACCATGAACCTCAATACCATACTGTGGGAGACACTACACCTGGCAGCAAATATACCACAAAAGCTGGGAAGCTGGTAAGCAGTAAGTAATGTGGAATGCCATGGAGCCTTTAAGAAGAAGCAAGCACCAGATGCCACAGACAACCTACAAACCTTTTAGTTTCAGGCTGGAGGAGAGGATATCAGTGCACCTATTGGACAATACCAAGGACAGATCAGTAGAGAGATGGTGGTAGGAAGTGAGGTTATCACCAAAGAGAGCCTAGGAAGCAACCCATTGGAGTCCTTTACAGCAACAACTCATTGCTATATGGGGATGAACGAGTGTAGTCAGTGACTTGGACACAGTGCAACCAGGTTTACATGCAGACGCGCTGCAGATGCAAGAGGAAGCTGCTGGAGAGAGGACACCTGTAGGAACTGCTGCCAGGAGGAAGATGGCATGCTCGGAGTGATCAACACTGGAAAATGCCCACACAACCAGATTTTGCTTTGTCTTTGAAAACTAGAAATACTCGACCTCAACTAATATTGACATTAATTAACAGATGCCCAGGGAGTGTGCCAGGGAATATGCCATGTCCCACCTCTCCACACTCATGCTTCATTTCACAACAACTTCTCCCCCAATTATTTGGGGGTGGGTGTTTGCTGTTTGCCATCTAGCTGCATAGGTATGAACAGCTCAAACGTAATTGCACACAAAGCATCTCAAGATGGTTATCATTCATTCTCTCCAGAATTCGCCAATCTTTTTCTTTTTTCGGTGTTTCCCTATTTCTGATAATGCCTTTTAGTTATACGCAAAGGGCTCGGCATGAGAAAAGGTTCCTAACTCTGTCTGCCATATAGAGAAGAATATTTAACGTAAGAAAGGACTTGAAATCAATGAATTATTGGAGTTCAGAACTGAGGTGTTAATGGTAAAAATACCAAGCAGTGTGGGTTATCCCCATTTCAACGTCAGCACTACAGAACCAATCGAGTCTGTGTCTCCAACACTGTGTAAACATGTATAACACTGTATGATTGTTATGCAAAGACCAAACTAGGACTGAACGGCATAGAGCACAGCTATGAAACCCCAGCGTGAATTCTACATCAAAACATTGCAATTTAAGCCATCATGTTCGCTGTAATGTATCACTTGCAGGCCAATTAACCTATCCCTTGTCGGTTAAGTTAGAGAACACATTTCTCAAGATGTTGCCAAACAACCACCATCAACAATCATCAATGGAACTAAGAACAGGCTTAGCTGTCAATGGAGACAAATAACAATACAGACCCACATTCTTCCATGCAATGGTCTACTGGTCCCTCACTGGGTCGGCATAGCCTGTGAACTCTAAACGGGACTGCTCGGGATCATCACTTACATTATTAACCTTCCTCATGCCTTCTCAACTTTCAATGTTCTACCACTTCTTCCCTAATTTAACTGATCCCCATACAAACCACATCCGTACCACTGCTTACATCACGACCATCACATTCGTTACCAATGAGCCACCTATCTTACTGCATAGACCACCGGATATTTAGTCGTGTCAAATACTCCTCTCTCCTTACCACTGGCAACTAATGGATCTTGTACAGCGCGCAGCTATAACATCCTGGGTTATCCCCTCCAGTTAAAACGTACACTCAAGTGTCCATGCAGCAAACCACTTAGAATGATACCGGCACACACCACTTGCATGCCGTTGCCCCGCTTCCATCAACACCTCATGTTTCATGCCTACCTCTCCTGGGACCCTCACCAACTGTCTCAGTCCTTCCCTTTATTCCATAGGCATTTGTATACCAAAATGGAAAAGGTGTGCAATTCAAGACCTCTTTGCCTTGCTGTAAATGTCAATACCTCCCTGTAGCATCGCGGATGTTACCAAGTGGTATTCTATTGGTGCTTTTTTTGTGGTATTTATTTTAGGAGCTCATTGTTTTGTCTAACTGGTGTTGCTCCATTAACGAGCTGTCTGTGCCTCGTTTTTCAGCATCCATTGAACTTGTTATTCTTTGTTTGGGTTGATTAATTCAATTGTGACTTGCTTTGCTGTGAAGGATCATGAATACATCATGTCTGCCAGCGTTTCGCTCTATTTTATTTGCGAATCCTGTCAGACTATCATTTATCTATGGACAGTTTCAGGAAATGAAAGCTCACCACCCGCTGCCATCGAACCACTGGAGATTCACGCTTGGAGACTGATTAATACCGGCTGCATTGTTAATTGGTAGATTAATGCAAATTGCTCTGCTCATTTGCCCAATGGGTTGCTCATTTACATAAAGGCAAAAACAGACCTTTGGTAGATTTCAAATATGACACTTTGCTGAAGAGCCTGCGCCTGGGATGTTCACTTTGCGTAAATAGCACCAGACTGGGGAGGAGTTTTCTGGTTGAAGTAGGTATAGTGCTTCTACTTCAGGACTTAATCAACAGGATCCGGCGCCCAGGCTGCACAGTCTACGCTGCCCTAAAGTTGCCTAATGCCACCTATTTGGTGTGTTAAATTGAATTTTAAAAGAGCATTCATGCATGACTGGGGCTCATTACGACCCTGGCTTTAAGGGTTTAACGGTGCCGTAAAAGGTGTCGGCGCTGTTAAACCCTTAACGCCTTACTACGAGGTCCCTTTGTGGCTCCCGACCTTAACGGCTGGTCTGGACGAGCCGTTAAAGTAGGGACCCGCAAAAGGACTTCCGAGGTAATTACGGTACCGCAATTTGCGGTACCGTAATTACAGCCTTCCCCAGTCCCATTGAGCCCTATAGGGCAAAAATGGGAATGGGGAAGGGCCAATGGTAAATGGGCAATTACCGCCCCGCCAACCTTGGAATGGGGCGGTATTTCCCCATTTACCATTGGCGGACTCGTTACAATACCGGCAGCAACCATGGTGCTAATAGTGCCATTGATTACCGCCGTTGTTGTAATTAATCACTTGTTTCATATCTAAGATTAATTGAGCTAGCTGTACGCAATATCTCATTTTCTTAATTCATATGTACATAGCCCCAAAAGGAGCTAATTTTAAAACGGATTCAGAGAATTATTGCAAGACGTCACCTTGTTAGAATGTTTCACCTTTAGGTAGTATTTATATTAAAACCTTAAAAACCGGGAGATTCTCCATGGCCCATGCCCTACATCACAGGAAGCTACCTCACACATGTCATGTATTCTTACTGAGCAATGATAAAGTGCACCTGTGCACTTTCTCCATGGTGCATCATGAGACGTCGAACCACTCCACCCATGCACAAGGTTTCAGCCACAACCAACATGTTATGTGATATGTGTAATGTCCTGCAGTGTAGGCATTCAATGCCATCCCTAGGTTTTAAAGCGTATATATCCATGGGGCTGATTTTCTAAGCTAAATCAGTAGCTTAAGTAAGAATAAGGGCCCGAGTCATAGAAACAGCGCTAAATCTCTGCTCACTAATTTGCGCAATAAAGATAATTCCGCATACGAAATGTTTAGCATCGTTTGCTGATTCGTGGATTTCACAGCGCAAGGTAAGCTGCAGCGCAAAGAAGAACGAGTTGCTCCCGGAAGGCCTAGAACACTCCCTCATGCAAGCAAAAGTATGCGGGCAAATATCAAACGTAAAGAAGGAATAATGAAACTGTGGCCCATACCCCCTAACTGAAAGCAGCACCGTGAATCTACGCCTGTACCCGTGACTGAAAGAAACACCCTGGAGAAACTGTGCGTCCTCCCCCCTCACTCTCAGCAGTACCCCATAGAAACTGCACATCCTTCCACATAACTCTAAGGCAGCACCTACAACTTAAATCAGCACCCATAGAAACTGTAATTCCTCCCCCCTTACTGTAAGCAGTACCCAACAGAAACTGTGCATCCTCCCCCATAATTCTAAACAGCACCCCAGAGAAACTGTGGCCTGTACCCCCTATGTCAAATCAGCACCCAAAAACTACACATTCACCCATCGACCCCAGGCAACTCCCTGAAGTCCTGCCACCTCCTACCACCCCCAATGACCTCCACCCCAACCCCAGGTAGCCCCTGGTAGTCTGCCTTCCTCCCACCACCCCCACTGACTGCAGCCTCCATCTAAAAGCAGCCCCTACTAGTCTGCCTTCCTCCCACTACTCCCACCGACCACTGTCTCATCCCAGGAAGCTCCCTCAACTCCTACCCACCTCCCACCACCCCCACTGACCTCAACCCCAGCCAGCCCCTGCTAGCCTGCCCTCCACCACACTACTGATACTGACCTCTGCCCCAACCTCAGGCAGCCCCTGCTAGTCAGTCCTCCTCTCACCAACCCCAAGCAGACCCTGCTAGTCTGTCCACCTCTCACTACCCACACTGACCTTTGCCCAAACTCCAGGCAGACCCTGCTCTTCTGCCTTCCTCCGCCTACCCCCATTAACCTCTGCCCCTAACCAGGCAACCCATGCTAGTCTGCCCTCCTTCGACTACTCCAGTGACTTCCTCCACCAACCCTAGTAGCCCTTGCTAGTCTGCGCTCCTCCCACAACCCCCACTGACCTCCTCCAAACACCTGGCAGCCCCCTCAAGTCCTGCCACCTCCCTCCACCACCACTGACCTCCGCCCTGACCAAAGCCAGTCCCTGCTAGTCTGCCCTCCTCCCACTAACCCCACTGACCTACACCCCCAACCCCAGGCAGGCCCCACTAGTTAACTCCTCTACCAGTCCAATGTGGAGCAACCACCTACCTCAACTCCTCTGGCCTGCATCCACCATAAAGTACAGCTGCCACATATCCCCCTCCAACATGAACAACTGGGAGCAGTGCAGTTGAATCCAGGACTGTAGCTTCTTCCATGACTCTGTGGTGGACTACACTCTGCTGAACATCAAGAGGACACAATAGTGTTGCTCCAGCTACACATTGACCACTCCGTGTACATGTGACATAGTAATGTGATGTGCCATTGTTATTGTGCCTTTGTGCTAAAGCACTGTAGGTGAATGCCTTGGAGGACCTACATTGAGGAATCCGAAATTGGTCTGAGTTATTGAGAATGCATGTGTGCATGTTAGCCTGTACACAGGTAGGCATGCAGGTTTGTAGGCATGGGTGTCTAAGTCCCTGCTAGAGACACATAGAACAGGCCTGCGCTTGGATTATGTGAAGGCTGTCAGAGAGTGTGCGAGTCAAGGAGACAGATAATGGGCCTCATTACGACCCAGGCGGTAAGTTACCGCCTGGGCCGTGACTTTACCACCATGGCGTAAACTACGTTTACGCCATGGTGGTTGGCGGACTTACCGCCCCATTCCGACCTTGGCGGGGCGGTAAGTCCCCAATCCCCATTTACCCTTCCCAATTCCCATTTTTGCCCCATAGGGAATAATGGGAGTAGGGAAGGCGTTAATTACGCCACCGTAAATTACGGTGGCGTAATTAACTCCATGGTCCCTTAGCGCCATGGATTTTAACACCTGCTAAAAGCAGGTGTTAAGTCCGCCATGGCGCTAAGGGACCTCGTACTCAGGCGGTAAGGGTCGGCGCTGTTTACGCTGCCGTAAACCCCTTACCGCCTGGGTCGTAATGAGGCCCAATGTGTCCAGGTAGAATGAATAATCAATCATCCGACTCAGCTGCATTGCAGTGGCAGAGCGGATGCACAAAATGAGAGCAGGTAGTCAGTGATTGCCTATGTGTGCGGTTGGCTGGCCGTTGCTTGGAAGGGATACAGCAATCTACCATCAAGTGAACAGGTGATGAGTGCAGCCCATTCGTCCAGAGTGAGGCCACATCCCACATCAACAACCTTAATGTTAAATAACCATACCAGTTTATGAAGTGTGGGCATATCCACTTTGACAGGCAATTGCCAAAGGAATACCAAAGCATCAGTGTACCAGAAAGGAACCCAATGTATATTAAACTCTACCTCCAGAACCAAATGTGCAGAGGTGAATGAGCTGTCACCAGATACAACACACACCTAAACAATGTGAAAAAGAATATTCATCCCCAATGAGAGACCCCAAACACCATCTTGATACATCTCACACATCACCACAACCATCCCTTTATGCACACCATTAACACACAGCAGAAAATGTCACTCCAACAACACTAACACACCAACACCAAACATGCAGTGCCCTGCACAAAGAATTGAATCAGATAAACCACCATTGTCACATACAGCCATCTGATGGCCCCACTCTTAGATGTGAAACACATGTGCACATGTCCAGGTCAATCAAAAGAATACCACCATGTCAAGAACTAACAACACACAACGTCACCAAACACACATGAACACATTCAGCAATGGAGTACCAACTCATCCACAGCATGCAACTATTACACACACACACCCAAACCATGTACATAGTTGAACAACATGCCTGTATTGCAAGCACATACGTAGGCAAGCAACACATGTGCATGGCAAAGCTTTCAAAAACGTCAATCCCAAAGCCACTCACCCCCCACATCGACAAGAGACCAGCCACATTAAACCAGCACAGATGAAACATCCATCGCACACATGGAGCATGTGCACATGTCCGCCAGCAAACATCACTTTAACAACATGGCACACACAGTGAGGCCCCAACCCACATGACATCCATAGGACAAATGCACTTGTCAAACATGGAAAATGTATATTTGCACATGGAAAAAGAAGTCTGGTATGAAGAGTATCAAAATGTGTATTCAAAATATTTACACTTAAATAGGAGGAAGGGTAAAAATGTCCATGGATAAAAAAATAAATCCAAAATGAAATCTAACACTAACAAACTATTTACGCTGCCATTTGCGTTAGTCCAATGAGATTTTGGCTAGGGCTTCAACCAGGGCTGAATCTCTGCTCACCTCCTCAGCCTTTAGCCAGGCCTACATTCTTTCCTGGAGGGCTTTCAGGATCTATATCATGTGCATCTCTGCCACCTCTGCCGCTCTGCAAGACTCCCACAGGAAGGCAGCCGCCCCTTGCAACCCTCTCATCCACCTCAGCCCTGAACCTCCTCATCCCTTGCCCTCCACCTCTACACCACTTGCTGCCTTGAATACCACACCCTGACCGACACCAGAGCATGTTGCTGCAGGCATGCCTCCTGCCTCATTTGTGCCAGGTGATGGCCACTTTGCCTCCTCTGTGTGGCAATTCCCTGTAAAATATGCCTCCCCACGTTCACCATCCACTCTGCTGCTGCCTGGAAGTGTGTGTCATATGAATGTACTCTCTCCGACCAGATGATAGTCATTGTTGGGGTAGTATGGCACCTGCACTGTCCTGAAGTATCTGCTGTCCTTCCACTGCCTCTGCATGTGTGGGCACCTGGGCAGGCTCAGTGACGACCTCATGTGCTTTTGTAGGGACTCCCAATTTGAATAGGGACATGGGGACATCCAGAAAGGGTGGTGGGACTGGTTGGAGGTGGCAAGAAGGCTGACTGGAGGATGACAGATGCACAGAGGAGGAAGAAGAGGAGGGGCCCTCTGCGGAGGCCAGCCTGAGACCATTACAGTTGCCAACTGTGCAGGAAGCGGCTCATGATACCGTACAAGCTTCTTGAGAGATAAATGTACGGCATTCCAAAATGATTCCATCCACCTTGTGACACCTGCCAGCAGGGTGGACACATTTTCCGGAAGTGGGACAGTGGTCTGGGTGGATGCATGACAGACGGTGGTCTCTGTTGCAGATGAAAGTGTCTTGTATTTGTAGGGGGGACAGCACTGGGTGGAGAGGGAGTTAGTATATGAGTTGTGAGATGGGTAGGTCTGCAAGGCCTATACATGGTGTCTGGGATGTGTGTGGTTTGCTTGAGCATGGTGCAGGGTTGATACCACAGAGTGTGGTTCAAACGGGTACTAGGGAGTTGTGAGTCGTGGGTGAGTCGTGGGTGGGTATGGTTTTGGTTCGGTAGCCAAGGGCAGGAGGAACCCAGTAGAATGGATGGTGTTGTGAGAATTCAGAAGTCTAGAGAGGAAATGTGTGGCCAGAGGAGAGCGTAGGGTGAAGATCACGTTCTTGTGGTCTGGAGGGGGTGAGGAGGGGGTGTAGGACTGTCTGACCCAGACAGGCCCACACAGGAGATGAGGGCCTTTGATTAAGTTGCTGAGGGTTTTGTGCATCCCTATATTGGCAAGGTGTAACGGCATAGAAGAAGGGGGAGAGTGATGGTGATGTTGGTGAGAAGTGGAGGAAGAAAGCTCATAGGGGTGAAATGGGGCACAGGTGAGGTTACAGATGTAAGGCATGCTGTTTACATGTGGCTAGGTGCTGCATGCAGGGCCAGATGACATGTGTGATACAGAGCCATGGAGTTGGTAGGGTGGGGCAGTGAGTTTTTAGTGTTCCAGGTGCTACTGCTAGGTAGTGTCTCCTAGTCAGAGTTGATTGCTGGGACAGAGGAAGGACATAGTGGGTAGGCACATTTTATGCCCTGACAGACCCAGACAGGCAGGGGCCTTAGGTGCTTGCATCTTGATGATGTAGATGGTCTGACCAATCAGCTGAGTGGGCAGGCGGGACTCTAAGGATCACTGGGCTGCAGAGGACAGCCGGTGGAACAGGGCAGCGGTAGAATGGAGTAAGTGCTCCAGCAAGTCTTCAGTAGGTCCTGAAAGTTTGGCCCTGCGGGGAGATGTATCGTCTCTCAATGGCGTTATTACTGTGGCTCCTTCTTTTGGAAATACAGGCCATCTCTTTGTGGCTGCTATTCGCATTCTGGGATAGCGCAGCTTGAACAAGGCCATTGTGGTAATGGTAGCAGATGCATCCTGCAGCGATGAAAATGTCCCATGGACATACATATCACCAACATATTGGAATTTGGTGACTTAGAGTTTGTTAGTTTAAATATTTTATGTCATGCCATCACAGTGGTTCCTAAAGGATTAAACATGCAGGGGTCAGTGTATTTACTAAAACCACAGAAGAGAAACAGGGACAGAAATGCCAGGAGATGACGGAGGGGAGATGGAAGATTTCTAGAGGAGAACTGGTAGTTACCAAAGAGGTAAAAAAGTGGATGAGGAGGAGTGAGACCTAGGTTTAGAGGGCAGTGTTGCTCTTGTGGGAAGATAGGACATTTTGCACGAGAATGCAGAAGTAGGCCACCCATGCCCAACACACCTAACATTCAAGTGTATCATCTCACTTACCACCCAACATCCCAGATGCAGCTCCCCGTTAACCCACCTGCCCCAGGTCCCATGTAACCGCAGCCGATTCATTCCCCACCAAGCACTAGACTCAGACAAAAATGTTGCAGTCAACTGTTCAGCCCTGGGGTAAAAAGAAATACGGCCACTGGGCCTTGTAAATCATTACACATCAGCAAGTGTGATGGGGCAATCCTTTACGTCTCCCAGCTAAAACATTTTACCCACAAGAGGACAGCCCACAGAAAGATCTGACATGCCCTGTATTATCAGTAACTTCAGACCCAGAAGAAGAACCCTGAGTAGGAGTGAAGATAGGGGATCGAACAATGTATTTTATGGTCGACACAAGAGGTACCAAATCCTGCATTAGGAAAGGGAATTTCCCTCTGTCAGGCGAAATAATGGATGCTCAGGGATTCCCTGGCACTGTTATATCGGTTCCTTTCACTGAAGATTTAGCCATCACGATAGGCATACATGAATTGATAGCACCTTTATTGTATTCACAAGACCCCAGATAACCTCCTTGGCATCATGAACAAGTTCAACATGACCATTTCATTCACTGAGGATGGCATAGTGTGTTCTACTCCAGGCACTTACTCTGCTAGATCCACTGCAGTAATTCTAGCACTTTGTGGCTACAGCCCCCTGCGGGACGCATGACTCCACCCAGATTTATTTTTCTATGGGGTAATAGTTCTGTTCGGTTGGGTGCCCACAATTGAGAACAAAACACTAAGTAAATCCTACAGAATTTCTGTTCAGAGCAGCCGTCCCTGTGGAGGTAGCACCAGGCTCCAGGTACTATTAGTGCATTACATTTAGACACAGGGATCACTAAAGCAGACAAAGTAATAGTGTCTTGCACAAATGAGAATGACATTGAATGACGTAAAGTTCTATGTATTGACCCAGGACAGCAATTGCAAGAGATGTCTGATGAGCTATTGTTTGGAGATACTGGTGACACAGGAGAGATGGTGTTTCAAATTGGTGTACCTTGTCAGATTATTATAGAACAAAGAGAAGTACCGCATACCCTGCTCTTTGCTAAGACACTACCACCACATCTCAGTAGAAGGTGCCCAAAGAGCTATGGACCAGTAGCCCCAACAATGTAGGTATATTACAAGGGATAGGGGCAGTTCACATCAAACTGAAAGCAGGGGCAGTGTTACCCCTGATCAGGCAGTACCCCTGACCAAAGATATAGATTTATTCCACCATTATAACATTATGGCAGCATGGTGTAATAGCGGCATCAGAGTCCTCATGCAACACAGTTGTCTAATCATTGATAAAAGGAAAATGGTTGTCTTGGAGGATGGTTCAGGACTTACACCCCCTGAACAAAATTGTAGAGATAGAGTTCCCAGTCACCCCCACCCTGCCACCATCCATTGCAATATCCCCACCACAATGACCCATTTCACAGTATTATATCTCAAAAAGGTATTTTTCTCCATTCCATTGCACCCTAACTTTCAGTATCTCAGAGCATTAACCTAAATAGGTCAGAGGTTTCAAAACACTTGTTTGCCAAATGGGTATTGTGAGTCGCCAAGCATTTTCAATAGGGTATTGCAAATGGACTTAAGTAACCTACAGCTACAGAGCACAGTCATTCTGTATGTAGGCCGACACCTACTGTGTAGCACAACAGAAGAGCAGTGTAGAAATGACTTAGTGGTACTTTTGACTTTATTGGTGGCAAACCGGATACAAGGCTGACAAAGAGAAATTGCAATACTGCCAGCAAAAGGTTGTATATCTAGGGCAGACAATATCAGCAGCAGGGAGGAGAGTAACACCAGAAAGGGCAGCAGCAGTACACCACAACCCACAGCCGACCGCGGTCAAACATATGCAGCAATTCCTCAGATTATGTAACTATTGTTGGGTCTGGTTATTTGATTTCTCCACCTACAGCAAACCTCAGCTGCAGGGGTTAAAAGAAGAGCACTGGATTATAATTTTAGTATAAAAAAGCTTCTCTGGATCCAAGTATTGCGGCAAATTATCGCTGTATTACTAATGTTCTGTTTTTATTGAAAATACTGGATTAAATTATGTATCTTCAAATACAAGCCTACCATGAAGAGAATGCTCTTTTATCCTCTGGGCAGTCTGGTTTTTGTGTCCACAATAGCACAGAATCTGATCTTTTGGAATTTAAAGTCTAGCCTTTCATTGAACTCAGAGACAGATGTCTTTGTTGCTTTTATTCGACCAGTCAGTAGCCTTTGACTTGGTGGATTTTAAAATTGAATATGCGAGGATGCAATATAAGGCATTTTTTATCAAAACATGCAGCTGAATGGATGTTATCATGTTTAACTGGCTGAATTGTGAGCATTTTTAATGGTGATGAGTCTTCTAACTCCATGGAACTATGGTGTACCACGGGGGTCTTGTCCAACCCCCTTTTTTTTTTTTGCTGATTTGTGTCAATATATTAATACATACGTAGATTTACAACATGAAATTAAATAACATTATGTGAGTAATATAAAATTAGCAATGGAGAAGATATAAATTATTAATATAATTCTGATTCTAAATCAAGGTGAAATGAGCAGTGAAGACTAACAGGGGAGACAAAACAGACAAAACACAATGAAAGAGGACCAAAAGGGAGAGAAGGAAATGTCATACATATAAAAAAAGGCAATGTGATAATCAATCAGAATGATTGAGATATGGAATACATATATCAAATTTCTTATTGAATTCATGAATGCATTTAGTAGAGAAAGCGTAACATTTGTCAATATGGTGAATCGAACAACTGTAATTCCACCATGCATTAAACAATAATAAAGTAGAGTCCTTCCAATCGGAGGTGATAACATGAAAGGCATTGTTAATAAATAGATTGAATACATTGTGTAATTATTTGCATATAAGGGTTAGCAATCATACCAATCAATAGATCACATAGTCAGAGTTGATCAGGAAAGTAAAAAATATGTTGAAGACAAGTCAAACTTTAGTCCAAAATGAAAAATGTGAGAAATCTGCATTGGGAGCATGACATGCCCAGCATTTATTGGATAGGGTATTAGATATTTTAGGTATTTTTGTAGGTGAAAGGAAAGCTCAATGTAAAATTCCAAATACTGTTTCACATGTCAAGAGAGGGATGGAAATCCCAGCTTAATTTCCATTGTCGAATACTCATAGTATGGAGCAGGTTCTTATTTTGAGATTCAGTTAAAAAGAATAAAAGTTTGGTGGCTTTGGTAGAGGACTTACTGAGCATCGAAGTTAATAAAGGTGATGGGGATTTTTTAGACTTAAGGTATGTAAAGATTTGAATAAGGAGTTGATAAAAGAGTGACAACATTGAATTGATGACATACATGTGCAAAAGTAATTTCTATAATTATGGAACAAGTGTTTTATTTGTTTAATGCCAGAAGAGTACCATCTGCTGGAGATATTAAAATTACACTTACTAGGAAAGGATGTATTTAACCAGAAGAAAATATCTCCAATATCAGTTTGAGAAATGGAACTAGCGGGAAGTATGTTCCATTTGGACTTAAGTTAATGCAAAGAGGGGTGAGAAGAGATATTTGTCCTAGAATAATCTCCAAACCTTTTTAATATTTATATGAAGCTATTCTTTTCAATGTTGAATGATGCTGGTATCTTTTATACTAATTATGCTGACGATTCCCCGATTATGCTAAAACTGTCAGGGGATTACGCTGTTGATGCTGCAATGATTAATACCATTTTTGCCTTGATACAGCATTGGATGGGCACAGAATGGATTGATGCTTAGTGGATCGAAACCAGAGTTGCTTCTCGTAGGTACCAGCCAAAGGCTTGAAAAATATCCAGCAATATATAGAGGTTTTCCGATAGCTGGTTGTCAACTAGAGGTGCTTCACAAGGCCAACACCTTGCAAGTTTGCTTGGATGCTCCATTATCTATGAAAGATCAGGTCAACTCTGTATGCTCCTCCTCTGCCTATCATCTCAGATTATTGGCCAAGATTTGGCCCTATATATCTTATAGTAATGCTGGTACTCTAGCCTGGGCTATTGTATGAGCACGACAGTCTATTATTGCAGAGGGCCTGAAGTAACAAACAAACATCAACATTCTTTTCTAATCACGTTTGTCACTATCACAGGTTCGCAATTGGTCTCCCTCATTCAGGCTTGGACCACGGATCCCCCTATTTCGGGCTCAGATCCCTTTAGCACAATGTTCACGATTGGTCTCCTTCGTTTGGGCTCGGACAACGGATCCTTCTCGTTTGGGATCAGACCCCTTTGCATCAAAATCAGAAGACTTTTGATTGTGCGATGGGTTTTTCTTAAACGTCACATGACCACTTCAATTCACGCCAATTCTTATTCTTTATCTTTTACTTTTGTTTCTGCCACTTCTTGGCTGCATTTGTTACAGAGACCTTCGATTGAGCACACTCGCAGGGCTGGACCACTCGTTCACCTTTGCTACAGTTCAAACATCCATCAGCCGTTAGGCTGTCCTTGCATCTTTCATCACATGTGTCCAGTAATCTTTATACTTGCTTTTTGTATACAATGTTGCTGCTTGAAACTTTGCCTTCAACACAGACCGGTCTTGCATCAGTTTCCCCAACTCACCAGCTGTGTTGATCTTTCTTTGATCTTGAAGTGGGAGGCGGTACCACGGTGACTGCTGCATCTCTCGTACTCGATCAGTCATGCAGGAGGGCCCTGGGTTTCTTCCACACACAATACCGGATTCATCAATCTGGTTTCTTGTCCTTATGCTCTGAAATCCAAAGGTGTCTCGAAAGTAATGGCTTTCTGCCTGTAAAGTCAGGGGCATCTCCTTCCTTGTCACACCCTTCATTCAGCTGCCACCTCGAAACTAATGTTCCTTCATGTGCTTTGCCTCGCTCAGAGTGTGCACTCGTGCCCACCCTTTTATCCATGTGGGGAAGTTTAATGGAATTCAAGTGTGAACGATTACCATCCATTGCCTGACCTTGCCTGATCATGGTAGTGGGACATGTCAGGTACACGGCTCGAGTGTGAGTCTGTTTTCTCTCAGAGCAATCTGTCTGTGTAAAAGTGTTTGTGCAGGAAAAGGGGGTGGTTAGAGTTTCCATATATTCTACTGAGTAGGATGGGGTAAAGGTGTTGCAGGGAAGACAGGGATACCACGTCTTGCCATCAGATATCCCACTACTACTCCCCAAAGACCCATCACCCTGGTGATCCTCTCGCACTGGTGCACCCCCAGGAACTGGATCCAAAAGTGGTGACCATGTCCTGGCCACCTGAATGACAGATCCCCTAGGACTTGCAGCTGAGACACCTTCTGTTTTCTCACAGAACTACCAGGCCTTGCAGGGAGGAGTTACTCATCCTCCCAGAGAGTCAATAGAGGCAGGCACCAGTCTTTTCATTTTCTGATTCACTAGGAAGCAGAGAATCATCCACACAGCCTCTCATAACTGGTCTAAGCTCACAGGGTTGACAGGGGTATGGATCCAATTTAATGTGGCTTTAATATTTATGTGTACTATCAACCACCATACCAACATCTAGATATAGCTTATTTTTCAAGACTACCTTGCCACAAGGCAACAGTTTATCATAATTATTATTGTATTTTAAATCAGAGGCGCTGAAGTTAGTGCAGCCTTTGCCTGTGGGAATCTTGTGCTCCATACGCTCTTAAAAGGACACAAGACTGTTGAAGTGGACTGCATGTGTACACTTTTGCACTCTGCTTTAGTCATGGAATTTTATGAACTGAGTGTCTGGTTAGAAGGCCACCTGTTCTGCATGGAATTACCACTATCATTGTTTTATTATTTAATAAACAAATAAGCCAGGGTGTGTGTGTGTGTGTGCGTGCGTGCGTGCGTGTGTGTATAGTAACAGACAGCTTGCTACACCCAGATTCTTCTTTTTTAGCCCACCCTAAACTGCTTTCTGTTACATTTGGCATTTGTAGTGCACGGTCAAATACCAACAACTCCATAAAAATCTAAATGAAAAAACTGAGTGTTAGTGAAAATGAAGTGCATCACCAGTATACATCAACATACAGAACAATGAAATGATGATGAGGAGGAGGAGAGGTTTGAGGATGGGGAGTATGGACTGTATTGTGAGCCACAAAAGGCAGCAAAGTACAATCTCTGGTACAAGTATCAGCAGCATCACTCCAATGCCCAGGTCCTGATTTCCCTCACATGTCTCCCAGTTATGGGTATTCATAGCTTGGGCTCGCTTTTAAGCATTTTGGGATTCCTTCTCAGCACTCCTCCTTAAAAGTCGGTGTTGTGTTCTCTACATCGAGTTCAGGGCAGTGTTGCCCCTGCCTTATTGTGTGCTTATCTCTCTCTCCTCAAACTATGAATTACTTTTGCTGTCTGAGTCCCATAGCTCACCGTTCAAGCCAGTACCCCCCTCCTCATTCATCTCTGCAACACTGGTCCATGTAATGCAGAGTCACTGATTCAGTGAATGTCCTTACTCTACCTAGCACAGCTGAGGATCCAAGAAAGAATGACCTGAAATCCCCCTTTGCCAACATAACCAGAGTACCAACCTACTTACTCTCTATTGGACAAACCACAAACCCTCAGTTTATGTTCACAATCAGGAATTCTGGCCCTATTTGAATGAAAGTACTTGTTTTTCTCTTTGACTTTCTTTTGGTCAGGTTGATTTGGTGGATGCAGGCCACAAAGTCAATATGTCATCATAGTTCAATTTCAGGATCAGTCTTCTGCAGGCAGAGACAGAGACGGAAGTTTCAGAGCAGGAGAGAATAGACTTTATCGGAGAGTGACAAGGAGAGAAAGAGTCAAAACTGAAGAAGTTCAAATGTTCCAGTTCAGCCCTGTTACTTGAAAGGCTGCAGCCGAATACACGTTTCTTAAAATACTTGGTAAATGTGTGTAGTAATATTTTCAAGTGAATATCCATTAGTAGGGTTTAATCACCAACCTCCGCTGGTGCAAATCTGGGCAAGCGTTTTTTTAAAGCAAAAACTTGAAAGAGAACTGTGTGCTCCAGGCCCACAAAAAGTGTGTATATTTCCCATGGTGCATTGTACTACTCATGATTTTCGCCATTTCTTTTTTTTTGTGCATTATGCAAACAATTACCATGACAGTCCTACGGGAATACAAAAAAGAAAGGTGCTCAAAACGATAATTGAAAAACTGAAAGGAGTGGTTCTACATCAGGGTATAGATGGAGAGGGCGAAGGAAACCCAGTGGGCAGATTAACTCTCTGGAGGGCATTAGATACCTATTTCCACATGTTTATTTTTCTCTTTCTGCGGTAATATTGGGTGATTACTACAGTTTTTGCGAGAACGGAGATACGCCCCAGGGAAAATCAAGGGAAGACTGATATTAGAGAACTATTTCCACATTAATGGATCATGTACAAAAGTGTTCCCACTGGATAATTTCCATAGAAATCTCTATGGGAAAATCTAGGAAAAAAGAAACGAAAAAACACTGTTCTGCTTTCTACCTAACGGGCCATGGTGTTGTTACATAATCTGTGGCCAGTGGATGACAATTTTGTATCATCATTTGTAAAACGTGGCAGTGGGCCTCATAACTCCGGCAGTAGCTGTGCCGGTAAAAACGGCAGGCTGCCCCTAAAATGTACCTCTCCATTCCCATTGAGTCCCATAGAACCCATGGGGATGGGGAGGAGGGAAGCACCGACACTTGGTGCAACAGTGCTGGTGCTTCCGTCAAAGTCTGCGAGCGGGTGCTGGCGGTCGGGCATCCTGCTCACAAATATGTACTCTGCCGGTCCAGTAACAACAGTGCCGGTGAGCCTACCTGCACCGTTGTTATCGGACCGGCAGGGTCATAATGAGGCCCAGTGTTTACTGATGGATTCCTAAGGAATATAAATGCTCTTTAGGTGGGGAGAAATTGAGGTGGATCCCATAAGAATCATAATATTTTACACTTGCATGAAAATGTCATGCACGTTTAAAATGAAGACAATACATGTGGCAGTAGAGGAAAGCATGGCAGAGATGTATTCTCCAACGTGTGCCTGTTCCTCAGTTCGTCTCCTCACAGAAATAGGATGGAGCTGGAAATGGTGGCATGAAATAATGATGCCTTGCTTTCATGACTCCATTATCCACTCAGCCCATTAGACCATGATGCCCTATGTATCTGCTGTGTACTATTTTTTATTTGAAGCATTTGCACTTCCTTTTTTGGATCTACTTGCTAGTTTTTTCTGGTGTAAAACTGACTGGTACACCACACATATGTAGCACTAGCTTCCTTATCCTTTGTGAGAACGTTATTTGGGATCCAGGCCCATAAAGTTACAAGCCAAATTTAAATAGTTTGATCTACTGTAATAACAAAATTATAAATCACTCCAAAGGATTTTACAGGCAACATACAATGCATAACCATGAGGTATTTACACCATGGTGAATGTTTTATTTACCTTATGTGGAAATCAAAAATAGGCATATTTAAACTACATCCTGTTTTTCTTATTGGCACCAACCTCATTTTTTTCACAACGTCAAATTCGTTTCATTTATTTAAATGTCGTATACAGTGTAAATCACAACTTCAGTGGCCATGCAATGAGGTTGAGGTTTTTTAATCTCTGTTTATTGAACTCAAAACAACAACATTCGAATATGTCATTAGTAAAAAAAAAGTCCCCTCTATTCAACCATCTCAACATTTTTCTCTCAGACTGTTAAATACAGTAATTAGAATTTGACTTTCAATTCTCTATCGAAACCTCATACTTTTGAACTATTTTCATTCGATAAATCATATTTCAGCTAAGGACTGCATGTATTTGAGTCATTCAGCACATTGTTTTTGAAGGAATCCATATCGACGGTCGACGGATCTTGTAAAAAAACATTGTTTTGGAAGGAATCCATATATCGATGGGTCTTGTCGATTAACATTGTTTTGATAGTAATCCATATATAGATGTGGCTTGTTGATTTGGGTAACACATCTCTATCATCTTCTACAGTATTGCATCAAAATGCAATATCTTGGAGCCACAATTTCACCGATGGGCCAGTGCCCTTTCAGTGCTTTTTGTCAACACGTCATCCAGACAATCATGAGTCCAGCCAATTCCTAGGCTTGAGAGGGGTATGCTTGGATCCAAGGAGAGATCACAAACTAGCGAATAACTGGAAACACTTCCATCCAAAACTCCTATACATATCTCCGTTTTTTAGCCAGATGATAAAAATCAGCTTGTTCTTCTTTACATCTGGTGCATATGTATTTATTCCATCGAATTGGCACATAGTACAATTAATTAAAACACGTTTAAAGTAAGAATTGAAAGAAATACATTTTGTATATTTATGTTTATGTTTATTGAGTTTATATAGCGCTTTATATATTCCCATTCTTCATCTCTCATTATCTGATGCAGAGCTCTGCCCTATGTCCTACAAGTTCCCTGAGAATGCCTCACAATGGGTTAGCATACACTCCATAGACCAACCGACCCTTCCAATGAGCTAGATAAGTATTGTGTCTGTTGGTGCTAAACACAAAGGGGCTGATTCATGGAATATTTGCCCGGTTAAAAGTGAATGTGCACTGCTTAAAGGTGACTTTGCACTGCTGACACAAATCCTGATTCATGGAACTGTGCAAAGTGTATTTTTGCCATGCAAAGTAGGTCAAAGTCAGCGCATAGTCATTTTTGCAGTTCATCATGACTTTGCCCGGACTTTGCACTGTTCCGTGAATCAGGTTTTGTGTTGGCAGTGCAAAGGCAATTTTCAGCAGTGCAAATTCACTTTGAACTGGGCAAATATGCCATGTCTCCGGCCCATAATAAAGAACTTCCTTTGATTTCATCAACATATATTCTTGGCATTCAGCACCATTTAATCCACATCCTAAAATACTATTGCAAGCACAATTGGTAATAATCTGTTAAACATTTTGAGTGATTACCATTGATATCTCATACATTGTTCTACTGAAACTCATACGTTTTGCAACCAAGCAAGAAGTAAAATATCAATGACAGTCCAATACATACATAAAGACAATGGATACATATTGCATCATCATTAAAATGTCTGTTTGTTTTTGCTTTCCCTACCATAGTCGAAGTGAGGCTATATATACTGTAAATAAAGACATCACTATTACTTATTTTAACAGTATTCCCTTCATCGCCCCAGGAAGCATCAAAGGCTAAGTCCTCTCTGTCAAGGCTCAACCCTCTGACAGCATCTAGCACAATGATTTCTAAAGCTAGCCATGAGATGCTGAGTTCTCATGCATCTCTATTAAATGTGGGTACATTGTTTCATCAGGAATCTTAGTCTGTGTTTACATTTTACTACTATTCTCCATAATAATAATAATAATAATAATAATAATAATAAATAATAATAATAATAATAATGATAATAATGATAATAATAATATAATAATAATAATAAACTAATATCGATCGTGTAAAGAAAATAGAACAATATTGTACATAAGTGTACATAATTCCCATCAGCTCCATAGTTTACAAGCACTTTGCATAGTGTGTTACAGAACTACTGCTGACTCAGAAATATGCTACTATTAAGAATAACCTGCAAAGGAAGAAGGGTGACAAATAATCACTGAATTCAAGGATGTTCTTTCCCATTGTTTATTGTGGCAGCAGAAGAGGATGTACGTGTGGCTCAGCTACACAGGAACACAGTGCAGCTTGCTTCGATGTAGCGTGCAGTTTTGTTTCATTGAGCATGCTGATGAGCCATACATGATGTTCCAGCAGGGAGGAAGGGAACCTTACACAACTCCTTTCAGATGAACCTTGAATACAAATAAAAAGCTGGAGTGGGAACTGTCGAACCTCTATGTACATCGTCCATAAGACAAACATGCAAGCATTAAAGTGGGTCAGGAAAGCATCCTTGAAAGCCTACAGATGCTGGTTACAGCCGCTACCAAGTAAGGTGTGAAGGGGAAGAGTATGAGGGATCATTGGAGTCAACTTAAAGATGCAGTAGACGGGTTGCATAATTGTGGCACATTGTTTCTTAAATACCTGCTATTCCCTTTGTTGATGAATCTAGACATTGGCCATTGACAGTTTTTAAAGATCTTTAAGATCTTTGCAAATGCATTGGTATAAAACTGTTCATCATAGAAAGAATAATTTGTTTAATGGACATATTTTTGCCTTGTTTTGTTTCTTCACTTGACAGAGGACACCAGCACACATATGTCACTTTCTACCAGCACAACATAATGTCAACCAGCAGGAGCTCAGCTAATTAATGAATTATAATGTACCTTGGGGCAGTCACTGAAAGTAATCATGCAGGTGTGCATGATGGTGTGACCAAAGTTAAGGTTATTTCAACATGTGGAAAGGGACAGGAGTTCTGATTGGATCTATCCATGGCATTTGATACAGTGGACCAAGATATCCTCCTGGGATGTCTGTGTAGAATGGGCCTAAGAGCAACACCATGGAAATAGGTGAAATCCTATCTGACTGATCAAACACAATGGGCCGCATTACGACCCAGGCGCTAATGGGTTAACGGCGCCGTAAAAGGCTGCAGCGCCGTTAACCTATTAGCGCCTAATTACGAGGTCCCTTTGTGGGACCCGACCTTAACGGCTGGTCTACACCAGCCGTTAAAGTAGAGACCCGCAAAGGGACCTTGGTGCTAAGTACAGTGCCGCAATTTGCGGCACCGTACTTAGCACCTTCCCCATTCCCATTGAGCCCTATGGGGCAAAAATGGGAATGGGGAAGGGCCATGGCAGCATGGGGAATTACCGCCCCGCCAACCTTGGAATGGGGTGGTAATTCCCCATTCTGCCATGGCGGACACCGGCATGGACCATGGTGCTAATAGCACCATGGTCCTCCGCCTGGGTCGTAATGAGGCCCAATAGATATCACTCCCACCATTCCATTGACTTTTAAGACCAATTATATGTGGTGTACCCCAGGGTTCTTCCCTTAGCCCACTTCTTTTCAATTTGCATTGGAAACACCTGATGGATCATATACATACTGCTGGGATGCGTTTTTATATGTATACTGATGGTAATGAACTTGTTCTGCACTGAGTTGACAAACACCCCATGGAGGGTTTTAAATTATGCATAGAACAAGTTGGGCTATGGATGGCTGTAAATCATTTGCAATTTAACACACAAACAACTGAGGCTATATTTTGTTAAACTAGCCATGTATGGCCACCTGTGGCTCCTGACCTCCTCACTCCAAACGTTACAGAGAGTACCAGCTTCTGGCCTCTTTGTTTAGGTCCATACCCTGCACCTGTTTCATCTGTTCGCAATCTGGGTGCTTGGCTCGACTCTGATCTCTCCTTTACAAAAAATAAAACAAACTAACGAGCAGCTGCGTTTTCCAGATAAAATACTCAAAAGGATTTCTTGATCACGCCACTTTCCCAGCAAGAATTCAACGTATTCGTTTTTTTAAAATTTTGTGTCATCTGAGCTATTGTTACACTATATATCTTGGCCTGCCAAAGAAAAATGTTTTCAACCTACAACTGATCCAGAATGTAGCTGCTAGACTTCATTTTTAATTTGAACAGATAGGCTCATATTTCCAATGAATTTGACAAACAGGATAGACTTTAAGACACTCAGTATGGTACAGAAAGCTATTAATTATAAAGATCAGGCTTTCATTTGGATTGGGCTGGTTCATTACACCCCTGGCAGACAGTTAAGATAGGCTTAGTCCAATTGGTTGAGAGTCCTGACTCCCAAAAACCAGCGTTGGGGAAGCCAATCCTATAGCTTTTTGGCATCTATACTATGGAACGGCCTCCTTCATTGCGTTTGAACCATTCAGAACAAGAGTTCAGACATGATTTCAAAACGTGGCTGTTTTCAATTTAAACACTACATTGACTTGGAGGACAGCGGTTTTCTGATGTGGCAGGGCCTGGATCACTCCTCGAAGGTTAGCAATGTGCTCTATACAATGTATTACCTAGATCCAGGTACATTCTAGAAACTAGGGAATTGTTTAAAAAAGAAAATTACCAATATAATTGAAAGGGTATACGTTTTACCTCTGGTACCCTAGACAGAAATTCTATCAATACAGTAATTAAACCACAGCCGAGCATAGCTTGGAGTGAGAGTGACGACATTATCAGGAAGCAGAAAGAGAAGTGGATGGTCTTTTTTACCATAGAAATCTCATGGAAACACATTGATTAACTGGGGGTCACCCAATTAAAATCGCCCTACTGACCCAGACATCATTCACTATATTTATGATTCAATGGACTGGTCCTTTACAACACAGATACTATTTCATCAGATTTCCCTCAGGTGCATGGTCCATGGTGCTGATTCCTCTTAGATCTTTTTAAATTGAATGGGCACATGTCCCAGTTTGGGAAATGTAGGATAGTACCTTTCTCAACTGGAAGCCTGGGGAAAAGAAAGAATCAGCTAAAAAGGGAGCTGTATTCACTGGGATATGTGCTTGAGTGAAGTTACTGACTCTGTGGCTGCAAAGTGGGATAAATATAAATCATATCTATACAAATTTCGGATTATGTACGGAACCTTTTTTTCAATATGATTCAAAAGTAAATTCATTCAAGCCAATGGTTGCAAGCAACACAAAACGGGCTTAGATTTATTTGCATACTGGCAATTTGGATTAAATAACCAGTTGACAATGTTGCATTGGTTTTTGCTATGCAGGTAGACCGGTCATTCTAAGGAAGAGAAAGTATTTGGGACATGTGTTTTGCACAAATCAAATCACATAGTAAGCACACTTGAATCAACACCGATGATAGACATGTTAAGATGCTCAACCTGTGAAAGTGAATTGCCCAAAACATCTGATAAAATTGATTAAGGCCTCAATCAATTTTAAATGAAACCTGCTTATTCTCTGTGCAGCAAACCATCTCAGGCCAAACCACATGAACCTTGTAAAGCAAGGGAATGGCACGGGTCTCCAAAAGGTTCGGTCCTGGAATGATCATGAGTACCGATGAACAAGTCTAGGACTGTATTATAGTTGGTGGTGGCAGAAGCAATTTTCTGCAAACAAGGTGTCTGAACAATGCGATAACAAACAATAGAATGTGTTCAGAATCACCATTGATTTTCCCGAATTTGGAGGAATATCCTCCAAACCAGTCTTTCCTGTTTGATGGATCCACTGCTAAGCCTGCAATAATTGGCTATTCGGCCTACTTCAAACCCCATTGGTCGCCGGCAGGCGAAGCCGGCCCACTCCCTCCTAGGCCCACGGGAGACAAGTCGTCACCTGTTTTGTGCCTGCTTTTGCCGTATCTGCCATCTGCCAGCCCCCCTGGCCCTCGCACCAGACCCTAGCAAAGGTAACATTGCAACTCCGTACCAGCCACCACTCTACTATCACTGGCTGACTACCATTGCTACCCCTGCCTCCAAGCGTTAACACCCTTGTTATCACCTATTTAATTTTGTTGACTCTACCCTACGGTCTGCATGCGGGCGCTCGCCCACTTCCAAGCAATTACCTCTTCCACTCTATGATAATACTGTACCTAGCCTAGTCTGTGATTTTCAAATCTAGGCAGACCCTGTTGTCATATTGGTTAACATTTGCCTGCACAGTGTTTTTAGTCCAATCTGTGATTTTCAAATCTAGGCAGACCCTGTTGTCATATTGGTTATCATTTGCCTGCACAGTGTCTTTAGCCCAATCTGTGATTTTGAAATCTAGGCAGACCCTGTTGTCATATTGGTTATCATTTGCCTGCACAGTGTTTTTAGCCCATCTCTGTAATTGTCGATCCTAGACAGTCTCAGTTGCCATATTACCTGTACCCAGCTATCCCACTCTTGACCAACTACTCCAGCTGAATAACTACCCGGCCACCCAAGATGCACCTAGCAGTTTCTTGCCTTGACATCTGACTCCCAATTATACCTACAGTATGTACCTACCAGGCATCTTCTCAGCACTGCTGAGAGTAATTCTCTACCTCGTCCACCTGTCCAGCCACCCCAGCCTTACCTCTAGCTCTGCCTCCATAGGCACCACTTCCCCTCTTACGATGCACCTCTCTATACCATGCAGCCTCACCGCCAGAAACTCCAAATTACGTGCCAGACTACCCAAAATATATGAGCCCCGATCCAGAGACTCTAACCAGTCTAAATTGTCCAACTGGACCCTACAAATGCATTCGATCCCCTCCACCAACCGCCCCTTGGACACACCCAAGCCATGCCAAACTAACACCCTGCATAAGGTTCACAACGTAACCACTACAACCACCCATACCAAACCTATCTCCCCTCTCATACGAGGCACCTTGATTAATGTACGATCACTAGTAGCCCATGCCACAGACGTAGAAGACCTCATTCTAGCAGAAGAACTAGACTTCCTAGCCATCACCGAGTCTTCGATCCATGCAGCCGCTGGACCTGCTCTCTCACTATCCATCCCCGACGACTACACTATCCTCCGAGCGGACAGAACAGAATCCAGAGGTGGAGGCCTCGCTATAATTGCCAAAACACACCTCAACATCAGACTTGACACCACCAATCACTTCCCATCATGCAAATCTCTCACAGCTAAACTTCCTACCGCCAACTCCCAAACTATAACCAACCACTTACTTTACAGACCCCCTGGCCCGCTTGGCCTCCTAGGAGACTTCAACTTGGGCCTCAAAGACCCTAAAGACCCACAGGCCACCCTCATCAACAATACCCTCCTAGAACTAGGCTTTACCGAAAGAGTGTCCACCCCCACCCACAACAAAGGAAGAACCCTGGACTTGGTAGCTGACCACAACTGTGTGGCCTCCATCACAGCTAACCCCCCAACCATGGTCCGACCACCATCTCCTCGCCTTCAACCTATAAGCTGCAAGCCCTACCACTAACAACCTACTAGCCACTGCTATCACCACGAGAAGCAAGAAAAACATCACAGCTGAAAAACTCATCCCTCTTATCCTCCCAACCTTGAACCAACTCCCAGCTACCTCCAACCCCCACTACCTCATAGAAAGGTACAACAATAGCATGCGCTCAGCCTTAGACGCTATCGCACCCCTAAAACTGAGAAAGTGTAAGCCGAAAAAACACTTGAACACATGGTTCTCTACTCATTTAAAAGCCCTCAGATCTGAGAACCGCATAAAGGAATAAGCCTGGAGACAACAGACATCAACAAGCAGACCCTCAACAAAATAGTCTCTACTTACAAAAAGGAAATCATCACCGCTAAACAGGAATCATACAATCAGAGAATAACACAAGCCAAATCCAGCACTAAGGAACTCTTTACTATCATCAAAGAGCTGGAAACACCCGTCCTAGTCCCGACACATGTGTGAAAGATAAACAATGGTGCACCAGTGTCCAAAATGCCCTGTCTAATAAAGTATTAGGCCTTCAAATCAAAATCTTTAACAAGAAAGAATCCCTAACTAAGTCTACCAACTCCACTAACACACCCACACACCTAACACTTCACCCCACGCCCCAGAATGCGATACCTAACCCACTCCCCCGCTTCAGCTTTTCCAAAGTCTCCACGTTAGAAGTAGAAAAAATCATTCTCAGCCTCAAACCATCAAACTGTCAAGGCGACATTTGCCCCTCTCAAATCATCAAAGACGCAGCTAGAGACCTCTCACCGTTCATCACCAAACTTATTAATGATTCCTTCTCTTCAGGTACCTTCCCCAATAACCTTAAAGAATCTTGGGTCCTCTCCCTACTCAAAAAACCTACCCTAGACCCGACGATACCCACTAATTACAGACCCATTACCACCGTCCCCTTCTTGCTCAAACAGTAGACAAGACAGCCTATCAACAAATACAAAAATACCTTGAGCAAAACCACCTCCTAGGAATCCGGCAATCAGGCTTTAGACCCCAGCATGGGACAGAGACAGCTCTCATTGACCTTAAAGCCCAAATCAACACTCTGAGAGACAGTGGGAAAACGGCTTTACTGCTTCTTCTAGACTTCTCTGCAGCATTCGATCTAGTTGATCACAAAATTCTTTGTGACCACCTAAACTTGGCTGCCCACTTCTCCCAAGAAGCCATCGGCTGGATTGAGTCATTCCTGAGTAACAGATCCATGCGTGTCTTCTCCACCTTAGCCTCCGCTGACCCCATAACCATCACATGTGGGGTCCCCCAGGGATAATGTGCCTCCCCTACACTGTAGAACGTGTTCACGAAGCCCCTGTTTGATGATCTTGACGGTCTGGGTATCACGTACACTAATTACGCTGATGATACCTAGATCCTCATCCCGTTGACGGGAGATTACAACAAGGATTTGGCCTTGGTGAACAGGGTGTAACTCATCATCCAGGCATGGATGGCCTCCCACAGTCTATGCCTGAATGATGACAAGACTGAACTCATCATCCTCGGATCCACCCCCATTCTAAACAAACTGGACCACAACTACTCGAGCTTCACTATAGACGGCAACCCCATCAAGGTAGCAACAGTAGTGAATTCTCTAGGAATCTACCTAACTACACCCTTTCCTTCACCAAACAGGTTAGCTCTTTGGCCTCTTCCACAGCCTACACATGTAAGCTTATAAGAGCAGCCAAACCTTTCCTATACACTCAGAATTGCATTACCCTAGCCAGAGCCCTTGTCTTATCCAAACTCGACTATTGTAACACCCTTTATGTTGGAGCCAACAAACAGATTACTAACAAAATCCAGACCTTGCCAAATAATGCCCTTAGAGCAGCGCTTAGCATTTCCAAGAGAGCACACATCTCCAACATCAGGAGATCTCATAACTGGCTCACCACTACTGACAAAATCTGGCTCAAAGTAGCCTCCTTAACACACAAATGCCTCAATTATGCAGCCCCCTGCTACTTAGCTGACAGAATGAAAAGATACTCCCCTAACAGGCCCACCAGAACCTCCAATGCTAACCTGCTCACAGTTCCCAGGTTCAACCGATCCAAAATGGGCGGGAACAACTTCCAGGTGAAAGCAGCCTAACACTGCAACTCCCTACCACTCGCCCTTAGGACACCCCTAACCTACCCCCTCTTTAGCCGTAACTATATTCAGTGGTTAAAGAACAACAACCAATAACTGACCTGCCTCTGCATTTTATGCTTCCATGTAATTATGTATATTTGTAAACTGCATATCATTGTATCTATCGCTACTGTATTAACCTATGCATATACTGTAAACTACTGTACAGCACTGTAAACAAGCTGAGAATAACCTTACTGCTCCTGCGCCCTCATACCTTCGGGTCTGGCGCACAATATAAATAAATAAATAAACTAAACTAAACTAAAAGTGTTAATTGATCTGCAGCAGCTTTCGTGACAGAAAATGCTGCTGTCATTGTTCTATATAAAGTACAGAGAAGTACAGGGTAGGGATAAACAATTGGGTTAAAAGAACAAACATTAGAGGAGTTGAAAGTAGGGTCATATAGCTGCAAAAATGTCTGAGAATTGAAACTCTAGAGCCTCAGAGATTGAACTGAACCCCAATGCCAAAACCTAACAACTGTGCTCTTAAACGTTTAGCTAAGAAGTTCTGTTCTAGTTTGTGTATTGTCTGCATTTGGTTT
>CM030321.1:829256805-829295429 GCA_002915635.3 Ambystoma mexicanum
TGATTGCACAGACAACTGTATGTCTGCTCTTCAGCTAATGTTTTACTCGTTTTTATGTTGGGTCTCATTACATGTATGGATGTAATTGTTGTAATGCTGTCACACAAGTTTAATTGAAACAAATGTTTTTAAAAAAAAATAAGCAAACTATAAACTCACAAAGAAGAACATTCTGATTTTGTCCAGCCAGAATTCAGACCCTTTAACAGCAGGATTGCACACAGACCTCAGCAAAGCAACAAACTCAGGAACCGATATATTCACGCATATGTATAAACAATCCACATTTTGTTCCATTGGTAAACTTGTGTCTCCTCAGGCTTTGATCCAATTCATTTTCAATTTAAATAAAATAAACCAGTTATGCACATTTGTGGGATAGACAATTAAAATATGTTTTCATTAATAAATGATTGTAATTAGTGACCTTCAAATCAAATTATCCTGTTCTAGACAAAATCTTTGTGTGAACTGTTTATTTCTAAAGGGAATTGAATGTACAATTGCGACTAGTTGGAAAAGGCAGGGTTTTAGTATATAAAAATTGTCTTAAAAAAATAATCATTTTATGCCATTATTTCCTGTTGAAATCTAATGTGCTGATCAATAAAAGTATTCTGTGCATAAAACCTATATAGAAAAAAATACCCATCCACCTGTACTCTCATTCAACATTTCTTTTAAATATATTAATGCAGTGCATTACATTTTGTAATAAATATCTCTTCTGTCCTGTATAGCAGGTTGCCTTGTAAATGAGCCAATCAAATTACAAAAGTAATCCAAAAAGGAGTTTACACCCGGCAAGTAATAACACAATTTATTCTGTGCCCAGGTGGGAAAGACAGATTCACTCAGAACGTGAAACAGAACTGCATGAAAAGCACTATGAAAGATGTGCCCCTACACCAAAACACATTGGGCCTCATTAGGACCCTGGCGGTAGGGGTTAATGGCACCGGTAGAGCTGCCGGTGCCTTTAAGCCCCTACTGCCTCATTACGAGGTCCGCTCGCGGGACACGCTCTGGACGCCTGGTTTTACCAGGCGTCCTTAGTGGGTCCTGCGAGCGTCCCAGCATGCTAACAACGGGCCCATTGTTAGCATGTTCCCCATTCCCATTGAGACCTATGGGGGCTTGAATGGGAATCGGTATGTACCGGGTCCGGTTTCCCTGAATGGGGAAAAATCGGGCCCTCCTAGGTCCGAATGGCCCGGTATTTCCCCATTCAGGGAACCCGGACCTGGTACCCGGAATGGAGGCAGCCATGCTGATAAGTACGGCATGGCTACCTCCATTCTCATAATGAGGCCCATTGCAACATTAAGTCTGTCTTCCACCAAGAACTTTTTGATGAAAAACATGTCATTCCCCTATAGTGGGACATACATTGTTCTGAAATGGTTGGAACCCAAAAAAGTCTTACCACATCACCCTCGACTCCTTCTTTGACATCACAGTCCAACCCATAATTCCCACATCAATGTGCCAAAACCTTTGAGACATTTAAGATGATCAGCAGATCTTTATTCATCTGCCGCTAATCATATTTATCCATTTCTCACTAGGGAGAATTACTGATCATGACACTGACAGAGTCCTGAATTTACATACTTATCTGTTACATTTAGTGCTTCTATTTTGTTTACTTAGAATTCAATAATTCTGTGCGATCTTTAATCTAGCACATACAACTAAATGGTTATCAATGAAGCCCCCTTCCCTTCTTCGTGGTTATTCTTGCAACTGATACGTTTGCACTTTTTTACTGTGCTGTGTTTGCATTTCCACCACAGTCCAATAAGTTGAACAATCATCTAGATTTATGAGGGCATCACAATTCAATTTTCAATTGAGCATGTTAATAGAATACACATTTGTGCAAATATTGCTAAACCACACCTAGTCTACACATAACGTACATTACAGTAGTAAAAAAAATGTTAAATTAGCAATTAATTACTCTAGAAAAAGGAAATATTGCTGAAGCGTCTTGTAAAACAATACATCAGACTATACTTCCTCCTCTCTCTATAGCTTCCCATCGCACTGATCACTCACAAAATCTCTTTAACCCCTTAAGTGCCAAGGACGAGTATGCTCGTCCTTTTTGCATAGACTTGCGTAATAGCCTGGCAGTTGCAGTATCATAGACTATCCCCAAATGTTTTCATTTCTTCTAGCACCATTGTATTGCATTGTATTGTATTGTTTACTCATAAAGCGCCTATACACAGGCAAGTGTATCAAAGTGCTCAAGGAGGGTGGGAACACAGGTAAAAAACAACAGTAACTCAGGGCCCTTGAATTTCTGAAGCGATAATGGTTTGTACAGGCAGATGAAGTGAATATGATACATTTAACAGTTAAGATACAACAAATAGGCCTGACAGCGATTCTGCGTTTTTTTCAAGTGCACATTAATGGGTGAGACAAGGCAGGACATAACAATCTACATGCAGAGCTGTAGTGCAAGTGCAGCAAGGACAAGGGAGGGGCAGGGGACCAAGTGCATCCAGTCATTAAAGACTGGGAACGTGCGGAGAGAGAAGCTCTCAGGATTTATTGCAAGTGCAGCGATTGGGTGGGGTGCAGGGCCCTGAGGTATGTGCAGAAAGGACTGGCAGGGGTGCCTGGACCTGTGAGAATCTGGGGTACCCCTTGCCGCCAGTCAGTGAGCTGTATGGAAAAGAGGGAGAGAGGGAAGAGCAGAGAGCTTCGTTAGCAGGGTGAGAGAGAAGGAAGAAGAGAAGAAGAAAGGTATTAAGGAGTTTCTGGAATTTAAGAATGTCATGCTCAAGACGGATGGTGGCAATGAGGCTGTTCCAGACAGAGGCACATTCTGAGGAAAGGGATCTCCCTCCAAATCTCTGTTTGGAGAACCTGCTAACTCGCAGAAGGTTGGAGGTATATGAGCGGAGGGCTCGGGAGGGACAGTATTTAGGAAGGCAACGTTAAAGGTAAGTAGGTCCCAGGCCCCAGAAAGCCTTGTGGACAATGGAGAAGGTCTTGAAAGTGGAGGGCTTTCAGTGCTGGAGAGATGCAGACCCTTTGCTTGAGGCCAAGGATAAGTCTTGGGGTTTTGTTCTGGATGAGTTGCAGAGGGCGCAGGGCAGAAGCAGGCAGGTTGAGGAAGAGGCTGTTGCAGTAGCCCAGCCTAGAGAGAACCAGGGCTCTGAAGACAGTGAGCCGATGGGGGAAAGTGAGAAAAGGTAGAGTGCCTCTGAGGAGATGTAGTTGGTAGTTAGACTTTTTGAGATGTCACAAATGTCTGAGGAGAAATAGAGTGGTGTCGAAGATGATCCCATGGTTTTTGCCTTTTCAGGTGGGGGTGGGCGCAGGGCCAAAGGCGGCCGGCCAGAGTGAGAGGGGGAAAGCGGGAGCAGGGGTCTCAATACGAACAATCTCAGTTTTGCTGGCATTGAGACAGAGGTCGTTTACAGTATACCATGCTTGAAAAGCTGAAAGAGAGTCATGTATGAGTGAGGAGGAGGAGGCAGCCATGGTTATTCAGAAGGATAGTTGCATGTCATCTGCGTAGCACTGGACATTAGAGGTGAAAGTGGCAATCACATGTGCCAGGGTGGCCATGTAGACATTGAAAAACATCATGTAGATGTTGAAAAACCAGGGGGGCAGGTTAGAACCTATCCCTACCCCATTAGTTGATGGGACCTCTTCAGGGGACACACCATTGATATACCACTTAGGGGGGTCCTATGCATAGAATTCTGTAGTTTGGACTTATATTGGCTTTCTGTGTCTAACTCAGTTACCTAATACATAGCCAAACCATATCACAACAGACCTATCTTATTCTAAACATTGTCCAGTAGACAATGGTTCATTGTACATCAGGCACCAGCCCTTTGGATTATTGCCTCATTTAATATGATTACATTATTTATTTAGTATTATCTGGTGTTTGTAATGGTGTCTTCGTGCACTGTACAACACACCTGGCGAGCACAGGATACCCAAATGTTAATAATAATTCTAACATCTAACCTAGTACATAATACAACATTGTTAACTAATAAAAATGCATTCACGTGAATCAACGTGTTCACGGCTTGCTAAATAATGAGAATGGCTCACAGTAATAAATGGAAAGACACTACACAGCGTTGCGCCAAAAGTACATGTGGTGCATACATGTGGGCCCTCAGCTTTAAAACAATCCAGTACTTCATTAGCATGTGCATGACTATGCACACATGGATAGAGCACCCACCTCTACTCACATTTTAATTGTGTGCCATTAACTGCACTCATTCAGCCACCTAGTGTCACATTTCATCACGAAAATAAGGTACTGTTCTTAAGAAATAAACTCTCTTTATACATTGAAATAGTCACATCCAAATACCACAAACTCTGAGTTGTAATTTGAAAAATATGTCTGTTGCCAGGGCCTGTTCAGACCGGTATCAAACTCTGTACTCCTTGTATGATTGGCTATAGCTTGTGAATAGACCACATGGGCCATGTCCCATAACCTTATCCATGCCCCATAATTCTGTTTGTTAGATGTAACTCTAATGTCGTTCCTCATTATTTGGTCCTCCACATTTTGGCTCCTTTTGAAAGCAAATAATAGCTTTTTCAATGGTATTGTCCTTCCTAGATTCCTGGTTACCACCTTTCCAATCTTTTTGAACAGACATGTTAAGGTACTCTAAAGCACTAAACACTGAGGCCCTGATTCATGGACATATTTGCATGGAAAATTGGGGATTTGTGTGGCAATCTCCGTGCAAATCCCTGTTTGGCAATTCATGAAAGTGAATGCGCTGGACTTGCGTAGATTCCGCGCAGACCTGGCATGTCTCTGTGAGTGGATGAGCACCTTGCGCAAGGATACAAGCAGAGTGTGGCCAGGGTCTACACAGTAACCGAAATAAGGGGCAGAATATGCAGAATGAGGACGAACACACGAAATTGCTGGCGTGTTCAGGAACGGTCCACGGCCAAGCAATCACACGCCCATACCGATGCAAATACAACCATGTTCATGGATTTGAACTTGAAAAGTCACATTGCGAAACATCACATGCAAAGACTAGGACCCATACGCCACATGATAGCAGGTGTAAAGTCCAAAGGCCCATAGTAAACCACAAGTGCACAAAATGCTGATCATAATCATGGGGGATGATCCAAGTTACAATCACCTCGTAACTTATGAGTTACGAGGTTCATAACTTACCAGGTACACGTAACTTTCGGGGTGCATCCAAGTTACAAGGTGCTCGCACGCAGTTTCTCTGGGGTGCTCGATGGTCGGGCTAAGGTAGGCACATAGGTTGTTGTGTGGTTTGCGTGGAGACGTGTCATGGGTGCTCCAGCTGTTCCTTGCACATAGGGTTGTTTTGCATGAGAAATTATGTGAGGTGCACGCAAAGCTGTTTTCGTGGTGTAAATGTGCCTTTTTCCATAAATAGGGCCCTCAGTGTTTGTTATTTTTGTACCATATTCAAGTAAGGCACTACCTCTTTGTTCAAGTTTGTGACTCAATTGTTCAACCTCTACAACAAAATCATGGGTGTTAGAACTATTATGTTTGAACCAGAAAAACTGTCCATAGTTGTCCTGTCAGCATTTAGGATGAAAGCTAGTGTATGAGAGAAAATCATTTTTATCCGTAGTTTTTTGGAAAGGTTTTTCAGCTACTGTACTAAGCTCATCTATCACATGTATGGTCTTATCAAGAAAGTTCATGAGATTATTACTGAGACTATTACTGTAGCTTGCTGTCAATTGTACAATTCTTGTTCATTGAGCAAAGTAGTGAAAGCTAAGACTCCGGCTAAGTCTCCAGCCCTAATTAGGAGCATATCGTCTATATAACACTTCCATACTTTAATATTGTTTCTGAAGGGGTTAGCCTCAGAGTATATTCTAGTCTCTTCAAGCTTTTCTTCAAAAGGATTTGTAATGCTCAGTGCCATCGTGACCCCCATAACCATCCCATATGCATTTGGCGATAGAAATCGTTTAGAAACATGCAATAGTTTTCTGTGAGTGCTGAATCTGTACAGCACAAGATACACAAATTGGTGGTACCTGGAGTATAGAACTTCGTCCAGCATATCAAGAGTAGTGGCCAGTGGTATCATAGTACACAATGATGTTATGTCAAGGCCAAATCAACAATTTAATTCTTGGAACACACTCTAATCCTTCTACAAAGGAAATAGCCTTGATTGTGTCCTTTATGATATGATATGATATGGCATTTATAACGCGCCTATACACAATATATGATTTCATATTTTTAACAAGCTGTTGCAAATAAACATTTGCAAATGTAGACATACTGAGTCTATTTCTAATACTATTGGGTGACCTGTTTTGCTCTAGGGATTTGTGTATTTTAGGCAAAATATTGAATTTGGGGATTTTAGGTGTTAAGTCCACAAGAAACCAGGCAGGTAAGTGTGCCAACTCGTTAGTAAATTTACAAGTACTATGAGGCCCTCCTGCAGAAGAGTTCTTGTGAACTGCCTGAAGCTCCATGTGTTCAGCCCTTTATTTCCTTAGATTGAACTCAGGGCCCGTATGCCATCAAACATTCCAGGCTGCCTGGCCAGCTGGAAACACATCTTACCATGACCTGGAGCATGCAGTCTGTGCAATATGCTGTACTTCAAGGATGCTACACTTATGTCTATTTATTCACAGAAGTCTAAGCCTATGTATGCTTCCAATTTCTGCGTAGAGCTTTCTCTATTGTTTCACTTATTAATAATTTTAATCTCTCTGTAGGATCCTCATCTAGATTGCAGCAGTTGGGGTTTAACCCTGGTAATTTTTAACATTGTTGGGACTATTTGTATCTGGGATTCAATCCTGCTCTTTTTTTAACTTTGTTGGGATTTAACCATGTTATTACGCACATCAGGATTAAATGACTGGGAACTAGAGTGCGTGCCTGACCTTCTTTTTCTACTTATTCTTCTATATAAGCACTCTGGCAAGAACAACAATGGCAACTCCTTTGTCAGCCTTATGGATAATAATATCTGTGTCGTGGGAAAAACTCAGCATTGCTTCCTTCTCAGTTTTTGTGATGTTAAAACGCTGTTCTAATTTGTTTCCAAATGTTCTAACTCAGTGAGTACCATTTGTTTGAATACTTGGGCCTCTGCCATGTGGGACTGTGATGGTGCACAGAATGATGACACATTACGTAGAAATCACTCATTCAAGTTAGTTTCATATTCTTTGTTGAAAAAGAATTGTTGTCAATAAGTATATGTATATACACTCACAATTTATGAGCTTTGTTCGAGACATATGCAAAAACTAAAATAAGGAATGTTGCCAATGTTGGGAAGGAAATGAACCTCTCCCAGTCTCCTAGGCACTTTAGACTGAGGCGAGTCCCATAGATACACTTGCGATGTACCAGGTGGAAGGGGGCCGTGATACCAAACTCTGCATGGACACAATATTAAATATGAATGTGTAGATTTAGTTCACACGTATAAGGAGATGCCATTTTTGTGGTAGACATGCATGGCTGCGCGGTAAACACAGGCCCGACGAAGAAACCTGAGCAGGGCCAAGCCCTGATGGAGAAAGACCTGCGCTGCTAATTCAGATAAGAATCTTATCTTTGTTCCTTAACTGTTGCAAATACTTGTTATCCCAAAAAAGGAATGTGCCCTGCAAGGCCGCGAGACAGCACCAGGTGCCTCACGGCCAGGCCAAAAACAGACCCCAACCCCCACCCAGCCCACCAGGAGTTATGGCACCCACAACTGACCCAGTCCAAGACCCCTGAATTCCGCGATAGTAGGTGACCTCAGACCACCAACCGTAAACCCACTGGTGATAAAAGATCTGAAAGAACACAACCATTTCACCTTATTTCATAATGGCACACTTTGTAATACGAGATACTGGGAGGAATACATTATAGTCTAAAGCGAGGGTGAAAACCTTGGGTGCAGAGAGTGTGATATGAACTGAGTGAACATGTGTGGGTCAGCATGATCTTGAACCTCCCCTGTGCCATTCCCCAAGTTTCTCAGTTGCCCGCCATAATGATAGAGTAGCATTGTCTTACAATAGTAACTAATGAGGAACGCAACCTGCAGTCATTGGAGAGATGAGCCCAGCAGACCCCACGTGATGGAAGACGGACAGACGGGGCTGGAGCAAATTGCAGCCCGTCATCCCCTATGGAGCAGGCCACACATGTATGGGGTCTCACGAACCAGTCATGTGGGTTTCTACTGTATGTATGACATAATAATGACGATGTCTTATAACCTTCTGCTTGTACCATTTTTTGGAAGAACATTCTCAAGCAGCAGAGTTCTTTGCTGGCATACTTATATGTTGTGCTATTAAAATGTGTTATCCTTGCAAGAAATTTCTTGGCCTTTTTTCTCTAGCGGGTTGTATTTCTTCTAGCGTGAGCGTTCAGGGGCGTGCCTTTACCGCTGCATTTTAAGCAATGTAACCTTAGCATAATTTGATGTTAGCAACCTGATTTTGGCCGAGGAAGACAGACAATATATTTTGTCAGGATAAGGAATTTGTTCCCTCTAGTTGTACATTTCCATAACATGTGGCATTGATTTTGCACATGCAATGACAAGTGTGGACTGGTAAAAAACATTGCCAGACACTACTTTGGTCTGACAACTTTTTAATAGAAATACCTCTATGTTTAATGTATTTGATGACAAAACACCATCATACATTACGAAACAGATGATGTACCCTGTGGATACCTCACCTTTCTAGCATGTGTCTCTGACATTGGCCATCATTGCACTTTAAAAGTTCGATTCCAGGCAGAGTCAACTCAATCCTTCATCTGTTCATCAATAAACTGAGTACTGTTAAAATGGGAAAAAATGGCAATGATTTTTCTATCACTTAGAAGTGTGAGGATTTTGATATGAAGCACTAGCTAAAAATATGACAAATATTGGTTTGATTGACCAAAATTGAAGGGAAGAGTCACAAATGAATCAACATGGCATATTGGAGAGGGTTATTTGTTTCACAAAATAAATTACTATGCGTAACTCAAGGCTATAAAATGTCTGGGGATGCTTGTTGTCTCGTGCAGAAGGAATGTGACCTAGCAGTTCAGGCTGGACTGCCCCTTTTGGGGTGGGACCAATCCTGATTTGCATATGGTCTTTGCCCTTTCTTGGCTTGGTAGGCTAAAGAGCGATGGTTTGGAGGAACGCCCAGAGCTGCACCAGGGGTTAAGATTAAATCAAAACCTACCAGCCATCACTTTTGTTTTGCTTTAGTCATCCCGAGTGGGACGGCTATGCCCAGACATGGGTCTCAAGCATGCTGGGCCTGGAGACCCAAGCTACTCCTCTCTGATGATACTGAGACATGTCTGGGGATGCTTGTGGTCTTGTGCAGAAGGGGTGTGATCTAGCGGTTTGGGCTGGAATGCCCCTTTTGGGGTGGGAGCAAGCCTGATTTGCATATGTCCTTCCCCTTTCTGTAATAGCTTGGCAGGCTAAAGAACAATGGTTTGTAGGATTGCACAGAGCTGTTCCAGATGTTAAAAATAAATCAAAAACTTCCAGCCATCACTTTTTTTGTTTGTTGCTTTAGTCACCCGGAGTAGCATGGTATGCCTAAATGTGGGTCTCGAGCCTGCTGGGCCTAGAGACCCAAGCTCTCCTCAGTGATGATGCTAAATAAATCTGAAACATGTTTGGGAATGTTTGTGGTCTTGTGCAGAAGGGATGTGACCTAGCAGTTTGGGTTGGACTGTCCCATTTAAGGTGGTACTAAGCCTGATTTGCATATGTTCTTTCCTCTTTCTGTAATGGCTTGGCAGGCAAAACAACAATGGGTTGGAGGATTGCACAGAGCTGCTCCAAATGTTAAGCTTAAATCAAAGCCTTCACGTCATGCTTTAGTCATCATCGAGTGGGACAGTTATGCCCAGACATGGGCCCCAAGTCTGCTGGGCCTGGAGATCCAAGCTACTCCTCACTGATGATATTGAGACATGTCTGGGGATGCTTGGGTCTTGTGCAGAAGGGATGTGATCTAGCATTTTGGGCTGAACTGCCCCTTTTGGGGTGGGACCAAGCCTCAATTGCACATGGTCTTTCTACCTTTCTGTAATGGCTTGGCAGGCTAAAGAACGATGGTTTGGAGGATTGCAGAGAAATGCTCCAGATGTTAAGATTAAATTGAAACCTTCCAGCCATCACCCTGTTTTTGCTTTTGTCACCCGAGTGGCATGGTATGCCCAGATGTGGGTCCCAAGCGTGCCGGGTTTAGAGACCCAAGCAACTCCGCAGTGATGACAACAAATTAAACTGAAACATGTCTGGGAATTCAGTGGACTCGTGCAGAAGGGATGTGACCTAGCAGTTTTGAGTTGGGACCAAGCCTGATTTGCACATTGTCTTTCTGTAATGGCTTGTCAGGCTAAAGAACAATGGTTTGGAGGGTTGCCCAGGGCTGCGCCAGAGGTTAAGATTAAATTAAAACATTTCAGACATCACCTTTTGTTTTGTTTAAGTCACCCATCGTGGGGGCAGTTTTGTCAGACGTGGGTCCCGAGCCTGCTGGGACTAGAGACCAAAGCTATTCCTCACTGATGACTCTGAAACATGTCTGATGTTGCTTGTGATCTCATGCAGAAGGGATGCGATCTAGCAGTTCAAGCTGCACTGCCCCTTTTGGGGAGAGATCACACCTCATTTGCATATGGTATTCCCCTTTCTGGACTGGCTTTGTAGGCAAAAGATCATTGGTTTGGAGGGATGCACAGAGCTGTGCCAGAGGTTAAGATTAAATCAACACCTTCCAGATGCTTGTGGACCCATGCAGAGGGGATGTGACCTAGCAGTTCAAGCTGTACTGACACTTTTGGGGTGGGATCATGCCTGATTTGCATATGGCATTTACTCTTTCTGCAATGGCTTTGCAGGCTTAAGTACAATGGTTTGGAGGGATGCCCAGAGCTGTGACAGAGGTTACTATTAAATAAACACCTTCCACCTTTTGTTTTTCTTTAGTCACCCCGAATGGGGCGGGTATGCCCATACGTGGGTCCTGAGCCTTCTGGGCCTAGAGACCCAAGCTACTACTCACTGATGAGGCCCATTAAGGCCAAAAAATGTCTGTGGATGCTTGTGGTCTCATATAGAAGTGATATGACCTAGCATTATGGGTTGGGCAGGCCCTTTTGGGGTGGGACCAAGCCTGAGTTGATTTCCCTTTAATGTGATGGCTTGGAGGGCTAAAGAACAATCGTCTGGAGGATTGACCAGAGTTGTGCAAGGAGTTAAGATTCATTTTACATCTCCCAGCCATCACCTTTTGTTTTGCTTTATTCACCCAGAGTGGGACGGGCATGCCGAGACATGGGTCCCAAGCCTGTTGGGCCTAGAGACCCAAATTACTCCTAACAGATGATGCCCAATGAGGTTGAGCCTTTTCTGGAGATGCTTGTGGTCTCGTGCAGAAGGTATGTGACCTAGCAGACTGCTTTAGTCACCCAGAGTTCGACAGATATGCCCAGACGTGGGTCCCAAGCCTTCTGTGCTTAGAGACCCAAGCTAAATCAAATAAATTAAATCAAATCAAATCTACTGCTCATTGATGATGCCCAATGAGGCCGAAACTTATCTGGGAGGCTTGTGGTCTCATGCAGAAGGTGTGACCTATTAGATTGGGCTGAACGTTTCTCACCCGCTAGTCACCGGGGATCTGTTATACAGGTGGCCAGGACACAGCCATCACTTCCTGGGGGTGGACCAGTGTGGGAGGATCACCTGGATGAGGGGTTCTTCGGGAGATGAAGTGGGACACTGCAGGGTGAGACATTTGTCTCTAAGTAGCATGGGACACACGAAATACTGGAACAAAAATTAACCTGCATGTATAAGTTAGCACAACCTGACAGGAAACAGAAAGTCCATGGGGATCATTACGCGGTTGGAGATAGCCATGGTGCTATTAGCCCCATGTCTACCCCCTTTCCGCATACCGGGTCCGGGTTCCCTGAATGGGGAATTACCGGGCCATTCCAACCTTGGAGGAACCGGTATTTCCCCATTCAGAGAACCCATCCCCTTTCCCATTCGAGCCTCCATAGGGCTCAATGGGAATGGTGACCATCCTAACAACGGGCCCGTTAATAACAGGCCTGTTGTTAGCATGCTGGTCCTTTAGCGGCTCCCACTAAGGGCGCCTGGTAAAACCAGCCGCCCTTACTGGGACCCACTAAAGGACCTCGTAATGCAGCAGGTTAGGGTTAACGGCACCTTTACCGGCACCGTCAACCCCTTACCTCCAACCTCGTAATGACCCCCCATCTATATCATTTAAATATCTTAAACGAGTGGATGGAAAACCTGTCTGCCCCCAATGCCACGATACTATCCTGTTTGGTGCCAGAAGAAATAGCCAACTTGGAATGAATTCTAATAAACAATAAGTTTTAAAGGATTTAATTGTATTGTTTCCCGATGCATTCTCAGAGAAACTAGGTAGAGTAAAAGGCACCTATCACTACATTAGAACCCCCAACGGAAAAGTGGTTCATATGAAATCATGCCCAGAAGCCCGTAAACAGATAGTGGTTGAGATAGTGAATAAAATGTTAAGAGCAAATATTATCAAACCCTTTTCAAGCTGATGGGGCTGTTCCAGTTCAAAGTCCACTCTTTTGACTTACACAGGGCTCCAGTCACTTTCCAGTGACTTATAGACAAAATATTACAGCCCTACTCGGATTTCTGTTGACAATATCGTCATTTATAGTAAAACCTGGGAAGACATCTTTTCCATATGAGATCCCTCCGAGAAGCTGTCCTAAATGCCAATCCATCCAAATACAGACTGGCCCAGTCAGCCATGAACTACCTCAGCTTCTTTGCAGGGAATGGTTGTGTATAGACTCAACGCAAGAAAGTCAAGTGCATCCTATATCCCCATACACCCAAAGCTAAAAGATATCTCCGAACATTCCTAGTGTTAATCAGTTATTACTGTAGATTTATCTCAAACTTCTCCGACAGGACTGCTAGGCTGATACACAAATTAAAGAACGCCAAACCCCAGAAATTTCATTGAACTGATGAGGATGATAAATGTTACAAAAACCTAAAATAAACCCTATGACAGTATCCGACCCTAAAGGTAGTAGCATTTCTCAAAGGGATTTGTATTACAAACAGACAGCTCCTGTACAGGGCTAGGAGCAGACTTCTCACAAATGTGCAATGGATTGGAACATCCCATCTTATATACGAGTCACAAACTTAGCTCACGTGAAAAAAATTACTATGTGTTGGAATTAGAAGCCCTTGCCATCAAGTGGGCCATTATCCACCTCAGATACTACTCCTTGGGAGAAAGTTCACACTCGTCACTGAGCAAATTCCAGTAGTGTGGATTAGCCAGCAAAACGATTCTAAACCTTGAGTCATGCGATGCACGATAAGGCAAAGACCAAGGCAACATATATTTCCTTTCTCGGTTCCCCTTTGAAACAGATGCGGCTACATCGCATAAGGAATAGGGAGGTGAGAAACCTGGAGGTGTCTCACCCGCTAGTCCCCCAGGATCTTTCATCCATGTGACCAGGACACGGCCATGGCTTTTGGATTCAGTTCCTGGAGGTGGACCAGTGCAGGAGGCTAACCTGGATGAGGGGTCCTCTGGAGTGGAAGTGGGACACCAGAGGGTGAGATGTGGTATCCCCTTCCCAATAACAGCTGTTCCCCATCCTACCAGGTATAATACATAGGAATTCAACCCCCTCCCCTTTTCCAACACAAACACTTTCTCGCAGACAGTTCACCATGAGCGACAACGAACTAACACCACAGCCATATACCTGACATGTCCCAACACCATGGATAGGCAAGGTCAAACAATTGCTGATTATTACACACACCTGACTTCCATCAAGCTTCCCCACATGGATAAAAGGCAGAGCACGTGAGCACACTCTGAGCGAGCCAAACCACACAAGGAAAGTGCAGTTCCAAGATGGCAGTTTAATACAAGGAGAAAGACGGCGAGACCAGAGAGAGTCGCCAGGAGGGAAGTACCCATGACCTCTAAAGACTGTTATTTTTGTGAGCCTTGGAAAATAAGAAACCAAAGACCAGGTACTAAGGCTGATCAAACCTGCACAGTGTGTCATCAGAAAAGACACCACAGCCGGTGAGTCGGAGAGACTGATATCAAACCAGCTTGTGTTTTGAACCAAGGTTGCAAGCAGCAACATTGTACAAAGAGAACAGTGTGTGAGGCTTTTGCAAACAGTGACGCAAATATAATTGAATATCCAAGGAGTAATTGAACTTTACATTTCACACTTTGGGAGGCCAACACATATTACCTTACACAGAGTGCTCCGGTGCCACGTGGGGGCTCATTTGTAACTCTCTGTCAGTTATCCAACTGATGCTGAATGTGTGAAAAAGGAATAACCAAATCAAAGTGGTCATGCAACGGGTTAAGCTAAACCTTGTGCACATTTGAAAGTCTTTGATAGTTTAAGGTAAATCACAATTGGTCTGAAACCAGATGAGGGAGACTAATTGAGCAAAAGAAAGGGATCTGAGCACGGCAGATGGGGATCCGGGGTGAACAAATTCTCTGGACATTGTTTTAAAAGGGATCTGAGCCCGGAAAAGAGGGATCCTAATTGGAACATATGAAAAGGATCTGAGTCCTGCTGAGAAGGATCCAGGGTGAACAACCATTTTTGAATACATTTGAAAGGAAAATAAGGTTTACAGACTGACACGTAGTAAAAAAGCTTCAATCCAGAAGGTCTTGAAATGTGAAGATTGAACTGTATAATTATGCGGCAGAAGCCAGAGTGTGTGCTTTGCTTGAGTGAATCACCTTGCACAGCACTGAAAACATGGAGAAGGGAGGGCAATGGTCCAGTTATCCTGAATTTTCATTTTGTGAACACTTCTTTCTTTTTCATAAATTTCACCTAACACTATAGGTGTTTAGCGGTAAGGATTGGCAAAGTGTTTTTTTAGTATAGGTCATTTATTTTGACAAGACTCCACTAGGACTGCATTATTATTAATTGATGGTTGTAGCTTGCTCCCATCTTTAGATTAATGTTTAGCTAGGCGTTTTTCACACCACTGCAAAAGTTCAATAAACACCCTTCAACTGTTGTCACTTGTGTCTGTCTACTGTTGATACCATCCCTTCCTTACACTGCCCAGAGGTTAGGATTAAAATGAAACCTTCCAGCCATCACCTTTTGTTTTGCTTAACTCTGACCTAAACCCGATTTAGGAGTAAATCAGAGATACTCATAGTAATTTCTTTCTGAATCTTTTATTATTACTATTATTATTAGGGTATCAATTGAGTGCAGCCTAGCTTAGCAAAGCAAAGGAACACTACAGAAGTCAAAGGGGAAGGTACATGTGAGAGAAACGTTAATACAAGGGAGTGAGAGGTTAATTATGGGGAGGGGGAGATTGGGCATTTTGCCAGCATGTTACCTGCGAGGAATCATTAGGAGGACTAGCAGAAGCAAATCCCCCAATCTCAGGTTAGGTGGGCAATGAAGGGTGTGTGAATATCATTGTATTTGGTCAAGAATAATAATAATAATAATTACAAGTTTGTATATAAAGGGTTAATTGATTGCCCACAAGTTTTAGTTAGAAAGTGGGTCTAACCCCAACTTTAGGAGTAAATCAGAAGTACTAATGGTAATTTCTTTGATGAATCACTCAGTCCTCTCCAGGATTAACTCAGAGTTGATTTCAATGTGAATTGTCCCAATACTTATAAAGTGCACATGTTCCTGTATTAGGGGTCCACTAGCACTCACAATTAACAAGTTATCAGTAGTAGTCCAAGAAGGAGCGTACGCAAGGTAAGACGTGATTATGTTTATTACAGCTGGGCAAGAACAAATCAAACATCATAGTTTAGTTTAGTTTAGTTTGTTTATTTATAGAGCGCGGCCAAACCCTCGGGTAGCTGGGCGCATAAGCATGTGGACAGCATAATTACATATTGTTGCATGGGATCATGAGACATAGGTACATGGCATAGTGAAATAGAACTGGTTGATGACTTTTGACAAACTGGCTCACAGCGGACAGTAATTTCATGCAGCTTATACAATGTGTTCAGAGGATCCCTTCAACTTTTCACATCTCTGCCGTTCTCATGTAGCTAATTGGTTAAAATACATCATGCCCATATAGCTAAAGATATGTTAGTTGAACATGATTCAAGCAAAATGAACATTCCCTATCACAGTTCATTCCCACCCAGTGTGGCACCACATTGCTTCTTGCTAAACCCCGCAAACAGTTTTCAGTTATTAATAACAAAATCGTGCTGACATCTGGATCTTAATTTGTCTGCCGTTGGCCAGCACTAGAACGGAAGGAACATGAGACACCCTGAACTGGTGGGAAGGGAGACATTCACATGGCACCTGCCTGATGATTACCTTCGCAAACACTATTATGGACATTCTATGGGCTTTTTACATTGCAGGGACACCAAACCTTACTGTCTGATTGGCTCTTCTTGCAGTTCCCCTTCAATCCACATCCTTGTTCCCATACTCACTGGCCAAGGGGCAATTTGAAACCACCACTTGCCATGCAAGTGCTTTTCTGGATTAGGTTGATTTCCAGGCTCTCACGCGTAGCCATGGGACTGGCTTGCTAACCTTGATTGTATCACCCAGTGCTGTTATCCAGCGACTGCGGTCTGTCGGGATGAGCAGCCTGAATTCAGCTTCCCTTCTCCCTCAACCATAGTGAGTGTTAAACGGGCTGTGTGTTAAACGCTGGCCTATGGGGTTTTGGCCACCTGCGGTGCCCCCATGGAGTGTAATTACCTGCAGTTTTGCCTCTCTTGCATTTATGCAACAGGTTCCTTGTGTCCATATTGTGTAACATACAGAGTAGTCCCCTGTTGTTCCCCTCCATGCTTGGTCCCTTGGCATGGCTACAGTTTCCTGAGACCACATTGTTTCCCCCCTTGGGCGTGTCCAGGCCCAGCCTGTTTTTCCTGCAATCGGTAGGTGTGCCCCCCTGATTGGAGCTGATTCAGCACCTTCATTACCATCCCCCCTTTGATCGATCTTTCGATCAACACCTTCTTCCCATCATTTCCTTACTCGCTTCCTTGGACATGCATAGCCTTGTTACCCTGTCCATGTCCCCTTCTTCCTCCTCGTACCCATCCAGTGTGTCCATAATTAGTAGGCAATCCTGTCCAGCTAGGGAACATGCTACCCAAAGATCACCATTGTCTTCTGCATCTGGTGGGGGTACTGCAAAAACCGCATGCACTCTGTCCTCCCCCTCATTTACCCTGGGAGGCTGCCTCTCTGACCCACTACTTTCATCACCAATTTTATTAGTAGGCATTATATACCATACTTTTCCCCTGCAGCAATTGCACTGCTTGATGACCCACTGCCCCACACAGAAGGCAATGAGCATCACAATGGGCATGTGGACAGTTATTTTGAACATAGCTGCTAGCCACTTGTATACCCAGGCAATATTGAGTCCATATGTTCGAGGCAGTAGTATGTGTTTCTTTTTATCATTTTCTCATCTAGTGTATGTATGTCCTCGACCGACAGCTTCTGTGAGTGTTCCATTGGTAGCATTGTTGTCGGGTATTGCTGTACAGCAGCTGCTCCCAATTTTATGGCCCTCCATTACAGTCATCTGATCCAGAACAAATTGATTCTGGGTGGCCACCAGGTGCAAAGCAAAAATCTCTTCCCAAATTGCATTCAGTCCTTTTTTGGTCGCATTTGCCTATTGTGGCACCTTGCAGCAGGTAAACTGCAGCCATTTGGTGTTTTCAGCTGTTTGTACCTGAGGGAGTAGTAGGGATGTGAAGAAGACTGACACCTTGTTGAAAAGTCTTAAGTGATGTGGGATCCCATCTAAATTCTCTAATGATTTGTCTGACATGTAATTTCTGCTCTTTTTCTTTCTTCCAACTTGTCTTTGTTCATCTTTCCCCTTCTTCTGCTCTTTTTCCTTTTTCCTCTGCTGTGATGTAGGAAGTTTGTTGAAAGGTAGCAGGTCCACCCGGGGCACAACCAATGCAGTGTTGTGAAGGTTCACAAGGGAACACGCCTCTCCCCAGTATTGAGGCAGCTAGGCATAAGCTTTAAATCTGCATACTCACCAGTACTCCATCACCACCACCGTCCAGGATGCTCATCGTCCACTCGCAGTTAGTGTTCATCCCCAGTATGATTGTTCCAGATGCACTGAAACACAGGGAATGCTGTGTGAGAGGCTTTATGTACACTGGATTTTGTTTCTTGTCTATCCTCGTCAAAGCAAGTACATTAGCATTGCATATTCCCCTGTTTGTTGTTTATTTTTTTACCACCCCTTCTTCATATCCCACCATTCTTTACATGCAGCATTGCACCATCCCACGTTCCCTCTTCCCATTATGAAACACTGAACCCCCTATGTGCATCAGAGGTCTGGTGTGGCACCACAGGATATCATGCACTGTTCAGTTGTTGCAGTATATTCTCCTGGAGGTAGTGGCCACATGTGCTCCACTCTGTGCCCCTTCAATACTATATTCCAATATTACATGCCCTGTTGCCTCTTCCCTGGCCATGCTTTCAAGCTGTATATAAATGTCTGCATATACCTCTACCCCTTCGTCTATTCACTGCTCTTCCACTGTATGCCCCTGAAACAGGCCCCAAGTACAACATAAGGACAAATGCATCAGGCATCCTTCCTTCTCTGCTTCTACTTCTTGTAGAAATAATTGCTTTGGTGTCCCTGTAACATGCAGGATTACTGAGCGCACATAGCAATTGCCATTACTGCTATCTCACCCAACCCTTTTCATCTCATCGTACCATAAGTTTCCAGATGCCGTGTCTCGCCCCTCCCCAATGTAGTCATAGAACCTCTCAGTGTTAAATATACTTCTCTTAGTATGTGCCCCCTTCAAGTTGTTGGTGGGCACACTCCTACCTTCTTTATACACCAGGAACCAGAAGAAGAATAAAAGAAAAACAAGAAAGAGATAAAACAATCCTATCGCTATAATGTTTGCATCATGTTCATACTTACTTCCATTTCACACACCTGTGTGCTGCCCACCTCCTTCTCGAATGTTTGTCTTTCTGTAAAGTCTAATGGCTGTAATGAATGTCAATGATAAGTTGTCTCTCTCCTCCTTCCATGGTGTTGCTGTTGACCTTGCAGATGTCAGAAACATATGTCCATACCCTCCTTTCTTTTATTTTGATTGCTTTGAGTATTGCGTACACAACTTCATAAGAGCCAGTGAACTTCGGCCCCTGCCACCTCTGTGTACATTGTGGATGAGTACCTTGTCCGGCAGATAGAGCAGCTGTGCTTGTGGGGGTTCTTCCACTCTGTGTACACTAGTCTGTTCTTCAGCGTTGGTCAGCTGACTTGTTAAATGTTGAACCTGGCGGCAAATGTATTTGCAGGCATTTGTCATGACTGTTAGGCACGTTTGCAGCTCTTTTCCCAAAACCTGTGCTGTCGTGTTAGCATCTGAAATCATACATGCAGGAGGAACAGGCACATGTATCCTCCTATCAGTTATAATTTCATGCAGAGTCAAATGTTGACAGACACCGGGTGAGTGGCGAAGGGAAGAAAGCACAAATGGGAGACAGCATGGCCAGTTTTTGCACAATGTCATGGTTTCCTTTGCTAAGCATTATTTAAGCAAGCCGTTTAATCTCTCAACAATCCCATTCACCTGCGGCTCGTACACTGTGCATAGCATGTGTTTTATTCCCAAGAGGAGTGCTATTTCTTTGAAAAGGTAATTGTTGTAGTGTTGCCCATTATCAGACCTTATCTCATCGCATAACCCCACTTTGGAAACACCTCCCGCACTAGGAGCTTTGTGGCTGTCTTTGCACCATTTTTAGCTCAGGGCCCCACCTCAATCCAATGTGAAAATGGACAGACAACCACAAGCATGTACCTATAAGAGGTAAATCTGTCTTGCATGTCAATATAGTCGATATGCAATTGCATGAAGGGCCCTTCAGCTTCCAGCAATGACCCCCTTGCAGTTTTTAATGTATGATCAGACACAAACTACTGACACACCACACAACTCTCCATAAACTCTGCCACTTGCTCATGTGACTTTGAAACATACCACCATTTGTTTATTTATGCCACTATGTGCAGAAAAGTGCAACTGTTCTAGTGCTACACTTAACACCCTTTTGGCATTACTGTTTTCCCTGTGCTGTTTTGCCTCCAAATCAAATCATTGGGTGAGAGGGAACAACCTCTTTGTATCCACACATCTGTTTTCTTCCTGTGGGCCTTCTCCTTGAAGCTCTATTATCTGCACAATTGGTATTGTATTAAAACCTTCCCTCCTCTCTTGCTCTTGACCCTTCCCCCACTCTGCAGCCTTTATTTGCTTTCTCTTTTTTGTAGCTGGGTATAGTCTTGTAGTCCCTTGAGGTGAATAGGCCGCTTCTTTGGCTGCTCTGTCGGCCATCCCATTCCCTAATGATATCAGGTCATGCTCACGTGTGTGGGTGGCACATTTTATTATGGCCACCTCCACTGTTAGATGTAATGCCTCCATCATTCCCCCAAGCAACTCGGCATCTTGTACTGGGGATCTGTTACTCCTCCGCACCCATCATGCTAATTCTAAATGTATTGTGGACATCACGTAAGCTGAATCTGAAAATGTATTAGCTGCATGTCCCTTCATTATGTTCAATGCACTTATCATGGGCACAAACTCTGTTGCCTGTGCTGAATAATGCAATGGTAATCTCTGATGTGATGCTATTACATACTCTGCATTCTTGTAGCATACTATTGCAGCTCCAGTATGTTGCCTTCCTGTACTGGGGTCTATAGTTGAAGACCTGTCAATAAAGACCATGTCTGCTTCTTCTTTTTCCCCCTTCTTTGACCCATGTGTTCCCTTCCATTATGTCCATATGTGCCAGGCCGTCGTGTATGCGATCTCCTTCCTCGGAGGGATTTGTAATGAATGTTGCTGTGTTTACCACATGCCATCTCACTACCTCGATGGCTGGGTTTGTCAGTATTTTTTTTATACCCTGACACCCTCTGAGTTGTCAGTGGATTTTTCCAAAATGGCAAATAATGAATGATCCACGTACAGTACAACTGCACAACCCATGGCAATTGTTGTTGCCTTTTCTATTACAAACGCTGCAGCCATGAATGCTTGTTCACAGGGAAATGTCCCTGCATAACTGGGTCTAGAGCACCATCATAGTAAGCTAGTTGTTTGTGCCCCTATGGCTTCTTTTGTGTGAGGACCACGGTCATCACTGAGCCATCTTAGTGGGAGAACAAGTAGAAATGATCTTTGTAGTTAGGGGTGGCCCGTACTGGTGCATGGGCCAATCCTTCTTTTAGTTCTGTGAAGTTGTCATTCATCTCAATGTCCTCTTTATTTCCCTTTTCTCCTTCTGTGCCTTCTTATGGTCATTCAGTAAGGGTTTTCTAAAGGTAGAGTAATCAAAAACCCACACCTTGCAGTAATTACATAATCCCATGAATGTTTGCATCTTCTTCACTGTGCATGGATGTGCAGTCAGATGAATTGCATCTATCCTCTCCTGTGTTATCTTGCATCCTGCAATTGATATTATTTTCAGCATATACAAAACCTCCCGCTGGCAGTATTACAGTTTGTCCTTGTCCACCTTCTATCCCTTGTCAGCTAGTAGTGTCAGGAGATGCACTGAGTCAGCCCTACACTTTTCCTTTTCTCGCTATACACCAGGAAATCATAAAGATATGAAATCACTGTGCTTGACATTTTTAAATTGCTTAGGTCCATATGCATCACTTTGTTAAAAATGCTGGATGATATGCAATACCCCTGGGGCAGCCTAGTGTGTTCAAATTGGGTGTCCCAAAACGCAAAGTCTGTCAAATATCTAGAATCATGTAATAGGATGGAAAAGAAGGCGTTCTTTAGGTCAATTACCGTAGAGTAGCTTGCCTTCGCTGGAATCTTGCAGTATTGTAGCTGGGTTTGGGACCAGGGAAACTCTTCTTCCACTACATCATTAAGAGGGCATAAATCCTGTATGAATCTCCACGACCTGCCCTTTGTTTTCTTTATCGGGTAAATAGCCGTGTTGCATGGTGATGTGGATGTCATTATTATGCCCTGCTACCCCTGTGCATGTCGGTTTGAGAATATCCCCTCATCTGCTTCTCTGGACAATGGGTATTGTTTTGCTCTGGCAGCAGTTCCCCTTCTTTTAACATTATGTTAACCATCCATACCCCTTTTAATAACCCTACATCATGGGGCCCTTTTGTTCATAGTTTTTCAGGAACCCTTTTGAGATCCTCATTTGTGTGACTGCTCCCTCTCTTTACACGTTGAGTGAGTATCAGAACCAGCTTTTCTACTACTTTTACTGAGCAGGTATTTGTAGCTCCCTCCTCCTCCCCATTAGAAAACAGTTTTTCATTTGTCCCTCCTGTTATTGTCAATGGTGGGTCGATGCATAACACTGTATGCCATTGCATTTTGTCATTATCCGTCCTGCACAGAATCATCATGTCTTTGCGTATCACTTCCTCCTCAAGCTGTAGCACTACTGTGAAGGGAGGTAGACCAGTCCCTCCTGGGGTCCTTGTGTTCCTGCTGTTTCCTTTGCATTCCTCCTTCTCCTCCTTCTGTGATGAAAAGAAAGCAAAGTATGAAATGCCCCTGCTGCTGCGACTGTGCTGCCTTTATTAAAGCTGATTAAACAGAGGAACATGAAGCAGAAATGCAGCTCTTGTTTAAGAAAATGTTAATTGTACATACTACTACAAGTGTCTAAAAGCAAAGTGAAAAGCATGTTCATGATTCAAGATGCTTTAATAACACTGTAATTTACAAAATAGCAGCCAGACGAACAAAGTGATCAAAACACAAATTCCCTTTTACATTAATCAGAAAGTATTATCTTGATAGAATCATTAACAGAGTGTTAAAACAATTAAACAGATCAGGACTCATCCCAATTTCTTTTTTGGATTGCTAAATTATAGAGTGGATTTTCAAACTGCTGCTAGCCAGGCTATTACCAGTGAGCACCATGATTTATGGGGGTTCTGCCATAAATAGCCTGTGTATGTGGTACACCAGTAATAATGAAAAGGGCCATATTGACAAGATTTCTGTGCGTAAAAAAGGTCTGTATTGTATCTTGTCTGGAGGGCTGCCTGTATCCATCTGCATATTAGGCTGTCTCTATCTATCGTCTGCCATGGTACATAATATGTGTCCCCTCTCCCCTTCTGTAACAGCAGCATCTGCTTTGCCCTGGGTCCTGCTCCCCTCCCCCTTTTGTTACTTGCACGAATCCTATTTTTACCTTCCCCTTCTGACTATAAAGGGAGATTGACCAGTACATCCTGGGGTCCTCACGTTCCTGTTTTTTCCTTTGCATTCCTCCTTCTCCTCTCAGGGGTACATGCTTCACCTTCTCCATTTGAGGTGATACTATCCTTATCCCCTACTTCTTCCTCTTCCTCTCCCTGTTCCTTTTTATCCAGTCTCAATGTTATCTTCCCCGACAACCATTCCTTTCTGTCACCACTTTCCCCTTTCTCTCTATTTATTCTGTACCGCATGTTTGATCATCCTTTCTGTTTCATTAAATAATACATCCATTTGTTGTTGTTTATTCTTCTCGATAGCTGTTTAGTATTTCCTCTCACCCTTTTTGTGTGTCTAATCCCGTTGTGTGTCTTTATCCTTCTTTTTCTCTGTCATTCCTCTTTCCAGCTCTGGGATTTACTGCTGTGGGTTTGTATACCTCGCCGTGGGCCGCAATGCTGCAATGCCAGATAAAGAGATCGGTCCATCCTCCTCATCTGTCCCCCTCCCTACTTCTTCATTTGCTCCTCCTTCTTTTCCTCATACAGTCTCCAAATGCCCAAGATATTCTTCATGCTCTTTCCCTTTGGTCCTTTATACTTCGTTAATAAATATGTTTTTCTATTATTTTATTATCGAATGTTCCCTCCCCAGGCCACACATGGAAACACTGACCTCCAGCCTCGTGGTCCCACTGAAAGTTAGACTTTATTACTTTATTCTGATACTGGGACCTATTACACATATCTGATATGCCATTATCTTCTGTCTTTTTTCTGCCCCTTCTCTATACCCTACTTTGCCTAGGCATCACCTACCACTTCTCTTTTCCTTCCCCTTTTTTCTTCCCCATCCCTCTTGTTTTGCCCGTCTCCGTGCAACACCAGCACTGACCCCCAATCATCCATTTCACCCTTATTTCTCCCTTCAGCTCTGGCCTTCTCCACAGGCCCACCCATTCTCTTGCATCCAACACAATGGTCTTTTCCTCAGGCCCGTCCACTCACTCTGTGTTAGTAAGACAACGGCCATCTTCACAGGCTCACCTTCTCTTATGTTAGTAAAGGCATGCACTGAGTCACCTCCACTCCTTTCGCCCACAGCCACCATTAGAATGCCAAGAGTGCTATTACACACAAGGTACCCATCGACAGGGGCGTTGCTAGGGGGGGGCTAAGGGGGCTATAGCCCCTGATCTTTTGGTTGTAGCCCCGGATAGAATCTCAGGAGCTACAGCCAAAAGACTAGCTAGCCCCCAGTCCCAACAGTTCTGACATCAGCTTAGCCCCGAGTCTTTTCCAGACCTAGCAACTCCCCTGCCCATCGAGGATGACCCTTCCACCTTGGTTAACACCACAAATGCAATACGAACAACACTTACAACCACGCGCGCTTCCCTACCTGCTCCTTGAAAACACTGATTTAACAACTACACAATAAAATAGCACCCATCTCCTCTAAATCACACAACTATACAATCGCTGGTGCTACCGGGGCCCGCCTCCCTCCTGCTGTAATGCAGTCGTGCCGACACACCCTCACATACGCACAAGTCTACTCCCTATGGGGTGGTGTGTACTAAAATCTGTGACTACTACGGCCGATCGTCCTCCCACCTGTAGGTGCGTCGTAAACACCATGAAATACAGTCCCTCCCTCTTCCATGGGTATGCAACCGGGAGAAAGCGCTTTCTTGCACAATTGCACTGACATGTCCTAGAGATCCTCAAAGTTCCCTCGGCACCAAGACTCCCGTGAAGGCTCACTTCTCCCCCTGAGTGCGAGCTGCAATCGGGGCCTGGCAGACCTTCGTGGACTTGGCATCTGCAGAGCCTCCTTGGTGGTTTGCATAGAACAGATCTGTGGTTGCCAGAACCACGCCTTTGTGGAGGGTGGCCAGAATAGCCTCAGTTGAGAGAACTGAGGATCTCGCTGCAGCATCCAAAAATGTATTAGGGGTCCACTAACGCTAACAAATAACAATTTACCAGTAGCAGTCCGAGAAGAAGCGTTCACCAGACAAGAAGTAATGCTGTTTATTACAGCTGGGCAAGCACAAATCAAACAGCACAGTGGAACAGAAATGGTTGATGAGAGCTAACAAACTGACTCACAGCGGACAGTATTTTTATTTAGCTTATACAATGTGTTCAGAGTTAGAAACACTTTCTTTTCAACTTTTACTATTTCCGCCATTCTCATGAAGCTAATTGGTTAAATACATCATGCCCCTATAGATAGACATGTGGTAGTTGAACATTATTGGAGCAAAACGGACCTGCCTTCTGCTTCCTTCATTCCCACCCAGTGTGGCACCACATTGCTTCCTGCTCCACCCAATAGCAAAATTCTTCTAACCTACAGATCTTTATTCATCTGCCATTGGCCAGCACCAGAACAGAAGGAACACGAGACACCCTGAACTAGTGGGAAGGGAGACATTCTCACGGTGCCTGCCTGATGATGACCTTCGGAATCACTATTGTGGACAGCCTGTGGGCTTGTTACATTTCGGGGACATGAAAAACTTAACATCTGATTGGCTCTTCTTGGAGCACCCCTTCAATTCACATCCTTGTTCCTATACTCACTGGCCAAGCGACAATTTGAAACTGCCTTGATGCCATGCAAGTGCCGCCATGCAAGTGCCTTTCTGGATTAGATCAATTTCCCCAGCTCCCATGAGTAGTCATGGGTCTGACTCACCAACCTTGATTGTATCTCCTCCTGCTCTTTTCACTGACTGCGGTCTTCCAGGGAAGAGCAGCTTGAATTCAGCTTCCCCTCTCCCTCAACAGTGGTGTTCTGGCGTGTGTTAAATGATTGCCTATGGGATGGGGCCCATCTGTGGCGCCCACGTGGAGTGCGCTTACCTGCGTTTTTGCCTGTCGCGCATTTATGCGACACGTTCCCTTGTGTCCATATTGTCTGATATACAGATTATCCCCCCTTGCTTCCCCCTGTGGGGGTGTTCCCACCCGCCACCCATTATGCCCGAAAATGGTAGGTGCACGCCTGGTCTGGTGCTGAATGATCACCTTCATTCGATTCCGATGAGGAGCTTGGAAAATGCACACATATAAACATGGAAAATTTTAATTTCCAGGATAACAATGAAGCCCCTATGTTAACTGGATATTTAATTTCACAAAACAAATTTATGATGGAAAAGATGGGTTAGTATATAATGTCCAATTTTCCTGTTCATTCCTTCTCATAACATTTCATTCATACCAACTCTTTCCTATGAATTCTCAGGGCAGAAAGAAATTAATAATATTGTGCAATTTACATGAAATAACAAGTGAAAATTACACCTTTCCAGGTGACTTAATGTTGCAGAAATGCAGGTGTTAATCGTAAATAATATTTCAGGCTTGAATCAAAACAGTGTTGTAAAAAGCTGGAATATTTCATGCCTTATCAACCATTAAGAGTCACTTCATGTGTTTTTTAACTCATTTTAAAGGTTGTTTTGCAATAAATAACCAACAGGCACACATTTATGTGAAATGAAGATGTATATATGTAATCATGTAAAATAAATAATGTAGGCATACATGTAATTAGAAGTGTGGTATGGGGCATAATTATCGTTTGACAAAGCAAATGGGAAGGAATCCAAAGTAAAATATATATTGTATTGATGATGGATGAATGGAAAAAGCTATAGGACAAGAACACATTGCATTAGTTTGATTATTATTATTGTTATTATTATATGTAACGGACGGGAGGATAGTTCTGTGGCAACACACGGGTCTTGGAAGCAAGACCACCCTGAGCAAACACAGATTCGAATCCCGCACCCCCGCTAAGAAGGACATGTTTATTTTTTTTAAGCGTGTGTTATAATTAACCTGCCCTTCCACAATGAAACTAGTGCCTAGATACCTACGGGTTATGTGCGCTGTAAATAAATGCAAAATAAAATAAAATAAAATGTATTATATTTATTGAGCACAGACATAACTTCAGTAAGCAAAATGGCAGTTAATGCGTCATAGGGAAAGTACACATTGAGAAAAGGATATTGCAGTGTATGGGCACGAGGAAGGGTCGACCTAACAATGGGTGAGGGCAGACAATATGGCAGAAAGATTTCTGGAAGCAATCAGGGCAGAAACAGTGGCAGTAGATCGTTCAGTCCCAGATTAGATGGGGAGTAGAGGGTGGGTAGACCTAGATATTAGGGAAGAGCAATTAATTGAAGAGCAGGGTCTTGATGTCCTTCTTGAATTGGAGATGGGAGGGGCTTGTAGGGATAATGTGCACAGTCAAACATGATTGTTGAAGGTAAAGTAGTGAATGACTACATGAAACCCCAAGTTGAAAAAACTCAACATTACATATCTAGCTGAGATGCTGTATGAGAATAGGTGCCTGCACTATTCCCACCTTTGCATCCCCAACTATCCAACTTTTATGACAGCAATCACTCACCAATGACAAATCCTTAACATTTCCTGTATGATTCTGAAAATCAAATCTCTCCAGATTCTGATTCCTTATTGACTATAGGATCTAATTCATTCATATAGATGCATTTCTTCTGCTTGAGCATTCTTGGTCTCTCCTCTGATCTAATGTATGCCCTAAAATGATCACAGATTGTCTGGGTCAGCCCATCCCACCTTGTCTTCTCTATCCTTCCATGTGTCTCTTATTTCGGGAAATTGTGGTTGATTTTGAAAGACAGCGTAGGCTACACACAATACATTTAACACTAACGTTTAACCTAGACGTGTGAAAGAAATATGTGAAGCGACAAATAAATAGCCAGAAAACGTATAATGTCAATCACATGTTTAAAAATGATAACATGCACATCCCATTATTCACCCATGTCAATAACAGCTTTTCTAACTCATGGTTTGATATCTGGAACAGCTCAAAAAAGGAAATAAAACTAGGAAGAAAATCAGCTAAAGTGCCTTGGTTCCTGACAAAGGTTAACCTACATGTATTAAACATGTCAAAGAAACAATAAAATCAATTTAACAAAATGCAGTATGTTTAAGAAAAACATACACAAATGAATTGAAAACAAAGCACCAGGTGGGAATACAACTGCCCACCCTTGATACCATTGCTTTACGTGGGTATTTGCACCCAAATGTGACCCATTCAGAACATCAGCCCTGACTTATTTGATGAATACCCCAATTGTATTGTTCTAACACTACATGTTTCGGTCCAAAGTACTCTAAATGTTGACCCTTCCTCAGGGGGTACCGGAAATTATGTTTATAGGTGGTCTTGAACAGTTATTGCACTGGTAGTGGGCGACAAGACACATTGTCAAAGGATCATCTACAGTCCTCTGATATAGGATTCCTCTATCCATGAACATCAGTTGTCTTTGTCCACATGTTGTAACCTTTCCATAGAAAGGTATAAACCAAAACATAAACAAATGAAGCCAATTACCACTAATGAACAATGGCCCAAACCATAGGCATAAATCTCCCACTCATGAATGATAATTAGCAAACAACCCAAACGTGGGAATAAATGTAAACAACCTCCAACATACCATATATCACTTCAAATCCACCAAAGGTAATGACGGAATAGCCAAAATGAACGAGAGCCAGACAAGTGTGGCGATTTTCAATTACTGGAGCTGTCGGTATAGTGATAGCAAAAACAATGAGTCATTAATAGAAGAATCACCTCTCAGGACACTTAATAGTCAACACACCAAACCACAACAATGAGCACAAGAAGAGAAGGAGGAACACCATTGTGACTGTGTGACACTCAGTGACAGTTAGAGTAAAGTGAACTGCCATAGAAATAAGCGCAGCATACATCACCTGCACTGACAATTAATTCCATAGTGACTTTTTTCTTTTTTTTTACTTTGTGAAATAGTTAAAACAAACTTTACACACATGCAAACAATCGAAATACAGGATAAAACCATATCTAACACAAGTTAATTTCATGCAACGTTAAAAGCTTTTTCAAATAAGTCATTACAGTAATTAGCAGCCTATCATTTGGATTACTCAATACATTTCACCACAAGTCTTCCCAAGTTAAAAGAGGGCAAATACTAAAATAGAATTTGAAAATCTTTTTGACTTGGGTCTACCCTCCCTAAGGTGGACGCACCATCTAGACAGTCTGACACAATCCAGCATTAGTTGTTACATAGTGCCTTACACCTCTCTAGGTGGTGCCCAAAAAACAAATAATCCCCACCCGAAGCTCACCTTTGGAAACTTGCTCACTTTATGCAGCAACATAGGAATTTGCAGCTACATGTATGCCACAATAGTATACCGCGCCTCAAATCCGGCATCTACAGAAACGCATAATTGGTGCTCTGGAAAGTATGAATTAAGTGAGACATGGTATAGAGTGGTCAATATTGATCAGGGATGAAATGCATGTGTAAGCAACCCTGGTGTTGGGAAGCAAACGTATGGCTATGGAGTGAGTGGTGGCCTCAATCTTGTTGGCAATGTGACTTTGATGTCTTTGATACAGATCTATGTGATCACTGCGACTACATATTGCGACAGCCGAAAATGCTGACTTTTTTAAAATGTATTTTTTTAATTAAACCCCCTTTACACCACATAGATATGCGGGGGAGACCCCCCACAACCTCCTTATATTATTATACTATACCATACCCCCCACATATAAATGTGGTGTAAATGGGGTGTCTAAAAAAAAAAAGTCAGCCATTTCGGGCATCGCAATTGTGAGGGTGACATTTTGGCCCATTTCCCTTGCTACTGGTGATGTAGTCTTCTGAAAAAAAAAAAAACTATATATTTTGTAATATGACCTTTGATAGGTAATTCTCGTTTGGAAATGCAAGAGTCTGCTGTTCTCCTGAAGCAGCACAATCATTTTTTACGCCTTGTTATTGAATCTCTGTATTTGCGGATGCACGTTCTACCCCTGGGGTATGTGAGGGTCTCCTGTGTCTGAAGATTTAATGGGGAGACTGCAAATGCTGATGCTAGTAAGATTCCCAGCAACATGGGGGTTGGTCTTTGAGAATAGATGAGGAGAAGTTGTTTGCAAATAGTTATTGGGGCATTACCACTAAAGATTATCGGTAAATGATGTGCCCAAGGAATGGGTACTGTTTCAATGATTCTCCAGGTTGTTCTATTATTAAGTGAAAAGATTGAGGCAGAGCAACCAATTGTGATTAGTCCGAATGACAGAAACTTGTCTTGCAACTAAGTGACATTGTGGAAATCCCAATTGGTGTTTTTTTAGGATGTCTGTTTAATTATTGAAGTCCCCAAAGATATTGAGATTTGGTCATGAACTGAGGGATGAGCACATACAAAGGTCCAGGAAGCATCAGTAGTATCAAAGTGTTCCAAAGTGCAGAGCAGTTTTGATCCAGGATGGTATGTTCAAGAGAGAACCATTCAATCTGAGGGTAAGTGATGAGATTATGTATAAATATTACAATCTCTATGACACAACAGTAGTAACATCCAGTCAGGTCTGCAAGATATTCGCAATCAGCACATATGAGACGCATTTACATATGGTAGAGGATATTGGAGCTTGCCTGCATATCTGTTGGTTATTCAGGAAAAAATAACATAATTGTTCACTTTAGTGGGTCCTTGAGTAGAGCCTTCATTAATATTTTGTGGTGTGGGTTACAGTACAGACCCCATTGTATTGGCCTTGGCCTTCCCTCCCTTGTCTTGTCCCACCTAGAAACACTTGTGTACAGGCATGTTATAAATGAGATATCATATCATATCATAACATTGATGAAGCAACCTTCTCACTAGCATTCTAGTGATGCACTTGGCCCCACCTAGGGCCTCCCAAACTATTGCAGCACCAGTCATAATGGGAAACAGGAACATCAGCAATATCCCTCTCATCCTGCCTTCCCCTTCCAACCAGAAAGCTCTTTAATCTTCTGCATCACTAACCACTGCTCGTACACCTGCCAACGTGGATGTAAAAACAGCAAAGCTCAGCTGGGCTGTGGTCCTTCAGGAGCTAGGCAATTGCTAGGCTCAAGACAAAACTGGCATTCAAGCATACAAATAGGAAAAATGACTTCTCTTTCCAAGACCACTTTCTACTGGAACACCATCCCGGAGGCAATCCGGAATGCGCAAACACTCTTACACTTCAGGAGGTAACTCAAGACCTTACAGTTCAGTCAATACCTAGGTGTCTTATACGCCTGCATAGATGCCTGCATGCCTGAAAAATGACGTGCAACATATTGTAAAACCCCTTAACTCATATTTTATACTTAGAAACAGGTACAATGCTCCTTTGCTCACCAGGTAGGTTTGAGCTAGATACAACCAAAATACAAAAGCAAGTTTTGCAAAGGGTCATTTAAGAGTGTTGACATGGTTGTGTTATGTTGCAGGGAAGACGGAGGGGTCTTGTGTTCTTGAATCTACTTTTCAGCCTCTGTGCCAACAGGACGTAAATAATCATTGAGATTTGTTTTTTAGGGAATAGCCTCCATGAAACACTCTTAAAACTCTCAAACATTAATACCTTGATTTCATGAAAATGACATATTAAAAATAATATGTATACATATACTTGTATATCAAATTAGTGTTTTTGAGAATTGATCAAAATCACGCTAGTCTATCAAAAGGTATCAAACAAATTATACAATCTCAGTGACATAACGATTATTTAGGTTACGTGTGTGAGATGGGCATGTGTACAATTGGGAATACCTTTACAACTTCATGAGAGGGTATCACATCTAAGCTCGAAAAAAGAAACAGAGAATGTTCCATCCTTCATAAAAAGTAAAATCACTAATATTTCGTCAATATTTCTCATTACAGATTATTCTGCACAATACCTAAAATAGTAGTGATGATACTAAATGAATGCAGTATCCTTCTTTATTTAATCATTACTTTATCCAAACCCTCACTCTCCATCACTATGCCATATACACTTTTTGAGATGCAGGTCCAGCTCCAGCTCCCATGTCGCCCCTCCCACGCATTTTAGGCTGAGAAAAATACATTGATCATACCAGGGAATAAAGGTGCGCGGCAGTAGGGGCAAAAGGGGGTGGAATACATGGAGAAGAGCTAATGTGAGTTGCAACGGCATTTATGAACCTTGACTAAAACCTAAAGGCATTGACTATGCATGTGTTCATAATAGGATATAGTTATGTAGTAATTAGAATGACCCTTGCGGTATCCTGCCCCACTCCCACTGTGAGAAATACTAAAGAGCCACAATATTAAGAGTGAGTTCTAGCTTGCACCAGGCTGGGGTGAAAAACATCAGCACACCATGGTAACGAGTCCCAAGTCATTTCTCCTATCCCTTCTTTCCCAGCAAGAAAATTAGAAGAAAAGGCCTTGAAGCCTGATAGATACATCTTAATTGTATCATGCTACTAGCCTGCAAAAGAAATGTGAATGGCCTAACCCATGGGAGTCAGGGAAGTGGTCCCGAGCTGAAAAACAGCCAAACCTTGATTTAGGGCACTTGCGTCCCCCAGGAAAATGGTTATCCTATTTGAACTGCCAGATGCCCAAAAACAGAACTCCTAAATCCCTCACACCTTGGCTGATTAGTGTTGTCTTGGAGAGGCCCAGGTGAAGTCCTGCGGAGGGGCAGCTGACAAGGGGGGAGGGAAGAGCATGATGTCTGGTGATTTGTACTATGAGGTGCCAGGGTTGATGCCAGTAAATCTAGCTCTCCCCCGGGCGAGCTTGGTGGGGGTGCCTGCATGTCTGGGTCTAGAGAAGCTCTCCTTTATTCCAGAGGGCTAGTTTGACCTCATGAGTATTTACTGAGCTCAATGTCCAGGTGTGCATCAAGTGATTTGACCCATTAGGAGGACAACATTCCCAAATGCCGCCAATCATGTATTTGAGACTCAGGGTTGCAGGGCAAAAGATCATGTGATGGGGGAATTGGGGTAGACAAGCTGCGGCCAATTAGCCGAGGTACAAAACGGAACTGGTAGCATGTGCATAGGGGGACTGGTAGCATGTGCATAGGGGGACTGGTAGCATGTGCATAGAGGGACTGGTAGCATGTGCATAGGGGGACTGGTAGCATGTGCATAGGGGGACTGGTAGCATGTGCATAGAGGCTAGCCAAAGGAAATAAGAAGTGAATAATTTGTTTTTTATCGTGCGTGTGTTTTAGTTCACATTTGTACTTTTGACATTTAAAACACATTTAAAACACCACACATACATAATGAATGCATAATTCATTACACAAACTTAATTCATACAATTATTAAAAATCCAACACAATTCCCAGAAAATCTAAAACCTTTAACAGTATTGCCTCCGACTCCGCCCGCCTCCCTTCCCAACCAAACAACACCATCTGATTGGCCTGTAGGCCCAGTTGCAGTACCAGTGAGGGACCCAGACACCCATTGCTGCCCAGCACCACCCCGGCGTGGTAGCAATTTTGAGGTAAGTGCTGCGCCCCCTTCCAGGGCTCGCGTGAACCCCCGACACTCCTGCGACCCGCTTCCAGGTTTTTTTTCCGTTTCCATTTTGACCGGCACCCAATCCTCTTCCCTGCCTCCCACTCTTCCTGCCTCCCTTCCCACCCAAAACCATCTGATTGGCCCCTACGCCCAGTTGCAGTACCTGCAAGGGTCTCAGACCTCCATTGCTTCCCATGCACCCCATTGCATGGTTGCAAACTCAGAATAAGTGCTGCACCCCTGGCCCATTTCATAGCGCCAAATGTGCCTGCTTCCCCATTCCAGTGCTCACATGAACCCCCAACTCTCTCATGACCTGCTTCTGTGTTTTTTTGTTCCCTTTCCATTTTGACCGGCACCCAATCCTCTTCCCTGCCTCCCATTGCGCTGCCTCCCTTCCCACCCAAAACCATCTGATTGGCCCGTAGGCCCAGTTGCAGTTCCTGCAAGGGTCCCAGAACCCCATTGCAGCCCAGCACCACCTCAGCGTGGAAGCATACTCAGGGTAAGTGCTGCACCCTCCAGGCCCATTTCAGGGGGGCAAATTTGCCTGCATTCCCCTTCCGGTGCTCGCGTGAACTCGCGACCTACTCATGACCCGCTTCGGTGTTTGTTTTTATTTTTTGCATTTCTTGCCTCCCTTCCCACCCAACATCATCTGATTGGCCCGTAGGCCCCTTTTAAGAAACCCACTCAGGGTAGCCCCTGCCTGGGCAACCCCTGCCTAAGGAACGCAAGGCAAACGACAACAGCTCCCGACGAAGCCGCTCCAGACAATATTGGTGCGTGTTAGCCTGAGGAGCCTGCAGCCGTCACCCAGAGGCCACTAATTGAGTAAGTGTGGTTACAGGCAGACAATTCAGCCACTGCCCCCCACTAAACTTACCAACCCAAACACACCTTATTAATTTTGCATCTAAAAAGGTGGTTCCAGACAGTCTGATTTTTCACAATTAGCCTGCTTGCACGACATAATCTAACTCTGCAAGTCAGACGACACTTTGCAATCTAACCTGACTGACTTTTGGATTTAGCCTGCCCGTGCCATATAGTCAGATTGTGCCAGATAGCCACTATTTGCATTTTACCTGATTTTTCCAGATAGCCTGTTTTTGCCAGATAGCCACTCTTCGCATTTAACCTGATTGTGCCTGATAGCCTGATTGTGCCAGATAGCCACTCTCCGCATTTAACCTGATTGTGCCAGATACCAACTCTTCACATTTAACCTGATTGTGCCAGATAGCCACTCTTTGTATTTAGCCTGTTTGTTCCAGATAGCCTGCTTTTTCCGGATAGCCTGCTTGTTCCAGATTGCCTGCTTGTACCAGCTAGCCTGATTGTGCCAGGTAGCCTGACTGTGCCAGATAGCTTCATTTCACACTTAACCTGATTGTGCCAGATAGCCTGATTGTGCCAGAAAGCTTCATTTCACACTAAATCGGATTGTGTCGCATAGTCTGCTTGTGCCAGATAGCCTGCTTGTTCCAGATATTCCTGTCTGTGCCAGATAGCCATTTTTTCGCATTTAACCTGCTTGCACCACATAAGCTAACTGTGCCAGTCAGCCACACTTTGCAATCTAACCTAGTGTTTGCATTTAGCCTGCCTGTGCCAGATAGCCTGATTGGGCCCTATAGACTCATTTCACACTTAATCTGATTATGCCAGATAGCCTGCTGGTGCCAAATAGCCTGCTTACTCCAGATAGCCTGGTAGTTCCAGATAGACGAAATTACTAAAGATAACATGCTTGTTCCAGATAACCTGCTACTTCCAGATAGCCTTCTTGTTCCAGATAGCCATTTTTCATATTTAACCTGCTTACCCCACATAACTAAACTGTGCCAGTCAGCCACACTTTGCAATCTAATCTGACTTTTGCATTTAGCCTGCCGGTGTCATATAGCCAGATTGTGCCAGATAGCCCGGCTGAGCCTGATAGCCATAAATCAACTACTGAAGAAACTCAAATGTTGAGGTTTCTCTCAAACTAATGTGCTCTGAAACGCACAACTTTCTGTTTACTGTCCAGGAAACACTAATCTAGGTCTCTCTCATAACTGCTATATTCTGAAGTGTAAACAACCCTTTACCAAGACAGTCAGACCCCCCAACAACAAGCCACAAATCCCAACAAGTCTGGGAGTTGGCCACCATACCCTGTCCCCAAACAAATCAAGTGGTAAGGTAAGGACTCCCACAGCCACCTCCACTGAAAGCCTTCCAACCCCACAACCACCCCACATATCAACCACAAGACCATCCAGCACTAAACCGCTATGCCTACAATCACAAACACAAGGAATCCAAGAACTGTCACAATCCTAATCTGCAAGGCATTGCATGTGGGCAACCGTCCCTGCAACCAAAATGCGAACGGACTGGTAAACCTTACTGCTAAGAATCACAACACCTACAACCCAAACAAATACAAACTTCTACAAATCAACTTGCCCATAAGGAACACAAGATGCCATGAAAATAACAGGACCACGCAAAAGACAAACAGGAGGAGGAGGAAGCCAAATGGAACCACACCAAATAGTCACAACTGAGGAACACGCCCCCACAAACACAACTGACAATGGAACAAACACCAGAACAGAAATTTCTCTATACCTAACACCATACCTCGTGACCAACCACTCACCAGAACAAATCAACTCAAACAAAGATGCAAGACGTATTAACAACGTACCAAAACTGCGCAGGAAAAGAACAGAAAAACCCAGAAGGAATAGGAACAGAATCCACACCATCACTCCATATATCACAAAAACACAAGGACACTGCCTTCAACAGCAACAAAATGTAGAAGAGGAACTGTAAGAAAACACGAACCCAATACGTAATCTAGCAGACCTACTCAATGACAACACAGTGGACACTGAACTACCATTACACCCCAAGAGGAACTATGGAGCAAACCAACGCAACAACCACAAGACAAATCTGTTATTGAAAATCGAAATAAACAACATCAAAGAAATTCAAACATCAAAGGATGATGATAGAAGCCCTTTCTTTTGGGCTTTCCCCCAAAAGCAGGAACGAAACATGAAATAATGCCTCCACCAAATGATAATGCTCCGAATGCTGCAGTCTCTACTTCTTCTGTCCTCTCCCAGGACCTCTGCGCGGCCCTGGCCTCTCATTTCATCTCTAAAATGTAGGCCACCCTGTCCACCCTCTCATCCTCTTCCTTCTTCTCTATCCGCCACCACTGTCCCCCATGCAGCCCGCTCTCCTCCCTCTCTCTCTTCGTTTCCTCTGTTCTCCCCTGACGAGATTTCCAGACAAGTCTGATCTATGAAAGTCTTGTCAAAACAGGTTCTTCCCAGTTTATCCAAAACCATCAAGGACCATATTAAAACCCTTGCTCCTGCCCTGGCTGATGTCTACAACCACTCCTTTGCCTCTGGAGCCTTCCCTTCCCCTCTGAAGCACTCTTGTGTGCACCCTCTTCTCAAGAAACCCACTGCCGAGTCTTCCCTTCTGGCTAACTATCGCCCAATCTCTATCACTCCTTTCCTGGGCAAACTCCTGGAAAAGCTGGCCATCACCCAGCTTAATCTTCAAACAGATTCAGTTCCCCGTCTCCATGGCTATCAATCTGGCTTCAGAGCAGCCAGAAGCATGGAAACTGTTCTCCTGAACATCCGAAAACCTGCTCTCTAACCTTGATTCTAACATCCCATCTGTCCTCATCCTACTTGATCTCTCTTCTGTCTTTGACACATTCAACCATGCCATTCTGCTCAACCGCCTCCGTGATGACCTGGGTATCACTGATCAGGCCCTGGCCTGGCCAGCCTCCTTCCTTTCCAACCAACCTTCCCAGGTCCAAATTGGGTTCTTCCTTTCCTCTATCTCATTCTCTACTTGTGGGGTTTCCCAGGGGTCTAACCTCCCTCGCTGGCTTTTCAACCAATATCTTGCACCCCTCGCCCTCCACATTGCTGCTCTCTGCTCCAATTTCTAGTGCTATGCAGATGAAAATCAGCTTGTTTTCAAACTCCCCTCTGCCACCTCTTCCCCCTCTCTCATCTCAGACTGTCTGTCTGCTATCCAAGAGTGGTGTGCCACCAACAACCTCTGCCTAAATGCCAGTACGACTTAGATACTCCTCATTGGTACACCCACACCTTCCTTTCCTATCACTCTCTGGCTGGCCTGCCATGGCCCTCTCCCTGCTCCCACCTGCAAAGCTAAGAAACCTGGGGTCATCTTCGACTCCACCCTTTCCTTTTCTGCACACATCTCTGACATCTTTAAGAAGTCAAACTATTACCTGCACCTCCTCAGAGGTATTCTTCCTTACCTCTCCTTCCCCCAGAAGCTCACTGCCACTAGAGCTCGGGTTCTTTCTAGGCTCGTCTACTGCAACAGCCTCTTTCTAAATCTTCCTGTCTCTACTCTCTGCTCTTTGCAACTCATCCAAATCAAGACTGAGAGACTTGTCCTCGGCCTCAAGGCCAGGGATTGTATCTCTGCAGCCTTGAAATCTCTTCATTGGCTGCCAGTGGCTGCAAGGGTTAATATCAAGACCCTTTGCGCATTGTCCACAAGGTTGTCTGGGGCTGGGTGTCCAATACCTTCAACTCTCCCTTCGGAAATGCCTTCCTACTCAAGCTCTTCGCTCCTCCACCTCCAACTCCCTCAGGGTCAGCCACTTCACCAAGCAACAAGTTGTGAGTAGATCTCTTTATTCAGCCTGGGTCTCCCTCTGTAACAGCCTCCCTGCCTCTCTGAAACTTGA
>CM030321.1:829295449-829380606 GCA_002915635.3 Ambystoma mexicanum
GGAGAACCATCTTCGGTTCCAGAAGCACCTCAAGACCTTCCTCTGTGCTTCTGCCTTCGCTCTTCCTTTCCCCTGCTGATCTGTCTCTGCTTTGGCCTTCGGCACCTGGCAACCCTCTGATCTCGGGCCCAGATCCCTGCCTATCCTGCCGCTCACTTGCACTGCCTCCCGGCAACCCTTGCACTTGGGTCTGTTTCTGCAATCCTACAGTCCTCTTCTTGCACTTACTTACTGGCAGCCGTTTTCTGCACCTTTTTCTCGCACTTACCACCTGCTGGCAGCACTATTTGTTTTTATTTTGATCACACGTTCAGCACTTTCCACTCCTTCCCTCCCCTTTGCACTTTTTCCCTTTCCTCCTCCCCTGCACTTGCACGTTCTCAATGTCACTGGGCCTAGTAAGATCATTCTTTTTGTTCTCTTCCCTGGCCTCGTCGCATTCTGAAACACCTGTATGGGCACAATATAAATAAAATATCATATCATAAGTACACATTAATCAATGAACATTTTGCCAACACATCAGGACCATTGAATGGTCACTCCAGGAGGGTTGCAAGCATGTCACTTCTCCCAAGCTCTACTTGGTTCATCTTAAGACCTAGAATTTGCTTCACAGCTGTCAGTAGGCCCCCAAAGGGACCCCCCCATAGACCACGTTGAGCCTTCATGAACTCGACATCGTAGCCATAAATCAAGGGTGTATCCATCCGTACGGTTTCCTGAATACATATGATATCAAATCCGACAAACTTAGCTTGGCTATTTCTGATACTAGCAAACCCCCTGGAGTTCCAGGATACAACCCTTCCCACAAAATCTCACTCATCCCAAAAATTCCACCCTCTAACCCACTGAGCAGCAGGCCTAACTTGCTTCCTGTCCCTTAACATTGGACCATGTCCACATGGGTGACCCCTATACTGTGCCGGGGCTAACTCCTCTGTCCGGGCCTCGCCCCATAATTCACCCATCCTAGGCTGGGTATATCTTTGCGGAATTGGATTCATAGTAGTTACCCGCCCCCAATCCACCACTTCAAAACCTAATGCGAGAAACCAAGTATCCTCCATTCAGATTGCTTTTATAATTATGCTAGAGTGTAAATACACTTTCACAATATCAAAGCAATATTGGTATAGGAACTGCACAATTTCAATATCTTCCGTTGTAACCAATCAAAGGCTGGTAATCTCAAAGAAAAGTGAAAGGATATATTTTCGATGTGAGGGAATTCTGTATGAACTTTCAAACAAACGGCTCAAAAGTAAACAATTAGATTACTTCATTGGCGTCATCATATTCCTCAAGGCTTAACAACATTCACGTAAATAACTTTCCAACTCCAACGCAACACAGCTAAACAACCACATACCTGGGACTGCCACTCATGGGTCTCACATCTGCCACATGCGAGCACAAACCACACCAAAACCACTTTCATTCACCAACCAATCGTACTCACCTTCCACCCCACCTGCCACACAGGGACTAAGGCCTGCCACGCCCAGAGCACAAACTCAAACATCCAGAAAACTCAAACTAACCATCCGCAACCGTACCTATAAAATATAATCTGCATACTCACTCACCATCCACCAAATACCATCACAGCTATAGCCGACGCAGCCACTCAGCACACACTACCTCCAAGAAACATATACAAGTAGGAAAGTGAAAGAAAAGCCACAAACGATACAAAGAACACAGAAAAACAAACAGACTGCCGGAGAGACAGGATGCAAAGAAAAACACAGTGACAAGGTTGATCAGGCCTCATCAGAGTGATTGTCAAAGAAATATGCATGCATGCTTTCACTCTGAGCAATAAATAAAAACACTTGCACTCAGGTTCATCCTGTCCTTACCATTCACGGGTCAATAAATGATCTGGGTGCACCCTGCCTTGTCATCCATCAGAAAATTAAATATACATCTTCACACCACTTGCGCATCAAGATTTCATCTCATTTCATGCATACTTTTGCACGGAATTTCAGGTTAGAGGTTTATAATGGTTACAAGTTTCTCCCTTGTAACAGCTTTTTCAACCCTTCTTTCGGAGATAACTTCACAGGGGGCCGCTCTGGCAGTTTCTTGCTTTTAGCCACTGCAGTACCCACCTCCTCAATAGTATGGGGTATGGGGATAGCCTTCTCCATCATTATTTGTTGGTGCTTTGGTGCCTTTAACAAATGTGTGTTAGTCTTGATCTTGGCAAATAGTGGGAAGCCATTAAGCTGTTTTATAGGTGGCTCAACTGTTGATGATATCCCATCATTATGCAATGGCACACTTGCCTTATTTCCCTTCAATGGTATTAAAGTTGAATCCCTCAAAACAGAGCATGTTCCTTTACCCAGCCCTATTTTGAGACCCCTTGACACATTTGGTTTTGAGCCATAGCATTCTGAATTTATTCCTCATCAACTTGTGCACCAAAATCATACTTAGATCTAAGGCGACACTCTCAGGACTGCTCATACCCGCCGCTAGGTCCCTTAGTTGATTTACCTATATACCCCCATTCTTTGGTTGTTTTAACATATAATTTCCCTGATCCTGCGTTTTCAACCCCCCAGTATTTTCTATGGTTAATTGTATGAGCCTTCTGTAGTCTTCTGGTTGGTGTGCTGAGCAGGTAAGCAGGAGGCATATAGACACTTCTATATATAAATAAGAAAGTAGCTTTATTGTTTCAGGGTACAAGTAGGAAAGGGAGGTAGGAAGCTACATGAAACACATCTTTTCTTGTTGATCTCCTATCCTGTAATCCCCAACTGGTAACCCTGGAACCTTCAGAACACATGAAGATTCCAGCTGGGTAAACATTCTATAGCTTTCAGTAGTATGCTGCAGCAAGCACCATACTACACATCCCCCATCGTCACACACAATAACACTCTTTAGCCAAAACCCACATCAAACTCCACACACACACTCGCCATCAGCCATACTCACAACCACCAAGCACAAACTACATTCATGACCCTCAAGGCTTAACAACATTCAACTCCAACGGAACACAGCTAAACAACCACATACCTGGGACTGCCACTCATGGGTCTCACATCTGCCACATGCCAGCACAAACCACACCAAAACCACTTTCATTCACCAACCAATCGTACTCACCTTCCACCCCACCTGCCACACAGGGACTAAGGCCTGCCACGCCCAGAGCACAAACTCAAACATCCAGAAAACTCAAACTAACCATCCGCAACCGTACCTATAAAATATAATCTGCATACTCACTCACCATCCACCAAATACCATCACAGCTATAGCCGACACAGCCACTCAGCACACACATCCTCCAAGATTTGATGTTAGCAGTATTCTTTCAGAACGTAACAATGTGGTGTCCATAGTAGGGGCATGGCGTTCCATTCAAGCACCAATCCCATCCGAAAAACCTTCTGCACTTGCCAAGGTTGTGGCTCCCTCATTGAGATTCAAGTGTGGGATGCCAGGGCCCTTGATTACATCACTCCCAGCTCCCCCCCACATCCCCTAAGCTTCTCAAGGTTACCACCATCCACACAATAAGGGAGACTAAACCCCAACAATCACTATCAGGTTAATCAAACACACAGATAGATTGTCAGTGTATGCAATTTTAATAATAACAAAAGTGAGAGATTGGCGACAGCTTTCCACATGGCATTCAATAGGATGATATCCATGTTCTTGGAGTCCGGTGTAGATCGTTCATCATAGATAAATAGCACGAATCACAGGAAAAGATGTTCACAGCGAGCAGGAGCTCGAAGAGAATGGGTTTATCATAGCTAAGTTGCTTACAGTCACTTATGTGATATATTCAACAGTGAATGAGGCGTGCAATGGCAGGCTATCGAGCATCACAATAGTCTTACGTGGGTCCACACTCCTGCACACACTCCTGCAAAATGATACGTATTCAAACTACAGTCTACAGTCTTACGTGTGACCGCACTCCAAGTACTACAAGTCTCAAACTTGTAACTTACAGAGCCTGAAGCGGTCGGCCAGCATGTTCCAAGGACAAACGCCCATCAATTAACTGACCTATCCGCCATAGCCAGCCAGCCCAGACTGCACAGCCTGCAGTAAAATTCATCATTTCTGCTCCGCTCCACTCCGTTGGTGTATGGGTTTATAAACCTCCACCTCCTTTCACACCATACAGTCACGTTAGCCCAGCAGCACTGAGAAAAGACTAGTAAAGAGAGAGCCGGGGTCCCGGGACCACCCCTCTGCCCTCTCAAATTCATGTTGAAACAAAAGGCCAGAAATGCTTGCAGCCACCCATCCTATTGCAGACAGATCCCGAGTGCACCAATGATTGACAAGTACACAGAAAGGTATAATCTCAGCCACTCATACAGACTGAACCCAGTACATATTTTCAAGGGTATAGAAGAAACAGAGATCGTAGATGAAAATACCCTGATTGACAGCCTCGACTAAGCACCACGAAGCCACAGTGCTAACATTATTAGTGACACCATGACATAGCAGCATTAGACATGAGCATTTCTGTACTGCACCACACAAACACACACTCGCATACTTGAAGAACATGCGTGCACAGTTCTATAGCTAGAGGACAGATACACATATATGCTGTCAAAGCTTTTATTATTTTGTCATTAGCCAAATACAGTAACGAAGAACAATGCACAAGAGATCCTAAGCAGGTTTGCAAATGCCTAATGTGAATGGCCTTGTAGGACTGCAGGGATATTATTGGAACCTGATTGGATCCTGTGTGACTAACATATAGTGAACCTAGCATAACATGGACAATGTATACACTGCATTATAAGGTTTAGGAAAATGACAGCAGGCCTCAAGCCACTAAACATGAGACAAGCCAAGCTGACTCAGGCGACACAGAGAGTAAGACGTGCAAGACAGGCCCACAGCCAAGTTCAGAGATACGAGAACACATTCCAATCTCCAGGCGACAAGGGGACCGGCTGCACAGAAACTGAATAAATTCTCATAAATATGAGCTCAAATTTGTGGTCTAACAACACAAGATGCAACCGAACAAGACAATGGGCAACCATTTGTGCTGGCAAATAGGAGCCGATCCCAGCAAGCCAGACTCAGACTGCAACAAGTATTGCAACATACAGAGCATATTCTCATAGGCAAAGGTGGTACCCACAATTTACAATGCAGACACATAATCGTTTCACATCACCTTGAAGAGGTGCACAGCGAGTCGAGAACCGATTCCGATCCCAGGCCTGGGGAGATCAGTTCTAGCCAATCACAGAATAGAAATCCAGGGATGGATGACAAGGGGCATGAAACAATGGTAAGCCCACTTCTCTGCAAAAATGTAGTAGATAGTTTCTTGGGGATGGGACAGGCCAGCCACCTGACATGAAAGGACCAGTAGAATAACACCTACAGGGTCCCCTGTAGGTAGTAAGACTCTCAATACCCAATCCCTCGGGATGATAGGTTTTTCTGGGAAGGGCCCAAGTGATGATGCCAGAATCATACAAAACTGGCCTGCACGCCATGGAATGATGTGATGTACCTGAGACTTCCTGTGTTCTCGTATTGATCCCTGTTGGTTTTATTTGCAATAAACCGCAGTTTGTACTTGCCGTTGACTGAGTCCTCTGTTTATTCTGGCCAGGGTGTTGGGCCTCCGAAGTCCGCGGACCCCCAACCAGACCCTGGCATACCTGGAAGTCCCTCTCACCATTAGAATCTGCACCAACTGCACCAACTGCAGTTAACTCTTCAACAGCCCTGCTCTGCTCCTGCTCTGTCTCTTAAAATACTGCATCTGCTTTGAAGTGCCAGAGGTCTCTGCGGCAGAGGGGCTCGTAATGCCCTCTGACACTAGTTTCCTTTTGTACACAAAATAAACCTTGTTATCCTTTCAAGAGGTGCACCAATATTTTTTCCGGGGGTGGAGTGTTTTTTTCTTCCCTTGTTGTCTTTTGGTTCACCTTACACACTTAATCTTTAACACCTTGAGGTAGTGGAAAATACATTATTTCCAAACATTTTTACACATAAATATACTCCTACATGAATGTATTTATCTGTAAAGTTGATTAAAATCACCTCATTCGGTCAACAGATATAGCGGCTGTTTGCACTGCTTGTGAACGATGTTCATGTGTGTCATTGGGAATACCCACTATGGTACATCATGAACCCAGGCGAAATCATCTACTATCGAATCATGTATGTTAATATGCTAAACTCACTTGAACTCACGTTAAATAATAATGTGATGCATTATACACCCGTAGTTCACTCTGCACTGACAATTCTAGACATTTTGCAGCAAGTCTTTTCTTAATTGTTACAAAAGCTCAATTCACGCCAACTGCCTTTACAGCGATTTCTAGTGCTTAAGTAGTATATCTCTGTACCATCCAGACAGTTTCCGCATCCTTTGCTAGCAATACAGATTTGGTTAGAATATTTCCAAAATTAGTATGGTCTTTCCACTTGAACAGTCAATGTCAAAGCATGTTGGTCCTGTGTTAATGTATGTGTGCTCTTTGCCATAGGTACACAGGGCAATGTAAAATGAGCCGAACCAACATGTGTTTCATCGACAGGAGAGCTTTGTCAAGGCATAAGGAGTCAGCTGTCCCCTTGTCAAGTTTATGAAACATCAGGATCTCCTGCACTGGTGCATCATGGAATGAAGAGCTTAACTAGGTTGATTGAGGGACCAGCATGGTATGTCTTTGGGCCTGCTAAGTGACTTGCCTCTGCAACTATTGGTATGTTTGCGACAAATCCATCTACTTCACAAGTGCCGGCTGCGCATCTGACATACCCACGCGCCATCACTGCCCTGCGACATTCTGATCAAGACGGCCCTGATAAGGCTCTTTCCCACTTTTTGTTTTGCCTTGTCAACAATAGGTATGCAAACGCCGGTTTGCACAGTGTGAACCCTCTTGACTTAAGTCATTCAATCATTAACTGTTAACGTAGAAATCAAAATTACACAAAATGTATTATTGTTTCAGGGGTCAAAGGACAACATAGACTTAAGCTTGCAGACATAGAGCCTCATTACGAGTCCAGCGGTAATCGCGGCGGTAAAACCGCCTGGTTACCGCCGGACTCGTATTACCATTCCACCTCCGTGACTCCCAGAATTACCAGGGCATTACAGCCCCGGTGTCCCCGGAGTCAGGGAGGTAGAATGGTGTTAATCCCCATTCCCATTGAGTCCCATAGGACTCAATGGGAATGGGGAAGTAGAAACACCGGCACCATCTCGTGATGGTGCTGGTGTTTCCACGTCCACCTGCAGGCGAGAGGTGTTCAACCCGCCAGGTCAGACCTGGCGGGAACGCAACCTCCCTCCTGCAGGACTCGGGATCGGGCAGTTCGGAATTAACAGTGGCGACGGGTTTACCGCCACTGTTAATTCCGGACCGCACAACCTGTAATGAGGCCCCTAGATTTTCTAGTCCCTCTTAGGTTTTGGTGACCCGACGGAATTCACTTATGCAATGTACCCGGAAGATGGCAAGGACACAACTGAGTCATCAAATACGTTAAAGTAAAGTTACCCGGTATGAGGAAAACAGTTGTTTTGCATTGTATAAGATGAAAAGGCCTTTTCGTGTGTTTCCAACACTTGTTAAATCCTGCTCATTCTGTGCAATGGTGACATTGAATGGGAAGAACACTCTGAGGGTATTACACAGTTTTGATTGAATATTTGAACTTTTCCCCTAATCTATTGAGTGGATGGACCCTACTTCATGCAATGTGTAGTTTAGTCGATATCACCTGATGATATGGTTTTGAAATAAGTACTGTACACAATGTACACTGGCACCAAAGGGACGCTGGGGTTTACTTTGTTATAAAATATTGGCATGCACCTCACTGTTAGTGTTTGAAAAGAGCTGCCCTTTACCGACTTCGAAAATGGTCAAATTAATAATTTAGATTTTCTTATGATATGAACTGTTGGAGTTGTTGCCCCAGGCGCTTGTGGAATTTGACAGGCTAACAATAGATTGTCCAAGTGGCAACATTTTTTGAGAAACCAAATCCTAAGGGTCCTGGAGGATTCAGGTCGTATAAAAAGAAAGAATATGTTGCCAGTGAGAGCGATTAGTTCTGCTCTGAATCCCACAGTTATTAACTGCATGCTCTCAGTACACTCTGCAACCAGCCAGAACCTCCGTTCTCATCAGCTGCCAGGGAAAGCAGCGGTGACAGGTGCTAATTGGTGATTGCAGCAAGAATAGCTTCGAATTAGGGAAATCTAAGTATTAAATATGAATAACATTTTATGCCGGCGGAGACTGATCTTTCCATTTTATGGCACTCCAGTCTGGCGGATCTGAGCTCTCGCCTCATAATTATCTCTTGACACATATCAGAGACAGTATTGTAGTCATCTGATTCAATGGTTTCATTTCCACATAAAACTATATATCATGTAAAAACACATTTTAATTATTGTCCTTTTAAATGTATTATTATGGTTTAACCTTGCCTTTCTATATATGATGAACATCTTTACATGCATTAACCTAATTGTAGTATTTATTTAGGAAGAGGCACTTTCCACCGGCTCCTTCCGGCTCTCAGGTGGTTTCACTCAAAACTCTTTAGCAGGGAACATAGGTAGTTAGTTTGAGCAGAGCTCTAAATTACACTAGATGAACGGATTCAGCGATTCTCCAATGACAATAGGAAAAAACTCAGTATTCTGCATTTATCCACCAAGGTTCATTGGTGTTGTTATAACCAGGTAAGAGCACACAGCCTTATTACAACCTTGACAGTAATGGTAAAATACGAGTTATCTATCAACCCGCCCATTACAGACCTGCAATCCCCGCTATTAGAACATTCCACTTGCAGAATAATTTGGAAACCCCACCAGTGGTTTCCCCCAAGTTCCAGTAGCAGTAACAATAGCCCTCTTACAACTTGAAAAACTGCACAGAACTCTGCGGGAACACCTCGAAAAAATCCACCAGCCCAAAGTTGTTTATAGTGCAAGGGGCATGGGGAGAAAAAGGAAAAATCAGCCTGTAAATTGTTAGTATAACCTATCATAATAACTATCATATTTATAAAAATAGCTCTAAGCCAATAATTTGCCAAACCAGCGTAACTCAAGAAACCTAGCCTACACACACACACACACGCACACACACGCACACACACATATAGAATTCCCATGAGAGGTATTCAGACACCAATGAAATCAAATGTTGCTGGTGTTTTATTGCGATACCATAAGTGCCCGGATCCGATTTTTTCAAGGAAGAAGTGACAAAATTGTTTTTAACTTTTTTTTACTGAAAAAACCCTTTTAAAATAAAAAATATGTGGGGTTGGGGTAAGGTATATTAATAAAGATAGTGGGAAGGAGATGGGGCTGTAACGGGTCTCCCCCTGCAATAAAAATAAAATGGACCACTTCACTCTTTCGAAAACATGGATTCAGTCAAATCACCTACATCTCTCTTATTAGCTGCGCATGGTATGCAGCTAGACAATAAACACCACTGGAGCAGCAAAGAAAATAAACAAACACATATACATGGTCTTCACATGAGCATATAAGATCTCATGATAAGGCACAAACCGTAATTGACCATGTTGGTGATAGAATGTGGAACCCAGTACGTGCAGGAACACATCATGCAGTTTAAGTGAGACAGACAGCTGCAGCCACAGTAGGAGACAGTCCCAGAGAGGAAAAGGAGAAGGATTTCTCTACCGTACACCGTAAGGACCCGACCAGCATCATGGAGTCTCGCAGACCAACAAGTGATGGCACTGTACCACATTTCAGAGTCACCCTTAGCTGCCTATTAGACAACATAGGGCATGACATGCAAAGTGCAAACAGACGGTGTAAAGCCATCAACTTACTCCTGAATGTGGGGTCAATCCTGCACCTTAATGTGACAGGGACATTTTAACACTCGGGACCTCACTGCTATTTTGATGGCATCTGGCCGGTAAACCCAATATATTTGCTCTGCGTACCCCTTATTACACTATATACTCGTGATTCAACTTTTGTTTTCTGAGAGCCATAATTGGGATTTTGAATTTTTGTTTGCAAACACAGCTTCTCAAATAAGGAATGTGCCTTATTATCCAAAGCAGAGAAATGCTCCATAAGGGCACCCCTTCTTTTCTTTGTGCAGAACCAGAAGTCACAGAGGGCCACTCCCTAGCGTTTTCCTTCTCTTTCTCAGCATTCTCTCTCAAACCAACTAAAAATCTATTCCTCAAACCTGTCGGAACTATATTCCACCTTCGACCTAGCTCCCGGTTTCCTGCTTGTATTTGACCTTGTATGGGATTCTGATCAGTTCGAACTCTTACATTATGTATGCTTGTAACGTAGTAGATCTTTCCTCGTCAGGTCTCCCAGACTAACATTCGAGTTTAAGTGTGCAACATCCGCACCATTTAAAGTAGCCCCTATATCCTTCATGCCTCTCCTGTTATTGTTCGGAAAAGTATCAGTTTCCACAATTTTCTACCCCATGTTGGCACTCTCCATTGGGCGTAAACTCCCGTTTACATACATACTAATCTCAGTGGCTATTAAAAGTGGTGACGTAGCTCTATCACACCTTACCTTACAAAACGCGTGATGGCAGCCTGTGACAAGGTCCAACTTATTATCAGAGGACTTCCCTTCTGATTCAGGCTGTTGTCCACAACTGAACAGGAATAGTTATTAAAAGCAGTCCTTTTTATGTACACTCCCACCCAAGGGGAAGTTGTAACTTTCATTCTTACAGACCCCTCCCACAGAGTAGGGAGGCTTTCCCCAGTACTATTACCACACCCCTTCACAATCCCCCCCAACCATAGGGGAGGCCCCCAGTTCACATCCGAAGGTCATCATGCTAGGCTGTGCTATACCTCCCTGCGAGCAGACACCAAAAATCAATGGGGAACTGGCTTTTTCACATTTTCCCTGTTCTTGTTAAAAATAACTTCCCCATGCCCCACACATCTCTTAGTCCATGTTCTGTTCATCTCGACAAGCATTACCAACTGATTCATGGAACATTTTCCTATGGGACTGCTCCATTATAAAATACTTCCATGAATCAGGCCCCATATCTCAAGAACTGCTTTCATTACTGATTTAGACTTGGTCAAGATTCCATGAGCTAAAGCAGGCTTTGGGACGGGTTTGTTCGCTCTTGCCCCCATATTGGCCACAGCGTCCCTGATAGAAAGGTTTCACAAAAAGGCTATAGATGATTTTTAAAAAGGGCAAATTCTTTGATCACATAGTCTGCGACATAACAGAATATTTAGACCTTTGTAGTGCCTTTTTACTTTTACTCAAAGGGGCAGCTTTCTCCATCACCGGATCATGCCCTTCGATAGAAATCTGTACCCCAGATTCATTCGAGAGCACGTCTGCCCCCTGCTTTTGATGATCAAATGACGATCCATCCAAACCAGTAGGTGACATAATGTCAGCAGTCCTAAATTGCCTCTTTCTCTCGTTCGTTCTAGGTAAATTATCCTTAGCCGTGGCTATTATTCTGTCAGTTTCCATAGACCACGACAAACTCTGTCCCGAGTTTTGAAGCATCTGTATCACTTAAGTCAAACCCGTCATTTTTTGAGCTTGGGGACCCACTTTCATTGATAGTAATGATCTTAAAAAAACTCCTCATTAGGTGCTGATTAAAGGAGCCTCTGAGTTTGCCACATAATTATAGTATGTGCTTGCACCTCCCTTTTAATACGTTCATACAACAGCACTAAAAGAGCTTTCTCAGCATTTTCTGGCTTTAAATAGTCCTTCCTAACAAAATATAAGTCGTCATTTGTCGAGTGAGGGTTACTAGATATTAGTTTACTCTTTTTTAGGATGAACAGGAGAGATAAAAGAAGAAAAAGTTAGCTCTGACTCCAATGGTTTGTCTACCCTCTCCAAGTCCAAGACTGAGAACTACCCACCTCATCCATACCACAAGCATCCAACAATAAATCTGTACTTACGTCAATCAAGAGTGAATAGTTCAAATTCAAATCCTTCGCTCTCGCTGGACTGCCGTGCAGAAAATATTGGTTACATACTGATCCCGCTCCCATCTTCAAAATGTGTGCCGTTGGCTGCATCAATATCACATTAGCGCTCTGTCACGGAGATGGAGGCAGGGGTAAATAGCTCACCATTTCAGACATCTCTACAGTGATTGTTTTTTCAGAAACCTAAGAAAGGCTTTGTAACAAATATATGCCATTTGAGGGGAAAATTGAAAGAAAGCAGCACTTACAAGGTGTGGCCGGCACCCACAATCACCAATCCACACAACTGCCACACAACTGTGCATGACATTTCTCACGACTTTGCGTGCGCTTCGCACACACTCACAGTTTTCATCTCCCAGCTGCCTCTGGTCTCCAGGGTGAAGAGAAAGTGGGCCGAGCAACTGATGCTCCCAGGCCTTCCAATCATTTGCAGATGGAACAAAATACCGACAGAAAAAGAAAAAACACCAAACATTGGATACTGCCACACAACTGTGTGTGACTTTGCTGAAGACTTGAAATTGGGAAGAAAGTTGGTGGATTTAATTTGTCTATTTTTGTACTATGCTAATAACAAATTCAGGGTATTAAAACTGGATGGGTAAACCAGAGCCCCTCCTTAAATCTACTACCTGTGGTTGGGTGGTCATGTGAGATGAAAGGCAAAGTCTATCAGGTTGGATCCCCCAAGATGTCATAGCTTATGCGGCCCCATGTCAGGTGTGACTATGCAGACAGCCCAGAACAAACAGCAGACGCATGCCAGCCAAACCACTTTTCAGAACTGGAAAGATGGTTTGCACAAATCATCCATTCTAGAATTCAGAGACAAGACTATGGCAAGGAATTAAATGCCAAACAGGTACATGTTAATCTGGAATTGGAATAGACTCAGCACAGCTGAGTTCAAAAGTAATTGGTCAGCCCATACCCTACCTTCACAAAGGAAAGAGAAACATTGTGCCACAGATGAGAAGAATGCAGAGCTTGGTCATTGGGTCATCTCTACAAAGATTGCCAATAAACATACCACCTAGATCTGGATTTCAACATTCTAATGAAGGTGGAATAAGTATATGTTCTTGCTTCAGGAGTCCCTTGCTACATCACTCACCTGATTTGCAGAAACTGCTCTCCTGTTGCACAGGTGGGCACTTGGGCAGCTGCTAGTGACAGCCCTAACACCACAGTGCAGAGACTGCATTTACATCTGCAACTCTGTTCCAGACCGCATTCATAATGATGAATTATCGGTTTGGTGGCAATTTAATCTTTAAACAGAAGTCATACCAGAGTTTGGTTATGTGGCTGGTGAATCACATAATTATTAAAGATAGATCTGAATATTATCATACCATTTTCAACAGTGTGAATCCAGTCAAGCTATGGGCAGGCTGCGTGTACTCTCCTGGCTGTCTCTTTTGCTACCAGTAGGACACTATCCCAGCAGGACAATAGCTAGTGGGGGCTACATCTCTTTTGATCCTTTGAGCCATCAAGTGACGCCTCTCTTGAGCTGGACAGCCCTTGCCTGTAATGGGGAACTTAATTCAACAAAGGCTAGTCTCACTCCAAGGTGTTGGATAGCAAAGTCTAATTGATGATGTGGGTTGGAGAAGGTGTGAGCTTTGAATAGTCAGAGGGAGCTCAGCATGGGTGGGGATGGATTCCCCATCATGCTTTTGTCTAGACCTCAGCTTCCTTCCTGCCTCCTGCACTTTGTTCAGCACAATGCACTTTGGGTCCATCAAAGGTCTATGTATGGTTGATGCCCGCAACTACCCACTACCGCAGGACTCTTTAGTGGAGGGGCACTACTATATTTCTGCTCTTCCTCCCACCAACTGTAAAATAGATTTGGATTAACTGAGTCTGACAAATCTACTAAATAGGCACTTATGACGCTCAGTCTGTGCCCCCTTTGGGATATGTGCTACATTTTATAAAATGATGGGTTTTGCAGGGAAAATGAGACTCTGAATTTCAGCTGAGACTACAGAATTTCATCAACAAAAATATGGGGACTTTGATAGCAAAAGAGGTGAGACTCGGGTCTTAGACTCTGGCTGAATTTGGTGCTAATCCGTATTGTGAATGCATGGAAGACATTCAAGGTAAGAGGGGGTTTGAACTCGGCATTACATAAAAAGATGATGTTATCATTTGCAATCCACACTATGGTTCAATATGGACTGAATTGCAATGAATTATAACAATTTACCTACTCATTAACACCCCTATATTATTAATCTATCCCCACACTAATGGTAAAGGCAACTCACTCCATAGCTTTTTGGTGTAAACATTGGTGCAGACCATTGGTACAAATTGGCACACTAAATGAGGGGCATGCACAGGCTGTACAATGTGCTTGGAAAATGCAGAAGAAAATAAATATGCAAAATTAAAGGTGTTTTGCTAGGAAGATGTTAGCTGAGCAATGTGAAAAGTCATGTTGTTTAAAGTAGTTCCATTGTTCATTTTATGCTGCATGAAGCCAGCAAGACGACGGTTACTTCGGTTTACTGCTGCCGTGAATCACTGTCAAAGGTGCTGGTTCAACATGTGCTCTCTGGAACGTTCTAGTGGGTTGGAAAAAGGGAGGTGGTGTTTGATTGACATGTGACATCTCAGTCAATGGGCAGGCAAACAAAAATGTTATGGGCAGATCACAGAAGAGAGAACTTTAAAGGGATGGGGAGAGAAGGCAAAGGGGGCTTTATCTCAGAGGAGTGTGTGCTGCGTTGTTGATGGAGTGCAGGCTGGCTGCCTCTCGGAAGAGTGTGTGCTGAGCTGTCCTACCGAACAGGGAAGAAAAGCAGATAAGACATCTTCAAGTGCGAGCACTGACCAGCAGAGCTGCGGTGGGGGAGATTCTCAACAGCTGAGTGGAGAGGGAATCCTAGCCTTGCAGTTCAACGGGACACAGAACCAAGTGTGCTTTAGGTAAGATCACAGTACAAGTGAAGTGTGTGGAATCTATGTTTTATGAAAACATGTTATAGAGAGCTGCAGGCTGCTGACCTGTGTCCTGCATTAACACATGTGGATAGTTTTCTTATCTGTATTCTCCACTGTCCAAGAACCGAGTTTCATACAAGACAACTACTCAGTTTCAGGGTTAGTTATTACAGGGTTCTGAACAACTATAATAAAAGGCTAATTGAAGTTCATTGTAAAAATGCTCTTTGTCACAAGGACATCAGATTGGGATGTGCATATTCATTTTTGAATTGCAGGGAATGTCATGTTAATAAAATAATCATTGCATTGCATTGCACATGTTGTTTGTATTGCTCATGAATCCTAATTAGCTATACAAACACATACATGGAATTGGGTCAGTCTGGTAGATTCACTGTGTACTCGTATTTCTCTTTGTTGTTCATGATAACGCATAAAGTCAAGGAGGTATTTGTTCATAAAAAGCTGATTCCCCATATGACAGTCTTCGGGTGATCTTGTAAGTCTATGCAGAGTTTCTAACACCAGTAAAAAAATACCACCATAGTGGAATATTGCCCTAGTGCACACCAAGTCAGGTTTTGGCTTACACCTCATGATCCCAATATAAGAATTACACCAGGCAGCCGGGTAAAATCCCCCAACCGTTTCTTGCCATTGTCGCTTTCAGCGACTACAGTCGATGCTGACGTTCCTCTATTTTGAATACTGTTGCAAGCTTACAGTATAAAGTATCAATCAAAGACTAAGGACTTCACGATTTGCATACAAGAGGCGGGGCAGGGTGTCAGACTAAGATTACCCTCTAAACTGTTCGGGTGTTCCCTTCCAACAGTCCTGTTCAGGACTTGTTTTTCTACTGGTGGAGGGCAGGATGTTGAACCATGCTCTCCCGGCTAACCAATTGCAAGCTCCCCCCTACAGAATTATGTTAGCTAGCTGTAAATAGGGGCACACTATTTTATTAGTAGCTGGATGCTGTAAATTCAAGCATACTTACTTTTCATACATTTTTAATCATTGTATTGGCACCACAGCACTTTGACTTCAAATTACATAGCAAACCACCAGTTGTCTCCAAGAAAACTGATTAGTGAATTGTGCTATTCTGGCAATTTGTACACTGCTGTGCAACACTGACTTTAACAATTGTTTTCTATCACATATATACAATTTTTTACTTCCCCTTTCAGAAGGTTTTAGAAGTTGTGTTTGGGCAGATTCGTTAAGGACATTTTTTCACCAAGCTTAATTAAATAATAAGGTGTGCACCTAACTATCCCTATGGCTATGGGGTATTGTCTAATTAAAGAATAACTAAGGTGCTTGTCAGTCGTCTTGTCCAATGTCCAGAAAGAATATGTCCACCATCCAAAAACAAACACTATCTGACCCTATCAATATTACAAACAAAACAAAGGGGCAGGAAAATGACTCCTTTCACCTGCTTGGGACATCTAGCACTTGTCTTCTCATATGTGCTATTTCAATAGTTTGTATTAACTCTTTTTATCAGTTCATTCAATTTTTTCCTCACATACTTTTACCTTGGTTTAGATTAATTTATCATAAACACAGCTTTGGTCTTCAGCTCTTCATACTCTTTCTTTCTTCGATCCCACTCTTCTGCTTGTGACTCAGGGTTAATCTTTTTTTCTTTGCAGGACAATGAGCTATTCACATTATTACTCCCTCCTTCGGCATCTATGTGTCTTTCTGTCTTTTATTCCAAACACTTAAGTTAATTTTTGGGAACATTAATATTTCTTTTCTTGTATTTGCACAGTTTGGTTTTAACAAGAATATCACATGTCCATTCTCCTCTCCTTCAGGGATCAGTATTGTATCTTTCTCAGACAGTCACAGTTCACATTCAATAGATTTATCTTCAGGTTCTTGTCATTAGTACTCAGGTGAGTTATTGACGTTGTATAATACTCATCTGTAATCTCCCATGCCTTTGCTGTTCCTTGTTACCTTCAACCTCCACAGGAAACATCTTTGGGGATCTAATGGGTCTGGCCACAGTTTTGTTTCTTCACCGCACTATTGAGAAACTTCCTCAGTGTCTCTTGCATACCCTCATCGCGTCTCCTCTCAGATTTTCAGAGCTTCCACAGAGAGCCGCTCTGTTTGTTGCATCTTCCCTGTGGTGGTATCAGCTGGCTGCCCACCACCATTCTCTTGTGAACATGCTACTATCAATTCTCAAGCCCCATTTGGCTCATGCCTTCTCAGGTTCTTGGTTATTATGCTGGATTCTCAGCATTCCCTCCACTGCTTCCGAGCAGATTTGGATTTTGCAGGTTCTGTGTCCTCCTGTGGCCCCACCTCTGCCCAGGATCATGTTACCAGGGACCTCTCCTATTTGGAGACTCCTTCCTCTCTTACTTCTCTTCCCCCTTTCATTTTCGTACTTGACAAGTGTTCCTCTTTCAATCCACTCATCTCAGTGTATTGGTCACTTTTTCTTAAGGAGATAGTTTCTCTTTCTTTGCAATAATAGCATCAATTATTTTCTTCTTCAGGCCAGTACTGATAGTAGACAGGGTTTGACAGACCCGTATATGCTATCATGTTTACTGATGAGTGGAGTGCCTCACAGGAATGAGAGTCCTTGTCCCCTAAGGGGGAGTCTTCCCCAGTGAGTTCCCACTTGCCTCTGCCCCTAAGAAGGCTACTGCAGAGTTGGCTCACATCCCAAGCCTCATGGGAAGGGGGCTCCCCATAGGGGAGAAGGGACACATTCTCTCGATTCATCACAAAGTTTCCTTTTCTGGGAAACTTCATATCGTGACAAAGAGGAAGGAGACCACATGGCTTTTATCACTTAACAAGAGCGCTAAATATAGCAAAACCTATGACATCGATTAACATTGCTAACATATTAATACATTAAATTGATGTTCTTTTGAGTGATCTAGGGCAATAAATATATTCTTATTAAAATAAATCATAATAACCCAAAATGTAACCGAATAACAAATTCGACTGAGCAGAACAAATGTTTACTTCCCAATCCATTGATCAGCCTACATCATGATCAGGAAATTACACTTGGCACTAAATCTGGTTCTATGCAGAGCACCTTACCCTCTAAACCTTTGAAAGGTGGGAAGAAACCACCCAAGATTGGTGATGACTTTCCCACCAAGGTTGCACACCCTTTCAGCAGGAAAGAGGGAAGTCCTTTCCAACACCAGCTAACATACATTTTCCCACCACTAACCCTATGCCATCGGTTAAGGCAAAACATAAGTACAGTATAGTCCCCAAGCACCCACTATGTTAGTGAAAACACAGTTCCTTATATAAATAGGCTCAAGTTATGTACACAATCACAATAACACACTTGGCGCTCAAGTCAATCTAAAATGGTAAATATATACTGTTTCTATGTGGTACCACTTTTACTCTGATTCCATCAAAATGCATCAACTTTAGACAGTTAAAATAACATACAAATCCATATAGAAGAAGGTGTTAAACATAGACATAGGAGGAAAGCAAGGGTTTAGACAAATGGCAGAATACTGGGCCCCTACCATCAGGCACAGTTCTGTGTGAGGATCCCTCCACCTGGGCAACCTGTAAATAAAGCGTATTTGACAAGCCCAGTCAAATTATGCTCAATATAGTCTAGATCCCTTCTAAAATTTCTACGACCCCTAAAGTACCTGGTTTCATAGAGTTCTTTGTGAGTCGTTGACTGGCCCTTCTTGAGTGCACTCCCTTTAAGACAGGAGCCATGGGTCGTTGAGAGTCGGTGAAGAAAAAGTGTGAACACTGTTGTTGCAGCAGTAGCTTCAGTTCTAGCAGTGCTTGTTGACGATCGGGCAAAAACGTCCTGCAAGCTGAGGCGTGTGGTGCACCTCAACAATGAGTGTTTGTTGCCGCAAAGCCTAAATGGCCCTGGTACCCAAGGGTTTGGGCGAGTAATAAATGCAATAAATAAATAAATAAAATAAATGAACCTTGGCTCAGCAAGGGCGTCGGGTCGTCGGCGTCTCTGTGCTCTTTGGGTAGCGGGAAACCCACTGGCGGATACTCCTTGGTCGTCGGTGGCCTTGAATTTCTCCGGCAGGACGAAAGCGGTCGACGGTTATGAGCAAGTGAGTCCTTCGATCAAATGTCTTAGGCAGAGGAGCACTGCAGCTCCGGTCGGCGACGGGTGGTCTTCGACGGTGATGAACTTCAATGTCCTGGTACTTTTCTTCGTGATTCCGTGGCGGTCCCGTCTCTGGTCGGCACCCTTTCGAGGGTCTGACATCCAGGGAGCTTTGGCAAATATCAGATGGTGCATGATGGTCCCTCTTAGCTCAGGAAAAGGTCTCTTAGCCAGGTCCTCTCTTGGATCAGTTCCTTGACAGTCACACAGCTTTCAGATTAGCTAAAGACAGCAGCTGCAATTCTGCTTCTTCCAGTGGGCTTCAAGGTTAAGCATCAAGTATCAACTTCAGCTTCTGAGCGATTTTCATCAGTGAGAAGCCCCCAGATATAATGTTGATCTCCCATTCTCTCTGCTGGGTCACACTCAGGCAACCAATCATTCAGAAGGGCATTCATGCAGTCAGTCAGCCAATTAGGCTCACAGTGCATTCAGGCCATTCTTCTCCATCAAGAAACTCACAATACGGAATGTGGATTCGGACAAGCACTCTGCCATTCAGCACTCCACCCTGCATTCATCGCCGCTTCGGGCAGGGCTGTCTAAGTCATTGTGTCAACCACCAGATACTAAACACCCATAACATGAAATGCGTATTTGTCACAAACTCCATTCACCCATGTCCCAGTCCACGGGCGTACCAACAACATGCAGTCACAGGGAAGGCTCCAGCCACTCTGGTCAGGACTTCCCCACACTACCATATATGGAACTTCCACCAAACAGCCAGTCAGGGGGAAGGGACAGAGTCAGGGCTTCCCTGGACTTCGGGAAAATAAGTTAACAGGCGATAGAAAGCAAGAGGCCACAGGGGCCATCTTGTTTCACATCAGGAATCAATTAATTTTAATGGTAGGGCCTGGGTATCCCCAAAATGGAGGATACTTCAGAGTACCTGTGAAATTGAGCATTGAGCTGCAACCAGCTCATACCCTGCTCTGTGGGCCACACACAGGTGCCCAAAAACATACACTAGGAGCACAGGGTTGTACTCCCACCCAGGGGTGTCATAAGGGTATCCCAAGGGTCTGTTCACCACAACAAAAAAGAGGAAGAGCCGCACTGCCAGGGGTCCCATATGTACTCCTGTGTGGAAAACAAGACAGAACATACATGATAAAGCAATATAGGACAAGGATATGGAAGCCCTGTCCCCCTAATGCATTTCCAGCATCACAATGATCTAATGAAAGTCTTGTACGCAGAGTCTTCTCTACAATACCCTGAGGGTAACAGGCAGAGGTTTATGCACATCCAAGTGCACACCTGAGGATAGGAAGTATTAGGTGGATTTTAGACATCCAACTGGCCCCTTTGGCCCACCTTATTTCCACCTTCTTCCCTCATTTCTAGTGTTATGCACATGACACACAGCTCTTCTTAAAGCTGCCATCCTCTCCCTCCCCCCTTCCTTCTCTCTCATACCTGACTGCCCCTCTGCTATTCAGGCATGGTGCTCTGCCAATGATCGCTGCCTTAATGCCAGTAAGACAGAAAGCCTTCTCATTGGGATGTCTGCTCCTTGTTCCCCCCACTCTCTGGCCACCCTCCTTGTGCCCCTCCCTTCACCCTCTTGTAAGGCAAAACACCTTGGGGTTATCCTCTCTCTCTTTCTCTCCACACATCGTAGACCTTGCCAAGAAGTCCAACTTTCAGCTCCACCACCTCAAAGGCATTCTACCCTTTCTCACCTTCCCCCAGAAGCTCAACCTATACAGATCCCTGCCAGAGTTCTTCAGTCATCTGGCTTAAACTCAATCTCCAAACAGAGAGTGGGAGGTAGTTCCCTTTCCTCAGCAGGTTCCTCCTCTGGAACAGCCTCGCTGCCCCCCTCAGACTTGAGCCGAATTTTCTCAAATTCTGGAATTCTCAATACTTTCCTTTTCTGCTCTTTTTTCCCTCTACCCCACCCCTGCTACTGTCGCTCTGCCACTGCGACTGGATTCTGGTCCCTTCTGAATCATACAGGGACTAGCCCCCCCACCAGTCCTTCCAGCATCCCTTGCTCCCTTGCCAGCAAATGCCCTTGGGCACCTTCTCACTGGACTAGCCCAACCTTGTCCACCCTGTCCATTGCACTAACCCCCTTTCCCCTCTATTTCCCCTGGCACTTGCCGTCTTCCCGCACCCCCTAGCATTTGCTCACCCCACCTTTTTTTGGCACCTCCTCTTGCAGTTCTCCCGCTTCCCCTCCCCCACACTTACCACCTTTGTAGTGCACTTGCACGGTAGGATTGTCAAAAGGCCAATATAACCATTGTTGTTTTGTAGTTTTCTTAAGTATGCCCTCCCCCCTCCAAATGTGTCTTGTGATGCCTTGAAAAACCTGTTTTAGGCGCCATACAAATGTCCAATAAATAAAATAAATGAAAATCCCTCTATACTAAGAATTTGGCTCTGGTGAAATGTGGACAAATGGGCCAGCAAACTGCCCCCTTCCCCATGACAAAGGGAGCTTGTTAGGGGTGTGTCATTGCTCCAATGTTATTCTCCCTCTTCATTAACAATATAGCTGTCACCTTACTGCACTCCTTAGTTGCTCATCAATAGGGAAACATTAAGGGGCCTATTCTTCTTTATGCTGATGATGCAGTTCTGATGTCCACTTCTCCCTTTGGTTTGAGAAGTACCTTTGACGTTTTGTCGATTCATGATACTCTAAGGAATTAATAAGCAACACCTCCAAGATGAAGATCATGATTTGCCATTGAAAATCCCCTCCATCTGTACATCTTAAGTTTAATGGGATTCCAATTTAGTAAGACAAACATTTTGATTATCTTGGAGTGTGCTTCAACTGCAAAGGGAACTGGCAAAATCAAATGATAAAATCCGATTTCATTCTAAAAAGGGATTGTGGAGCAACTATGAGCTGTTTGTTGACTCAATCTTGGAAGCATACAGGGCCGAGGCCCAATCCGCTGTTCTATAGGGATCAGAACTGTGTTTTTCTCTCACATTGATAGCTTGATAGGTAGCAAAACAGATGTTTTTAGCACCTGCTGGCACGGCTACACCACTTAAACTAGAATTAGGAGTGAGGGTCATAGAGTACGTTATACTACATTTGTCAGTATTGTTGTGGCTTACGCTGTGGATACGAGCAGAGATAAGGGCATACAAGGGACCTATGCTTAATGTCTTAAGATGTAACAGCACCACATCTTGGGTCTAGTTCTCTCATGTGAGGCATATTTGTTAATTAGGATTAAGGTGGGAAATTAATGGGACAGCCCAGATAAAATTGTACGCTCGAGCCTAAAATCTGTGAGGAAAGCCTACTAGGGTTGGGCACTAGTGGACCTATTTACTCGTGATCATGATAAACCACTTGTGGAACACTATCTTACGTGTAAAACTCATTTGGATATTGAGCTGTACTTAATTGGTTAACAGACTTTTTCTGCAAATGTACCATGTAACAATGTAGAACCTGTCAAGTATCTACTACTATTGAAACCACTCACCACAGCTTTGCCCAAGCAGCAGAAACATACAAGATAGTGAACATGCATACTCATGAGAGGACTGGAGTAGATGCCTCTTGTAATTCCCTGGCCCTGTAGTTGATGTTGCATCAGATGGCATGCAAAGATGTGGTACCTATCTTCGACCTATCTTTTTCCTAGCACACATCATCTTAACTGCACAGAATACAGATGATCAGATGTTGTTGTTCTTTCTTCCAAGTTATGGATTTTCTTGCTGCATTAGAATGTGTTTTACTGTTAATATCTGGCCACCCAAGTCATGGATTTGGCGGTGTAGATGTACCATGCAGACATTTTTCACTTTTGAATTTTGCTGGGCTCTATCTGCAAAACCCTGTACAAAGGGGTGTGTATAGTTTTGTCTATCTATCCTGTCTCTGTAACTATGGAATGGCACCTCCTCAAAACTACTGGTTTTCGAAATCTGGAGATCTCACTGTTGTCTTGCTCACCATCCCAATCATCAGTCATTTTCTAAGACGTATCAGTGGATGTGGCTGGTGATGTAGAAAGAGACTCAGAACTTCAGATAACCATATCCTTTGTACTATTTGTTTTTTCTTCAGAATCATCAGTAGATACAATCCTGAAATCCTCTCCCCCTTTGCACAGCCTCCTCCTCTGGCTGCAAAACGGATTCCTTACATATACCACACACACACTTCTGGCATCCCCATTTTTACATAGCAATTGATGAGGCTGATTAAACACCTTCACACTGTAAGCCTCCCTCTCCTCTTAGCAATTGTAGGTGCTAAAGATAGGTTAGCACTGAGAAGTGTCACTTTTCCTCTATATCCATAAGCAGATGGCATGTGTGTTGAATACTCAGTTACACAATGTTACACATCGGGTTGCTATAAACTCTGTTTACAGAAATGTAATTTAACATATCTTGGCAACACATATATATATTAAATATACTCTCTGGAATATGACCTGTTATTGCCCAGTTATTAAAACATACTGGGTGGAGGTTATGCACAATTTTAACTCTCTGGACACATAGCATAGATATGCTTAAGGGGACTGATACCTGGAGGGAAACGAGCAAAAACGACAATTGTGATATTCTTGTTAAATACCGTCCAATCAAAGGATTGCAGAAGCAGACATTTTGAGGAGACGGGGAGAATCTGGGGAAGGAGAGAGGGGGCACAAGTTCAATGAGCTGATGACAACACCAGACCTATGCCCACCCTGAATGGGGTGGCTCAGGAGATCACAAAGACTCTGGGTGTTTACTAGGAGTGTGGTGGAAGGGTGCGCAATGGGAGGGAATCAGATGTTTGTCACTTTACTTGAAAAATGTTTTGCTCATATTGACCCTGATACTGATTAGAATGTTTATTCAGACTATGCAAAAGTGGGATTTTTGACTGCATTGTACAATGGCTACGAATTGTAAGAAAATGAAAAATACAATGTTAAAACAATATAAAAATAAGGAACACTTTAATTTAAATAATACAAAATGTATTGTATTTTAAAGTGATACAAACATCTTACAGATATAGAAAATGATTTGAAAAGAAAATAAAGTAACAAGAGTAATGTCGATTTTCAACACCATATGTATACAAATTAATTCCCTCTCACAGTTCATTTATTCAATTTCATCAAACATACAAGAAATTGTGTAAGTGGTCAGTAATGAGAGGCGGACACAACGTTTATCTTTACTTATTTAAATAAAGGGGTTGGATAAAGGCCTTTCTGTCCCTATCCTAAAGAGAGTTGCCCTGGGGCAGTCCAGCACCGAAATACTAGGCAATTCTCCTCTGAACAAGAGTACCAACAGCAACCCCAGACATGTGTTTCGTCTGGTTGGACCTCATCAGTAGGAAGGAGCTGTGCCTCTCTAAGAATAGTGAGCAAGGGGTCCACGTCTGGATACCCCTAGTTACTATTCTTAGAGAGGCAGAGATGCTGTGCTTTCAATAGAAAGTTTTAGTTGACATGTCCGTCCTGCTCCATGGCAAATGCAGGTAGAGTGCCGATTCTGAGGAGTCCTTTGCAGCTGCTGACCTTCTCACTGCTCACTCTCATTTAGATGTTTGATTTGTCAATGCCTTGCATCCATTTGTCTAGGAAGGAGTACTCTGCATTGCTCACCTCATGATCAGATTCAATGTCGGGAAGTTAAAGTGCTTACCCCATGAGAAGCAATGTCAACCATGACCTGTTTTTTTGCAGATGTTAATCATTACCTCATTTTTTCATCACGTTTGTCAACTTCTGAAATCCTAGTTCACAGCTTTGGCTTTTCTCTTCTCGTATGGCATAGATCCAGTTATAAGGCTTTAAGCCACCTATGTTATGCAATCATATTCTTAAGATACACATGATTTGTCTTGTCCCATTCTCCTCTAAAAGGGAGCCATGGTTGTTGTACCTAACATGTTTCTGAGAAAAAGTTGTTTTACATGTTGTCAGGTTCACATATATTGAGCCACAGTTATTTTAGAGAAAAGTCAAATTAATGATAGGCTGGAAGGTTAGTTGGGTGAGAAGACTCCCTTGGGATGGGTTTCTGAAAGACAACACAAATACATTCATTACATGTCGAATCCGTTCCCCAGGTTAATACCATTTCAACTCAATGCACTGCACGTATTTGGGTGGAAGGCTTGGTAGGTTTGGTTGACATGACAATTCCTATGTGGGTTTATTTCTTTTTTTACAAATGACCTTTGTGTCAAATTGTTTTAGGCCCAGGTGTATATTTAGGTAGGAGGAGTGCTGGATACCTTGCATTACCAAGACTGTTTGGTGCTGAGCATATCGCCGTCTCTGTGTGTTTCAGTCCACTTACGCGTCAGCACTGGGACAGAATAAAACATTGACCTCATTAATAAGTGCTGCATAACATATAAAAACAAACTTTGACAACGCTTTGTTATAGGCATAGCAAAGAGTCTACGAGGAATGAGGGAAAGAAAGGGGTGAGGGAACAGGTGTGGCGAGAGAACGATGTTTGAGGGGAATGCCGGGAAAACCAGTGGTAATTAGCAAGGTAAATTGTGGAGCTTGCAAAACGCTGTCTGAAGGTGGATGGGCAGGCAGAGGGAGTGTGGAGTGATCCACTGGGTGAGGGCACACATTGCTACTAACACATTCTTCATGGTGGTTCAGGAGTAGTGTTAGAAGTATACTGGAAAAAAAGTAGTGGAACTGTGGTTAGGCTGGGGACAGGGTAGGCAGAAGCGTAGTGCAACATGTCACTAGGTATTGTGGCCGGGGCATTGGAGTGACTGGTAACTAAGGCTCCTATTACAACTTTACACTTGCACAAGGACATGAATGGACACATCCTATTTATAGAATGGTGAATATAGTCCTAAAAAGTAGAGGGATGGTAAACAGAAAAATGGAAAAGTAGTGGAACACTGCTCCCGACCGATCCCGCTCACTTCGACCATTGTTTAGGAGATATACAAAGAACATATGTAGGAAACTGGATGCATTAGAAACAGGAAAGCCACATTTCAATAGGTCACCGTGCCTTTAAGTGAAAAAAGGAGACGGCACAGACTGCGCATGGATGGACAATTGCAAGTTGTTCCATGTCAGTACTGACTAGCTCTCTACTGCTTGTGAAACGTCCAATGCATGGTTTCTACTGGATCCATTTATAACATGTAGGTTTTAATAATGGAATGTATCTGATAAAATGAAATCATCCCAGATCTTCCTTGATAAGAATTCAGAAGCTGTATGGACATTAATCTGTGAGCAACAGGACCATGTATAAACCATTTGGCAATAGTCAAATGACATTTATACAAGGACACAGTGGGCCTCATTACGAGTTTGGCGGTAGCCGTGCCCTTAATAAGGGCACGGATACCGCCAAACTCGCTACCAGCACTGGCACCCGCGAATGAGCCATTACCGGCCCATTACGAGTTGAATGGGCCAGTAATTGCCCATTTGCGGGTGCCGGTATGGCCTGGCTCCCGATCCTCATTGTGCCCGATAGGGCAGAATGGGGGTGGGGAGCATGGTTGCACTGGCACCGTTTATAACGGTGCCGATGCAATCACGAGATCCGCTCGTGGGTGCCGCTCTGCACGCCTGGTCTGACCAGGCGTGCAGAGCGGCACCCGCAAGCAGAACTAATGTGGCGGTATGGTAACAACGGCACCGGTAGCACTACCAGCGCCGTTGTTACCTTACTGCCACATTTGTAATGAGGCCCAGTATCTTCAGGTGAAAGACATTTTGAAATAGGCAACCAGCTTTAATGCAAAGGTACTAAAACTTTAGGTGAAATGCACCTTTGGTTGGATATCTCAATACGCTTCAGCTGGATCCAGTTGTGAACATACAATTTGTTTGACAATGAGGTATCCTATTCAAATGGCAGAAAATAAATGGGCACTTTTTTATTTTGTATGTAGCAATCATCCTGACTCCGGCATTAAGTCTTAAAAGTGGTTTTAATTGATTCACCGCCACAAAAACTGCTCCGGCGGATCAGGAGCCAGCGCAAATACCGCTGACTGTAAAACAGCTGGCGCTATTACAGCCAGCAGAATCTGTGCCGATAACCAATAAGCGCAATTACCGCCACATCAAAAGTCCCAACACGGCAGTATTAGCGCCAAAATACAGCGATAATACTGCTGAAAACATGGCGCAATTACCTCCAGCCTCCGGGTGGAGATTAATGCACACAGGTGGCAGAAATGTATAATGTATAATTGGTTATTTATAACTCGCTTAATATCCAGAGGATTCAAAGCACGGACCCGTCGTCTTGCTTCCAAGATGAGTGCTTTGCCACTGAGCTTTCCTCCTGAGATTGAGTGAAGCCACAGGTGAACTCAATCCACTCAAGAAGGCTACATAGGCCACACACCTTCCACAAACACAATTACCAACACCATGCTGTCAGTACACATTACAAGATGGGACATGCAGCTGCTCATGCTGCGCCTGGAAGTACAGAGGCAGGCCAACCAGCCCAGGGCATACGGTGCACAGAGGAAGAGAGAGGAGGAGAGGCCAAGCAAGGTGGGCACCAATACCCAGGGCCAGGTGCTCAGTCTGGACCCTCACTGACAGTCAGTTGATCACCCTGTACTGCCTCAACAGGGAGAACATAAGTGAGCTGCTCACCACAGTCCAGGGTGGCACCTTCCAGGACTCTGCGGCCATGCTGCACGGCATGGCACAGCCAACATTTAGTGCAGTGTTAGTCCAGGTGCTGGATGCCCTCCTGAGACATGCCACAAGCCGCATCTCTCTGTCCACCACACCAGCACAGGTGCACGCAATGAAGGCATAGTTCTATGCCGTTGCACACATTCCAAATGTCATTGCGGCTTCAAACTGTACCCATGTGGCATTGGTGATCCCCCAAGCCCACAAAGTGTTGTACCGCAGCAGGAAGCACTACCACTCATTGAACATGCAGGTGACCCGCGATCCCAACCTGTATATAACCCACTGTTAAGAACATGCAATGCATTAGGCGAATTATACAACATGCACAAGCATTGAATAAGACACATGCCATGCAATGAAGCCCCATATGTATGCACATGATGCAATTTGCCCTGATTCTGTGAAAGGCCACCCCCACACAATACACTGTGATGCACGGCTGTCCCTCTCCCCATTCAGGTGATTCTGGATACCCAGAGCTGCCCTGGCTCATGACAACTTTGCGGGATCCACAAACCCCACAAGAGTTGGACTACATCCATGCTCAGAGGAGGACCTGTGTCTGCATAGAGCATACCTTTGGCCTCCTGAAGGCCTATTTCTGCTGCCTGGACCTTACAGGAGGAGCCCTAATGTATACACCTGAACACGTGGGTAAAATCATGCTTTTGTGCGCCATGCTGCACAATATCTGCCTCCAGAGGTATGTCCCTCTACCCCCTGATGAGGACGTGCCACCTCCAGAGGATGAGGACGCAGTGCATGTGGCAGAGGCGTCTGCATGAATTGCCACAGACAACATCAGGATGACCAACTGGCTCGCCAGCTACTGATGGCCATACCATGCACCACTGTGTCTCACTCACATTAATGAGTAAACAGAACAATGACACAATGAGGAATGTCCTTGCATTGATGAAGTTTAATTATGTTGAATGTCTTGAAGTGCACTAACGATCCCCACACTCCGCACCACCACCCCAACACACTATCCCCTCTCCCCCACCCTTAACCACGACCCCAAAAACTATCCCACCTACCCCCACTCGCCACCAACACCCCAACACACCCACTGTGGACAACAAGTGGCCGCTTCTCCCTCAGGGCTGCCCCAAGTGACTTTGGGCCCAATGACGCTTAGACCGGTGCCTTGGTGTGCTGGGCAATGACCCCTCAGTCGGTATGGCTGAACTTGAGTGTATGGACCCTGGCCCCTGGAAATGCTGCAGAGGGAGTACAAGACTCTCTTGCATCGACTCTGCAAAAGCAGATATTTCCTCAGTCAGCTCCCTGGCTCGCTGGCCATAGACCATCAGTGCAATAGTACTTGCCGCCACCTGTGCCTGGTTGCGCTCCATTGACCTGATGATCCTGCGGGTGGCTCCCTGCATACAGTCATGTATGGCCTGGAGGAGGAGTGAGTGTGTGTTATGATATGATATGATATGATATGATGGCATTTGTAACGCGCCTATACACAAGTGTTTCAAGGCGCGAGTGTTGCAGTTGGAGACCATTGTTCCCAATGGTCTCCAACTGCAGTTGCTGCTTCTCCATGTCATCCAGCCTCTGGAGCATGGACTTGCTCGGTGTAGGTTGGGGAATGGGTTGGGCCTCCACGGAGAGAAAGGGCTGAAGCACAGTGAGCCATATAAGGGGGTGTCCACGTCTGGCTCGGGTGTCTGGGCATGCTGGCGGAGAGGAATGCTAGCAGGGCTGTCTGTCTTTATATCACTCTGTGACACTTGGCTGGATTCCTCCTGGGTGCTATCATAACTCTTGCTAGCAGGTGTGTCCTCTGGGACAGCTACTGCTGTTGGCTGTGTGGGTGCAGTTGGTCTGGAGTTGCTCCCGGTGGCACGTGGGGTTGGTGCAGGCCTATGCTGCCACCAGCAGGCTTGGCCTTGCTGAAGCCAGGTGTGGCATGGTGGGGCTTTTGCTTCTGCATTGTATGTGTCTGCCCTTCAGCGGTGGCGGTGGACTTTGAGAGCCTGGAGGAAACAGTTGCCAGCGGGCCTGACCCCTCATCCTCAGAATATTCCAGTGCTCCCTGTGTCCCTGTAGGAGACGAATGACATGTTGTTAGGTATGATGCATTCATGTGGGTTGGCATGCAAGACACTTATGCTACTGTACAGTGACACCACACCCATGTGGCCAGATGTGCATGGTTGTTCAGGGACCATTGCATGTGCCCACATTATTGTGAGAATTGTCGCAGCTATGTGTGTGTGACCCATGGCCAGGTAGCCTTTAGCCTATGAGCGGTCAAGGTGGGATGTCCATGCAGGGGCAGCTGACTGGGTGTTTCATGCATGCATGTAGTCCTGCAGGGTCACGCATATTGTGACACACTCTCATGGTCAAGTGCTGGCATACGGACATAGCCTTTGGAATTGCAGCACATGGGACGTGCGTATGTGTTCATGCCCCCATATCCGCTCGCCTGGCGACACACAAGGCGTGTATAGGGGAGCAGATGTGGCACCCCATCACTTCACCCTGGTAGGCCGGCCCAGCTGCTGGCCCTGCTGGCATGTGTCCCTGTCCACTACATCATTTTCTGCTAAGGCTAACATTCATGGATGGTCATTTGCTGTGTGGATTGGGCGAAGGTGACCTACCCACCTCTGCTCCACCAAGTCCCTCAATACCCTGCATGTCGAGGATACGGCTGCACTTCTCCACCTCCTGTTGCCATGGCCTCCTGCCGGTGTTGTAAGAGGAATCCCTGCACCCTGACCCTTAGGTCATTCCACTTCTTGCATAAGTCCTCTGCGTCACAGGGGACACTGCCTACTGCAGTTACCTTCTGACTTATTTCCAGCCTGAGGTTTTGTGCTGCATGCTCCCATACACCTCTTTGCAGTGTCCTACGTCCTCATCTGTGAAGACTACGATATCTCCCTCACTAAAGTTTGGCTTATGGAGATGGTTTTCTGGCAACTACCCTCGGGTCTGCACCTGAGACATGTTGCCAGTGACGTTTACGGTCAATTGGATGCAGGAAGTGGGTGATTCAGGTTAGATTCAGTTTTTAAAGATGGCAGACTCAATGATTTTCGTTCTGGCGATGACGCTATTTCCACCAGTGCTAATTACATTGGTGCTATTAGCGCCACAGAAAGATAGCAGTGGTGCTATTTTTTAATACCGCCAGATGACAGCAGTAGTGCTATTTTCACTAGGATTTCGGCCTTGTTTCATCGTTAGTTCCCCTGGGCTGAATTAGAGTTACAGCCAAAGTGGTGTGCACGTTCATGCCAGGTTGTGAAGAGCCGCGAATTGCGCTGCAGGACCCGGCAGTAACGCTAATTCCACTCTGCAGAATTTCAGCTGGGATACCACCCAACTCCTGATGAGGCCCACATTCTGTTTTTTAAACGTGGAGCACACACATAGTCAAATCCTTAAATGTGCTTTCACTCTAAAGCACTATAACATTTTACCTACATATACCTTGTGAACATGATTGCAGATTTGTTGCTGTTTTAATAAATTATTCTGGCTTGCAGTCTTTGCGATTTGTTGGTTTCTGTTTGTATACATTGCAGCATAAGGAGCCAGAAGCAGACAACTCATAGTTTGCCATGTTGCAATACAGATAATGGACGTGGGGAAATATTTTTCTTGGAGTGCGTGTCAAGTATTGTTTTGCCCAGGGTGCTGTCTGGGCAAAGGGTTGCCCTGGCTTTTAATGCTCTCATTGCATACCATCTAGTTGACTCGTGTACACATTATTGTTCTTACGTTCTTATTGTGAACAGTTGAGCAGTTCCTTATTACATTAGTGCATTACCCCGAAAAGACATACTGCCAACAGAAAGACTTCGGACACTAATGACCTGATTGTATAGCAAGTCAACCCATCACAGCTATCAGGTGCTTTTAGAACAAACCAAACTAAAAACGAGGGAAATTAGAAAGTCTGAAAGTCTGAATGAAAAGCTACATAGAGATATCAGGGTTGGGAGGGTCGAGTCCATCATGTTTAACCCCCACCACCCATTTAATCAGAAGTGCAACCTCAGCAAAACTTCTGGAGAAGAACAAGCCCAGGATGAAAGGCAGCGATGGACAATCTCAGTTTTGAACATTGCATGCTAGTGGCTATGGGAGTGGCCATGACTCACACAGCACTCGGCTTGGGGTGCCCGTGTAATTGAACGATCCCTGACCCAAGGGCGTGTGCTCTTCATGCAGTGGGAGGGAGTTCACCCAAATTCCATGTGTAGATGTTATCATTATTTGTTTCGACATAAAAGAGCAGGCTAGGAAAGGGTAATGACCTTTACACTCAACCTAATAAGAACTACTTATTCTAGTAATGCACAGCTGAGTGGTAACATATTAACTTACACAAGTGTGTGTGCAGTCTGCATACCATGATTCAGTAAAATATACTTTGACTGCAAAAATATATTCTCATTACTTTCTACACAATATGAATTTGGTCCAGGTATCAAAATAGTGGGAGAAGAGTGCAGGTTTACAGGTCAATCCAGGCTTTTAATATATAGAAAAAACAGGACAAAGTAGACAGGGTACCTATGCAACAAGTTTAAAAAACTATTATTTTGAACTTTGTTTCCGAATTGTACGATTTATAATACTAGTAAGCAACATTGACAGCTTTTGCCTGTACATTTTCTGCCCTGGATGATTCTCGGCTGAGGCTCATTGAATTCTCCCACAAGGGCATCAACTACAGGGGAATGTCTTTCATCAGTGTCGCCAGGATATGTTTTAGCCAAGTTCTATTCTAAAAAAAAAAAAAAAAGTAATTGGGCATTCTTCTACCGCGGTATGATAAAATGGTTTTCAAATGGAAATGGTGATCTGCGAGGCGTTGATGCCTTATCGTAAAATTCATGGCATGACAATAGCCCACATTAACATCCAAAAATAAGACTAAAGTCCGATGGAAGGGAAAGAGTGATAGCAAAATAGCCATACACGTTATATTACCTGTGTCACACACCCTATATGAGAAAATGGGAAATATTGAACTCTTTACATATTACAGGGCCTGTGGTAACAGCCCTGTAGTTATGGTTAAGTTGCTCAGCTCATAGAAAGAGCAATTTTTGGGTGGCTTATAACTTTGGCGCGGTTTGACAAGTCCTCGCCAATTTTGGGGAAAAAGTATATGGCCCCTTCACAACAATTTCGCTAAGTTTTGTGCAGTTTTGACCTGGGGGGCAAAGTTAGATGGTGTCCCAAAATGTGTGGAATTCCTCATAGACGCAATGTCAAAAACTGTTTGCTCGCACCTACAGCCCAAACCGCTGGACAGATTTTCTGCAAATTTGTAATTGATATGATGCTGTTTTTTTAGGTAAAAAAAGGTTTGCAGGTCCCGCCGAGTCCGCGGACATAGCCACTGACTGCGCACAGCGCTGTGAGAAGAAGTCTGGAAAACACATTTGGAATTAATTGGTGAGCGAAAGAGGGTTTGGAAAGAGTGGAGGAGTGAAATAAAGTTGACATGGAGCAGTTTTTATAGGTGAAAAAAGGTGTGCAGATGCTGCCGTGTCCACTGTCACTTTTGGTGTCAGCGGACATCAATTGGATTGCAGGGAGGTCGGGGGAGTTTTGTTATTTGAAGGTGCATTGTACATACTTGTTATATGGTTTAATTCTATTGTGTTGGTTGAGGCCAGTATCCAGATACTTGGGGGCATGTCAGTGGACCTTTTAATGGTTATGTGATACCTTTGGCATAATGGACCAGGCACTGGAGTGACTGAAATGTTTTTTTCTCACTAACCGCCCTTCCAAGCTGCAACTGGGCTGTTTCTACTCCACCACCTCACTTTACTTGAAGCGTAAACAAGGGTTTGATCCTATCATTGAGGCTATTCAATATCTTTCTTGTCCCTCTGGCTCACCTGATGTCCTTCTTCTTTTCTCATTTCTAATGTTATGTTAATGACACATAGCTTTCCTTGAAACTTTCCTCTACTAATTTCTTCTTTTTGTTTTTTAGCCCTGATTGTTTGACCGACATCCAGGCATTGCGTGCGGCTACTAATCTGTGTCTCAGTGAAAGTAAGATGGAGATCCTTCTTATTGTGACATCAAGGCCCTTTTTTCCTCCTATCCTATGGCTGCTTTCTTTCGGCCCTCTACTCCACCATCTTGTGGGGCAAAACACTCAGCGCCATCTTTGAGTGCTCTCTCTCCTTTACTCCTTACATTTTGGAGCTTGTAAAGAAGGTCCATTTTCAGGTTCACCCCTTACAGCTATTCTACTGTTTCTCACCTTATCTTAAAAGCTCAAAGTTTCTAGATTTATGGTCCTTTGTAGGCTGGACTACAGCAACAGCCTCTTCCGCAACCTCTCCCTTTGATGTTTATGCCCCCTTCGGCTAATCCAGTATAGGGCTGCAAGACTTATCCTTGGCCTGAAGCCCAAGGATTGTATTGCTGCCACCCTAAAATGTGTACATTGGCTCCTGGTGGCTGCAAAGATGAAAATAAATATTCTCTGTATTATTGACAAGGCTTTCTGGGGTCTGGGACTATGCTATCTCCAATTTACGCTATCTCCAACTTTGTCTCCCTAAATACTCCCTGCTAAAGCCATCTGCTCCTCTAACTCCAATTCTCTGCTTGTGAAACACTTGTCTCTCTTTTTCGGCCAGTGCCTCTCTTTGGAACAGCCTTCTTGCTCCTCTTAGACTTGAGTTAGACTTCCTTAAGTTTTGGAAACTTCTAAAAACTGTGCTTTTGTATTCCTGATTCACTTAATCTTTTCCGTGCTAACTGATACCACTTGCACTGAGACTGGTGGCCTGGTCCCTCCTAAACCTCAAAGGTTCCAGGCCCTATATCTAGTTGACACCAGTACACCTCTCATCCCTTCAGCACTGATGGTGCGGGTCTACTGCCTGGCGGCTGTGTACCCCACCGTTGGGACTCCTCTGCCCCAGCTGTTAGTCAGTGCCCTCCCACCTTTACATTCCTTGGCATTTTCCATCTGGGCTCCTATCAGCACCTGGAAATCCCTACTCTGCTTTCCATTCCTGCATTTGTCTTAATGCACAATGCATATGTACATTTATAGCAGCAGTGTGTACAATTTTTGGGATAAGCAAAGGAAATGTAGATGCAAAGGTTTACTAGAACATTGATAAGTGGAAGTTGTTGTTGGAGTTTTTTGAAGTGATTGATGAAGAAGACCATGTGCCCTTCCTTAAAATTTCGGTTGAAAGAATGACTTTTGCCTAATAGGCTGACATGCCTCTTGTAGATTAACCTCATATGATTGGAGAAAGTGCATGAAGGATTGCATATAGCATATATAAGATGAGCAAAGTAGGGTTTCAGTGAGTGGCAACTGTGTTTCTCAGATTGTGATGCATTTGTGGTTGGCACAGTACATTTTCAAGACTCTAAGCGTAAATGGACCCTGAGCTAATTGTATATTTATTTATTTTTATTTATTTGGATTTGTATAGCGCACATCTGCCCGGGGGCATCGTGGCGGTGAAAGCAGTCTTACTTGTTACAGGCATACATGGTGTATATATAGATACAATGTAGAGCATATTTGCATATTTACATACAGTTGTGCTTTTTTACATACAGTTGTGAAATACAGTAGGATAGATAGGGTGGGGTGGAGGGGTTAGTTGAACAACGTGATTTTGAGTAGTCTACGAAGGCATGGTATGATTTTTCATTCCTTAAAGCGGTGGGGAGTGTGTTCCAGTTTTTGGGTTCTAAGTGTTGAAAGCTGGACCCTCCGGCTTTACTTCTTTTGAATGTGAGTACATAGGTCTGGTTAGTCATGTGTGACCTGGTGGGTCTAGCGGATGTATTAAGGGTGATTCTTTCAGAAAGATAGGGTGGAGCATTGGTGGAGAGTCATCTGTGGGTAATGGCCATGGATTTGAATAATACACATTTTTTTATTGGTAACCAGTGGGCTTCTTTTCTGGCTTGGGAGATGTGCTCCCATTTTGGGATGCTTAGGGTTGCTCTTAGAGCATTGTTTTGTGTGACTTGGATTTTTTATTTAGGTTTTGTGTAGACGTGCCCAAGAAGAGGGCATTGCAGTTGTCCAATTTGGTACCTACCGTGGCTCTGGCTACGACAATGCAGTTTTTAGTGGATAGGAAGGGTTTAATGGCATTAATTACCTTAGTGGTAAGTGCAGCAGAGGAGGCTATGGCATTGACTTGCCGTGTCATGGAGAGAGTGGAGTCAAAGGTATACTCCTAGCGTTTTTGCTACAGTGGAGACTGTGATGGTGGAGTTATCTATGTTAAAAGATTTGTACTGCGGCGGGAGATTTTTTAGTGTTTCTTTGGTGCCAACTAGTAGGATCTCTGTTTTGTCCCCGTTTAAGCAGAGCCCGTTGGCTGCCATCCAGGTTTGGATGGCTGTATAGATCTTGGTTAATGCCGTGGCATCTTGTTCATAGACCCCTGTGAGAGGGAGTCGGACTTGCATGTCGTCAGCATAGTTGGTGTAGGTTATGTGAGGACTGTCCAAGTCATTGAACAGTGGGAGGGTGAAGATGTTGTATAAATTGGGGGCAGTGCAAGACTCTTGTGGAATGCCACAGTGGTTAGTGGTGGGGGTAGCGTTTGCAGAGTCAGAAAAGACTTTCATAAATCGACCCTCAAGGAAAGATTTGACCCAAGAGATGCCTTTGGGCGAGAAGTGGGCTTCATTTTTGAGTTGCGTGCCTAGAATGTCATGGTTGACCAGGTCAAAGGCGGCAGATTGGTCTAGCAGGAGCAGGAGTGCTGGTTTGCCTTTGTCCATGATGTCATTGAGTTGGATTTTGAGATCTATTAGGGCCGATACGGTCCCATGTCCCGGGCGGAAACCTGATTGCCTTTTTCTAAAAATGCAATGTTCTTCCAGGTATTGCTGGATTTGTGTGTAGGCAACTTTGTTGAGGATCTTGATCAGGAAGGGAACGGTTGTGATGGGTCTATAGTTGTTGGCGTTTTCGGGATCTAGAATTGATTTTTTGATAAGCGGGTTGCACCCAGGCTTCTTTTACGCTGGTTGGGACTGAGTTTGTGTTGAAGGATGCATTGATGAAGGTTTTAAGAAATGGGGCTAATGTTTCTACGCAGACTTTAACTAGTTTAGCGGGGCAGGCATTGCCTTTGCAGTTAGAGGGTTTGGTTCTGTTAACGATATTGACTACCTCTTTTTCTGAGACTTCTCTAAATTTGAATGGTGTGATGTAATTTGTCTTTTTGTTCTCAGCCACTGTTTCAGTATGGGATACTGATAGGATGTGCTGAGTGAGTTTTTGTGATGGTCTAGGATTTTTGCTTGGAGGCGTTCAATTTTATTTAGGAGGGCGGTCTGTATGGTGTTACACCAGGCTTGGTCCTTGACAATCTCTTGAGACTTAGTGGCCGGTGTGGATAGTTCCTTGAAGATGGAGAAGAGCTATTTGGATTCTGAGGTGGAGTTAGAGATTCTTTCATTATAGGACACGGATTTGGCTGGTATGATGTTTTTTTGTATTGGGTGGCCACTGATTTGTAGGAAGATAGTGAGGAGGCGTTCGGCGCACTTTGCCATATGTTTAGGGCGTTGCGTTTTTTGGTTCGTAGTTCTTTTAGTTCTGCTGAGAACCAGGTATTGGAGTGTTTGGTATTTTTGGATTTTTTCATTTGGAGAGGGGCGATGATGTCTATGGCAGTGCTAATGGTGGATTTGTAGATATCCGCCAGTGCAGCTGGGTCTGATGTGGCAGGGAGGTTGGTAGTGAGGGTGTCTAGGTAGGGGGAAATACTTTCTTTGGTGAGGTTCTTGGTGCTTCTGGCCAAGGCTGGATGTGCTGACTTGAGTTTTTTTACTGTGTTGTTGGGTGTAGGGATGAGGAAGTGAATGAGAAAGTGGTCAGATCATGGGGTAGGTGTGATGGAGCTGAAGTTGATGCCACAGTTGTGGTCAGCTATCCACTCAAGAGTACGTACTTTGCTGTGGGTAGGATGGAGTACTTTTTGTTCAAAGCCCATTTCATGGAGAGCTTGTGCTAGTGTTGTGGAGGGTCTATCTTTCTGGTCGTGGAGTCCCACGTTAAGGTCTCCTAGAAGAATAGTTTTAGTTGCTGTTTTAAGGTTTTCACCTAGTAGATGTGAGAGGTTGTCTTGAAAGTCCAGTATCGGGCCTAGATGGTGATATACTAGATTAAAGGTGATGGTGATGTTGTGAGAAAGTGCGATCTTGGCCGATAGAGAGTCTATGTATAGATCATAGTAACCATTTGTATCAGACCCTAAGAATTCATGGTAATGGATGCACATATGAAATGAACAATATGCACCAACTATGTGATTTGCCAGGTCATACCTATTGAAAAAGAGGCAAGAACATTGGATATGTGAAATATACTTTTCGTCAAACGTAACCATATTATACTGCTTGAACACTCTAGAGAAAAAAACTGAAAAGAAATATGGATAACCCTACTTTCTAAGTAACACCTATAAACTGTACTACATTACAAACCTAAATATACTGAATACATTTTATATAAACAACAATTCATATTATATATTGAAAATATAAAAAAACACAATCACTGACATTAACCATCCTTTTTTTTTTACATCTTTTTTCTAAGAAGCCACCAAGCAAGCAACAACAATGTGCCAGAAGGAAGAATCATATGCAGGGAAGTAAACAATTACAGTATAATGTTTTTAAAAATAGTGTTCACAAATCTGTATATACACATTTTGTACATAATACAACTATACTTGTTATCGATACTTTTGAAATTTGCAATTTCAAATAGGAGATGTGTCAACGGAACAAATGACTGGAACCCAGAATGTTTTAGTGAAAGTAATAAAAGAAAAAAAGTATCAAATACGTTAGTAGTAAGTAAAACAGTTCAACAAACTTTAAACACGTTTGAAATGATTGCATTGCAAACTGTTCCTCCTTTTAAAGTTATAGTTAGATTGCAAACAAAGATGTCACATGTGAATAAAAATCATTAGTGTGAGGGGCAAAGTTTGTATTTACCTCTCCAGTTGGAAGAAATATCAACCCTCTAGGTGTGAAGTGTGACATTTCACATTCTTTGTTTGCTTTAGTAAATGGTGTTGCTGTTGTAAGAACATTTGGCAACAGTTTATAGATATTGTAAAGGTGAAAAACACACTGGTGTTTCTATTGGAGCACCATGATTTATACAAAGGCAGTTTGACTGTACCAGACTTGTCTATGCTTGATCCTGAGTCAACAAACAAAAGCAGTGAAGGTCAGTTCCAACATCTATCCATTGCAGAATGGAATAGTTTGTATGAAAATTACAATATTCATTCTTTACACTCACGTGAAGTCATGGGTGTCAGTTTAGAATTGTATCAAAATCTGTAGTCAGTGGCCATGCCTAAAGGATAGTGCCCATTAATATGTTAGATTATGCAGTCGGCACAGCCAAAGGCCGTAGCCACTGGCTAGCATTGTGTTGAATACAATAGCTAGTGGCTGTGTAGTGTATATAATAAACAGTGGAATGGCTGAAGACCATATCTAATGCTGGTTAGTGTTGTATAATACACTGTGGGCAGGGCCGAGGACCATCACTTATTGTATTTTATTATTTTAAAATATACAGTGGACATGGCAAAAAGATGTACAGACTACTCAAGGTCAAATGCCATGTCTAGAGGCCATTTATATGTTAGAATATTTAGTGGACACAGCTAAAAATAGTGGCCACTGGCCAGTATTGTGCTAAAGTTCATGGCTATTGCCTAATCAGGGTATATAATATACATTAGGGTATATAATATACATTGGACATGGTTGAAAGTTGTATCCACTGGTAAAGGCCAAAATCTATTTTTTTGTAGCCTGTTAGTGTTTTAAATAATTAAGTGAACATGGGTGAAGGTGGTGACCACTGTCCATAACTGAAGGCCATGACTAGTACCAATGAATGTGTTTAAAAATATTTGCCCATGCACACTGACCATGGCTGAAGGCCATGCTTAATGCCAGTTACTGATTATCTTCATACACAGAAAGCATTGCTATCTTGTAAGTGTGTATTTTTCTTATGTATAGATTTCATATGCTGTGAGTGGACCCTAAGTGAATTATTGTAAGGACACATTTGAAATATGAGTCTACAAATATAGTACTTTTTGATTTCTTTGTTCCTAACTATTACTGTCTAAGATTTATCACTAAAAGTAAAAACAGTGAGTTAGACTTGTGATGTCATCAGTGATGTCATCAATGACATTTCTGATGTAATCTTTGATGTCCTGGGTGTTAGTCTTAGCAATGCACGGTGGTGGCGCGAGTTATGGTTTCATAGCTTATCATAACTGGCAAATTTCAGGGGTTTTTCTGGTTTACTTGGAACAATAACGCCCCTTTAACAACGTTTTTGACTGAATTTCACAGGTTTTTAGTAGCGCAACTTAACCATAAAGTCCCTTTAACAAAGTTTTTTTACAGAATTTCATAGGTTTTTAGTAACGCAACTTAAGCATAACGTTCCTTTATCTAAGTTTTTTTTTTCCTGAATACACATATACATAGTGTGAATTTGATTGATGTTTACTAGGATTCCCTTACTTTATATACATATAACATGCTGAACCCTCTGCTAGTGATGTTGATGTCCGCGGACTGTGCGAATGTCCACGGACAGGCGCGGACAACATCAACACTTCTCAAAAACTCAGGGGGTATCTTAGATTGTTCTATCATGCTACATAAACACTGAAAAAGTTCAAAAAGCAGCACATAAACACTTTATTTGTAATAATAAATAAGAAATGGAACATATATATGTAACACATCAACCATCCGTTTAAATATCTATGTACTAAAATGGAATATACCACAACAAAAAAGATATCCCTCCAACATAATTATCTGACAGAAAGTGAACAGCTAAGAGCAACAGCAGACCTACACAACAGTAAGAACACAATTTACCAGAAACTAGTAAGTAAACTTCATTGTTCTTATATATTTCTAAACTTTCTGTATTTGGTACACTAAAAGTAATATATGTTTTTTTTACACAGAAATGTCACGTACTTTGGAATGGCTTGAGGAAAATTTCCCACATGAGGAAATGGCTGAAGACAGTGATTCTAATGGTACCCACTTCTATATATAATCAAATTAATAAACTTTACTTTATTTTGTTTTATTTTCTTTTTAAAAACCATTACTTCATGTGTACTTAAAATATATATATATATATTCAGTGAAAAAACTTTGTTAAAGGGACGTTATGGTTAAGTTGCGCTACTAAAAACCTATGAAATTCAGTGAAAAAACTTTGTTAAAGGGACGTTATGGTTCCAAGTAAAACCGAAAAACCCTTGAAATTCGCCAGTTATGGTAAGCTAAGCAACCATAACTCACGCCACTACCGTGCACTGCTAAGACTAACAACCAGGACATCAAATATGACATCACAAATGTTATTGATCACATCACTGACGACATTACAAATGTCATTGATGACATCAATAAATAAATGAAGCAGGGCCCTTTGTATTTTTGAGAAGTCCACGGACAGTTCGTGGACATCAAAAAAATTGGGTTGGTACCCTATCATAACCATTGAAATGTTCTCTGGTAGGAAGTGGTGGCTCTTAAAAGAGCCTTTGGGAGGTGTTTGTATGTCAACAATTATAAATACTTAACACCTACTTCAAAATAGATGCTGTAAATCTAAAAAAGGTTGTAATGCATTTTGTATATTTCTCAAAAAAATCTGATTGCCAGCATAAGTAAGATGGACTCCATCTCTGCGAAAAATGTATGTACTACGAAACATAATATGTTCATTATGAGAATGAGACATGCCAAAATCTCTTAGAAAGGCACAAACAGCCTTATTAACATTGTGCCTTGCTTTTTCCATTTTTGCACCAAATGAAGAAGGACGAAGCCACATTTGTCTCTGTGCAATCCGTAAAATATTACTTGAGAATTAGGAAACATGTCCATGACCTTCCCAAGTCCTTCCTTCATAGAAAATGGCAAAGAAATTCCAGACACATGTCCTAAACTATTCCCTCCACAATGAATTACAATTATGTCTGGATGTTGCTCTGTCTCCAAAGTAGCACAAAGAAGTAGCAAGTCCAACCACTTCATTCCACGTACTCCATGCCAGTGTACTTCCACATGTGGAAATCCAAGATCTACAGCTACTCCACAGCTTTCTGCATGCACCTTCAACCAATGTATCCATGAATCTCCCAAAATCCAAACAATCTGTTTTCTGAAACACACAGCCATAGCTATCTGTTGTTCTCTCAACAAAAAGAGTATCTGAGAAACTCTCTCCAGGCACAACAAAAAAAGGATTGGATGCTCAACAGCTCGATTCCTTCTCTTCAAAGACATGTATGTACGCAGAGAACAATTTTCTCTAACTCTTGCATACGCAGTCACCATTCATAAATCACAAGGTCTTACCCTAGACAAAGCAATGATAGACCTTGGTAAGACAGTCTTTAAAGAAGGCATGAGCTATGTAGCACTATCACGCTTACGTACACTTGACGGTCTATTTCTAATCAACTTTGATGCAAGTAAAATAAACGCTGATATTCCTTGCATTTTAGAATACAATAGACTTCGTTCACTATACACCCCCCCATCTAGAAACATATCCTGTTCCACGAAAAGGAAAATGTTCTAAAAGAAAACTAAATCAAACAGAAATGCAACAGGATGTCACTGCAAATCCTCCAAAGAGAGTAAAAGAAACTAAAACTTCATCAAGTACCACAAGCAAAAAAGAACCAATTAGGGAAAGTAAACCAGGTACTTCGTCAAAGAAGGAAGATAAACTAAAAATGATACTGAACTACCTGGTCCATTTAAACTCTCAAATATAGTTGGTGTAAGTTGCTACGCAAATGTAGCAATGAATATTCTATTTCAATTACCACCAATTGTTGACAACATTTACTTTCACAGTACAGACCCATTGTGTATGCAAATGTTAGTACTTCACAGAAATGCAGCAAACAATCCTGACAACACGTATAGTGTTTATGGAATAAGACAACAATTGGACTACTGTGCTGGAATTGTGAAATTCACTATTAACTCACAGGAAGATACACAAGAATTTCTAATGTACTTACTACAAGTACTGGAAAACAAAAACATACCTATAAATGAAATCGTCCAGATTTCATACATGTGGAAACATACATGCACTCTCTGCAACAATGTGACACAAGAAGAAATCCCCAATGAACGCTTCGTATATATATCAATACCTAATTGTGAATCCATTCCATTTCAGCAACTTGTACAAAATGCAAACCATGGTAGATTATGTTCTATCTGCAATTCAGAGAATCGCTCCACGTTAGTAATACAAACACATAGTCAATACGTAATACTAATGCTTCTACGTTACAATGCAGATGGTACCAAAAACAACTGCAAGCTGACTGGATTCACACATGGTCAAATATCACTTGGTAAGAAAACTTTCACAACAATAGGTATAATCTACCACACAGGAGCCACAACCAATTCAGGGCACTACACTGCATATATAAAAAAGAAATGTGGATGGTTTGAATGTAATGATAGTACCATTACTCTAAAGCAGAGATTACCAGCACATCTTACAAACGCTTATTTAATGTTCTTAAAACCAAAATTTGATAACTAAACTGTACTTAAACCTCAAGTAAACTTGTAGTTAAAAAAATAAACTGTTAGAATATTCCAAAAGCTATCTAACTGCCCAAAGATTCTACAACAATTAATCAGATAAATGAATACCACTAAATTAAAGCAAAAAATAGACAGTTAGAATACGCCAATTGGTATATAACTGCTCCAAAATTTCATAATATCCAAACAAATTAATAATATGTTACTGCTCCAAAAAAATGCAACAACCCAATGTATAAATCATTAGCCAGAAACAACATATGAACACTGAAAACAAACAAACAAATAAACTGTAGCATAACAGAAAACGTTTTTTTTTTTTAATCCAACATGGATTTAATTTTCTCCCACAGACCCAATGATTTTAGCAACAAACACAGAAACTGAGCAAATTGCACAGTACTCTGATTTGTAATCTACTAAATATGAGGGTCCAAACAAAAAAATGTTGATTATACAATGTAATAAGTCATTACAAAATACTAATACTAACATGCTATTTTCTTTTATCACAGAAATTAACAAGAAATACATGTACTCCAGTTACTAAACCAAACAGCATGCATATTATACACTCTATGCCATGGCCACAACCATTGCAGCATATCACACCCATAATATCTTCTAACTTTGTTCCTTATAAATTTGTTTTTGACCCAAAATATAAGCAACTATAAGTGGTCATGCACCCAACACTCTATGCCCTGGCCACAACCACCGCAGCATATCACACCCATAGAGTCAAACATTTCAACTGTAGCCTATGGAAACTTTTAATGTCCGCGGACATTACCAGTGTTCTTAGAACACTTTCAATTTGCCAGCGAACAATACGGACAGCGTCTTCAGAACACCCTCTATGAACATTTCAGGACAACGCGAGAGTTCTTAGAACACTTTCAACTCGACAACGAACAATATGGACAGCGTCCTCAGGACACCCCCTACAAACATTTCAGGACAACGCGTGTGTTCTTAGAACACACCCCCATTTTGTTTATGTGCGAACATTTCAGGACACCCCTAGTGTTCTTAGAACACATTCAACTTGCCACAGAACAATTCGGACAGCGTCCCCTGAACACCCCCATTTTGTTTACTTGCGAACATTTCAGGACACCCCTAGTGTTCTTAGAACACATTCAACTTGCCACAGAACAATTCGGACAGCGTCCCCAGAACACCCCCATTTTGTTTATTTGCGAACATTTCAGGACACCACAAGTGTTCTTAGAACAGTTTCAGCTTGCTTGAGAACAAAACGGACACATATTGAGTCCTCAGAACACCCCCATTCAGTTTATTTAGAACATTTCAGAACACCTGTGATGTCCGCAGACAAACTGAACACATAAAGAACGTCTACCACATAAAAAAGCACAACATTTAACCTATCTCATACCCTCCCATCCTCCCCAAACACTCCTAGACACCAACACACTCTACTAAATACACATTATGAACAAACTTTCACTGCGCTGTCCGCGAATCCAAGATGGCGGGCGCTACCGAAAATCTGACGCGATTCACGCTTAACACCGTCCAATCAGCGAACACGCCATATGTCCGCGGACATGACGTAAGCCACTCGGCCAATCAGGACACTGTCCGCGGAGCGAACAGGGAAGTGTGTCTGCGGACCGAACACAGATATCACTAATTTTTTTTTACCTACTTTTTGGTCATTTTAAAAAAACCTACTGGACGGATTTTCACCAAATTTGCAAAAGCACGCTTTTTGGACCAATCCGCTGCTCCTGGTCCAAATCCATCCAGCGGTTTGGGCTGTAGGCGCAAGCAAAAATGTTTGCCCATTCAGTCTATGGGAAAAAAAAGAATTTGTGGGACCCCCCCTATTACTTTTCCCCCCCTGGATGAATCCTCACCAAACTTTTCAGTACAATTCAGAGTGAGCCATATACTTTGTTTGCGAAGTTTGGTGTGGATTCGTCCAGGGGGAGCGAAGTTATAAGCCGCCCAAAAAGTGATCTTCCTATGGAAATACCAACTTAACCATAACTACATGGCCACTAGCGTGGCCATGTAATTTAACAGACCATACAAACATTGAAAATAATACATCAAAAGAGACATTGGAAAATACTCTGCTGCGCATGGAACAAAAAATGGACATGCTTATGGAAAATGTCAATCTTTTGAAACATTTTGTGGAGGACCACATCAAAGAAAAAATTCAATATCATTGTTCCACATAAACATGTTCCCCCTCGTCATGTCCCAGTCAACTATCCCCAAACCCTCAACACCAAGTGTCAGTTTCTGCTTCCCCGTCTCTTTCATAAATGTTATATCTGTATATAATAAAAAAATAATATGTGTGTTTTAATTTAGTCCTTTGTCTTATTTAAAAAAAAAAGGCAGTTAAGGTGTCCGCGGGCAGTGCAGTTGTCTGGAATGTCCGCAATTAACCAAAATGGAGGTGTCCTGAGGACACTATACCTATCCGTGCTGTCCTCAAGCAAGACAGGACTGTTGTTAGAACACATTCGGTGTCCGGAATGTCCGCAATTAACCAAAATGGAGGTGTCCTAAGGACACTATACCTGTGCGTACTGTTCGCAAGTAACATGAAACTGTTCTTAGAACACTTTTGTGTGTCAGGAATGTCCACAATTAACCAAAATGAAGGTGTCCTACGGACACTATACCTGTCCGCGCTGTCTGCAAGCAAGATAGAACTGTTCTTAGAACACTTTCGGTGTCCGGAATGTCCACAATTAACCAAAATGGGGTGTCCTGAGGACACTATACCTGTCCGCATGCAAGATGAAACTGTTCTTAAAACACAACTGGTGTCCAGAATGTTTGCAATTAACCCAAATGGAGGTGTTCTGAGGACACTTTACCTGTCCTTACTGTCTTTAGAACATCGACGCACATGCGCACCACACCCATAAGTCCTACGAACATCGTGCCTGTCCGTAATTGTCGGTATTACTTGTGTCGCACTTTTAATTACTTTGAGGACCCGAACACTGTCCATAGAAGACCCGCGCACCTGCGCACGACAGTTCTTGTACATTTGGTGTCCTGCGGACACCGGTTCCCTTCACGGACGTGTTCGCAATGTCATCATGTGACCACACCCACGCTGAGCATGTGTCCAGAATTGCAGACAGCGTTCGGGGCCGTGTACATTTTAAAAGTACTTTTTTGGCCAATCCAAAATATTTGATAGTAAATATTCACCATTGAACATATCACAGACAATGACCCTGACGTTCTACATCCTTTTTGGACATTTTTGAGCCTTTTTGGGGTGTTCTATCTCTCCATGGAGCGCATCAGCACCCCTATAAAAGGCCACACCCCAGAGCTGATCTTTATTCTGTCTTCCTACTATTGAAGATAACCTGTTTTTGCTGTGCTGCCTTGGCTGCTGTTCTTCCACCTGGTGCTACATATGCCTCAGCACCACCCCCACACCTTCCTCCACCACCACCACCCCAAGGGCCTGAAGAGGGGAACAGGCATGAAGATGTAGAGGAGGATGAAGAGGATGAGGTAGTGGAATGTCCTACTACCAGCACTCGCCATGAGTCTTGGGTGTGGCGGTTGTTTACCATTCATGGTGACGTACCAAAAGCACGTGCGATCAAGGTCACCTGCAACCAGTGCAACATGGTACTGAGTCGTGGGAGGCCTGGTTCGTACAGCTTTGGTACAACATCTATGAAGCGACACCTAAGGTAAGGTCGTTCCACGGTGGGCCCATTTGCAAGGTTGTACCTTGTGATCAACATAGTAGGTTGAGTTCCTCTATCACATCCTCCGTTTCCGCTCCTGTCACCACAAGAGACACTCCTGTGGGACAGCGCATCCCTCCAGCTGCCTTACAGGCCATTCACGATGCTGTTGACCCTTACCTTTCAAAGGTCACAATGTTGTGTATGTACTGCGATGCAGTACTCTGCAGGGGGGAGAGTCTTCGGAGTGCTTTAGAGACTACGGTCAAGGAGCATGAGAAGGTCTGCCCACTACATAAATAAGGCCCACCCTACATCTTCCTCTCTCCACCTGCTCTTTCTTATCCCCGTGGTTGGTGTCCCTGTCTTGCCATCCTTTCCCCTCCTCTCCTATTGTGTCATGTGTAAAAAAAACAAAAAAATAAAACAACAAAAATCCCCACAAATAAGGCTCTTTTCAGGGCCACCTTTCACAGTCTAAAAATAGAAGTGACAAATAAATAGTGCCGGGCCCTGTGCATTTTTTTAGAAGTGCGCAAACAGTCCGCAGACATCTAAAATGTTGGGGTAGTGCCCAATCATAACCATTGCACTTTTCTCTGGGAGGAAGTGGTGGCTCTGAGTTGGTGTTTGTTTGTGTTAGAAAAACTTCAAATGGTCAACACCTTCTGGGAAATGGATGGCTGTAATTCCAAAAAAGGTTGTAATGCATTTTGTACATTTCTCAGAAAAATCTGATTGTCAGCATAAGTAAGATGAACTCCATCTCTGCGAAAAATGTATGTGCTATGAAACATAATATTTTCATTGTGAAAAGAGGAGATGTCAACATCTCTTAGAAAGGCACAAACAGCCTTATTTATATTGCGCCTCGCTTTGTCCATTTGTGGACCAAATGAAGAAGAATGCAGTCTCATTTGTCTCTGTGCAATACAAGAAAGAATTACTTGGGAATTTGGAAACCTGTCCATGACTTTCCCAAGTCCTTATTTCATTGCAAATTGGAAAGAAATTCCAGACACATGTCCTAAACTGTTCCCTCCACAATGAATTATAATTTGTCTGGATGATGCTCTGTCTCCAAACTAGCACAGAGAAGTACCAAATCCAGCACTTCCACATGAGGGAATGCAAGATCTGAAGCTACTCCACAGCGTTCTGCATGCACCACCAACCAATGTATCCATGAGTCTCCCAAAATCCATATAATATGTTCTGAAACACACAGCCATAGATATCTGTTCTTCTCTCAGATAAAAAGACGTTCTGACAAACTCTCTCCTTACACAACACACCCAGTACACCTTACTGACAATCCCTTGCTTTTCTCATTCTGATTTGCATGCCTCTCCACCCCAAAATCCCTGTATGTGATATACGATGTCTGTGGACAACCGCCATCCGGCGGACATATCAAAAAATCTGAGCGTGGTGTATTCAAATTTAATTAGTGTGCCCCATTTCCCCTTTGAGGTTGGCTCTGAAAAGAGCTGGTTTTTTTGGGGTTTTTTTGCAGATACTTTACACACACCTGTTATTTTGTATTCTTTTTTCTTTTTTTTCTTACTTTACTCCTAAAATTTCACATTAGCTTCTCCAAAGCAACCCTTACATTCCAGAACAGCATGGCATTTCCCATAAAAGATAAAGAAATGCCATCTTCTTTAAAATAAACAGCATTACTGGAATCAATATTACCATTATTACAGAATGGCATACCAGCTCTAAGCATGAAAGCGGACATACCTTGGTTGATTGCACACCTAGCAATGTTTTGCTGAGGACAAAAACAGAACTGTTGTCCCATATTGCCATAGGTACTAATCCAGAAAAAATATGTTTGGCATTTGGCAGGATGTTCATTACTGCTTGAACCAAGTGTTCCAAATCTGCCAACAAAGTAGGGGCACAGACATAGCCCAAATGGAAAGTACCATAGTGCAAAACTACCACATGGGGACTGTTCATCCTGCCCATATCTTCACAAACTTGTACAATTCCCTGTACATTGCAATCATGCACAGTGCTCCACAGGACCTCCACTCCTTTAACATCAAAATTGTTTGCCACATGCCTACATTGATCATGCTGTTCTAAACCATGTACAAACAAATCCCCAAGCGCCAACACCCTGATTTTCTCCATCTCTGCCATCTTCACTACACACAGTCTCTTTCAACACAAATCCACAACTTCAACAACTGATTGGCTGATATCTACAGTCCCCTTTCCATGCTACATTTGCAGGAAAACCCCAGATCTGGCACACCCTGTCCGCGGACAGGCACAGTGTCTGCGGACCGCATAACTTTTGGACAGCCCTTCTACCCTTTCCACATCACTCTCTTTGCCATTCCCTCATTGAATACAGCTAAGCAGTCACACAACCAGCCACCAATCACATCCAAGGCCTCTACATCTGACTCCATCATCAGAGTTCAGCACTTCAAATGTACTGTTGATCACTCTGAGTACAAGTATCATTCATTGGAAAGCACCTACTACAAGAACTACAATACAAGTCTCCAAGATGTCTACTTGCAGGTACAGGCCTATCCACATGCAAGTATACAAACTACAGGCATGCATATTTTCTTCACAGTACATCAACAACTCTTATGAATGGATATAAACAGAGTAACTGCACTTAACCAGTATAACCTATAAAAAAAAACTTACTGTCATTTTTCCCATCTGCTATAATCAACTCTCACTTCCAAACCTGTCTGCTATCTATTTTTTTTTTACACACACAGCTATCTAAAAATTATAATATTAAAAGATGGGAGAAATAACAATATAACTATAGAAAAACACTTAGCAGTGTATTATAAAATTACACACAGTCAGGATAAGATTTTGCATCTTCATACATTCACACAGATGGACAGTATCATTCAAAAGCTCCCAGCTGAAATAACACCACTGCCTATAAATCACATTCTTCTACTTGATTACCCATACCTTCACAAATGGATACATTCCATGCTTTTCTATACAATATATGCCATTTTCCTTATAAAAACTGCAAAATAAGTATATAAGTATTTCTTCTATCTCTTAATATTCAATAACATAGCCTTAAAAAACCAAGTGAGTTTCATACACTTAGTATTCTACTCATTTGCAAAGCATATTGAACTAACATTGTAAGTAAAATATAAAGCCTATACATAGTCAAAGGAAACTACATTCACACACTATGTTCACTTATCAAACAAGAATACTACTACAAAAACATAAAAATAAACTTCTAAATTAACATCAGTGCTATGCACACACAACATTACTAACTTCTTTCTTTTACAATTGCAGTGAAGACCACTCTCCTGAAAAGCAGCAACATCTAAAGTACAAACAACAACTCAGAAAATACCTGCTCATTCCAAACAAAAAAAGTAAGTACAATACTACCATAATATTCTTACTGTTACTCAAACTCACTATGGATTAACAGGCAGAATAGCACACAAATCCCTGTTTTCCGATGCACAAATGACATAACACAGCCCCTAGAATGTTAGTATTACAGAACAAAGAACTGTTTTAATTCTATACCATTAGATTTAGTATTAGTACTTCTCCTCACCACTAGCTTACTTTGTACTGTCATCTGAACCCAAGTATAGTAACACACAAATACAAGAATAGCCTCCCCAACTAGTTGTAGCTGCCTAATGCACAATCACACACCACCACATACATCCTTACCATCATACTCAGACACTCATGCACACAGCACACATACATTGCAGAACAGCCCAACCCATACCTTCTTTTTTTTCAACAGCCCCCAAAGAATGCCTACCAAGAACCAAGTCCATAGAAAGCAACGCAGAAGTAGAGCAAATGAAAATAAAAGTGTCCAAAATAAGCATCCATCTCTAGCAGAATTTGTAAAAAAAGTTCAAACAAAAGATGTAATAGAGTCATTAAGCAAAACAAAACAAGCTTGCAGTACAAACACTTTCCCTCCTCTTTCAAAATGTAAAACGAAACAAAAAGTGATTAACAACAATTCAGCTAGCACTACTGCTAACACTGCTCCTTTGCAACTCTGCCACAATATTAAGACTGCCAACCACTATCGCCTGGTTAACGATATGTTCATGTAAATGCCAATGTTGGTTCAATGGTAGATTGCTGGTTAACGATATGTTCATGTAAATGCCAATGTTGGTTCAATGGTTGATTGCTTGCCACTACTATATGCCTGCCCAGCCTTTATACCACCTTTTGAAGTATGCCACTTGCCTTTCCCCACTTGCGTATTTCTGCCTGCTAAACCGTCCCATGGCATCCTTATTGATAATATATCCTTATTGTCTGCATGCCGACGTTCGACTAACATACCTGTTATGAGCCATCCTGCGTTTGCATTACCTGCCTTCCATCTGTAACTGACTACACTACCTGCTAGATACGTGCACGGGCTCGCTGCTCCGGCTTACTCACCCGTTGTGATCACTGAAATTCAAGATGCTTTCATATCACTTCTAGCCTATTGCTTCTATCGTAATTGTGATTGTGTTCCTCCAGTAGAGCCTATTACTCCACGTCAATCTTAAAGCTGCTCATGTTGTTGCTTTACTTTGTCACTATGGGTTCCCACTGCATTTCAGTCATCTGCCCCTAGCCTGACGATAGCTACCACCTATGTGCACTTTTCAATCAACCTGCTTCGCCCAAAACCTGTCATATTTTATTACGCTAATGGGCAAAAGCTCTTTTTCTGCTGTTTAGATGGATCGGTATGAATGGGGTGATCCCAAAAACGTGGCACGAAAGCGTAATTCTACCGATATAAAAAAAAGGTGAATGGAAAGACCCTCAAAATTATCATATGCTGGCAATGCTGGACATCCCGGAAAAACTATTCGCAAAAGATTTACTAGATGATCTACATTCATGGATAGAGAAGAATAAGATCTTGCCGTCCTATCAAGCTGGGTTCCGAGCCAAATCTTCTACTACCCACAATATAATCAATCTAGTATCAGCAGTCAAATATTCGTGGCATGTACGCAAGTTACCAATATATGTGGTGTTCATATATTTTTCTGCAGCTTTCGATACAGTTATAAGGGACAAACTATGGAACAAACTCAAGCTGTGGGGGATTCCAGAAGGGCTTCTGTTTATGATACAGTTACTCTACTCTGATACCGCTGTTAGAGTACGTTTAGATGGTGAAGGACGGCTCTCCCAATCAATCCACACAGTATGCGGAGTAAAACAAGGTTGTAGACTAGCAGCAACACTGTTTAATCTTTACCTGGCTGATTGCATGAAAGAAGTGGACAATAAAATGGTTAATCCTGTGAAATTGTGCACATTAGAGCTACCATGTCTCGGTTATACCGATGATTTGGTCCTATTAGACTACACACCGGCAGGGCTCCAAACAAGACTTAATTGCCTGTTGCTCTTTTCTGAAAAGAATGGGTTGAAGATCAACATTGCAAAAACAAAGGTAATGGCCTTTCTAGGTAACACAAAACATACTTGGTCCAACAATTTTAAGTGGATGGTGCACTCAGAAAGGCTTGAAAAAGTAGAATGTTACTGCTATTTGGGAGTCATAATTGACTCCAAGCTGCGATGGAAACATCATTGGGAGGCAACTAAATTCTTATGCTTAAAAAACACTGGTGCAAACAGCAAATTTATAGGGAATCAGGGCAGTGTCTCAGTAAATATCATCTTATTACTTCATGCTAGTAAGATAACATCCTGTTTATTATATGGTGCTGAGATTTGGGGAGGTAAATTTGTACATGAAATGTGTAAATTAGAAAGAAAAAGCCTAAAAATATTGCTTAGATTACCCAGTACCACATCGTGTGAATATATTTTACTAGAAGGTAATTTTAGATTCGCCAAAGACATACTGGAATACAAAACAGCAATGTTACATGATATGATATGGTATTTATAACGCAACTATACACAAGTGTTTCAATATGCAAAACTATGTATGTTAGCTACTAATACTTTTGTGGTTGATCTGATGTACATATTTATTAAGGAAGGTCACAAAAAACAGCTTTCTACCTTAAGCAGATTACATGTGGAATATGAGAAATGGGCGACTGTCAATGCAAAGAGTTGGCTACTCCTGAAGCAAGTCAGGATTAAAAAACTTCTACAAGGAGTAATATATAGCTATGCCAAGGAGCGTGACATGACCACCCTGGCCACAAAATCCACTAGTGGCTTATTTCTAGAACATTGGTCTTTGGCATCAGTGAAACCGCAATATTTATATGCCTTTCCTACCGCAGCAATTGTGAGACAGTATTTTATGTTTAAATTTAACCGTTGCGATACGATGAAGATCCTGGGAGCTAAACTGGGAATTGAGCGAAATACAAGGTTTTGTAGATTATGCGGTCTGCTACAAATTGAAACTGTTTTTGTGAGAGTCTTGTTTCCCTTCGTGAAAAGTATCTCTTACAATATAAGAATTCCTGTCTACTAGAAGATATTGAAATTATTTGGAAAAGACTGATGGAAGGAAACGATATAAACTTGTTACACCACATGATGACATTTTATGAATTAATTTTAACAATTTTAGGGTATTTTTGTATGAAAATGTTTAATTTCTGTAGATGTGTGATTTGTATTTTTTACCTGTATGCATATATAAAGCCTTGTTTGGGTGTGAACATATTATAAATAAATAAATATTACGCTAATGCATCACTGCTAATATGTGACCAGGAAAATGTGTAACTTTAAATATTGGTGCTACCATGTATACCTACATAGCTGCTTTACTTTCTAACTTAGGAGTTACTAACTGCATTTTAGCACCACCCTGCAAACTTTGTACTGTACTGCATTGCTTGGCCTGTGACACTACCTCGCACATTTTTTATTCTATTCTGTGGCTTATGCCTACTTGCTCTACATTACCTGTGAACCCCTAGCTGCAGCATACGCCCACTTGCCAGTACTGACTGATTGCATACTATTGCCATACTGACCACTGCTTTGTTTATCTACTATGTGCACACATATCGAGTAACTGTTAATTTGCATCTTACTCTCCCGCTACTATGCATAGCCAAAGTGCAATATACACTGCCCTTCAACTTGCACTGTGCATGTTAATCAATCGCATAGCACATCTAGACTCAGCACCATCTTGCTTGAACACCCCCATATTTGCACTATCACAGAACTACAAACACATCTCCCTGTCTCCATATCAACTACCTATATCAACTACCTATCAGGGATCCTCCTGAGCACGCACGAAATACCAGTAGCACCCGTGACAATGCATACCAACTACTCCATTTCCACTCAACCATGGACGCCCTACTGGCTAACCCCTACCTTAACAATCCAACGCTCTGGTTACAACAATTTGCCAGGAAACCCACACCTAACCAACCATGCGCTACATCCTTTAAAAACGTCAGACTAGGGTCCAGACTATCACACATCGCCTACCATCGCTTTACCAGTACTCAGTCCTCCAAACCCTGTGACATCAAGCCGACAGCTGCCTCCACCCCCCTCTGGGACTCATCCACACTTGACCCTACCCTTCATTCACATATCTTACCGCCCATTACACAACCCTCAACCAGTTTCAAAGCTGCACTGATCAACGCTAGGTCTCTCACTGCCCACGCCCTCGACATGGCTGATCTTATCACCACTCATGACTTGGACCTCATAGCAGTCACCGAAACCTGGCTCCATGCGGCCTCAGGGCCTTTGCTCTCCCTTGCCATCCCTGAAGGCTACTCCATCATCAGAAGCGACTGCAACACTGCTCTAACCAAAGGAGGAGGAATAGCCATTATTCACAAAACAGCTATAAACCTCCAACTCTCCAATCCTGGCCAACTCAAATCAGCAGAATCTCTCACAGCAAAGCTCGCCATCTCCCCCAACCAGACTATTACCGTACACATTATTTACAGACCTCCCGGCCCTATATCTACCTTTACTGAGGATCTCGGCCTTACGCTATCCGAAAATACAAAGACTACTTCTCAAATCATCGTACTAGGCGATTTCAATTTAGGTCTCCTCGACCCTAATGTTGCGCCTGCCCATGAGGTCAACAGCTTACTACTCAATCTAGGCTTCACACAACGCATTACCGCACCCACTCACTCTAAGGGTAGAATCCTAGATTGGATTGCTGACATTAACTGCGATGTTAAGGTCAACTCCAACCTACCATGCGCTTGGACACACCACCACCTTATCACCTTCAGCATCCCTACCACAACTATCCATTCCACCCCTAATATAGCACCTGCCACACTCACTAGGAACAAGCGCAACATAACCTGCACCAAACCTATCCCACTCATCCTCCCTGCCATCAACGATCTTGCCTCAGTATGCTCTGACCCTACTGTCTTGGTAGACTCTTACAATCAGACCAGGCTAAACGCATTAGATCTTATCGCTCCAGTCAAACTACGCAAAACCAAACCTCGGGCTCACCTTAATTCCTGGTTGACGCCTCAGTTGAGAACCCTACGTAAGCAAAAAAAGGACCCTTGAAACTCGCTGGAGAAACCACCCGACTGAATCCAATAAAATAAGTATGGCATTAGCGACGCTAAACTATAAAGAAGCCATATATGTCTGCTAAAAAAGAGACATATGATAAATGCATTGAACTTGCCCAATCTATTACCAAGGAGCTCTTCAAAATCCTAAAGGAATTGGAATCTCCCGCTCCTCTCCCAGACACTTCCGCCAAAGATAGCACTTGGTGCACTAACTTCCAAGAGGCTCTCCTTGGCAAAATTACTATGCTCCAAACCAAAATTAATGGGAAAAGAAATAGTCTACACTCAATCATATCACAGCTTGCTCCTCAAGTTAACCACAAACCTATTACTGCTTCTGTGCAACCATTCTGCTTCTCACAACTCTCCACCCCTGAAGTCGAACATATCATCAACAGCCTTAAGCCATCCAACTGTCAGGGAGACTCCTGCCCTGCCGCCATAATTAAGGAGGCTTCACACAACCTGGCACCTTTCATCACCACACTCATAAACTCCTCCTTCAGAACGGGGATTGTCCCTGACAACCTCAAGGACGCCTGGGTCATTCCTCTTTTGAAAAAAACAACCTTGGACGTACCATTTCCACTAATTATAGGCCAATCACCACTGTGCCTTTCCTCTTAAAAATTCTCGATCGAGCGGCATATCTACAAATCCAAGATTATCTTGAAACTGCCAACCTTCTGGGCCTAAGGCAATCGGGCTTCCACCCTTGCCACGGTACAGAAACTGTGCTGATAGATTTAAAAACGCAAATAGAAGACTTAAAAGATAAGGGAAATTTGGCTCTCTTACTCTTACTAGACCTCTCCGCAGCATTTGACTTAGTCAACCATCAAATCGTCTGTCACCACCTCAAAACTGCCGCCAAATTCTCTGAGAAAGCTACAGCCTGGATTACCTCCTTCTTGGACAACAGATCCATGAGGGTCCCCCACCACCACGGCAGAACCGGCCCGTGTCACATGTGGAGTCCCCCAAGGCTCATGTGCCCCCCCAACACTTTACAATGTCTTCACAAAACCCTTATTTGACATGCTGGACCGCATGGGAGTCATGTACACTAATTACGCTTACGAAACCCACATTCTTATTCCCATTACAGGTGATTACAAAACCAACTCCTTAGCTATCAACGCCATTTATCAAGTTATCCAGGCCTGGATGGCGCAGCACGAATTATGCCTAAATGATGAGAAAACTGAGCTCCTCATCCTAGGCTCACCCTATAAACTCAGTAAACTCGACCCGCATTCAAATCATTTACCATTGATGGCAAAGTAACCAAGGACATCAAGACATTAGGCATGTACCTCGACTCCACACTATCCTTAACCAGACAAACCAATGCAGTGTCCTCAGCTGCATCCTACACCTGCAAGCTCATCACTGCCTACCCTCCCTTCCTGTCACAAGCCAACTGCACTACACTAGCAGGACCCTGGTCCTATCCAAAATCGGCTACTGCAATGCGCTCTACCTAGGCACCAATCATTGCAACATCAGAAAACTCCATATTATCCAAAAAAATGCCATTAACATCCCTAGGACCTCACACATCTCAGAACACAGGCGTAACCTCCGTTGGCTCTCAGTTACTCAAAAAATCTCCCTTAAAGCCCTGACACTTACACACAAAAGTATTGCGAATCAAGCCCCTAGCTACCTTGCCAATAGGTTCACAACTCACACAGCTGCGAGACCCCTTAGAAGCACACATGCTAATTGCCTTGTCATCCCACGCTTCAACCTCCCAAAATGTGGCGGCCGCAGCTTCCCAGTCCTCGCGGCTAAACTGTGGAACACCCTACCTAACCCACTCAGAGCAGAACCCTTGTTCGATGCCTTTAAGAGTAAGGCCAAAGTCTGGTTATCCGTCCTTGACTAGGACTGACCATGACTGGAACCCTCATCTCAGTATCTTAGGCCTCATCTTGCTCAGATTGTGTACCTTGTACACACTCCTGTATGTAACTTGTACATTCTGTATATTATTTGTCAACTCAATCACTATGTCTGTAAGCATGTATATTTTTAACTTAATATTGTTTATGTATCCTGACTGTAACTAAAGAAAAATGTGCCCGGTTGCCCTCGGGCCTTGCGCACTATACAAATAAACAAAATACAAAATACAAATATAAATCTTGATGTGGTGGCAAGTAAACAACAAAAAAAGAAAAAAATGTTCTGCCACAGAGTCCTTCAAAATCTTATAAAAACAGGAGAGAAATCATGCACAACCCTTAAAAGCTACCATAGAAAATTAATTTTAGAAGCTATGATAGACAGTGCAATCCTTCTCAAAAGGAAGTTAGTTATTTTAGTGTTAAGCAGAATGAAACCACTAACAAAACTAACTACTAAATTACAAAATAGACTTCTAAATAAAGGGAATGTCAACAAAAATAACTTCTTAAATATCTGTGGAGGTGAATGGAGTCACACCACCAGCACAGAACCATATTTAAATGAAGAAGCATACAAACAAAAGAAAACACACACAATTGCCATACATAGCAGTGGAAGAGGCTATGAAAAACCTAATAATACCATAATGGAACAAGACATACTGCTTACAAAAATGTCCCCAGAAAATTCAGTATCACCTCTCCATTCAACTGAACCAGAACGTCCAGTATACAAATGGCCGTGCACGTCAATGTGTAACTTTGCCAAAAAATCTTTCAAATGTTTACGCCAGTTCCTCAATCAGTATGTGAAAGGCAAAGACACAATCAAAATGAAACTACTACAACATATGGATACCTGTCCAGTGCGCAAACACACAGGACTACTAGGACATTCATTAGCCTGCATTTCAGGACCTATTTGCAAAAGTACCTTCCATCTTATCAAAATTATATCAACACATCATTCAACTATAAGAAATCTAGGGCCTCATTACGAGGAGCGCAGTAAAAACGCGGTCATTACCGGCATGGAGTTACGAGCGGGTCCATGCTCTTATGGCCCTGCCAATAGCGGGTAATTATGAGTGCGCGAGCACGCGCAAATACCCATGCCGGTAATGGCCATACCGGCATGCCGCTAAAGGCCCTCCAACCCCCCACCAGCGCCATCACGGGACCCGCCGATACCGCCTCTGCCTAGGAGGAACTCCTTAATACCAACCTGGTAATAACAGCATGCTAATACCGGGCTCGTAATATCGGACCTGGAAGTAAAGTTATCGCGTCGGAACAGGAAATGCACCGGCGGCCATCTTTGAAAACGCAATCCATTGCAATCCTCCCAAAACACCAGTTGTTTACAGGAGAGACCAGTGGCAATACTTACACCATGTCGAAGGCAACCCAGAAGACTACCCCCCGCCTGCGGAAAAAGAGCTTTTCTGATGCAGAATTGAACATGCTTGCAGACACCCTTGCTGCACATGCTGATGTCATAAATGAGCAGAACCTGAAGCGTGAGGTGCAGCAGCGCAAGAAGGAGGTCTGGCAGGAGGTATCCCGCAAAGTCTCCGCTGTTGGAACCACCCCACGGACAGTGAATGATTGCAAGAAGAGGTGGGATGACCTCCGCCTCAGGGTCCGTAATATCCTGTCAAGCAACAGGAGGGAAGCCATGGCAACAGGCGTGGGTCCCCACTCTCCTGCCAAACTGACCACCTGGTAGGAGACGGCAAGCACGTTGATCAATATGGAGTCCATCGAGAGATTTGGAGAGATGGAGACGGGTGCGGCATCAACTGCAGATGGAGGTGAGTGACCCTGCAGATCCCTGTAGGGGAAACCATGACGTAGCACAAGTGATGTGGAAGAGAGTCTAGGCAAGGCAATGCATGTCCCAACACACACATCAACATATTCTTGTCCAGATGAAGGGCCAAACCCTGTCACACTGAAATGCATGCTGAGTGCCAATCCCATTACCAACACACAGCCAACAAACACAGACCGTGCCCATGTAATACATCACACACCCCCCAATGCAACGGCATGCCACCTGCCATGCAGCAAATGCCATAATGCCCCCTTCATACTACTCTGTGTGACACAACTGTAAGATATGAATGCATGATAAATGAAATACTCCACAGCACCCTATAATGCACCTAGCGTGTAACACCATCACTGATGCCCTGCATCTCTTCTACCACCCCAGGCACTGATGGAAAAGATGGCAGCCAGGATCACACCACAAGGGCATCCACATCCCAGCCAATGACAATGGCCAGCGACAACACCACCTCCGGGGCCGCCTCACAGCCCACTCCTACACCCAGTGCGCCTGACACCGTGCACACTGAGCTGCCTACACCCACACCAGTGGAAGGCGAGGCCGTAGAACAACATACCAACACCGAGGATGCAGTGGAGGAGCTTGTGGACCAGGAAGGACTGACGCATGTGGAGTGTCCACTCTCCCCAAGCCCCATAGCTGGGACCACAGCCGCCATAGCCACCAACACAGCTGCCATAGCTGCCAACACAGCCACCGTGAACAGCTCGGCATTGTTAAGGAGAGACTGTCTGGGGGCCATCACGCAGGTCCTCACATCCATCCTGCTCCAGATGCAGCAGCCACAACCTGCACCAGGCGTGCAAATGACCACAGCTTCCTCCCCATCCACCACACCTGCTTCCTCTGCCCCCCCTTCCTCTGGACTCTCCAGCCCTGTGCATCAAACATGGCAGAGTGCGAGGCACACTGAAATGCCACCCCCAGACAGCAAGAAGTCCCGCAAATAGTGTGGGAGAACTATGGGAGTGGGTAAAATGGTGTTGGAGGTGATTGGGAGTATTAGGTGTAGTACACTGGGGGGTTTTGGGAGTTCACTTAGGGGTTGGGGGAGTTCACTGGGGGTTTTGGGAGTTCACTGGGGGTTGGGGGAGTTCACTGGGGGATTTTGGGAGTTCACTGGGGTTGGGGAGTTCACTGGGAAGTTTTGGGAGTTCACTGGGGGAGTTCACTGGGGGGTATTGGGAGTTCACTGGGGGTTTGGGGGTGGGGGGTTGCACTTACTTCAGTTGATATCAATACACCCATTGTGTTAAAAAAAATCAATGGCTGGACATTCATCTTTTTGTGTGTATCAATTTAATGTATGACGGTGTTCAGTGGCCAACTCCCCACATTCCCTGTGTGCATGTCCACATGGACACAGTGTACAATGTGTCACTGACACATATCTATCAAGGTCCCTGTGTGTCAGAAGTATTTGTGAATCTGTGATTAGCGTACTGCACGGCCATCCTGTGCATAACGTACTGGCAGGGGTGCTGCTTCTCATCCTCACCCGGTGCATGCATGTCAATGTCAGGTGGCAGTGATACATTTCTCCAGATGCACATGTTGTGCAGCAAGACACAGGCCATGGTTATCTTTGCCACCTTCACAGGTGCATAAACTTGACCTGCTTAGGCAGCAGAAATGCGCCTTCAACAGGCCAAAGGTCTGCTCAATCACAACACAGGTACGGGTATGTACCCGATTGTACTCCTCTTCATGGCTGTTCCGCAGGTTCGGTACAGGGGTAAGTAGCCACGGCTTCAAGGGATATCCCCTATCACCTGCAAGAGAATACAGATAGGTCTATGTGAGTCACTCTGACCTGCCACCTTCAGGATACACAGTCATCGGCAAAGCTATTTGCTGTGGACCTGCACATGTCCCTGTACGTATGCACCAATATTGTTTAGATGCATTGGATACTGCTATATGGTGAGGTAGTCTGGATGGCGTAGAATGAATGATACAGGGTGAAATAATGCATGCTGGAGTGGATGTACTGTGGTTGTACGACAATGTTTTTGCCACACATTTTTGCTGTGCATACTACACTGTGCATGGTCACACTAGCCACATTGGCACAGTTGTGATCCTGTTTAGTGATGCGTTGCTTGACATACACATGGGGGCCAGGTTGTGCGTTTTACATGTGGTCATTGATATACGTAAATGGTCAGATGTGTGCCAATGATGTGTCATGTTGGGGTTGGGAGGTTCAGGTCAGGAGTCATCAGCATTCTCCACTCACTGTCCTTTCCCACCCAGGTGGAGTATGCATCCCCCCCCATTCCCACACAGGTGCAGTATGCATCCCCCCATTCCCACACAGGTGGTGTATGTATCCACCCCCAAAACAGGTGGAATGTGCATCCCCCTTCCCACACAGGTGGAGTATGCATCCCGACACATCACTACCCTGATACACTGCCATGGCCAAGTCAGGCAACTCACCAAGCAGCAAGGCACGTGGTCCAGCATGTCGTTCCATGTGACGGGGTAGCGTGGAGTTATACAGCACCATGGCATCATGTGTTGATTCAGGAAATCGGGCGCAGCAATATGTGAAGGTCTTGCTGGAGTGACATACCATCTGCACATTGATGGAGTGGTATAGCTTGCGATTGCGGTACACCGCCTCTACGGCATGTGGGACTACCAATTATACAGGGGTGCAGTCCAGGGCACCAACACAATTGGGCATGCCTGCCAGTGCATGGAAGCCTACTTTGGTGTCGGCTATCTCCTGGGCAGTACAGGGAAGGGATATGTGGGTGCTAGCATGCTTCAGGAGGGCATCCAGCACTTGGGTCAGCATGCTTGAAAATAGTGGTTGTGAAATGCCATGCAGCTGCCCCACTGTGTGCTGGTAGGTGCCTCTGGCCAAGAAGTGGAGCACAGACACCACCTTAAGTAGTGGGGGGATGGCAGTGCGTATTTCTATGAGGCTGGCAATGTTGTTGCCTATCATGTCCACTATGGTGGTGATGGTGTCCCGGTCCAACCGGTACATGGTGTGAATCTGGTCAGGGGTTATATTGAATGGCCTGGGTCTGATGCAAGGGATTGGGGGCTCCCTACTTGGTACTACTGGCTGCACTGATGGTAATTTCTGGGCCTGTCTCACCCTCCTTCTTCTCCTGCATCTCCTCTGTGCTGCCTGCTGTTGCTGCTGCAGTTGTTGTTGTAGTTGCTGTTGTTGCTGTAGTTGTAGCAGTATAGGCATGTCCTCCAGCGCCATGATTGCAACAGCTAGTGGTATCATTTTGGTGTAGGAAGGGGTATGGTGTGTGGGTGTACTCCTTTTATACTGGGCCAGTCTCAATTGAGTCCACCTGTGGTGATTGTGTGCACCTGTGGCAGTTGGCTTGATTGCTGATTGCTGTTTGGGGGTGGTCCGCAATGCCTGTATGGCCGCCATCGTGCAGGCCCAGATTACCGGCTGCGGGATGCCGGTATTTGCATGCCCGCGTGGGTTGTGATGTCCTCCTGTTACCGGCATGCCGGTATTAACTCCCCGAAGGGGCGCGTGTACGCACCCATGCCGGTATGAGGGTGCACGGTATGGGCGGTGCCGGTATTGGCGGGTTGTCCGGTTGTAATGTCCCGGACCCGTTAACGATGCCGGTATTGCCATTCCGCCTTCCTTTTTTCATTACCTCCATTCTCGTAAAGAGGCCCCTAGTCTATAAACTGTACTATGCTAAAAGTCCTGCTTTAGCACTAGCCAATTTAAATAACAATCTTCTACATCGTACAGCCAAAGACCTACTTGAAAAAATAGAGCACATCCAGAGAAAATATTTTGAAAGTGAAATGCACTTACAATATGCAATATCTTTGCAACAGATTAGCAACAATTGTACAAATGGCAACCTTCTACCAGACACATACAAAAAAGAAATACCAAAATGTAAAAGTACATCCGCTGAACTACCTAACCATGTGTGTGTGTGTTGCCGCAGAAAGTTTTATAAAAGTAACACAAAAACTGTAGATGTAACATACAAAATAGAAGACAATGAAGATTCCAAATGGTTTGAATTAGCTCTGTACCTTATAGCAGAAAACAAATATGAAATAAATGACCCCTTAATACTTTGCACTTACTGCACTACAAAACTTGACAACAACCCGACTCCTCCACGTGCTATCACCAATAACTTGGAATTATTCCCACTACCAAAACCCCTGCAACTACTCAATTTATATGAGAGCATCATAATTCAAACAGTGCACCCATTTCAAGCAATAATATGCCTTCATCCAAAAACAGCAAAATTACCTCCCTCTGAATTAGTGAATGGCATTTGTAGCAAAGTAGTTTATTTACCATTAGATCTGAAAGAAAATGTGAACACTCTGGGAGTACAGCGTTCAAAAGAGAAATCTTTAATTGTCTTAGTAAATGGTGTACCTACAAAAGACAACAAAATTGGCAACGCCTCGTAGATTTACATAAAGTTAGACAAGCCGTGCAATATCTAAAAGACAATAATGAATACTACAAAGAAATGAATATTGAAGAAAACTTGAAGGAAACCACTAAAATAATTCAAGAGTCACCAGAAAATGGTCAATTTGAACCTCTAGATCCTGCTACACTATCCAATATTTTAGACCATTATACAATTCATCCATTATACTCTAGTGACACACAGCGCCTTGGTGTAAGGCGCTTTAAAAATCAATAAATCAATCAATCAATCAAACCATAGATGATGCACTAGAAACGTACCAAATGCGACAAACCAAAGGATCACCAATCAGCATATGGGAAAAAGATATAGAAGCATGTGCTTTTCCACCACTCTTTCCTACTGGAAAAGGAGGAAGGTACGATGATAGACCGATTCCGATAACAGCATTAGAATACCGCTCGTTACGAATGTATTCTGAAGATCCCAGATTTAGACAAAATGTGGAATACATATTCCACCTACCCTTTGAAAGTGAGCAAGCAACTCTATGCTACGGAGTTGCACACACATTAAAATCAGGTACCCAATTTCAAAATATGTCAGCTACGCAATTACTACATGAAGTGCAAGTAAAAGATGAGGTTCTACAATCAAGCATAACAAATCTGTTAGCAAACATTTGTGGTATTAAGGAGTACTGGTTCAGACATCACGGAGATGTACGTTGTATGATAAGAAACCTTGGCCCGCCCACTTGGTTTGTTACATTAAGTTGTGCAGAATATGCATAGGAAGATTTACATGATTTCCTACGCATAGCAAACAAAAACAAAACAAACATAGCTATACTAACACCTGGAGAACTTTTCTCTCTAGATCCTGTTAATGTTTCAATATATTTCCATCATCGCTTCATTGCTATGCTACACTTTATTTGTAATAAAACTGTTCCTCCCCTCGGAGAAGTGCAACACTTCTCTTGGAGAAAAGAATTTTAAGCCAGAGGAGCACCACATATCCACAAACTGTCAGATGTTGTAACTGCCCCCACAGGTTTAGCTGCCTACAACATAGGCAGTGTCACATTACACCGATTACTACTCCTTCCAGCAGAACACCAAAACAAATGAGAATATTACAAACTTTCTACAGAAGCTGCAATGAAATTACGCAGAGTGTTAAAACAAATGAAAATGCTGCTAATAGATGAGGAGCATCGTTTCCAATCTAATGTTGGCTTTGATTCACCTCAGATTACAAGAAGTACTCATAACAAATTACGAAGAGCTCTTTGGAGGAAAACACATTATTGTTTTCGGAGATCTTCTTCAATTAACTCCAGTGAAAGGTGAACCTATTTTTAAAACATTAGGACAAAAACTCTGCTGTAAAACTGTTGGCAGCATAGGAAATGTTAACCTTTGGCAACATTTCCAATACAGAGAATTAACAGAAAACATGCGCCAGTCTGCAGATCTCACCTACACTAACATTTTAAAAAGTATTAGAGTTGGTGCACTATCTCAAGAAGCACAAGCAATATTAAAAACCCGGCCCATCCATGCACTTTATGGCCATAACTCATGTGCTACTGATGTCATGGAACAATTAGCACACAAAAATGTCACTTGTATGTCCTTGATGCCAACTCTTGCAAGCTGTTCCAAGTTCAATGAAACAATGTTGAAAAAAGGAATGCAACCAATAATTGAAATTTGTTCCACAGACAAACTGGACGTACATGGTATGACACTGCCCATGTGTCAACAAGCCACAACAAGATTAAATGCCTTATAAAACTCTATCTCTAACACAGCTGGTTTGGAGAACATATTAACATTATCTTTAAACTGTAGAGTAATGCTTAAATGTAACCTTGACGTGGAGCAAGGACTAGTTAATGGAACACTTGGTACAGTTGTTGGCTTTCAAACATACCCACGTGACAACAACATCCAGTTTGTCAATATTCTCTTTGACAAACTATCAGAAGTAAAAAGAATAGGACTCTCAACAGCTCGATTCCTTCTTTTGAAAGATATGTATGTACGCAGAGGGCAATTTTCTCTAACTCTAGCATAAGCAGTCACCATTCACAAATCACAAGGTCTTACCATAGATAGGGCATTGATAGATATTGGGAACACAGTCTTTAAAGAAGGCATGAGCTACGTAGCACTATCACACTTACCTACACTTGACAGTCTATTTCTAATCCACTTTGATGCAAGTAAAGTAAATGCTGATATTCCTTGCATTTTAGAATACAATAGACTATATTCACTGTACATCCCCCATCTAAAAACCTATCCTGTTCCACAAAAAGCAAAACATTATAAAAGAAAACTACTTCAAACAGAAATGCAACTGGATCTCGCGGCAAATCCTCCAAATAGAGTAAAAGAAGGTAATACTTCATCAATTACTACAACCAAAGAAGAATGTACTACTCAAAGTAACTCAGACACTTCTACAAAGAAGCAACACACACTCCAAACAAATGTAGCAATACATATTCTATTTCAATTGCCACCAATTATTGACAACATTTACTTACACAATACAGACCAATTGTGTTTGCAAATGTTAGTCCTTCATAGAAATGCAACCAACAATCCTGACAACACTTACAGTGTTCATGGAATAAGATAAGAATTGGACTACTGTGCTGGAATGGTGAAATTCACAATAAACTCACAAGAAGATCCATAAGAATTTCTAATGTACTTACTACAAGTACTGGAAAACAAAAATATACCAATAAATGAAATCTTCCAGATTTCATACATTTGGAAACATACTGCACTCTCTGCAACAATGTGGCACAGGAACAAATCCCTAATGAACGCTTCATGTATGTATCAATACCTAACTGTGAATCCATTCCATTTCAGCAACTTGTACAAAATGCAAACCATGGCAGATTATGTACTACCTGCAATTCAGATAATCGTTCCACCTTACAAATACAAACACGTAGTAAATATGTAATACTAATGCTTTTACGTTACAATGCAGATGGTACCAAAAACAACTGCAAGCTGACTGGATTCACACATGGTCAAGTATCACTTGGTAAGAAAACCTTTACAACAATAGGTATAATCTACCATGCAGGAGCCAAAACCAATGAAGGTCACTACACTGCATATATAAAAAAGAATTGTGGATGGTTTGAATGTAATGATAATACAATTACTCTGAAGTAAAGATTACCAGCAATCTTATGAACGCTTGTTTAATATTCTTAAAACCAAAATGTAATAACTAATCTGTACATAAACATTAATAAAACTTCAATTAGAAAACTATAAACAGTTACAATACATGAATAGGTATCTAACTGCCTCAAAATTCTGCAACAACCAAACAGATAAATCAACAGCACTAAAATATAAGAAGAAATACACAGTTAGAATACGCCAACAGGTATCTAGCTGCCCCAAGATTTTGCAACAAACAGATAAATCAATACGACTAAAATATAACAAAAAATAAACAGTTAGAATACGCCAACAGGTATCTAACTTTTACAACATCCAAACAAATAAATCAACACCACTAAAATATAACAAAAAAATAAACAGTTAGAATACACCAACAAGTATCTAACTGCCCCAAAATTCTGCAACAACCAAACAGACAAATCAACACCACTAAATTATAAAAAGAAATAAACAGTTATAATGCACGAACATGTATCTAACTGCCCCAAGAATCGGCAACAACCCAACAGGTATATTAGCAAAAGTTAATAATATAAATAAAAAACTATAATCAGTTACAATTCAGGTAGCTAAAAATCTGCAACAACCAACATTAGCCAGAAACAACAAGTAAACACTAAAAACAAAGAAAAAAATGTACTGTACAATAACCAGAATGTTTTTTTTTAATCCAACATTGATTTCTTTTCTCACAGACCCAATGATTTAAGCAACAAACAAAGAAACTGAGCAAATTGCACTGAACACTGGTTTGTAAACTGCTAAATATGAGGGTCGAAATAAAGCAGAAATGTCCATTATGCAATGTAATAAGTCTTTATAAACTACCTACACTAACATGATCTTTTCTTTTACCACAGAAATTGAAAAAGAATATCTGCTCCAGTTACCCACGTCATGAAAAAATATATCCAATCACAAAAAATCAAACAGTAAGTATATTATAATAAATACAACTCATAAATACTGCTCCATAATGTTAGGCGGAAACCTGTGCAGTTCCCTCTGGGACCACTGCAAAAGATTTAGGACTACAGGTGTTTGGCAGTAAACCCACTTGGTAGCAGTCTGTACCACACAGATTCACTTGGTAGCTGTGGCTGAGCAGTCAGACTTCCCTCAAGAAGAGTTAAGCAGTATGTGGAGTATACAAAATAGGGCAATTCTTCACAGTAAGACAAGCACACACAGAACAAGGTTTCAGTGTAAAGATATAAAGGTATTTATTTATAACGGCACATCTATAGAAAACACTTTGGCACTATCACGGCAAACACTTCAATTACAATTACTCTACGAAGAAAAACAGATCAATCCCCCTAACAATAGTTCGACAAGTCTAGGTTCTACCAGCATCACTTTTTTTTCAGACAGAGGTGTATGCCTCAACTTAGATGGCACACTAGTATTTGTTAGGACGGGAGAGAAAATAAGCAGGTTACAAAATCAACACGGTCTCAATATCGAACGGACAAATGCAAGGCAAGAAGACAAGAACCACGATAGATTATAAAGTTCAGAGGCCAGGCCCACTCGGAGAGAGGCGAGGTGATATGTCCCAAAAGTATCTTAGTGGAAATGCGTTCGAGTCTTTGCAGCAAATTGTTATCGGCAGATTGGACCAGTTCAGAACAACACGCTAGAGAAAGCTTGGAGGCGACCCTATGGAGAGGCGAGGATTCAGACACCTCACTCTATCCGGCAACAAGGGAAGTCAGGCGGACACAGTAGCTTGATTGTGGGGAGACAGCTCCCGCGGGGGCAGTTGTTCCTGGTGGTGGATGCACGTCCGGTCTTTGCCAAGAGAAGAGAGGATCTCGTCATCAAAGGAAAGTTGAAGATCGTTGCACCACCAGGGAAGAGACCAGCCGCGGAGTGCTCCGTCACAAGGCACCACCTTTTGGTCGCGGTACAGGGGTAGTGGCTATCCGGTTGCCGAGGTGCTCTGTACGGGCAATTCGACCACTGCGTCCTGAGGTGAAGAAAAAGCAAAAGGGACTGGTTGTTCCCACCAGCCAGGGGAAGAGACTCTCCGGCAGGGAGATCTCCTCTGTCATCGGGAAGTGGTGAGTCGGTTCAGCAGGGCTCCATCGGAGGTTTCGTCGTTGCAGGTCGGCTCAGCTTTACCCTCGTCAGATTCTTAGGTCCTGTGGAGACTTCTGATCCAGTCCCAAAAGCCCTGCTTTTATGCAGAAAAACCCCATTCATTCAGCCTAGCTGTCAATCAACACATGCTAAGTGGTGAGCGGGGAGGCTCACCACTTGGGCCCATCACACCAGAGTGCGACCGGAGTTGGCAAGGCAACTCGGTCCAGGGTGCCTAAACCCCCTCCCACATCCCTGTGGTAACCCAGACAGAATGGCACCACTTTGGAGGGTCTCTGTACAGAAGCCCACCAAAAGTGCAACAAAGGGCTCGACCTTTGGTTTAGGAGTCACAGAGACGAACACAGACGCCATTTTGAAAACCGAGTTCTGGCATAAAATACCATCCTATAGACTTATTTAAGATAAGTAGACCGGTGGTATGTTTGAGATTAACGAGAAACAGTATCAATCTCTAACAATGGGAAGAATCCCATAGGGTTATATTCGGGGTCGAATATAACAAGTAGTTTCCACTGCCACCAACCAAAACTCGACGAGGGGGGATGGGACAGTGCCCCCTCGAATAACAGACCCAGGAGTAATCGAATTACCCCTACTAGTATGTCCATAATAGGATGGTTTGTACTATTTCTGTTAGTAAATTTAGGTCTAGTAAAGCCAATGGTGACTTTACATGCCCGGGGAGACAGTAGTCAGTCCCCGGGTATGGAGTCTATGAGGGAGGTCCGCTAGGACGCCCCAGTGTTACGGCACGTAGGGTGCGGTGTAACACACATAGAAAAACATATGAGACCATATGGAGAAAAAGACCCCATAGCCCATAGAACACATTGACCTTCAAAGGAATTACACACATTCATGTCCAAGAGTGTGAGAAAAAGTGTCTCACTCTTGGCAGGATGGAAAAAAACAAACTCCAGAAATCCAGCAAAGCTGCTGGGGGACTCACTAGGTTAGGAAATTCAGCCTAAACAGAGAATTCTCCCTAACACATAACACAACCATTGAAGCAAACATCTAACCATACACCACAATACAAAATGTTTACTTCCATGGATATGTTATACTGCAGTGCTTGTTACCAAACTCTACAATCTTAATGACATGACGTAGCCAAAACATCACATACAAACTATACAAATCAAACACAACACAAACTGTATATTTACTAATATTTGATAGATGTTTGATTCTATGGGTGTGATCTATGGGTGTGATATGCTGCGGTGGTTGTGGCCAGGGCCTAGAGTCTTGGGTGCATCGCCTACGGCCTTAGTCTGTCACTGCGCTGTCCGCGGGTGTCCAGACGCATCAAAACAATATGACACACCTCACTCTTCATTCCAGCCAATCAGCAAACATGTCGCATGTCCGTGGACATGACGCACGCTGATTAGCCAATCGGTGTCCTGTCCGCAGAGCGAACAGGGAAGTGTGGAGCAGACTTGATATCACTATTTTTTTGTGACCTACTTTTTGGTCTTTTTAAAAAAAAATACTGGACGGCTTTCACCAAATTTACAAAAGCATGCTTTCAGGACCAAGCCGCTGCTCCTGCCACATATTTGCTGAAAATCCATCCAGCAGTTTGGGCTGCAGGGGTGAGCAAAGTTTTTCCCCCATTCAGTCTATGGGAGAAAAAGAAATGTTGGGACCCCCCTTATAACTTTGTAAGATTCTCTGGTAATCTCTGCTTTAGAATAATGGTACTATCATTACATTCAAACCATCCACATTTCTTTTTTATATATGCAGTGTAGTGCCCTGAATTGGTTGTGGCTCCTGTGTGGTAGATTATACCTATTGTTGTGAAGGTTTTCTTACCAAGTGAAACTTGACCTTGTGTGAATCCAGTCAGCTTGCAGTTGTTTTCGGTACCATCTGCATTGTAACGTAGAAGCATTAGCATTACGTATTTACTATGTGTTTGTATTAGTAACGTGGAGCGATTATCCAAATTGCAGGTAGTACATAATGTACCATGGTTTGCATTTTGTACAAGATGCTGAAATGGAACGGATTCACACTTAGGTATTGATACATACACAAAGCACTCATTGGGGATTTGTTCTTGTGTCACATTGTTGCAGAGAGTGCATGTATGTTTCCACATGTACGAAATCTGAAAGATTTAATTCATAGGTATGTTTTTATTTTCCAGTACTTGTAGTAAGCACATTCAAAATTCTTGTGGATCGTCCTGTGGGTTTATAGTGAATTTAACCATTCCAGCACAGTAGTCCAATTGTTGTCTTATTCCATAAACACTATGGGCCTCATTACACGGATGGCGGAGAACCATGGCGCTATTAGCGCCATGGTTCATGCCGGTAAAATACCGGCACCGCCTTGGCGGAAAGGGGAATTACCGTCCCATTCCAAGGTTGGCGGGGCGGTAATTCCCCCTTCCACCATTGCCCTTCCCCATTCCCATTTTTGCCCCATAGGGCTCAATGGGAATAGGGAAGGCGCTAATTACGGTACCGCAAATTGCGGTACCGTAATTAGCTCCCTGGTCCCTTTGCGGGTTGGTTTTTAACGCCTGCAAAAAGCAGGCGTTAAATCCCCCAACCCGCAAAGGGACCTCGTAGTAAGGTGGTAAGGATTTACCGGTACCGGTATTTTACCGGTACCGGTAAATCCTTACCGCCATCCGTGTAATGAGGCCCTATATGTGTTATCAGGAGTGTTTGTTGCATTTCTGTGAAGTACTAACATTTCCAAACACAATTGGTCTGTACTGTGTAAGTAAATGTTGTCAACTATTGGTGGCAATTGAAATAGAATATTCATTGCTACATTTGCGTAGCAACTTACTCCAACTATATTTGAGAGTTTAAATGGACCAGGTAGTTCTGTATCTGATTGATTTTTTTTTTAGTTTGTCTTCCTTCTTTGACGAAGTACCTGGTTTACTTTCCCTAATGGGTTCTTTTATGTTTGTGGTACTTGTTGAAGTTTTAGTTTCTTTTACTCTCTTTGGAGGATTTGCAGTGACATCCTGTTGCATTTCTGTTTGATTTAGTTTTCTTTTACAACGTTTTACTTTTTGTGGTACATAATATGTGTTTAGATGGGGGGTGTATAGTGAGCAAAGTCTATTGTATTGATTAGAAATAGACCGTCAAGTGTACATAAGCGTGATAGTGCAACGTAGCTCATGCCTTCTTTAAAGACTGTGTTACCAATGTTTATCATTGCTTTGTCTAGGGTAAGACCTTGTGATTTATGAATGGTGACTGCATATGCAAAAGTTAGAGAAAATTGTTCTCTGCCTACATACATGTCTTTGAAGAGAAGAAATCGAGCTGTTGAGCGTCCTATCCTTTTTACTTCTGAAAGTTTGTCAAAGAGAATATTGACAAACTGAATTTTGTTCTCACGTGGGTATGTTTGAAAGCCAACAACTGTACCCAGTGCTCCATTAACTAGTCCTTGGTCCACGTCAAGGTTACGTTTAAGCATTGCTCTGCAATTTAATGATAATAATAATATCTTTTTCAAGCCTGCTGTGTTTGAGATTGATTTTTCTAAACTATTTAGTCTTGTTGTGGCTTGGTCACACATGGGTAGTATGATACCATGTACATCTAGTTTGTCTGTGGCACTAATTTCCATTATTGGTTGCATTTCTTTACATTATTTCATTGAATTTGAAACAGCTTGCAAGAGTTGGCATCAAGGCCATACAATAGACAATTTTGTGGGCTAATTGTTCCATAACATCTCTAGCATATGCATTATCACCATAAAGTGCATGAATGTGCCGGGTTTTCAATATTGCTTCTGCTTCTTTAGAAAGTATACCAACTCTGATACTTTTTAAGATGCTGGCATAAGTGAGATCTGCAGATTTCCACATGTTTTCTGTTAATTCTCTGTATTGGAAATGTTGCCAAAGGTTGACATTTCCAATGCTGCCAACAGTTTTACGGCAGAGTTTGTGTCCTAATGTTTTAAAAATAGGCTCACCTTTTACTGGTGTCAATTGAAGAAGATCTCCGAAAACAATAATGTGTTTTCCTGCAAAGAGCTCTTCATGGTTTGTTTTGAGTACTTCTTATAATTTGAGGTGAATCAAAGCCAACATTAGGTTGGACACCATGCTCACTTCATCTATTAGTAGCATTTTCATTTGTTTCAATACTCTGCGTAGTTCCATTGCAGCTTCTGTAGAAAGTTTGTAATAGTCTAATCTGTTTTGGTGTTCTACTGGCAGGAGTAGTAATCAGTGTAAAGTGACACCACCTATGTTTTAGGCAGCTAAACCTGTGGGGGCAGTGACAACAGCTGACAGTTTGTTGTTTGTCAATTGTTGAAGGAACTTAATGATGATTTTGATTAGGAATGTTTTGCCAGAACCAGCTTCACCACTGACGTACAGTAGTATAGGTTTGTACTTTTGGCAGGTGCATTCTTTGTTTTCATGTTGTACACCATGTGCAATTTCTTTTGTTACTTCTTGACAAATGCTACGTTGTTCATTGTTTAGTTTTGATTGTAGTATAGTTAAGTCTTCTTTATCTTCATACTGACACATGGTGTTTTCTACTTCTATCATAGCTAATTCTGCCTCATTTGTTGTTAGTGGTTCTCCCAGTGGGTCTTGGCTTCCTGTTACAGAAGGTTGACTACTGTCAGGAGTGTCCTTTCTAGTTGGGCCTGGAGTTCTTCTTTGTGTTGCTGTTCATTGTGCAACATTGTTTTGTACTGTGTAAAGTTTACATCAGTTATAGTGCTTTTATTTGCTTTGAAAGCGTCTTCATAGGAGTCTAGTTATCCAGTATTTCTTCTTGTTTTCTCCATGGTTTAAAGAGTTGTAGCAGGGACATGTAATATACTTCTTTATGTTGAGGAGTCTTTAATGACAATTTGATATGATTAATGAAATTTGGTTTGGTGATTTTTACTAAGCTGCCTTCACAGTTTGTCACTCTATATTTAACGTTTTTATCATCAGGTTTTATATTATTTTTGTATGTGTACTTTTGGGCTATGTGGTATAGACACATGGTTTCCAAAGTGGTACTCCTGTTTGGGTAGTATGCGTCCAATAAATTGTTTTTTAAAATATCTTGGCTGTTGGGATCATGTTTGGCTATTGTTTCTATATCTTTTTATGATTTTAGAACTCTTTTTCTAGATTTAGCTGGACCAAGTCTTAGCCATACTATATTTCCAGATTTACTATACAATGCAGTACCAGTTAAACGATCAGCTGCTTCATAGGATCCACATTCTCTATGGGAGAGCATTTTTATGCCCAAGCTGTATAATTTCTGAGATACTGTTTTATCTGATGAATAGTCTGCAATGTACTGCACATCTATGCTTGCATTCCATAAGTGGGCAATGATTGCATTGTAATCATTGATATATTTTTCTTCTTCTTTTCTTTTTATGTAATATGTATTTTTAGGTGACATACCTTTAACACTATGTCTAACTGAAGACATGAGGTTGTTCATTTGACCTGTATTTGTAACTGGTCTAGGGAAACCAAATCGGCATTTGGTGTAGTATTTCCCTTTGTTTTTGTATTTGCAACGACAATATTTGCCACATTTGTGTCTTTGAAATTGTAAAATGTGTGCATGAAGATCACTATTTGTGGATTCTGATGGAATTTCACAAGTGACATATTTTTCAATAAACTGTAAAACAGTGGCATCACTGTCTTGACCAAATCTAGGAGCATCTTTAATCCATAAAAGCATGTGGATATGTGGTGCTCCGCTGGCATATCAATGAAGCGATGGTGAAAATATCTTGAAACATTAACAGGATCCAGAGAACAATGTTCTCCAGGTGTTAGTATATCTATGTTTGTTTTGTTTTTGTTTGATATGCGTAGGAAATCATGTAAATCTTCCCATGCATCTTCTGCACAACTTAATGTAACAAACCAAGTGGGTGGGCCAAGGTTTCTGATCATACAACGTACATCTCCTTGACGTCAAAACCAGTACTCTTTAGTACCACACATATTTGCTAATAGATTTGTAATATTTGATTGTAAAACCTCATTGTATTGTATTGTTTATTTATTTATAGAGCGCGCCTGGCCGTTAAGCAACTGGGCGCTTGCAGTGAAATAAATCTTGGGTTACAGGTACATGAATATGTAACAATTCTTAGGTTACAGGATCATATATTACAGTTGCATTACATTACTTAGGTTACAGTATCATATATTACAGACTCATATGTCGAGCATTACTTACAAGGCATTTTTACTTACAAGAAAGATATGTTACATTTTATCAGAATCTTTTATGTAGCACTGTCGGATGACTTAAGGTATCGATAAGTAAGATGTTTGCAATGAATATACATAGTATTTGATATAGTTGGGGCATTTAGCGGTCGTTATTTTTAAGCCAGAGTTTAGCATTGGCTTTGAACACATGGAAGGAGGGGTGGCTCTAAGTGCATCTGGGATGGAGTTCCACAGCTGCGCTGCTTGAACCGGGAAGCTAGACCCACCAGTTCTTTTCAGTTTAAAGTTAGGGACTTTGATGCTATTTGAGAGGGCTTTTCTGATGGGACATTCAGAAGTATGCTTTGTGAATTTTTCTGACAGGTATGCAGGAGCTTTGTTGTTCAGACAGTTATGTGTAATGTTCAGTGTTTTGAGTTTGATACGGTCATTGATGGCCAGCCAGTTGGCGGCTCTTCTGTGGGTAGAAATGTGTTGTCCTTTGGGTATGCCTAGGGCTGTTCTGAGAGCATTGTCCTGCAGGGTTTGGAGTTTGTTAGTGTTGTGTTTACTGGTGCCTAGGTACAGTGCATTGCAGTAATCTAATTTGGAGAGGATGAGGGCTTGCGCAATGGTGGTACAGCTATCTGTGGAAAGGTATGGTTTGCAGGCATGGATGAGTTTGCAAGTGTAGCTGGTTGCTGAGGCTGTAGCATTTACTTGCTTGTCGAGGGTGAGAGCTGAGTCTAGGTAGAAGCCTAGGGTTTTTACTTATTTACCTACCTTTATTTTGATGTCATCGATCGTGATGGAATTGTAACGCTGGGGTAGTTTATTCAGTTTATTGGTAGAACCAATGATTAAGAGCTCAGTCTTATCGTCGTGAAGACATAGGCCATGAGTGGCCATCCAGGTTTGGATAATTTGGTAAATTTTGTTTATGAGTCTGGTGTCTTTTTCGTAGTCACCTTGGATTGGGATAAGGATTTGGGTGTCATCGCATAATTGGTATATGAGACCCCTAGCTTGTTCAATATATAAAAGAGAGGCTTTGTAAAAATATTGTATAGCGTGGGGGGAAACACATGACCCTTGAGGGACTCCGCAGGTGATATCGACTGGATCCGCTGCTGATGAAGGAGAGAAGACTCTTATGGTTCTCTGGTTCAGGAATGAATTTATCCATGCCGTGGCTTTTGTGGAGAAGTTGGCTGCCGATTTGAGGTGATTGCACAGTACCTTGTGATCTACCAGGTCGAAAGCAGCTGATAGGTCTAGGAGTAGGAGAATAGACACATCTCCTCTGTCTTTACGCTCATCTAGCTGTTTTTTAAGATCAAGGAGAGCCGTTTCGGTTCCATGTCGTGGCCTAAATCCAGATTGTCTTGACCCTAGTAGATTGTTGCTCTCCAGATAATCTTGGATTTGAAGGTATGTGGTTTTATCTAAGATTTTAAGGAGGAATGGGACAGTTGTTATTGGCCTGTAGTTTGTTGGGACGTTGGGGTCCAGGTTAACTTTTTTTAGTAGAGGTAGTATCCATGCGTCTTTAAGGTTTGTTGGCACAGAGCATGATTTAAATGAGGAGTTAATGAATGATGTGACGAAGGGGGCTAGTTCATGTGCAGCCTCTTTAATAATTGGGGCTGGACAGGTATCCCTGAGGCATCGGGACGGTTTCAAGGACCAGATGATGTTCTTAGTTTCTGCAGTAGAGATGGCTCTAAAGCTAAATTGGTTAGGGGGTTTAGTTTGGTTAGTGGCAAGTTCCTGGAGGATGGTTTCTTGTGTAGAGAGGGTGATGATGTGGAGGGCAGATTTTTTAGCTCGTATTTTGTCTTGTAGCATTGTGATTTTGTTGCATAGGGCTTTTTGAATGTTAGTGCACCAGACTTTGTCTTTGGTGCAAGAGTCTATGGTTGCAATTGGGGATTCTAATTCTCTCAGAATGGAGAAGATTTCCCTAGTGTTTGAATTGGCTTTTTTGATTCTGTCATTGAAGGTCTCTTTTTTAGCCTGCATGATTTGTTTTTTGTAGCTGTTTGAGAAGGCAGTGAGAAGGTCTTTCTTGTGGGAGGAAGGGTTTTTTCTCCAGCAGGCTTCTGCATGTCGTTTCTCTTTGCGTAAGGCTTTTAGCGCAGGATTGAACCAAGTGTTCAGATGGGCAATAGGTTTTGATTTAGTGGGTTTCATCGGCGCAATGGCGTCGATCGCCGAGTTGATGGTGTTATTGTACAGGTTGACTAGATCTTTAGGGTTAGAGAACTGGCTGTAGTGATTAGTGATGGGTTGGAGCAGGGGGAGAAGATTAGCGAGTGTTATATTTTTTTGCAGCGTGTGAGGGCAGCTGGAGCATGAAGTTTGGTAGATTTAGGTTGTGGGAGGTCCGAGATAGTCAAAGAGATCAGATGGTGATCTGTCCAGATACAGGGTTCAATTGCCGTTATGAGAGAGGTGCAATTGATGTCTGCGACCCAGTCCAGTGTGCGGCCTTTAAAATGAGTAGGGCTGTTATTTCGAATAGTGAGGCCTGCTTCCTCAATAGTGTTAGTTAAAGGGGAGGCATTAGAATTTTTTGGGTCTTTGTAGCCTAAGTTGAAATCGCCTAATAGGATGATTTGTGTTCCCGGTTTGGCATTAGTATTTAGTAGGGTGGTTAAGTCCTCTTCTAAGGTGCCTAGTGGAACAGGGGGTCTGTAGATCAGGTGTATTGTGATAGTACGTGTGGCCGAGATTTCTAGTTTAAGGGAGAGTAGTTCAGCTGACGGCATAGTGAGGCTGTCAATTTCTTTGATAGTGAGATTGGCTCTGCAAATAAAAGCTGTGCCTCCTCCTTTGGAGGTTTCCCTGTCTTTTCTGAAGATGGTGAAGTTAGGGGGTATGGCTATCATGAGGGCAGGGCCAGCGGCTTTGTGAAGCCATGTTTTGGTAACTGCTAGGAAGTCAAGTTGGTTACAGGTGATGATGTCATCAATTTCTGAGGCGTGAGCTATTAGGGATCTAGCGTTGATGAGACCACCCTTGAGGTTTTGAGTTATTTGCGTATTGTTGCAAGTGTGGACCTTGTTGGGCAGAGTTTCAGTGGAATTGGTGCAAAGGGTTAGATTGCAGCTAGGTTTCCTTGTGTGCCTGTTTCGGCTGGTGTGGTTGAACTCCTTCTTAGCGTGGCTGAAGGGTATGTGAGTGCTAGGTGGTTTAGGAAGTCTATAGCCTAGTCTGAGGTTCCGTAGTTCGGTAGGGTAGGCTTGGCTCTGTAGGGCCTGGGAGTAGGGCGTAGGCTGTTTAGGTAGTCTAGTGCCTAGTCTAGAGTTCCTTAGTGCGATACGATCAGCCTGTCTCAGTTGGGTCTGGGATAGGGGGGAAGGCTGTTTGGGTAGTCTAGTACCTAGTCTAGAGTTCCTTAGTCCGGATAGGTTGCCTTTCTGTAGTCAGAATGTGGCGAGTGGCTATTGTAAAAGCTAAGGCAGAGAGTGTAGAGAGTATTGCTAGGTAGCCAATGGATGTGTTGGGCGTGAAGGATGTCATAACGGTGTTTGTTAGCCAGTTATCTAGTGATAGTCAGGAGTTTTAGTATTCTAGAAGTCTAAGTGTGTAGCGTGCAGATAGGTCCGCCTAGATTCAAGATTCACTATAATGATTAAAATACATGACTTGCGAGTTGTTAACTGGTATGCGACCAGGAGGTCTGGAATGGGACACCGTGTGACCTATTAGGGACCATAAGGTGCAACATAAATCAAGTGTAGTCTATTAGCGACCATAAGGCACAAGATAGATCAAATGTGGTCCGTTAGCGACCATAAGGCATAGCACACATCAAATGTGGTCCATTACCATTAGCGATCATAAGGCATAAAATAGATCAAATGTGGTCCATTATCTACCATAAGGCATAGCATAGATCAAATGTGGTCCATTAGGGACCATAAGGCATAGCATAGATCAAATGTGGTCCATTAGCGACCATAAGGCATAGCATAGATCAAATGTGGTCCATTAGCGACCATGAGGTGCAACATAAATCAAATGTAGTCTATTAGAGACCATAAGGCACAACACAGAACAAATGTGGTCCATTAGCAACCATAAGGCATAACATAGATCAAATGTGGTCCATTAGCGACCATAAGGCACAACATAGATCAAATGTGGTCCATTAGCGACCATAAGGCATAACATGGATCAAATGTGGTCCATTAGCGACCATAGGGCATAACATAGATCAAATGTGGTCCATTAGCGACCATAAGGCACAACATAGGCAATGAAGTGGAATGATTAGCAAAGGTAGTTGAACTTTTTGTAATAATTGTGTAGCTGTCATATTTTGAAAGTGCGATCCTGATTTTAATATGTGTGAAACTCCGGAACATAAAGTTGCTAGTTCACATTCAAAGAGTAGGTGGAATATGTATTCCACATTTTGTCTAAATCTGGGATCTTCAGAATACATCCGTAATGAGCGGTATTCTGATGCTGATATTTGAATAGGTCTATCATCGTACCTTCCTCCTTTGCCAGTAGGAAAGAGTAGAGGAAAAGCACGTGCTTCTATACTTTTTTCCCATATGCTGATTGGTGATCCTTTTGTTTGACGCATTTAGTACGTTTCCAGTGCATCTTCTATGGTGTCATTAGAGTGCAATTGATGAATTGTATAATGGTCTATTTGATATTGTAGCAGGATCTAGGAGATCAAATTGACCAGCTTCTTGTGTCTCTTGAATTATTTCAGTTGTATCCTTCAAGCTTTCTTCAATATTAATTTCTTTGTAATATTCATAATTCTCTTTAAGATATTGCAAGGCTTCTCTAACTTTATGTAAATCTACCAGCTGTTGCCACATTTGTTTGTCTTTTGTAGGTACTCCATTTACTAAGATAATTAAAGATTGCTGCATTGGACGTTGCACTCCTAGAGTGTGCACATTTTCTTTTAGATCTAATGGTAAATACACTACTTTTCCACAAATACCTTTCACTAATTCAGAGGGAGGTCATTTTGCAGTTTTTGGTTGAAGGCGTATTATTGCTTGAAATGGGTGCACTGTTTGAATTATGATACTCTCATATAAATTAAGTTGTTGAAGTGGTTTTGGTAGTGGATATACTTCCAAATTATTTGTGATAGCACGTGAAGGAGTTTGGTTGTTGTCAAGTTTTGTAGTGCAGTAACTGCAAAGTATTAAGGGGTCAGTTATTTCGTATTTGTTTTCTGCTATAAGGTAGAGAGCTAATTCAAACCATTTAGAATCTTCGTTGTCTTCTATTTTGTATGATAGGTCTACAGTTTTTGTGTTACTTTTATAAAAAGTTCTGCAGCAACATACACACACATGGTTTGGTACTTCAGCTGATGTACTTTTAAATTTTAGTGTTTCTTTTTTGTATGTGTGTAGTAAAAGGTTGCCATGTGTAGAATTGTTACTAATTTGGTTTACAGCTATTTCATTCTGTAAGTGGCTTTCACTTCCAAAATATTTTTTCTGCATATAGTCGATTTCTTCTAGTAGGTCTTTTGCTGTACCTTTTAGAAGAATGTTATTTAAATTGGCTAGTGCTAAAGCAGGACTTTTAGCATAGTACAGTTTATAAACTAGATTTCTTATAGTTGAATGATGTGTTGATATCCTTTTGATATCATGGAAGGTGGTTTTGCAAGTAGGTCCTGTAATGCATGCCAATGAATGTCCTTGGAGTCCTGTGTACTTGCATACTGGACAGATATCCATATTTTGCAGTAGTTTAATTTTGATTTTGTCTTTGCTTTTCACATATTGATTGAGGAATTAGCGTAAAGACTTGAACATTTTTTTGGGAATGTTACACATTGACCTGCATGGCCATTTGTACACTAGACGTTCTGATTCAGTTGAATGAAGGGGTAATTCTATGTTTTCAGGGCATATTTTTGTAAGGATTACTTCTTGTTCCATTATGGTATTATTCACTTTTTCATAACCTCGACCACTGCTATGTATGGCAATTGTATTTGTTTGCTTTTGTTTGTATGCTTCTTCATTAAAGTATGGTTCTGTGCTCGTAGTGTGACTCCATTCACCTCCGCAGATACTTAAGAAGTTCTTTCTGTTGACATTTTGTTTATTGAGAAGTCTTTTTTGTAATTTAGTTATTAGTTTTGTTAGTGGTTTCATTTTGTTTAACACTAAAATAAATAACTTTCTTTTGAGAAGAATTGCACTATCAACGCTTCTAAGATTAATTTCCTACTGTAGGTTTTAAGCATTGAACCTGGTTTCTCTCCTGTTTTTAAGATTTTGAAGGACTTTGTGATGGAACATTTTGGCTAAAATACTTTTCTTGGTATGTTTACTTTGCACTATATCAAGATTTAAAGAAGCAGTTTTATCTGTAGTGATAGCTGATTTTCTGTTAATTGTTTTCTGGTTTGTTTTACATTTTGATAGAGGAGGCAAAGTTTTTGTATTTGAAACTTCTTTTGTTTCTCTAAATGAGTGTATTAGCTGTTTTGTTTCAACTTTTTTTTACAAATTCTGCTAGAGATGGATGCTTAAGTTGGACACTTTTATTTTCATTTCCTCTACTTCTGCGTTGCTTTCTACGGACTTGATTTTTGGTAGGCATTCTTTAGAGTCTGTTGAAAAAAATTAAGAAGGTATGGGTTGGGGTGTTCTGCAATGTATGTGTGCTGTGTGCATGAGTGTTTCAGTAAGATGATAAAGTTGTATTTAATCATGTGTGATTGTGCATTGGGCAACTACAACTAGTAGGGATGGGTATTCATGAATTAATGTTTTACTAAACGTCGGTTCAGATCATAGAAAAAGTAAGCTAGTGGTGTGGAGAAGTACAAATAGTAAATCTAATGCTATACAATTAAAACAGTTGTTTGTTCTATAACATCAACATTCTAGTGGCTGAGTTGGGTAATTCGTGTGTCGAAAAATAGGAATTAGTGGGCCATTCTGGCTGTAAATCGCTGTTTAAGAAATGGGGATTTTTGGACAGAATGGTGCAGAATCTCTATTTTTAGGCACAGAAATAGCATGCATTAATCTTACAGTTTGAGTAATAATAGAAATATTATGGTGGTATTCAACTTACTTTTTTCTAAAATTAGCAGGTTACTTCTTAGTAGTTCTTTGTACTTCAAAATCGGCTGCTTCTTTTCAGGAGAATGGTCTTCACTGCAATTGTAAAAGAAACAAATTAGTAATTTTGTTTGTATATAGCACTGTTTTTAATTTAGACATTGATTTTTTTAATTGACATCCTCAGCGCCTTCCTCACAACCATTAAAACTATCTTATTCACATAAGATACGTTGCACCAGTTGAATACAAATCATATGTTGTTAATGAATAAACTGTATTGCAATGACTAACTGTAGCAAACAAAATATCTTTAGTATGCCTTGTGAAGTTCATAATGTACCACTGAATAACACTATTACTGTAACTAAGCTTTTGCAAGTAATAGTGCCTCAATGTCATGGGCTGGTTGTCCTATATAAATGTAAGTAAATAAATAAATAAAAAATGTTTAAAAAAATATGTAATTGTACAAGTATTACTTTTTGAGATTTGAACGTAGAGTGTGCAAGCAATTTTGTTTGACTATATGTAGTCTATATATTTTATTTCAAAAATGTTAGTTCAACATGATTTGAGTGTGTGTGTGTGTAAAGAAATTAAACAGTATAAAGGTTTGTAAGTGACATTTGATTTTAGGAGATTGAAAAAAAAGATTGTAGATTCATTTTACAGATTATACAAGCTAAAAGTCAGTTAGAAAATGTGTTCATGTACTTTACAGAAAATATTCTTACCTGTAGTTTGTATTCATGCATATGGATATACATGGAGCTGCAAGTAGAAATCTTGGAGACTTGTACAGTATTTCTTGTAGATGGTGCATGCCAATGATATGACACTTGTACTCGGATAGATTCACAGTACATTTGCACTGCTGATCTATGATGATGCAGTTAGATGTAGAGGTCTTGGATGTGATTGGTGGATGGTCATGTGACTTCTTAGCTACATCCAATGAGGGAATGGCACAGAGAGTGAAGTGGAAATGGTAGATGGCTGTCCATGTTACAATATGTCCGCTGACATGGCGGTAGTTCGCGGACATCGGGTGTTACATCTGGGGATTTTTGGGTTGGGAAGCCATGCAAATGAGAATGAGCATAGAAAGGGATTGGTCAGGAAAGTTTAGTGGGTGTGTTGTGCCAGGAGAGAGTTTCTCAGATACTCTTTTTGCTGAGAGAAGAACAGATAGCTATGGCTGTGTGTTTCAGAAAACAGATTGTTTGGATTTTGGGAGAATCTTGGATACATTGGTTGAAGGTGCATGCAGAAAGCTGTGGAGTAGCTGTAGACCTTCCCACATGTGTAAGTACACTGGCATGGAGTACGTGGAATGAAGTGCTTGGACTTGCTACCTCTCTGTGCTACTTTGGAGACAGAGCAACATCCAGATATAATTATAATTCATTGTGGAGGGAACAGTTTAGGACATGTGTCTGGAATTGCTTTGCAATTTGCAATGAAAGAAGGACTTGGGAAGGTCATGGACATGTTTCCAAATTCTCAAGTAATTTTTTTCACGGATTGCACAGAGACAAATGTGGCTTTGTTCTTCTTCATTTAGTCCACAAATGGAGAATGCAAAGCGCAATGTCAATAAGGCTGTTTGTGCCTTTCTAAGAGATTTTGGCATTTCCTCTTTTAACAATGAACATATTAGGTTTCGTAGTACATACTTTTTTTTTCGCAGAGATGGAGTACATCTAACTTATGCTGGCAATCAGATTTTTCTAAGAAACATACACAATACATTGCGACCTTTTTTAGAATTACAGCATCCATTTTGAAGTAGGTGTTGAATATTTATAATTTTTCAAACACAAACACCACCCAAAGGCTCTTTTCAGAGCCACCACTTCCTCCCAGACAAAATTGCAATGGTTATGATAGGGCAGCACCCCAAAATTTTAGATGTCCGCGAACTGTTCGCGGACTTCTAAATAATACAAAGGGTCTTTCTTCATTTATTTTCACTTCTATTTTTAAACTGTGGAAGGCGGCTCTGAAAAGAGCCTTATTTTCTATATATATTTTTTTGGTTATTTATACACGACACACTAGGAGAGGAGGGGAAAGGAGGGTAAAGGGGGGACACCAACCACAGGGATAAGAAAGGGCGAGCTGAGAGAGGAAGATGTAGAGTGGGTTTTATTTGGATAGCGAGCAGGTCTTCTTGTGCTCTGAGACGATAGTCTCAAGAGGACTGCAAAGTCGCTCCCCCTGCAGAGTACTTTGTCGCAGTACATACACACAACTGTGACCCTCGAAAGGTAAGGGTCATCAGCATTGTGTATGGCCTGTGAGACAGCTTGAGGAAGACACTGTGCCACAGGAGTTTCACACATATTTTCGTCCACTTGGAAGGAAGCAATGGTCACAGTGATCTTTAAAAAGGGAGATCGTGTGGATCCTGCATATTACCAACCTATTGCTTGTTGGGGAGAATTCTCATAAATGGCTGATTACCTTACCTAATGAGTCCCCCAGCAGCTTTGCTGGATTTCTAGGATTTTTTTTTCACCTGGTAAGAGTCTGAGCCTTTTTTTCCCACTCTTACATGTGTTTTGCTGTGTGTGTTTTCACTTTTTGAGCACTGGAGCCTCA